>CM032881.1:34204067-34882686 GCA_019176425.1 Megalops atlanticus
TATTTTTCCCTCGCTCTCCCTCTTGTCCCTGCATCATATACCTCCTCTTATTTAGTTTCTACTATCAAAAATGGCGAACATCATTATCTAGCAAAATTAAGTCTTTTTGTATCTATCTCATCTTAAAGCAGCAGAATGTTTTGTTGTTATCATGGGTTATATATCCTCTCGTTCGCGATGTTGCCTAGTGGACAGCCGAGCTGCTCTTGCCGGTCGGAAGCTCTGCGTTAGGAGAAGAACTGGCTGTCTTCTGCTCACAATAAATAGAGTGCAGCGAGGGATCTCATTGGAGCAAGCAAAAAATCGTCATCCACCAATCGGTGTCCTTCTCACACAGGGACCCCCCTTTTTGAAAAAAAAAAGACAGGGGAAAACTAAATTGTATCCTACTTTGCGAAAGTGACTAGATAAATGCGTTTGTACACTCAAGCATAGTAAGTGTGTGTACATTTTTGTGTTGTATCATTTCATATAATTTCACATAATTTACAAGTATACTTTTACATACATGTAAATTTCCAACTGGTTCCATAACAATTTCAAGTGTGTGTGTGTGTGTGTGTGTGTGTGTGTGTGTGTATATATATATATATATATATATATATATATATATATATATATATATATATATACATACACCATCTAGGGAGGGTTTTAAACAGAAACATAATCAACAGCACTAATAGCAGTGACATTCATGGTAGCCGTTGAGTAGTGCTCATACACAACGTATGAATGCTAATAGGGTGTCTGAATTAAGATAAGTAATAAAAAGACCTCACAAAATGACCACATGAGTGATTCAACTCACAACGCCCGTGCACCACCTGTAGGGTGTGTAGCACTGTGCTCAACACTTAACAACATGACAAGCCTCTAAAACAAGCAGTGTGGAGAGTTCACTGGAGGATACCACTCAGAGAGGACATGGGGACCTTTAAGCATTTTTAAAGTACATTCCCAAACTGCTTTTAATCCAATGGGACCTTCATACTACAAACTGGCTTTAAGTAGGCATATCTGAACATTCAGCACTATTGTTGATAATAACAATACGACTAGTAATGATAGTTACAAGAGTTACTAGGAAGTCAGTGGGAACTCTCAAATTTGGAAGTCAGTCTACTTGTTCACCCTGGTCCATCTATCTCCCTCACACGTTCGCGTGTGCCATGCCCGTAAGTTGGCACAACACAATCAACCAAACACTTCTTAATGAACTCAAAACAAATAATAATAAAAAAGCTATTAAAAAGTATAATTCCACTTACCATTGTGATTCGTTTCCTATGATTCCATCTGTGCCTTTAGAGAGCACGGTTTTGAGTCAGAAAACACCACCAAAGCCCAGGCGTCCCCCTCTCTTGGCATTGTACGTAAGTTACTGTACTGAGTAGGAAGGTCACGATCTATATCTGGAGTCCCCCTCCCTTTCCCGTTCAGTCTCCCTCTCCCTCTCATTTCAACCCAACCCCCCTTCACTTAAACTCTTCCCATATGTATAACTGGGCAAGGGCAGCGTCGAGGGGGAAAAGGCAAGGAATTCAAAATAGAAAATTAAAAAGGAAAAAAAATCCAGCCCCATATGCCACAACGATGTGGACTTGATTGGGTGGTCTTTTCATTTGCGAGCGTCTCCAGTCAGTCACGATTCTCCCTCTCCGTCTCCACAGCACGGTGACTGCTGCTCCTGACGCAGCCAGCGCGCATTACTCACTTTAGCAGTCACGACTCGAGAATCCGTGTTGTTTCCACCAAAATTACACCGCCAGCTTTGAATTATTTAAGAGGATCCTGCCCTGTCTGGATTATGCATTTAGCAAAGAATGGCAAACACTTTGTGAGAGGTGATGGTAGATGCTTTTTGTGTGGGTTTTTCCGTCGGTCAGAATACATATTCACGTTGGCATTTGCAAGCACTAACTGTAATCACTGACAGTTTTTTTACCTGTATTGGAAGTGCAAACATGCGGTAATAATTTTTCCAATCTTGTAATCAATGTTATAAGTTGCATGGCGAACATGAAGCTTTAGATCTCAGGATAACCAGTACCTCGGAAGGAAGAATAGCAAATGTCATTTTGTGTCAATGGGTTGAGCAACAGAGGTACCAGAGACTTTTTTATGATTCGTAAGATAAGGTTTGCATTCTTGCTGAGACCGAGTTAGCTTTACAAAGATAAACACTGATAACCGTGCCCCCTCTCCTGCCCGTTATGCTGCTTGATTTCCAAGCAATGCCCATAAGCAAATTTGCCAGTTGTGGTCATACATCTTTGCAAAGTTGTATTCAAGGTGCCCTACATAAAACAATAATCAAAATAACTAGAAGCATGACTGATGTAGCATCCTCCATTCATGAGTGTTATAGTGCCAGTAAGATGATATTTCCCCCAAGGCACTCGTTTTTAATGACCAGATTCCTCTGCTGAAATAGAACAGGTTAAGATAGTCTTCGTATGATGTGCAATATTATCCTATGTTGACATATGAAGCAGGTTTGTTGGGGGGTGAATCCCTGTAAACACCGAGTCGAAGCAACACATTCCAACAGCTACAATAACAGTAGCGCTCAATGAGACATGGATGGCTGTCTTTTGAATCTCCTCAGCAATGATTCGTTTAATGAGATTAATCAAAAATATATCTCAAAGGCACGAGTACAAAATGACCGGATTTGCTGGACAACATGGGCACACATGAGGAAAACATAACAATCAATTGGTAAAATAGTGAAGAAACGAATTGGATGACGTGGGCGGAAGAGCAATCCAAGTCAAGCCGCCTATAGCCTCCCTGTCTGAGCTCTCACATCATCAGGTAAGCGGTTCAAACGACGCAGGCGGGAAGATCTGCAAAGCGGAAGATGTTCAAGTAAGGTACTTATATTCGCGGACACCATTTCAACTGGTTTTAATTTAGGAGTTTCGAGCACTAGGTCTGCTTGACAGCTCCTCTAGTGACGCCTCTTTGAAGTGCAGGCGTTTTTCGTATTGTTTCACCCGAAATCAGATTTGATAGTTTCCAAAGGCGCGCGATTTTGTTGCTGGGACGTGGAACCTGGAACCCCCTGCCGCCGTTCCATTTATTTCAGAACCGTCTCTGCTGGACAGCTCCCGGGTTTCCCCCTGCCTGTTCAAAGCTGCGTTTTCAGGTCGCATTTTCTTCACGTATATTTTTTGGTATTCTCCGTCTTGCGCCCAGCATTGTCGTTCTCGCTCTTTGTCGTTTGGGAATGTAAAATGCTGAGCTCTCCTTCCGCTCGAAAGCTAAAAAATTCTTGCGGAAAGGAAAATAAATGAAAAGAGACTCAACAGCGCCGACAGACAAAGGAGTTTGCAGTCGCTATTGATTCTTAGATTTACCGTCAGGGTGATTCCCCATCTGCAAGGAAACGCTTGTTTGATTTTTAAACCCATGCATGGAATCAAGATGCTAAAATAAATCCACATACCCATCTCTCCAAAAAGGACAGAATAGGCTTTAACGGTGACAAAATAATTCGAATGGCATATGCAGCACATCAACATATGACACGAGTCCAAACACGCAAGATAACATGCAGAATATTAAGCACGGAGAAACCAGAAATGGTATGACCACAACACGTGCATGGATCACTTACCAGTGTGGGGAACCCTCACTGTAACGAGGAAACAAATTTCTTTTATTCAGTTAATTGTGATTATATTACACACAGACAGCAAAATATAAAACTGTATGTAAAATAAAATGCTGCTTTCGAATCATTCTTAGCCACAGCAGCATGTCCAAGTTTTCTTAGAATCGCGTTCCTTTTTATACAAGTGATACCCTCTGTCTATTTCTGGACCACGATCAAACCTTGATGCTATTTTTAGTACGCAGTGAGGAAAAAAAAAACCACTCACAAAGGCATCTTGCAGGAACGTTACGTGAAGAGCATGAAATGTACATTAATTTTGCCTCTCCAACTCTGCACAAGAGACCTGACTTCCCTTCGTTGCATCATTGCAGTGATTTTTTTTTTACAACGAACGTCTTCTATTTTCCCTCTCTGTCTTATTTCTCAAAACACACTACTTGACTCTACGGATCGCCTTCACGCTCTTTCAGTCTCTCCTTCTCTCTTTCTCTCTCCCTTTAGACTGTCAATTATAGCAAATGTCCTCAAGCAACTATCGTTAGGGAAAATAAAGCGAAAATGAATTGATCACTGCTCATGAAACACACACGCACACACGAACAACACACACACACACACACACACACACACACATATATATATATATATATATATATATATATATATATATTATTTTCGATGCATTTAGGCAGCAGAACACTCGGTAAAATGTAATAATTAAAGCTTACGGCCGAGGAAAAAAAAGATAAACTATTTTTTTTCTTTTGAGGGCTGCGTCAGTTACTAGGCATTGACGTCACGTTTAGATTCTCCCACTTTACAGCCTATAGCTGCTGATTAAAGCCGTCGCCTCTGGATTCACTGTCTGTCCCGCTCTTACGAAATTTCCCTCAGAAACACTGCAGGTGAAATGTATGTGGTGGAATATTAAACAGGGAGACACGATCAAATGAATGAGATCCTATGGTATGTATCGGGAATGGAGGTTTATTTAGAAATTAATGAAAGCAATACTGCATTCCCCTTAAGCGCCGCTTGAAAACGTGAGAACCAGATTTCTTTCTGGTTTCCTTCTCTCTCTTTATCTCTCGTTCTCGTTTTCGCTATGTCTCCCGCCCTCATGCTCTCTCTCCCTCCCTCTCTCACTTTCTCCCTCTCTCGCGCGGATCTTCTGGCTTGCATTTTTGCCTCAGCAAGGCAGACAGTGGTAAAGCTTGGTTTCCCATTCCGTGTATTTGTCAGGCAAACATTCTCGTCTCCCCAAGTGACAACACCGCGAGCTCTCAGCGTGCGCTGGCTCCTCTCCTGCCCGTGCCCACGCACCAGACTGGCCCACCCACGGAATCGACTCACTGTAAGCTTTCAGTGCTGCATACACACTCCAACGGACATTCTAAAACAGCGGACATTCTAAAAACGCGAATTCTGTATGCAGACAAATAAAATGTACACATGTATAAATACAAGGTGTGTATTTGATACATATATAATTATTAACGTATATATTCATTTTCTCTATATTGTCAAATTCAGCCAGATACACGACACAATTTGCATTCCCGGAGTCCTCCTGGCCAGTCACGAGGAGTGTGATTACAGTACTTTATTTAGAAAGCACGATTTATCTGTACTCAGGGGGAAACGCTTTCTTCGAATAGACGTTTAAGAGAAAAAGGGCAGCGCCCGTCTCTATCGGTTGATGCTATTTTTAACGTGCATGTACGGTTGTTCTATATGCCCGGCATTGTGGTTTCACCTTACAGGCGAATGGACACAGGGAAGCTTCTGACACTGAATGCTGGAGATGGAGTGGAAGGGATTTTTGAGGGTGATCTCCACGAGGGAACTGAACCTACTTGTGCAGTGTCCTTGTGTGTAAATACAAACTGCCGTGGTATTTCAATGAATAATGTTACATTGTTACAATTATTCAGACATGTATTGCAAAGATACATTCAGATTATTATCAACATTATTGTGTTGATCAGTTTTAGCTCGTGCTTAAAGGAGAAGTCGAACTTCATTTACTGATGTACACGACTTTTGCGAGTTATCTATGGGAATTACACTACAACAAACAGAAGGCGTGTCTCATAGTTCTTAGAGTTATCACAGTGATCTGTGATATTTTACTCAGTACTCCCTTACGCCCCCTATCCTCCAAATCCCACAGATACACACAGTTAAAAAGTAAATGTAATAAATTCTAACACGGTCCACTACCACGGTCCAGTGTGGTTGATGCTAGTCTCTTTTCCTCGCTCGCTCGTGCTCTCTCACATTGCCTCCCCCTCTCTGTCTTTCTCTCTCCCCCTTTGCTGCAGTGGTGAATCTTTCAATCAGAGGAGCAGTAACAAATATCAATGAGCGCGTGGCCTTGAGTACTTGCAGTATGAACGGACCACCGCACGGTGTCGCCAGATGCAGTTATAGACCACTTGCAAATCCCCTGGAGCATCGGCTTCTGCAAGTTTCAATGGAGCTTTCTCTCGGATTAATGAAAATGTCAGCTGGAGCATTATTTTTAAAGAGCCAGTGCCTCCCATTCAGAGTGAAACCGGGCGCCAATCAAACAATGAACGCGGGGTCCTGTCTTTAAATACATAGCATTTTTCTCCATGGTTTACGTGAAATTCAATACCTGGGGGTTCTTAACAGTATTAAAACGCTTCATATGTGGCTGAAAGCAAGAAAAAAGAATTAATCAGAATACATATATGCTTACAAACACAAATGCTCACCTACACACATATAATGAGACAATGATGTACACATATGCCGCAGAAAATATTGCTAGAGCACAGTCACGCGAAACCAGACGCTCAGAAATGAAGCAGCTGGATACGGCTGAAAAAAAAATTAATTTCCCCCTTACAGCTTCATTAGTCACGAAGTGAAATGAAGTGACACCAGTGTCTTCTTTGCTGTAGCTGGCTGGAAACACAGACTTGAGGGGTATATGGAGAGTCTTTTTGGAAGCCGGAGACTTTGTGGAAAGTTAATTCTAGGATCCCACAAGTGCATATTGGTATACATTGAGGCCAAAGTGATACAGAGAATATGGATGAAAATTCCATCCATGTCTTGTCGATTAGTTTTCAAAACGTAATGGCTAATGTAATTTATATTGAATATGGCGAGTTGGTTAAACATTCAAACAGGGAAACAAAATAGGAACCACATCCCACGGTATCCTGGACAATACGCATACTACATAAACACAATAATATACTAGGCTGTGGATATACACAGAGGTTTTGGTTATGTTTGTAAGGCTGTTATCGCATAACCAATAAAAAGAAAAAGCCAGCTCCACGAAGACGACAAAGATCATTTCCCTAGAACACCAGTTCGCGAGTGCTTCTGAGTTTGAAAGAGTTGTTGGCTTGAGAGTGAAACAATCAACTGCAAACACGAAATGACCAGGTGATGGGTGACAGGAAAACTGCTAGCTTTGAATTCGAATTTGAATTGGTCGAATCGCCCTCAACTCGCTAATTTCCTCTCTTCGCATGTGTAATCATTGCAAGTTCAATTTTAAGTTCGAAATCTACCCATTTCATTTGTAACAATGTTGCGAAAACAATAAAATAAACGAAGGTTGCAGGTTCAAGGGTGTGTATTGGAGCTGTTGTCCGTTGGCGGTGTTAAACTTTGATGTCTTTCGTTTCTTTTCATAATCAGACTTGAGTGAACACTAGCGAGCGGAGACGATGTGAGATTGACCGAGTCTTTCAAAATATCTTCAAGAGGTCATTTAAAATGTATGCAACCAAAGAACACCTATGTAACCTATGTAAATCGCTCTGGATAAGATCGTCTGCTAAATGACAGTAATGTAATGTAGCGTAACATGTTGAGTTCACAACAGGTTTAGAAAAACTTTCGGTAACTTTGGCAAAGTACCTGCGAATTCGGTTAAACAGAACCTTGCAATAATGTCAATTTTGACAGAATGCAAATCCCTTACTGTGCATGACAAGGCCACTGAATGACACGGGAAGGGCTGCAAACGATAAAAGGAATGTAAGGAATATGAAGTAAAGCTTGTCAACGAACCCCACGAAACTATCACATGAGGTTGAGAACAAGGACGATTGCTGCTCTTACTAATGGTTGATGTTGCTTATTACCAGACGCACACTACCACAGCAATGAATATGATGATTGCTTGTTTTGTCTGGAGTTTGTCCCTGATCTTGTCGTTTCTTCGTGTCGAGGTTCGGGTTTCCGAAAGGTTCCAGGACAGAATACTGGCATGTCGCTCTCCATGGTACTGAAACTTCACCAAGGGCGCACAGACTTGCGCTTACTTTGAGAGAGAGGGTTTTTTTCATAAAATATTGGCCATGTGACCGTGAATCTTTTTAAATTAAACTTTCTATTGAGAATTATGGTAGTTCTTGAAATGAATATTGAGGACCAGTGTAATTATCAATATTATGATCAGATTTTTTCAGGGATGCCACTGCACCCACAAGTGCACTGTAATAGCGACACCAGATTTGTCTTACTCGTCTATTGCTGTTGTTGTGTTAAGTGCAAATAATTGTAAGACATCATTATAATTTTACGCACATGCAGAGAAAAGGGGACACGGACACCAAGACACACAATCTATGAGTGACCTTTGAACCTCAGGTAACAGCAAAGAAATATGAATGCAGCATAACTCAGATAATTTAAACCCTCTGGACATACAACAAGTGCTAGCAGACGCAACAAGTTTCCCCAACATTCAACGTCTTTCACGTCTTTCAGCAAATCTTTTTCCTTTCTGCGGTTAGCTGTACATAAGCTTTTATGTCTTTGGCGAGTAACGTTTCATAGAAAGGTCATAAACATAGCTTTCTCTTTCTCCTCGGTTTATGTGCAGCGGCTGTTACTAGGCATCCCAACTGACTAGCAAGGAAAGGAGAGGAACCCCGGCACGTGAATACACCCACGCATTACCGCAGCCTGCTCAGCTATGTGCATGTGCAGATTGTATTTTTGTATTCTTCCTAAACTGTATATGTATCAATATTATTCAGTTTGCATGCATCCTTTATTTTCAGTTAATAAAATTCACGAACGTATGCCAAGCATTTTGTATGTTTGGCGTCCGAATATCATCGCGTTGAAACACTTAAAATTAGCTATATCAGGAAAGATCCATTTAATCCTGTCAAACGGAACTTTGTGTCCTCGCTGTCATATGTTACCGAACCCGAGGCATGAATGCATAAACTACAAGGAAGGTGTAATAAACCATTTTTCCTAAAACTAAATCAGTGCGTTATTTACCGTATGAACGGCACACTAAGTCCATTCGCAAAGCTAAGTATACATTCACTGCTACAAATCAAAGTTTCCCAAAATCAAGTCACAATTGACGTTCGCAGAGAAGAATGCACCTACCTTCTGAAATATTTCACTTGTCTGTCAGTTTTCTTGTACAAAGTGCTATTGTGTCTCACAAGATAACGATTTGCAAGGAATTGAAAAGAGAGGAGCAAAAAAAACGGGACATTCTAAGTCTCTTGCGTCAGGAGGAAAAGGGGGTCACGCAGTGTGCAGCTACGGTCCTCTGTCTGACACAAAATATTTTGTGTTGTCAGTTTCAAAGCGGGAGTGAAAAGAGGAAGATTTCGAAGACCAAGGTTCGCACCTGCCAGCTGATGAAAAAACACCCATACCATCCTGTGTGGATGTACACATATGAGGTGACTATAACGCACCTCGCGATGCCTGCCTATTTCAGACGGTGTGAATAGTTATAAATGTACTACAGAATACACGAAAAAAATGTGCATTGGAGTGCACGATTTACCATGATTAGGGACTCGGAGTGGGTTCATATTCAGCCACCACGCAATAATTTAGTTTGTGGATGATGCTCTGCGTGTGGTTGTGTGAGCGGTATGGGAGTGCTAAAAATATATAAACTTTTTTCTTGATAGTATATTATTTTAGTATCTCTGTGTTTCAGTTTAACCCGAACCCAAGTCAGGGAATCAAAGTGCCGGGATTTACTGTGGAAATTCGGGTTTCTCTCTGCTTCAGCCCGTCTCAGCCGCCAGCCCGTTCTGCCAGTGTGCTATTGACCTGCATTGACGTCATTGCGTCATTAGGTATCCCTTAGAAACACTGACTTTCAAAAATAGTATCAAATTAATTCAGCTGGCAAGGAGAGAGGGCGGGGTGGTGGGGTAGGGAGGGGGTGAATGGGAGGGAAGGGGGTAAGTATTGATAATCAGCCATTAAAAATACTTGATTTTCACCCCACGTCCTAAAACCAAAAGCACCAACACAAAAATCGCACTGAACGGAGAACACCGAGAGTGTATGCGTAAAAGGGGGGGCTGGGGGGGCGAAATATAAATGAATTCGATTGCAAGACAAGGTTTGCATTTTCTCCACACCCCTCTTGAGCTAAAAATAACGCACAGCTCCAGCTGACTGCAGTGGCTGTTCAAAACCTTTCCCCATATAACCCTCTTCGCTTGAGGGTGAGCTGCTGAGCACAACAGTGTCCTGGCCGGGCAGCCACAGAAGAACACACAAAGGCACATAAGCACAAAATGATACAGAACCACGGCGGCAACGCAAACATACCTGCGCACGACAGCTACATATGCTCGACACGTTAATTCTATTGTATCTTAAAAAAAAACTTTCAAAATTTGTAATATTTCAAAATTCCTCTGTGTTGTGTTTACTGTGACTTGGGTTGTTACGTTCCAAAGAGGTGGTATATTTATGTTTCAAATTTTTATACGGTTATACGGTTAGATGTGCAGTTTATTTATTTATTTATTTACATTGCCATCATTCATTTTCCAGTTGATTGAATCTCCATGCTCAACTACTGTAAGTCATTCATACAAAACGTCAGCGTGAACAACTTCGCTCATGGTGCGTAGCAGATTGTCTTGCTTGGTGTGTGACACTCAAATACACCATTGCGCTAAGAAGACACGTTTAATAAATTCACGCAGATAGGCCCATTAGACTGATACTGTGAATCTGCGTTTTTTACGAATTCACATTTCAGTCACCGCAAATGAGATCCAACATACTGTCACTTAAGGAACGAATATTTCCCCATCTCTACCTGGGCGTTGACGCCCTGAAGATAACTGGATTGCATTACCCAGAGACAGTCGGGGCTCGCGGTGACTTGAGGACGAAAAGAGCAAGGGAAGTGTGGGTGGCGTCGTGTGTTAGATTTCCTTGTCCAGCTTCACGAATGAAGGAAGTAGTGTAAACGTGATGTGTGATCAAATAAATTGCTGTAGGATATACTAGTCTATGTATAACTATTCGTGGAAAAATATTTTAAGGCCGTAAACAGTCATTCATGACCTTGACTAACAGAGGAGATCAGACGTCACAGAGGTCTTAGCAGCTGCCCAGACTTAGTACTGGATAGATGGATTCCCCACCTCCAGAACTTAATTTTGTGTTGTGAACTAAATTAATCAGATGGAATACACAGGGTAGAATTTTAATGGAAGTAAAATATGTGGTAAATGGAGACAATTTAAAACAGAATCCTTATCTTTTATTTACACATAAGCAGGGCTACTATCACAATATCAGCTAACAAACACCATTAAACAAGAATAGTAAGATCTAAGGATAATTTTAAATCAATATCAAAACATCCAGCCTACAAATTAGTACAAATGCAAAATAATTATGTCTCTATTGCAACATCACATACACTAAATACAGTGTTAAATGCAATGCTAACTGAAGAGAAACTAGAATGTTCAAGTACTAAACTTTTGTCTGCAAATCAGATTATCTTTATACATTACATGCAAGCCAGTTAACAAGTTCATCTGTTATCTACAAATCCTGCTGTTGAGTAGTTAGATAACACCTTAGCTGCTTAAAAATGAACACTTCACACAGACAAGGAACTAAAACATGGTTATAGCTATGGGCTTGTCAAACTTTCAACAGATGCTTGGCTGGCCAAATTATTGCCTAGCAACAGTGGTATGGCTTGGCTTTGAATGTTCAACCAGTTTATGCAAATGGAATAAATTTTAGTTTTTAATAGCTTGAGAATGAAAAGAAAAGTTAATCTTGAATCTAATTGCGGCATATGCTAATAATGGGGGGGTAGATAAAACAACCCACTATCACCTAGACCACGCCACTCTTACATATAGGGGCAAGGGGCCCTCACAATTACCAGAACCGGGTTCCCCAAAAGCAGGCATCCAGAATGACCAGGACAAGAGGCAGAGGTATCAAAACAATTTCCTTTATTTTATTACAATCAAAAACTAGAAAAAAAAACCCTGGGACCGTAGGTAGCAGTCTAGAGATTGTATAAAAGCGCTAAGGGTGGGCTCGTACTAACCGCCAACCCGTGCGCGGACACCATACAGGGGAACCAGCTGTTACACTCTACTTTGGACTGGGCAAAGTGAGAACACAAAGGGCCCACTCTCACAGAAAAGGCATTTCACGCAACACACTATATTCAAGAGGCAGCAAAACACCCACCATAAAGCTCCACTGTTCTCCTGTGATTATATATGGGAACCCAATCCAGATTCCAATTTCACTGCACATGTGTTAATTTGGGCCTGAATGTCCACACTAAACCCAGTATATGAGAATACAGTTTTTTTTTTTGCTAATCCACCTACAACTGACCTTCCCTACAGTGGCCCCTGTATCAGTCACGCACTGGTTACAATAAGTACAATAATTCCAGCAGGTTTAGAATACTAGCAATCACTTAAAAAGCTATAGTGAAGCAAGGCCATGCACCATAGCTAGGCCCTCACCTTAGGCACCACTAATCCAGGGCAGAGACAATTTAAAAAAGATACATATGTAGATACCCACCAGCCACACCTCCAACCGTGGGGCCAGCCCAATGCCTAATGCACAGCAATCAATTTAAAGAGACTATCATGGGCGCCACTTATAATTTAATAAAGACTACGAAATTAAAAGACATCCACTAACCCCACAGTCAAAGGCGGGCTGATACAACACTACCAATATAAAAAGTTTACCCCTCCAAGTCCCCGTGTTCGCTATGCACTCACGAGTTTGCCTAACAATTTAGAGAAGCTACACAAATATAAACCCGCGCGGACCAGCCACGCGCGAATAACAGGCACAGCTAGTTATCTCCCGTATCGTGGGAAAAGCAGTGGCAAATGAGGGGGGCCACCTCCTTCACAGAGACTGTCCTGGGGGTTATTTTCCTCATGCACTGACCCTGTACTAAGGAAAAAAAATACATTCAATCTTAAAACCCAAACATCACAGCCTTCACTGCCGGCATTAACTTTTGGAATCAAAGTTTGCTACCTGAAACGACTGTCCACTCAAATATCTCCCGAATGCTCTCCCTTGGGGAGGAAGCTCTCAACTTGCAGCTAGAACACAAAGTACAGCAGGTGAGTAATCCAACATAATACAGAGAGCCTACAAATCAATATAAAACTCTCTGTGCTCACCGATTTACTGCATGCACCGCTTATCAAGCTGCACCGCCCCACACAAGTTGCTTACAGTTGGAATGCTACGGGAAAAACATTAAGCATCTATCACTGTTGTAACCGTAACACACAATGACTCCGCTTTAAACCACCATATCCAAAAAGCTTACAATAATGTTAGCTAGGCAAAGAAAATTTCAAACATACCGGGGAGTAAGATTGTACGCCACCTTGCCTGAAGCACTTCCGTACAAACGAGAGCTTGCTGCTCTCGCGATATGCCCACCAACGCAACAACGCCAGTGTCAGCTCTTGCTCTCCTCTTATTCCATCCTGCCTCTCCTCTGGGTCCTAAGACCATGCCAGTTACATCCACCCCCACTTTGGAAGGTCACCGTCCCGGTGACGGCTCCCCTTCCCAACACTGTCCTCACTCCCAAGGCCTAAACGTACCTTGAACCGCATGGTGAAATGCTATGGCTTCTGTAGCCCTACTACTACCCTGTCTTACAGTCACATTTACAGACTGAGGTAAGTTGAAAGGGTTAGTGTGACGCCCAGCAGTACTCCGAATGGACTGCCTGATCGCTACATCTATTTCCGAGGGATGTTGCTGTGCCTGTGGCGCTGGTACGTTACCTGCCTGTCTGAAGGCCTCACCTTGGCATGGCAGGTTGGGGGCTCGGGGGGAGTTCTGGAGGCCCTCACCAATAGGGGTCTGTTCCCCCGAAGGAGAAGGTAATGCCTCTACTAACACAAAACCCCTCACATCACTTTCATCATTGTCACGATTGTCACCCTTGTGCCGAACGCAAGGCTGCTCTAAAGATTCCGTGTCCATATCACATGATACAACCGATTCTGGAGCACTGGGAACTACGTCTACAGGGAGCACTCTTAACTCTGTCCTATGGATATTCTGCTCGGGCCCAACTCTTCCCCTAGGGCAGATCTTATACACCCTACCCTCCTCATCTAGACATCGCACGACCTGATATACAGTTGAGTCCCACATGTCCTGAATTTTATGACGTCCTAATGGATGGTTCCTCTTATAAACCAAAGTGCCCAGGGCTAGCAGTGAAGTTACCGTAGGGTGATGTTGACGCTTCCGACGCTCCCCCGCAATTGCCAGCTGATCCCGGGCATGGAGATACGCCAAATTCAATTTCTCTTGATGTTCCTCGATCCAGTCCTGGATGGACCTAGGACTGGGATCTTCATCAGTGACACCTAAAAGAAAATCTACTGGGAGTTGGGCCTTCTGCCCGAACATCAATTCATAAGGAGAATGACCTGTAGAAGCATGCTCCGTTGTGTTGTAAGCAAACAGCACTTGAGGAAGAAACTGTGGCCACTTTCTCTTTTTCTCCAGTGGCAAGGTGCGGAGTAAATCATGCAGCGTCCTATTAAACCTTTCGCCCTGCCCATTACCCTCAGGATGATACGGGGTGGTCCGACTTTTCTCGATACCATATAATTGGCACAGCCGCTTTATCAAATCTCCCTCAAAGTTCCTGCCTTGATCCGTGTGAATGGGCTTTGGGACCCCATAGGTATAGAACCACTTCTCCGTCAGTATCTGGGCCGTGGTACTAGCCCTTTGATCTCTCGTAGGGTACGCTTGGGTGAACTTAGAGAAAACATCCGTAACCACCAATACATTCTCTCGTCCGTCACTAGCCTTTTCTAATACGGTAAAGTCGATGGCCAAAATCTCTAACGGTTTAGAAGCCACTAAAGTCCCCAAATAGGTTCTAGTTTTAGGCTGAACCGCCTTTGCAACTATACAGCGATCACACTCACGACAGTACTTCTCAATGTCCTGTCCCATATAAGGCCAAAAGCACCTTTCTCTCACCAGACTCAGGGTCCTCTCTATGCCCTGATGACCGTGTTCATCATGAAGGTTACGCAGCACCTCAGCCTGTAAACACTGTGGCAGAAGGAGCTGGAAAACCTCCCTGCCTTGCCCAGGCATACGGATGCGACGGTACAACACGCCCTCCTTCAAATGAATTTTGGACCACTGCTGGACTAATTTCCGGACTCCTACCTGTTCGGCAGCCTGCTCCTGTTTGGAAGGCAACCTCCCACCCTCCCAGAAACGCAGAAATGGACCAATTATAGGGTCGGCCACCTGCAACGCTCTCAAATCTGCTTTCTGGCGCAGGGGAAGGGCATTTATTGCCAAGCTGGATACAGGGGGCAAACTAATGCCTAGGGCTCCTGAGCTATGCAGTTGAACCTCTGACGGAACACTCACACCGGGTGTTACAGCGGAGAAATGCTCAGGAGCATGCTGACGTGACAGCGCATCTGCATTCTTGTTTGCTGTCCCTGGATGATATTTGACTTCGAAATCGAACAATGCCAATTCTGAAACCCAACGCTGTTCAACTGCACTCAGTTTTGCTGTTTGCAAATAACTCAGCGGGTTATTATCTGTGAACACTGTAAATCTTGCTCCCAACAAATACTCCTTAAATTTGTCAGTGACAGCCCATTTAAGGGCTAACAGCTCCAATTTACGTGAACTATAATTTGACATATTTCTCTCCATAGGTCTAAGACCCCTGCTAGCGAAGGCAATAGGTTTTCTCTGCCCTTCCTGCTCCTGAGAGAGAACTGCCCCAAGTTCAGAATGACTCGCGTCAATCTCCAGTATAAAGGGCTTAGTAAAGTCTGCATACCCTAGCACTGGGGCCCTAATTAGATGGTCTTTTAAAGCCCGAAAACCTTGCTCACACTCTTCACCCCACTGATCCCCAATAATGCCATTACTACCAGTGCTTGATTTACGTCGACTCCCCTCCACTTCTGCAACTAGGCAGTGTAAAGGGGCTGCAAACCTAGCAAACCCTTCTACAAAGCGGTGGTAGTATGATGCAAAGCCCAAAAAGGACCGAAGTTCTCGAACAGTGGTAGGACGCTCCCACTGGGAAACAGCACTTATCTTGTCCGGGTCAGTAGCTACACCCTCTGCCGAAATAACATGCCCCAAATACTTAACTTCTTGCTGGAAAAAATGACACTTATTTAACTTCAATTTCAGATTGTACCCTGGTAAGCGAGTCAGAACTAACTCAAGACGCTGCAAGTGGTCGTCGAAGGAAGAAGAAAAAATAACAATGTCATCCAGATACAACAATAGGGACTGAAAACCCTGATCTCCGAAAATATGCTCCATCAGCCTCTGAAACGTACTGGGTGCATTACAGAGGCCGAAGGGCATCCTATTAAATTCGAAGAGCCCAAAGGGTGTGCAAAAAGCGGTCTTGGCCTTATCCTTTTCAGCTACAGGCACCTGATCATACCCACTGGCAAGATCTAATGTTGAAAACCACTTGGCGCCTGTTAGGGCATCTAGAGACTCTTCTATGCGTGGTAATGGGTAAGCATCTTTCCTAGTCTTAGCATTCAAAAGCCTGTAATCCACACATAACCTTATATCACCACCTTTCTTTTGCACCACAACAATTGGGGAAGAATAGGGGCTACAACTTGGTCTAGCAATACCCTGATCCAGCAGCCCCTGAATATGGGCCTTTACCTGTTCATATTGGGAGGGGAGTAACCGTCTATAGCGCTGGCGAACAGGGATGTCATCCAGCAATGGTATCTCATGCTGCACCAAAGTGGTGCAGCCCAAATCTCTGTCCCCATGGCTAAACACCCCAGTATATTTTTCTAACAGGGCCTTGCTACTCACCCCCACTGACTGCACCACTGCCACCTGATCCCCTCCCCCTCCTTCCTCAATAACCACACAGTGTCCCGAGGGCGGCACTTGCACTACATGCAGCTCGCCTAGTGGGGTGCGAGGTTGAAGCCACACATCCTGAGAACTGACATTAACAATCGGTATATCCACTAGGCCTTGGTTGACTGACAATAGGGCCCTAGAGACAAGCAATCCTGGCAAGAGGTGACTTTCCGCTACCAGGGGTTCCAGCAACACCTAAGGAAGGGTGACATGAGGAGAGCTGGGGCACACCGCAAGGATTAACTTCAGAGAGCCGGCGGGGATACACACTGAAGGACCCTGAACTCTAACCGTACCTAAATGGCCTCTTTCCAGAAGATTGTCAATACTCTGACATTCAGATAAAGCCTGTTTCCAGTTCTTACCAGCAGTTTGCATAACTGGGGACTGGAAAAGGGTTGAACCCAACTGACTAACGAGCTCGCTGTAACAGCCGCGGATTACATTCATTCCTAGCAAACCAGGCACAATATGCTTTTGTTGTTCAGTAAAAGAGTCACAGGGGTCCTTTACAACCAAGACTCCCATCCTTGGGAGGACCCTCCCCAAAACTTCTACATCAAGCTCCAAATAACGAGCATAGGGAATTTCTAGGCCATTGGCTGCTTTTAATTTCAGCCAGTTACACTGCTGCAACTGCCCTATCCCCTTTGATTGATAATGTTGCTCAAAAAAGTCTTCCGTGATGGTTGTAACCATGGACCCTGTATCTAATAAACAAGGGACTATAACGCCCCCCATAGAAACTCTAACCACGGGACAATCCCCGATGAGCTGGGATGAGCATTCTGGTCTATTGTCGCTTGAGCCAAAAAGACCCCCTTCTGGTGCCTGGCTCCCTACACCAGAGGGCACTAGTTTCCCTGCGGCTGGACAGAATTAGTCTCAGCATCTGCTGCTTGGCTCTGTATGGTGGTCTTAGGTCCTACCCCTTTAGTTTGTATATGATTCACACCCAGTTCAGCCCGACAGAACCGTGCAATATGACCGGCTCTATTACAACGGAGACAGATTGGCTTACCATCAGCCTGAAACCAGTAAGGTTTTGAGTTTCCCTCCTCACCCCTTGGACCAGAAAACAGGGCCGGAGTACCCAAATGCTTTAAAATAGCATCTAACTGCGTTTGTTGTTTACGCAGGCATTCCTTCAATTCAGCTAACTCATTGCTGGGAGTTACAGCTATGGCATTGGCATCCACTGAACACACCCCGACAATCTGACCATACGTGTCATAGGAAAAGGCTCGAGACCTCGGCTTCCCCCCATGCTTTCCCTCCTCAACCCATTTTATTGCAAAACCACGAAGTGTCACAAATGGCATTGCAGGATCCAAGTTAACCCGCTGTTTCAGCTCCCTACGGAGCATGTCATCCTGTACATTCTCAACGAATTGGTCACGTAGAATCCGATCGGAGTGCGGAATACCCCCAGGCGTTTTACGTATCACTACATCCATCAAAGATTTCAAAGCATGCGAAAACTCACGCAGCGATTCTCCCTCTTTCTGATTACGCTGGAAAAATTGCAGCTGCGCAGCGACATAAGACTGTGAACAACTGTAATTTTCAATCAAAATATCAAAAATTTTTTCAGGCATATTTCTATCAGTAAGAGCATGGAATTCAACTTCTGCTTTGGCCCCCCCATCCAAATGGTCATGCAGGAATAGAGCTTGCTCTGCTGGTGACATATACCTGACCTCCATGCACCTGCGAGCTTCCTCTACCCATTTCTCTACAGTGATCAAATCAACTGACAGTTTGCCAGTGAATTTAGGGCATTTACGCTCTCTAGGAACATGGACATAGCGAATATAAGTCCGTTCAGGTACCCCTGTCGCAGCACCCGTGGACGCACTGGATGTAGTAGCCGCTGAGTCGTTACCTTGCATCTGTGCTTGTGACCTCAGTTGTTCATTTTCAGCCTGAAGCTGCCGTACCTGGTCCATCAGCGCACGCAATTCATCCATACCGTCCATGGACATTGTCTCCCTTTCAGGTGCTGCAAAAAGCCTTTCCGTCCTTGGCTGCTGTTCTTCTTGGGAACATTCACCACAGGTTATTTCCCCACTTTTTGCTGCCTACCACTGTTTTTCCCACAAAATAATCTATGTGCCTCTTTCAAAACGTCACTAAACAAAACAAAAAAAAGATACAACCGCCTCTGGATCCTGCCGACTACGCCAAATGTGGCATATGCTAATAATGGGGGGGTAGATAAAACAACCCACTATCACCTAGACTACGCCACCCTTACATATAGGGGCAAGGGGCCCTCACAATTACCAGAACCGGGTTCCCCAAAAGCAGGCATCCAGAATGACCAGGACAAGAGGCAGAGGTATCAAAACAATTTCCTTTATTTTATTACAATCAAAAAAACTAGAAAAAAAAACACCCTGGGACCGTAGGTAGCAGTCTAGAGATTGTATAAAAGCGCTAAGGGTGGGCTCGTACTAACCGCCAACCCGTGCGCGGACACCATACAGGGGAACCAGCTGTTACACTCTACTTTGGACTGGGCAAAGTGAGAACACAAAGGGCCCACTCTCACAGAAAAGGCATTTCACGCAACACACTATATTCAAGAGGCAGCAAAACACCCACCATAAAGCTCCACTGTTCTCCTGTGATTATATATGGGAACCCAATCCAGATTCCAATTTCACTGCACACGTGTTAATTTGGGCCTGAATGTCCACACTAAACCCAGTATATGAGAATACAGTTTTTTTTTTTGCTAATCCACTTACAACTGACCTTCCCTACAGTGGCCCCTGTATCAGTCACGCACTGGTTACAATAAGTACAATAATTCCAGCAGGTTTAGAATACTAGCAATCACTTAAAAAGCTGTAGTGAAGCAAGGCCATGCACCATAGCTAGGCCCTCACCTTAGGCACCACTAATCCAGGGCAGAGACAATTTAAAAAAGATACATATGTAGATACCCACCAGCCACACCTCCAACCGTGGGGCCAGCCCAATGCCTAATGCACAGCAATCAATTTAAAGAGACTATCATGGGCGCCACTTATAATTTAATAAAGACTACGAAATTAAAAGACATCCACTAACCCCACAGTCAAAGGCGGGCTGATACAACACTACCAATATAAAAAGTTTACCCCTCCAAGTCCCCGTGTTCGCTATGCACTCACGAGTTTGCCTAACAATTTAGAGAAGCTACACAAATATAAACCCACATGGACCAGCCACGCGAATAACAGGCACAGCTAGTTATCTCCCGTATCGTGGGAAAAGCAGTGGCAAATGAGGGGGGCCACCTCCTTCACAGAGACTGTCCTGGGGGTTATTTTCCTCATGCACTGACCCTGTACTAAGGAAAAAAAATACATTCAATCTTAAAACCCAAACATCACAGCCTTCACTGCCGGCATTAACTTTTGGAATCAAAGTTTGCTACCTGAAACGACTGTCCACTCAAATATCTCCCGAATGCTCTCCCTTGGGGAGGAAGCTCTCAACTTGCAGCTAGAACACAAAGTACAGCAGGTGAGTAATCCAACATAATACAGAGAGCCTACAAATCAATATAAAACTCTCTGTGCTCACCGATTTACTGCATGCACCGCTTATCAAGCTGCACCGTCCCACACAAGTTGCTCACAGTTGGAATGCTACAGGAAAAACATTAAGCATCTATCACTGTTGTAACCGTAACACACAATGACTCCGCTTTAAACCACCATATCCAAAAAGCTTACAATAATGTTAGCTAGGCAAAGAAAATTTCAAACATACCGGGGAGTAAGATTGTACGCCACCTTGCCTGAAGCACTTCCGTACAAACGAGAGCTTGCTGCTCTCGCGATATGCCCACCAACGCAACAACGCCAGTGTCAGCTCTTGCTCTCCTCTTATTCCATCCTGCCTCTCCCCTGGGTCCTAAGACCATGCCGTTTACATCTAATATTCAGAAATATGCATTTGACATGATACTATAATTTTGTGAAGCCTTTTGCATGTAGCTTCACATTTGTAGTAGGAATGTTTAATTTTTGAGAAGGAGAGAAAGTATAATGAAAGAATCAGACAGATTTCAGTTCTCTTGGCATCATGTGGTTTTATGTTCACATTAATGATGTTTATGAGGTGTCTTGAGGTGTGGGATGAGGTGTGGGAGGCAATGAAAGGTTATAAGAGACTGTAGTCCAGCCGCTTGAAGGTAGGTCCAGAACAGCAAACTGTCAGCTCTATGTTCCTTAGTACTTCAGTGTCTAGCAGGTTTTGGTTAGCAGTAGGACATTATGGTGCTGTCTGCACACAAAAATAGAATGGGAAGCGAGACAACTAAATTAAACCTAAAACCTGCAAATTCTTACAGACCCTTACAGAAAGAGCAAACCTTCCATTTGTCTCATCTCCCAAACAATGAAATCTTCGCAGAGATGCACTCACTAGCAGTTTTTTGACGTGACTGTTGTCTTCATCTGATCAGAATCTCATCCATCTGAAAAGTGGCTTTCTGTTCAAAATAATTTTATATTCCTACTGAAACCCCATGCACTGGGTTAAAATGGACTGCCATACAAGGTACCAACTGGCCACTGGGAGCAGTTTGGGGTTTAGCTCAAGGACACTTCGACATTCTGCCAGGAGGAGGCAGATTCAAACCGTTGCTGTCATAGTGGTGCGTCGGTCAGAACACAGGAGTCAGGTATCCAGTTCAGGGCTTTATTTAAATGTTGTGGGTATGTGTGTCTGGGTTTATGTGTGCAAACTGAAACATAGGAATGTGGCCCTTTTTTAATAGCTGCCCCAAATGTCTTTGGAAATTTGATCAGTCCAAAGGGCCACATCATGCATGTGGAGGACTCTCAGTTGTCATCTGGCAGATCCTGTTCTTCACCTGTACCTCCCGTCCATCTCTGCCAGCATCATCAGTGACCTCATGGCCAATGGGGCAAAGTGCTCTTGGAATCTGTAGGTCCAAGATCATCACCACAGTATCCACTTCATGGTCTTAAGTGGCCTTTTGCCATTTCTGCTTCGTTTTCAGGTTTAGCAGATAATACTTAATGAAGTGGATCCAGAAATGATTAGCTAGCACTTGGCTGTGCCACCACTGTCTTTTCCCCAGGAGCTCAGTGTTAGAGTAGGTGACTTGAGACAGGTAGGCATCCCACCACCCCATGAAGAGGAGTTTAAGGGAAAGGGGGTCCAGATCAGCTGCATCCAAGGAGACATACCTCAGTGGTTTAGAGTTGAGGATGCCTTTAATCTCTACCAACACAGTTTGAAGGACTTCCTCAGAAACAGTCTGAGCCCTGAGAGTGGTCCTTAGGGTGCTCTTCAGGGAACAAACCTCTGATTTTTAGACTCCTCCAAAGTGGGGGAGGATTTGGTGGGTTGAACTGGAATCAAATCTTCTGCTTTGCTAGCTGGATTTGCAGCATGGGCTTTGCTGAGCTCAGTTAAGCCTTCCTGTAGCTCCTTCTCCCCGCTTCTGAAGTTGGTTCCCTCATCTAAGATCACCTCATATGGCATTACTTGGCAGGCAGTAAATCTTCATAGGGCCAAGAGGAATGAATCCACATTGACACTGTTGAGGAGGTTGTGATGTACACACCTGGTCATCATGTACTGGAAGATTATTCCCCACCATTTCTCTATATGATGGCCAACCTTGCCCTGGTATGGCCCAAAGCAGTCCATGCCTGCAGAGTAGAAGGTTGGCTTGAAGAGTTGCAGGCAAGTGGGGGTAAGTCCAAAATCTTCAAGACCACTGGCTTAGTTCACAACTGCTGACATTTCACACAACTGCACTGGTGACTTTGAATGGACTCCCTTCCCCACAGAATCCAGTACTTGCACCTCATCTCCGCAAAGACTCTTTGTAGGCCAGGATGGTGGACCAGATCATTGTGGTGGTGAATTAGGAGTTTTGTCACTGGGTGTCTCGGGTCAAATACGACTGGGTGTATGACCTCCGTGTCCACACCAGCGCTCCAGCAGAAGTTTACTCCTGCACAAATAAGTCTGATAGGGTTGTCAGGTGGCTGCTGAAGGGCATTGGCTTGCCTGCTTCCAAACAGGTGAGCTCTTCTGGAAAGATGTCCGGCTGAGCTTTCTTTAAGAGCCTCCTGGTAATTGGTTGCTGAGGGTTCACCAGCCTGATTAGTCATTCCGTTAAGCTTCCAGTAGCTCTTGAAAGCTACTGAATTGATCGGCTTCTTAGGAGGGAGAGACTTGAGTTCATTGACGCTAGCCCACAGAAGCTGGGCTCCTGCAGCTTTGCAGGATCCTCCTCTTCTGTTCCAGTTGGTCTGGCGGGCTGCTCATCAGCTGTCTGGTGGAGGAATGCGGAAATCTGGCTCCATTGTTTGGGTTCAGCTGGCTCCAAGTGGGACTTGCCACAGGTAGTGTCCTCTCGGGGGTTGCTGACTGAGGCCAGCAGACACTGTGGGGGCAGAGATCCTAGCCATGCTGGTCTTTGGACGGAGACCAATCATGTCTTGATAGCAGCTGGGCTACCTGGAGGGCCCAGGTGCACTGGCTCGATGTGGGTGATCAGATGGGTATAATTAGCTCTAATCAGCAGGAGTGGTGCACACGGTCAAGGGACTGCAGAGCAAGGACTCAAAGATGGGCATATCTCTTCTGAAGCCTTGCTACTGGATGAAAATGTTCCATTGGTGAAGGTGTTCCATATCCAATATGTTTACTTCGGCTTGGACACCAGTGAGATCTTGAATGGCACTGCAACAGTGTGGACGATATTAAGATTGTGTCTGATGGTTCCAAGGGCTAGGTCCTCTGCCTTGCCTCGCAGGTGAAGCTCTTTAACTGTGGCTGGGAGGAGGATCATCCACCCTGAGCTGTCATCGAGGACTGTATATGTCTCCATGGACCGACCCTTGTGATGCAGGATAAATTCAGTACACCCCTGTTGTTCACCACAGGAGCAGATCTGTTTTCATTCATAGGAGGAAACACAATCTGGAAAACCTGAGGCCCCTGCCTGGCTCCTCAGTTGCA
The DNA here is from genome assembly GCA_019176425.1 of Megalops atlanticus. Classification (NCBI taxonomy): domain Eukaryota; kingdom Metazoa; phylum Chordata; class Actinopteri; order Elopiformes; family Megalopidae; genus Megalops; species Megalops atlanticus. Next base: position 34,227,919 of record CM032881.1, read on the forward strand.
CTCCTCCAGTTCTCTGTAGGGCTTTAGGACTGCCAATCTGCAGTCAACAAGGCTGACTTCAAAGTTGCCTTCGCCACACGGTCCTCCCTCCAAGTCCTGGCTTTGACTGAGACCTGGTTCCAGGCGGAGAACATTGCAACTCCTGCAGCTCTCTCAGCCAACTTTGCCTTCTCCCACACTCCTCGTCCATCTGGGTGGGGAGATGGAACAGGTTTGCTGATTTCCAGCACCTGGAAATTCACTCCTGTTATGTCCCGCCCCGGTAGTCTAGGAGTAAAACTCGGCAGGGCAACACCATCCCAGCAGATTTGGGGGGAGAGGGAGACACAGTGGACAAACAGTGTGGGAAAGTGCACAGTGTTTATTCACAGAGGGTGCTGTTTACAAAAAAATACAAGAAGGTGCTGTTTACAAAAAAGATACAAAATATACATACTCTGACACAGGTAGGTGGTGCGAAAGAAATGAAATAAACAAAACTCAGTCTAGTCTATCTAACCTAACAACAAGGGTTAAATACTAACACTAACACAAAATACAGGGGGTGCTACTCACCTCTTACCTAGTGTCTCTAACAGTGAATCCCCCTACGGGTGGTTGTGTAAAGGGTACCCCAGAATAACCTATTCCGAAACCTGGTCAGGGGAAAAAATCCACAGGGAGGGTCATAAATTCCACAAGCACATTGTACAGAGGGAAACAAAACCACAGTCAAACAGGAGGATGTCAAAATGGAGGCTGATGGGGGAGAGAGAAAGTGAAGGGGAAAAAACAAAACTTTAAAGACTAGGTGGAGGATGATGATTTGATGATGAGCCGGGTGATGGGAGGGAGTTCAGTGGGTGTTGAGGCAGGTAATGGACTGCTATGGAGACCAACCAGATGAGAAATGGCAGGACCAGTCAAACCAGGAACCTGAAGAACAGGTAGACAGAGGCAGGGGCAGGGACAGAGACAAACAGAACAAACATCGGAGCACACATGCCAATACAATACTTACATGGAATGTAACACCCCTACCCTTAAGAGCAAACATAATGTGTTTGTTAAGGTTGTTATACACATGACAAAATATCAGCTGACACATTGTCAGACCCCTTTTTGAGCCAGATTTCTAAATTGTACACCCAGACAATGATGGACTAATACATGAGACACTGGTTCTGATTGTACATCCTGGCCAGAAATACTAGTGGGTTGTGATCAGTGGAGACCACAACAGGCAGAGGACTAGATCCAACATAAACTTTAAAATGTTGGAGCATAAGGAGCAGAGCCAAAGCTTCATTTTCAATGGTGGAGTATCTTCACTGATGACTGTTAAACTTCCTAGAGAAGTAACAAATAGGGTGTTCCAGACCATGCTCATCCTCTTGCAGAAGAACAGCTCCTGCTCCCACTGTGCCTGGCCTCAACCTCCAATCTGAAAGGTAGAGAGAAATTGGGAGCAGCTAAGACAGGAGCATTACAAAGCAACACCTTAACACAGTCAAAAGCATGTTGGCAGTCATCAGACCATCGGAAAGGTACAGAGGGACTAAGCAGAGTAATGACAGGTGTAACTACAGTAGAAAAATTCCTGCAGAAGCTGCAGTAACAACCTGCCATCCCCAAAATTCTGCATAATTCACACCTGCTTGTAGGTACTAGGTAGGCAGCCATTACAGAAACCTTGGAATCTACAAGGCAGACTTTACCATGGCCAACCTGTTTTCCAAGATAACAAATTGTGGCCTTAACAAATTCACATTTTGCCAAGTTCAAGGTCAAAGATCTGACCATTCAGAGGAATATACAACAATATAGTCAAGATAAGCTGTACAGTTGGGCATTCCTTGCAACACCAGATTAACAAGCCTCCGAGAGGTTGCAGGTGCATTACACATACCAAAAGCTATGACATTGTATTGTAGAAAGTCATCTGGAGTAACAAAAGCTGAAATGTCTGAAGTTTGAGGAGTAAGGGGAATCTGCCAATTCCCCTTTAACATATCCAACTTGGTGACATAGGTAGCAGACCCGATCTCATCAATACAATCATTCATGCGCCATAAGGGATAAGCATCAGGAATTGTCACAGCATTCACTCTGCGGTAGTCAGAACAAAAATCTGTGAGTTCCATCAGGTTTTGGGATTAGGAGACAATGTGAGCTCCAGGGGCTGGTGCTGGGCTTTGCAAACCCATTATTACTAAGATACTGGACCTCTTTTTCATAAGGGCCCTTTTCACAGGGTTTACCTATATGGTCTCTGTTTTACTGATACCGCATTGTTGACATTGATGTCATGCTGCAAAACGGTTGTCTGAGTGGGAACATCATTAAACAGACATGTGTCAGGGCTTAGACAAGGACTCAAGCGCAGACACAAGAGCTTCAGGTTCCAAAGAGCTTTAATACAGATGTCAGGTGAAGTAGCAAAACCAGAACAGGCAGTGTTGGTAACAGGCAGGCAGTCTGTGGGCAAACCAGGTCAAAACAGGAACAGGCAGGGTCAGTAACCAGGCAGGCGGACAATCAGGCAAAGAGAGCAAAACGGTGAGCAGAATCAAGGTCGAGGTACAGGCAGGAACAATAACGGCAAGACTTCAGGCAAAAACAAGGCAAGAACAAAACAGGCTGCAACGATCTGGCAAACAAGACAGAGACAGGCAGGGTAGATATAGGGCTGGGCTGATGAGGTGATGGGAAGCAGGTGTGCAGGCAGGCAGGTGATGATCAGGTGGGCGGAGACAGGGCAGAGAGCGGGGCAGGGCTGGAACACAAGGAAAAACAAAAGCACATGGACACAATGACAGATGGGGAGAACATAAACACAACAGCTAGGGGGCCGGAGTACTGACAACATGGGTAATCAGAAATTAACTTTTATATATCATCCCTTTGAGTGTCAGATAAATGAGCCATGAGGAGAAATTAGACAACATTTCAGAGTTGAGCAGTCTAGCACACTGATAAGAAACACCACACAACATCAGACCATCCTCATCCTCGCTCTCAGAGACAGAAAAGGTGGAAACTGCTGCAACAGGAAAGGCCAGGGCCCTGCTGCCTTAAATGAAGTCTTTGTGGACAGATTATCTCTGGAGTGATAAGTTTTTAGCATATTTATGTGGCAAGTGCGGGTCTGGCGTCTACGGTCAGGAGATCATATGACATAATCTGTTTGATTGAGCTGTTCCTTCACTACATATGGTCCAGAAAAATGTGTTGAGAGAGCAGATCCAGGGATAGGTAGCAAAAGCAGAACTTTATCCCCTGGCTGAAAACTACAAGACACAGTCTTTTTGTCATACGGAAGTTCCATGCCCTGTTGGGCAGAGCTCAAAGCTTCTTTTGCTAGAGAGCAGGCCAGCTGCAAATGCTCTTTGCACTGGCAGACTGTGAAGGAGAGCCTTCGCCACCTCTTCCTTGGACTAAATGCTAATTGTAAATTATCAGTTGTGTGCCAAACATTTGTAATTATGTGCACATGTTGGGAATTTGTTTGGGGAGCCAGCCTATTGGGTATCGAGTCACACCTGACTAATTGAAAGGTGATTAAATACAGGTGTGGCTGGGGAGCAGGAGAGGCTCACTTTGTCCCTGCTGTGGGCTTGCATAGGCTGGTTTCTTTGTCTGTTTGGATTTTTAAATAAATTATTGGTTTTTAACCTTTTGTTTTTGGCTCATTTATCAGAGAAGTGGCAGCCAGCTTCTCTACATAGACATAATCAGGGACCTTGTCAGAACACGTCACAGGGTTTGTAAGCTGCTCTTTAATGACCTTCAAGGGACCGCTAACAAAATGACCAAAAACCAACTGAGCAGGACTGAACCCTAGTGACTTCTGAACTGTTTTGTGGATGGCAAAGAGGACAAGGGGAACTCCCTCATCCCAGTCCTTCTGGGACTCCAAGCAGTATTTGCACAACATGGATTTTAAGGTTTGATGAAACCTTTCCAGCGCATCTTGGGTTTCTGGGTGATAGGCGCTGGAAATCTTGTGCACTATGGACAATGTCTTAAGGACAAGTGCAAAAAGACTAGACCAGGGTCTGGCTGCACCACCCTAGGCAGACCAAATGTAGAAAAGGACTTAATCAGTGCTCTGGAGACCACTTGGGCAGTAATCCCCTGCAAAGGAATACCCTCAAGGAACCATGTGGAAGCACACATGATGGTTAGGATGAATTGATTACCTGGCTTGGTTTTGGGCAAAGGGCCAACACAGTCTACTATGACATGCAAAAAATGGTTCACCCATGACAGGTATAGGACAAAATGGAGCTGGAGGGATTAACTGGTTGAGTTTTCCTGCCAGCTGACAGATATAACAGGAGCGGCAATAGCGAACAACATCTGATTTTAGTCAAGACCAGAAAGTGTTTGAGGACACGATCACACGGTCTTACTTACACCCAAATGAGCTGACCAACGGTTGTCATGAGCTAAACTCAGCACATATTGCCGGTAAGCTGTAGGGTCAACTACTTGATAAACATCTCCCCATTCCAACCCCATATCAGCATGACAGGACCATTTACACATCAGCATATCATTCTCAAGGAAGTAGAAAGAATTCTTTTCCCTAGCTTTTCCCCAGCTGAGAGTAGAGGCAAAACACTTAAAAAGTGTGGGGTCAGCCTTCTGTGCTGCTATGAACTCGTTGTGAGAGGTAAGTAAATGTAGAGAAACATGACTTGACTCTGACTGCACATTGTCTATAACTTTATCTTTTCTCTCAAATACATTGGGGTCAGGCTTTGACCCAGACACAAAGAAAGAGTCAAATCAACTTCACTCAGTTTTTTTTGACTGGGCACAAGTAACAGCACAAACAGGGGAAGCCTCAGGAAAATGTTGGGATAACTCATCAGGCACTGAGTCAACAGGATTATTCAATACCTCCAACACAGGCCTTACCCTACCCCAAGCTATGTCATTGCCCATAATGAAATCAATACCTTTCACAGGTAAGGCTGGGCAAACAGCGACTCTGTACAATCCACTAACCAGGTCAGACTCTACATGAATCTGACGTAGAGGCACTGGCATAAACACACTAGAACCACATGAAGATTTCTCAGAAAGTGGCAGCACATCTGCAAGAATACTGGACTGAAAAGCATCTGTGTCCCTAAGCATCCTAACTGCACTCTGGTCCATGGGATTGCTAGTTACCTTGAAAAATAAATGGCTTGTTATAATAAATTATCCTTGTTAATTATACAATCTCACGTTGTCACTTTCGCAAGCACACAAACTACAGACAACCTGCGCTGTTTCGCGAGCATAATCATTTATTTACGATTGGTGTCAATTATTCTGTGAATTATTTGTTTTATTGTTAATCAAGGAGGATAAAGGGGAACAGGCTGAAAGTAATGATAGATTTAAAGGTAGTGTTTCCGCTTCCCGTTTCCAGCTCACCCGCAGCCACTGAAAAACATACGGGAAAAAACCTAACGCCACACACCGGGGATAGCTGTTATTGCACTAAAAATAGCTGTGCGATACATCGCAATGGCTATATCGTGCATCCCTACACTGAAGTGTGTATATAAACTATAAAAAATGTTATCGGTTATCAGTATCGGTATTGGTTATGAGAAGCAGAAATTTATCGGTTATTGATATCGGTTGTAAAAAACAGTTATCGTGCATCCCTAATACAGATTATTATATATGTATAATATATTAAATGTGTTATACATAGAGGTGAAGTGGACAGAGCTGGAAAGAGGAGTGTGTATATTAGGTATTAGACAAGATATGTACAGTTGGATGTATGTACAATATAAATAATAGTAATCTGAAACAGTTTGAGAAGTCCAGCCTGTGCAAGAATGAGCAGTGCAAATATAAAAGTACTGAGACAGTGCAGTGATGAGTGCAAATAATGCTTAGCGCTGTGGTGTGGAGTTCAGCAGGGTCACAGCCTCAGGGATGAAGCTCTTCCTGAGCCTGCTGGTGAGGGAACGGAGGCTCCTGTAAGGCCTGCCTGATGGGAGAGGAGTAAAAAGTCCATGGTTAGGGTGGGGTGCACCCTTGATAATGCTTTTCGCCCTGCCCAGGCAGCATTTGTGGTAAGTGTTCTCAATGGTGGGCAATTGGGTGCCGGTGATCCATTGGGCAGTTTTCACCACCCACTGGAGTGCTTCGCGGTCTGATGCGGAGCAATTGCCATACCACACTGTGATGCAGTTGGTGAGTATGCTCTCAATGGTACAGCGGTAAAAGTCCACCAGTATCCTAGCACACAGGTGAGCTTTCTTAAGGCTCCGCAGGAAGTAAAGGCGCTGTTGCGCCTTTTTGAACAGGATGGAGGAGTTCAGGGACCAGGTGAGATCATCGGAGATGTGGACACCAAGGAATTTGAAGCTTGATACATGCTCCACTACAGCTCCGTTGATGTGGATGGGGGCGTATGCGTGGCTCCTAGCTCACCTGAAGTCCACAATGATCTCCTTGGTCTTTTGGGTGTTAAGGGCCAGGTTGTTGTTGGCACACCACGCGGCCAGGTGCTGGACCTCATCCCTGTAGGCCGTCTCGTCGTCCCATCTGATCAGGCTTACCACCGTGGTGTCGTCTGCAAACTTGATTATGGTGTTAGAACCATGTACAGGAACACAGTTGTGGGTGAAGAGGGAGTAAAGAAGAGGGCTCAGCACACAGCCTTGTGGCATGCCAGTGTTCAGGGTAAGAGTGGAGGAGGAGAGGTTGTCTAACTTAACAGATTGGAGTCTGTTAGTCAGAAAGTCCAAAGTCCAGTTGCAGAGGGAGGTGCTAATACCGAGCTGGCTAAGCTGGGAGATCAGCTTGAAGGGGAACACAGTATTGAATGCTGAGCTGAAGTAAATGAACAGCATTCTGACATAAGAGTTGGGACTGTCCAGGTGGGTCAGGGCAGAGTGGAGTGCTGTGGAGATGGCGTCCTCTGTTGACCTGTTGGTGCAGTAGGCAAACTGATGGGGGTCCAGAGTAGTGGGCAGACAGGATTTCAGATGTGATAGGATCAGTCTCTCAAAGCACTTTGCAATGATGGGGGTGAGTGCAACTGGGCGGAAGTCATTCAGGGCCGTAGCAGTGGAGTGCTTCGGCACTGGCACAATGGTGGCGGTCTTGAAGCTTGTGGGGACAACTGCCTGGGCATGAGACAGATTAAAAATGTCCGTGAAGACCCTGGCCAGCTGCCCTGCACAGACTCTGAGCACATGGCCAGGTATTCCATCCAGGCCAGTTGCCTTCCGTACATTCACCCTGCTCGGGGTGGTGCAAACATCAGAGGTGAAAAGTGAGAGAGGCAGTTCACCAGGTGGGAGATCTGCTTTGTGGGTGACCTCCTTGTTTCCCCGGTCAAATCATATATCTAAATGAGCTTATATTTTTACAGCCTAAACACAGTAGCATCAGCTTACATTCATCTTCTTAGTGTCAGGTGAGTGACAGGTGTTGTGGCACGCCCCCTTGATTTGCTGACCATTTGGGCTAAATTCATTCAGTCCAGAGCCGTTGATAGAGAGAGTTATGCCATTGAAGTACCTGGAAGTCTCAGGCGGTCACGTGGTTTATGGAGGCTCAAATATTTCCTCACCGGTTAATTTGAATGCTGTTTTCCATTGGAAACTATTGAGAAGAATCTGAGAAAGTCTGGCAAAACTAGATCATTTAGCGTATCAGACTATATATTTGTCATCTAGAATACAAATAACTGACATCTATTGACTGTCTGTTTTGCACATTTCTTCTAGTAATCACATGATCATGGCAAAAGTAGAGTGGCTAAAAAAACTGTGGCTATCAATAGGTAGCTAGTTAATAGCTGACATTAGCTATCACTAGCTCTCGAGATAGATAATGTTTTCACTATTTGTCAACCAACGTTAGCTAGCTAGTATTGTCAAATAGCTATCAGTCAATCTAATATAGTGATGATATATTGAAGGCTTATTTTGTTGGTTAAAAAAAAGAGATGATTTTGGACCTATCCCTCAAAGCTTTTAAAAATGGTAGCTAAATGACGGAAAATACTCCGTTAAATGAATCCTTGACTGTTCTTCAAATTTAGCTTATCGATCTAGCAAGTTGAAAAAATCAGACTGATTCAACTTTTTATGTTGTTGCTGGATATTTTTTCTTTGGATTATACCTCAACGAACAGCTAATGCTGCTTGTGACTGTGTTGCAAAATGGCTGTGATAAAAACAGTTGCAGTATCTATTGGCAGTCGTTACAGTTGGAACACGTGCATCCCTAGGTGGACCCTTTTCTGACGTTGTAGGCTACACGATAGAGCATTCTGTTCATGTAGCCTATCATTCCATCATTCTTGCATATTTTGTTTTTGTTAAAAATGGCATGTGCTAATGTGTACAGAGAAAATAGTAAAATGGTGTGTGTGTGTGTGAGAGAGAGAGCGAGAGAAAGAGAAAGACAGATACAGAGAGAGTTTTTTGACATCAAGCCATTCTTGTGGGTACTTCTCTATAGTGTTGTTGTAGAGCACTTGCTATAACAAGGTATATAGTGTTGCTGTAACTCGGTATCTCGGATGAGATGCTGCTGTTGCTGCAGCGTGAACTATTGATGGTACAATGCATTTGTTAGCCCACCCACCCAATAACACCACCAGCCGTCACTGCTGTTCATATGCAATAATGGCCATAACAATCAAAAATATGACCTAATGAATTGAGGAAATTAAAAAATCAGAAATGTTTCAGCAAGAACAATGATGGAAATAAGTGCATAAGTTTCTCATTTTATCCTTGACATTGTAATGATTGTGAATGTGTCGTATTTTAGATGCCAAAAAAACGAAACGAAAATTAGTTCGGCAACACAGTAATATATAGTGGATATATATAGTATGTAATGTGGATATGTTTCTGTGTATGATGTAAAAGAACCTAGCCACCCTGCAGTTGGGTATAATAAACAATAGCTAGCTATCAAGCCTACTGTATATCTAGCCCGTCCAAGTATGCTAAAAAGTACCTCACTAGCCTGTAGTGGGCTATGATTAAAAGTGGCTTGCTTTCCTACCATATAGCTAGCCTTTACGTGTATGATAAATAGTAGCTGGCGAGCCTGCTGTCGGGTATGAAAGAAAGTAGCTAGCTAGCCTTTTCGTGTATGATAAAAAGGAGGAAACTAGTGAGCTAGCTAACTAACCTGCAGTCAAGAAACTGTTTATGTGTTGCTTGAAAACACATGTAAATGTAATCCTGAAGGAACTATTGTTGTCAGCAGAGCTGAATAAACGACAAAGAAACATAATTTGTTGTCTCAAATTATTGTTACTTGATAAACTGCCTTGTTTGGAGAACTGTTATATGAAAGCAATATCACACTCGAGGTCGTGCTGTTATACTGAATATTGGCACAGCTGTGATTATCTTCAGCACTCGGCTATGACCGAATCACAGCCGTGCTGATATTCAGTATAAGAGCACTCCCTCTTGTGTGATATTGCTTAAATTCACAGTGACATATGAGGTCAAGGGGTATCATAGAGTGCGATTTCTCTGCGTTGATTTTTTTGACGTGTTATTTTTTCTATAATTAATTAATCAAAATGAACGCGTTATGTTGACAACCCTAAATACAATATATCACAAAAAAAAAACATTTCAAGCTCTTTTGGGGGCCCTCTGGTGGCCACAGGGGCCCTAAGCAGGCGCTTAGTTTGCTTATGCCTTGGGCTGGCCCTGTAGTCTTCACAAACACTGTAAGAGCTAAAGGAAGAAAACAAATAAAAATACCATTTAACATTTACAATAATACACCAAGAAAATATAGCAGAAGGCTACCTATCTTACTATATATTATTGTACAAATAAAGAATGTACTGAAGAGATTATAAATTGTTATAGTCATACACAATGAGTTCGCTAAATTGTTTAGAACAGTAATTCAAATTAAACCTGAAAAGCTGAACACAGAAAACAATTTAGCGGTATCGTAGTTAAAAGTACGAAACATACACTTCACTCAAAGCAGCCAAAATCAAAAACAAATCCACTAACCCTGTGCCCCTATCAGCCAGGTGCTAAACAATATAAAATACACTCTAATGTACTTTCGTGAGACCTCCAACACTTTGACAGTGATTATTTTTTCCGCCACAGAAGCAGGCCCTTTTGCATATATGTATCACAGTAATGTTAGCTTAGCTGCCTTCAGCGAAAAGGATACTTTCCATACTCAACATGACAGCAGCTACTAGCTAGCTGTCTAGCTAGCTCAATTTTATGTTACTCCAGCAATAAAAAGTCAAGTGTCTAGTGAACTCGCTACTTATCAACTCGTTCCTCCACTTCCTTTTTAGTCTTATTTTGATTCTCCTTAGGGTTGCCACCTGTCCCAGTTTTGCCGGGATTGTCCCTTTATTTGAGCGACTGTCCCGGAAAATTAATAATCTTTCCCGGGACACGAATTGTCCCATTTTTTTGCGAAAATGTACTTCTAATTTAGAATTTCATAGTTTCAGATTTCAAAACCTCATTTGGTTTCCTTCTACTGCTATTCTGTTTTCTTCCTGGTTATGTTTATACATCCAATCCTGTGCCCATAAATGGGTAAAAACGGGTAAAACACAGCGACGATTGGCCATATCTATACTTTTATTTGATTGGTAGCGGAAATACGAAAGCTTACCTTATTGCCTAGCAACTGCCCGAGCTGTCATTCTGCCACGCTCATCCACATCCATGACCCCACTGTGAGTTCAGTTGCTAGCTAGAGGTAACGTTATTATTATTTTTTTCAACTTTCTATTTATTTTGTTGGTTTGGTGAAATGGGGGAAGTGACGGATGAGGAGGACGACAAGACAAAATCGGACGAGACACCAGCATCAAAGGAAAAACGATTTACAATGTGCAACTCAGACTGGGCGAAAAGAGAAAACCTTTCTGAATGGGTAAGGCCCACCCAAGGAGACCCGTTCTCCGCCACCTGTGTTTTGTGTCCAGCCAAAATTTCATTTAAATATGAAGGAAAAACAGCACTGGAAAATCATGCAAAAACAAAGAAGGACCAGAGTTTTGTATTAAGCAAATGCAAAAATCTAGCCATTGCAACTTTTATGACAAAAAAAGTTCACCAGAGGAAGACAGGATAGCAGTAACGGAGCTTAGCAGTGTATACCACGGAGTGCTCCACGGCCACAGCTACTTATCTACGGATTGTGGCAATAAAGTAAGTGCGAAAATCTTTCATGACTCGAGTATTAAAGCATTTATTGAGGGACAGCAGGGACTTCTGCAGGCAGCAAAAAGGGATGAGAAATTCACATGCAAAAAGAGGTGAGATATGTCAGTGTTAGGTTGCCCAAATTCATTAAGTTAAAAAGTTGTTTATAATGTATTATAATACATCCAGTCATGTTTTCATTGCTAAAGGGAGTATACCTTTGGGCATATGATTAGATTGTATAATATGTAACCGGCAGAGTTACCCTTTTTGCCTCTCAGCCACCGTAGCTCCTTCCCTTCTTGGCCACGCCTCCCAAGTAGCACTCGGTGGCTAGTCACTAATTAGCCAAGGTCCCATTTTTGTATATGTATGGCCGCTTAGTCAGGTACGGCAGTTCGAGTCCCTTGGTTCATTGCTTTCCGGTCTGTACTGCGATTGATGCTAAAAGATATGTGCTCCCTGTTTGGTTTTCAATCACCGTTAGATCATTGCTGTGCTCATGCGTGTGTCTAAAATTGAATTGTTTGGTAACAGGTATTTGCAGGTCTACAAACGCGTCCTGTTGGTGTGTGTGTGCTCCACTGAAGGTATTTGCGTTTTATTCAAACTGTTGCACCCGTAGCTTTGTTTAAATCCATGTTACAAACAAGTGATCTTGTATTTTAGATGTGCATGTGTGTAATGGCAATGTTTTAATTTAGGTTTGTGCTGGAGACGCCGCGTAGGCACCAGTCTCACTTGCGCTAACCAGAAGGCACGTAGAGGTAAAATTAAACTAGGGTTGCCTCTTCCTGTATGTGTAGCTCGCGGCAATTGGGGGTAAAGTGTGTTGTGTACTCAGTACTGATATGTGAATGCACAACCATGATGAATATTGTTTTTTTACGTCTTTAGGAAGATTTGCCACTGCTGCTTTGCCTCCTTTAATTTTAGTTTAGGTTTTGCCTTGCGGGGTTTTTCTCTATAAGTGGCCTCAGTTGGTGTGTGTGGCCACCTGTTGTGCATGATTTTTATCTGTAGACGGATTTTAGGCATACTGGCTGCCCCAGTGGTTTTCTTTATTTTATTGTTACTACTTTGCTCAGTATTTCTGCACTAAGTTTGTATTTAGCCTTTAACCAGCTGGTTGGGGCTGTAATTAATCTTCCCCCCTTTTTCCCCCTACATAGAGTTATCAGGGAGTGTAGCTGCTGGACTGCAGGGCGGGTTGCTGGATCTTGGTCCCCGCCTTCACGCACTGCATGCAGTGTTTTGTAGTGGTAAAGTGCACTTCACCATTTAATGTGGTCACTATTTGCTGTGCATGTGTATATGTCCGTGCCTGTGTTAGCAGGCACCAGGAACAAGGGCACGCATGGTGTGTCGGTCTCCCCCCCTCCCAGCAAAGGTAATCCCCCCAGCGGTCAGCCTACTCATCCCCTACCATTGTTCTACAGTTCATCTCTGGTGGCAGCCCTTACCCCGTCCTCTGGCGGCATTGCTTGCCCACCCGATTTTAGAGTTTGTAGCAATATCTGGCAGACTTGTATTTTTAACTTAATTTATTTGTTAAATAAACTTTTGCATTCAAACTGAAATACTACGTCTCTGTCGTCTCTGCTAACTTACCTGCATGTGAGAACCCTCTTGTCTCTGTACAATATCTTAGGAGTATAAATTGGAAACATTTCTTGGGGTGAAAGTCCCCAGTTGGCGTAGTCGAGTACCCTAGAGCCAAGACCTTTTACTATCAGTCCCACCAGGTCACAAATAGATTATAATTAGACAGAATGGGCCACATGTACACAAAGATTGATACAACTTGCAGTAAAACCATGTGTAAGCACAATCTCATGATTTGTGTACGGAGGTTTTTCATCAGAGTTATCAAACACCACATATGCCTGATTGTCTTCATAAATCTGAGCGTAAATCAAATCGGTGTGAGATCATGTGCACATGAACGCGCTTAACATCCTCTCCCACAATTGTTCTTATACGGACTGTGGCGGATGTCCCCCTGGTCTGGGCCAGATGGACCGAGGGTGCTCCTCCACACTTCAAAGTCTTCTGAAAATAAGTTCTTGCAGAGTCTGATGTTAGTTTAAGCTTTGGTTTATTGCATATGGTGATCAGTCACATACAGTAAACCGGGTTGGTCCTCGAATCAACAAGTTACAAAGCATTCGCAAGCATACCCCAACACGCTCTCTGACACCCCTTGGCCTGCATCCTTCTTTTATGCTGTTTTCCAAACTCCTTTACCGTGGCCTGTTCCCTAACTCCTCCCAGACTCCTCCTTCAAGATTACCTCATCTCATGTAATGCACCATTATCTTTTACCTTGAAAATCCCAAAAACTCCATGGCCATTAATCGTATATTAATTTTAAAGCATATCACTTTTGGAAATTCCCATTATTTCTAGGCCTGCACCTGGATGATTTTTAAAATAATTAAATAATACAGCAGGCTCGTCCTATCTCTTACACTTACTCATGTCTGGAGTTTCTCATTATTTCTGGGACCTTGCTTGAATAATTTTTTAAAAAGGGCTAAATAACTTCAGGGGCTGGTCTGGCCATGCTAGACTTCTCCAAGGTCACCCATTCTGATACCAACCATCCTGGAATAACTCCCAGATGCCTGCAGCCTTGAATCACTCCGGGCCTTAAACTCATAAAATCATATTAAACTCATACACAGAAACTCCCAGTGTGTTAATAATAATGCTTAATATTTTTCAGTAGTTGTGCTTGCATTAGTAGTGCTCTAAAATATATTCCAGTTGTGCTTGTGTTACAAAACATACCTCAGTAGTGCTCGTATTAGTAACAGTACTCAAAACCTACATAATACTCAAACAGTAATGTGTACAAAAACATTTCTCCACCACAGCCCTTAATTCGTCAAATTAACATATAAAGGTCCCAGGTAAATCTGAGTGAAATGCAGAGATTGATGTTGGCAGGATGGAAAACAAGAAAACTATTCAGACACGTAGAAAGAAGTGATAATTGATGAGGTGGAGAGGAGAAAAAATGTCCTTTTTGGAGGCCAGAGTAGCGGCATTTCAAATCGACAGAAAAATGTGAAGTGGCTCAAAATGATGACTGCTATGGATGCAGTTTCACCAGAGTTGCGTATGGTGGAGGAGAAGAAAAAGTGTTCGGTTTTTAAACCTGAGTGTCCTCGCACCATTTAGGGAATCGGAGCACTCAGAACGTAGGTCTACAAGGCGCAAAATAATAGAATTTATGAATGATTCTAACCACTGAGAGATGACTGCTAAAATCAACAGAATAATAGCCAACACTGTCAGGGTCATTAAGTAAAAAAAACAAAGATAATCAGATAATTTTCTGTCTTTCTGCTCATGCCATGCATGCAGCTCTCTTGCGCTCTCTCTCCCTCTCTCTCATTGACCGAAACTTTACTTCCCTGTGTCGTTTCCAACGAGTATTCCAACATTTCCAATATTTTTGTTGTTTGTGCTATTTTTCTATAGGGTATATAAAACTTAAACTTGCCCCCTCATGGCACCGGGTGCGGACACACTGGTCCTGTGTGCACTTATTCTTTTTTGGCCTCTCTTTTAATACTGGCTTCGCCACTGCTGTGAAATAAATGTATTATTTGATTTTGAAACAGTAGTCTTGTGTTGTTATTATTTAGCCCTTCAGAGGCTATTGCATGGTTAAATCAATGAATTTCATTAAACCTACCACCAGACCAATTTTAGGTGGTGACAGTCTGCCCCAAATATTCCTATTTCATATAATGGCCATGACGTACAAACACGTGGAAAAGGTAAGGTTCACATCTAGTCAAAACACCACTATATTGCCACCCTCAGGATGAAAAAATGCAGAAATAGGCAGTAGAAGGATGATAATCTACTGTTTTACTATATAAAGAGATTTGCCCCCTCGCCATTTTTAACTGCCCCCTCAGTCACTTCATCCTGGCGCTGGGACCTGGCGCGATAACACTCACCAATGATTGACACAAGACCCGTTTACTTGCATCACCGTTCCTCTTGGTGTCGCCAATTTGCAAGTTACAAATTTTATGTGTATGCCACCTCAACACCATGCGTAGATGTATGCATGTTTTCCCGGGAAGTATCTTTTCATACATACCATTTTATGTGTAGAAACATTGATACATGTGGCCCTACATGTTTACATGTTAAAGTAAAAAAAATTGTATTTAATGTAGAAAGGGACAGCAGCAGACAAAGGAGTCCAGAGTGAGTACAACTGCATCAGGGAGTGTGTCTGAGTCAGGACAAATATAGGTAAGAGAGGCAACAGGGAGTCCTACAACTGTTGACACAGTATATCTGCAAATATGGTTTAATTACCCCCCAAAAAATCATCCAAGTGTCCCGGTTTGTTCACAAATCAAAGGTGGAAATCCTAATTCTCCTCGATACTTCCAGCTCCACACAACAACTGCGCATGAGCACCAGGCAGTATAATTGAATTTCAACATAAAAGCATGTTTTAAGAAACAAGACGTTATCATAAACAAATATGCTTGAACACAAAAAAGGGCACTCATCAAAATAATAATATAACTCAATTAAAGGTTATTTACACCCCTATCAATCATGAGTAGTTTGCAGAATGTAAACATGAATGATTTACAAACTCAAATGACCTTTAATCCAATAATTACTTAATTAAAGTCTATACATCTATGCAATAGTCTCTAAGCATAATGGCAATGGGTCAAATTCTGTATGCCAAAGGATATGATTGTGGAGAACTCTGAAGGCAATTACACAGCCTCTAGCAACACAATCAGTTTCTGAACCAGGCGCTCCATAATGGATAGCTTGCTGAGACGCTGTCCTTCTCTTCCCAGTTTCCGGTCTCCAAGACATATCTTGACTCTTCTCACAAGTCCATCTTTATCAGTGGTAGTCTCTACAACTCTGACCAGCTGCCATTCATTCCTGGGCAGATCATCAGCTTTCTCAATGACTATATCACCTATTTGAAGAGTTCTCCTTGTAGTATGCCAGCGCTGTCTGGTAGCAATGTTGGACAGAGATTCTTTTCTTCATCGATTCCAAAACTGTTCTGCTAGATATTGAACATGACGCCAACTCTTACGTGCATACAGGTCTTCCCTGATGAACTTGCCAGGTGGTGGTAAGGCTGTGACAGATTTCATGGTGAGCAGGTGATTTGGGGTGAGGGGTTCAAGGCTGGTAGGAGTGAGTGGTTGACTGTTTACAATAGCCATAGCTTCATAGAAGAATGTGCGAAGTGAAGCATCGTCCAGCCTGCCAGAGGAGAGTGACAGAGTGGAACAAAGGACACTTCTCACACTTCTGATATGTCGTTCCCAGACACCACCCACATGACTTGAATGAGGTGCGTTCAAGTTGAAGTCACACTGCTTCTTGGCTAAAAATGCTGTCAGCCAATCAGTGTCCATCTCTTTGAGAGATTCTGTGAGTTCATTTCGGCTCCTACAAAGTTACTGCCTTGGTCACATCTAGTCTGACGTACTGATCCCTGTATGGAAATGAAGCAGTGCAAGGTGATGATGAAGGAATCTGTAGACATGTCATCCAGCATCTCAATGTGAATGGCTCAGGAGCAAAAACATGTGAACAGGAGACTGTATCTTTTTTGTACCTTACGCCCTTGTTTGGTGAGAAACGGGCCAAAACAATCCATTCCACAGTATGTGAATGGTGGTGATGGATCTACACATTCTGAAGGAAGATCAGCCATTCTGTTCTTCTGTGGGTCTCCTGAGCTTCCGACATGTCACACATTGATGCACATAGGATGCCACAGCACTGTTGTATCCTGGAATCCAGTAGCCATTTGATCTGATCTCATTAATGGTGAGGCCTTTGTCTTGGTGTCTGACCTTGCTTGAATAGCTTTAGACCACAAAGACAACTTTGACAGACGATCTGAAAGACTGACTCGCTCTGCTGTTTGTGTACTCAGTGTCTGAGCTCTTTTCACTTCAGGGTATCCTATTGTTAATTCTGTAATAACATCTGCAACAGGAGGTATATCCTTCTCCCATCGAAACTTTGGCCTTGTAAACCAATTGGATGTGAAAAGCCCCTCAGCACTTAAGCCTCTCGAAGCGTGGTCCACAGGGTTTTCTTCAGTGGAGCTATATCTCCATTGCTGAGGAGTTGAGCTGAGATGTATCTTCTGCACTCTGTTTGCCACGAATGTGTGAAAACGGTTTGCTTCATTGTTGATGTACCCCAAGACTACTTGGGAGTCTGCCCAGACGTATTCTACAACATCTGTATATCCAAGTTCCTCTTTGAGCATATTGAATGAAATTGAGACAACTGCAGCTGTCAATTCAAGCCTGGCAATAGTTGTGACTTTAATTGGGGCAACTCTGGATCTTCCCATGACCGGGGCACAATGAATTTCTCCTTCTTCATTCACAAGTCTCAAGTAGGAACACTGGCCATATCCACAGGTGCTGGCATCAGAGAAATGATGGAGTTCTCTTCTCATGACCCTTCATAAGTCATCAAGCACATAGCAAAGGGGTATGTTGATCTTCTCCAGGTTGATAAGATCGCCTCTCCAATGCTCCCACCTTGGCTGCAACAAGTCAGAGAGGGGGTCATCCCAACCCATGCCATGCCTGCACATTTCCTGCAGCACTCCTTTCCCATTGAACAGGAATGGAGCAATATATATAACGCCAATGGGTTATATAGACAGGCAACTGTAGACAGTATGCCATGGTGAGTTGCTGATTCTTAAGGTTGACACAAAATCTGAAACTGTCAGACTCACTGTGGCAATGGATCCCTAAGGCTCTCTCCAAAGGCAGGTCATCAAAGGCTAGATCAAGTGCCTCTGTATCAGTGGCACGCTCAGAAGGTGCTACACTCTCTAAGACTGCTCTATCATTGGACACAAATTTGTGCAGTCTAAGGCCACCTGAGGCACAAAGTTGACGTGCCTCTTGAGCAAACTATGCTGGTGATGCCGTCGTTCAAATAGAAGTCTCTCATAATGAACTGTGAGCCAAGAGGATATGAATGCTCACCCTCCTTAGTGAGACTCTTTAGTTAGTCCATAGTTAGCACACCCAGGTGATGATGCAGCACTGAATAAATGCACCTTCATTCGGAACTCTTGTGGCTGTGAGCTCAAATCTCAGGTTTTCCACCAGAGGAAACGGAGGTAGTCTCAATCTGCTTCATGCACGTGGAACTGATGGAACATTTTTTCAATGTCACACATCAGTGTGATAGGGTATTGTCTGAATCATATAACAACACCAGTCAGATTGTTCATTGAATCTGGTCCAGAAAGCAAGTGATCATTTAGGCTGGTTCCCTTGTATTTAGCAGAGCAGTCAAAAATGACATGAAGTTTCCCTGGCATCTTGGAGTGATATACTCCATGATGAGGAACATACCATTTTTCTCCTTCCTTTCCTTCATTGTGAACTTCCTCTGCATCACCATTTCCAATGACCTCATTCATGAACTTTACATAGTGTTCCTTATACCCTTCATCCTTAAGCAGCTTCCTTCTAAGATGACTGAGTCTTACAATGGCCAGCTGCTTGTTGTCAGGAAGGTGAGGTCTCTCTTTGAATCTCATAATGACCATAGCTGTTCTTCCTGATGCCTTACATTTACATTTACATTTAGGTCATTTGGCAGACCCTTTTATCCAAAGCGACTTACAAGTGAGGAACAGCAAGCAAACTACAGTAATGTAGAAGACCTAGCGTAAGCTTTAAGTGCAACCTAAAACAACTAAATTCAACTCAGTAAGTCAAGGAAAGTAGAAAACAAAGGTAAACAAGGTGAAAGGTGAAAACAAACAAATAGTTACAGGAGAAAAAAGTGTGAGGCAAAAAGTGCGCAGAGATGGAATTATGTTGGAGTTGTAAGAAGTGTTTAGGAGAGGAGGTGCTCTCAGAAGAGCTGGGTCTTCAAGAGGTTCTTGAAGATAGAGAGGGATGCCCCTGCTCTTATGGCACAAGGTAGCTCATTCCACCAGCGGGGAACTACATGTGAGAATAGTCTGGACTGAGATTGCCTTGTGTGTAGGGATGGCAATGCTAGCCGACGTTCCTGGGAGGAACGTAACGGCCGAGAAGGAGCGTAAGCCTGTATGATTGAGCTCAGATATGTTGGAGCAGACCCAGAGGTCACTCTGTAGGCAAGCATGAGAGACTTGAATTTGATACGGGCAGCCACGGGTAGCCAGTGGAGCTCAATGAGCAATGGGGTGACATGGGCCCTTTTGGGCTGATCAAAAACCAGACGCGCCGCCGCATTCTGAACCATTTGTAGTGGTTTCACTGCACACGCTGGGAGGCCAGCTAGGAGGGCATCGCAATAGTCGAGGCGGGAGATAACCAAGGCCTGTACCAGAAGCTGGGTAGCATATTGAGTCAGGTAGGTGGATTTTGCAGATATTGTAAAGTGCAAAGCGGCGCAACCGAGAGACTGAGGCAACATGGTCAGAGAAGAATAGTTGGTCATCAATCATGACGCCCAGGTTTCTTGCAACCTTAGAAGGTTTGAGAGTATTTGAGGCAAGTTTTAAATTGATGCTGTGATGTATGGATGGCTTGCCTGGGATGACCAAGAGTTCAGTCTTAGAGAGGTTTAGCTGAAGGTGGCGAGCCTTCATCCATAGGGATATGTCTGCAAGACATCTGTGATCTGCGCCGAGTTTGTGGGGTCATCAGGCGGGAACAACAGATATAGCTGGGTATCGTCTGCGTAGCAGTGATACGAGAAGCCATGCGAGCGGATAACTGGGCCCAGAGAGGTAGTATATATTGAAAAGAGGAGGGGCCCTAGCACTGAGCCTTGGGGTACCCCTGTAGGGAGGCGATGGGATGAGGACGTCTGTCCTTGCCATGACACGTTAAACGAGCGCCCAGTGAGGTAGGATTCAAACCAAGACAGTGCTTTGCCCAAGATGCCCATTTCTGACAGTACTGATAGTAGAATGTTGTGGTTGACCATATCAAAGGCAGCTGACAGGTCAAGTAGGATGAGGACCGAGGACTGAGCCGCAGCTCTAGCTGCTCTTAGTGCTTCTGTCACAGAAAACAGAGCTGTTTCAGTGGAGTGTCCACTTTTGAAACCGGATTGGTTTGGGTCAAGGAGGTCATTCCTAGAGAGGAATTCTGAGACCTGTTTAAATACCACCCTTTCAATGACCTTGGATAGGAATGAAAGTAACGAGACCGGCCGATAATTCTCAACATGAGCAGGGTTGAGAGAAGGCTTTTTGAGTAGAGGTGTTACTCTAGCCTGTTTGAAAAGAGTTGGGAACACTCCGGAGGCAAGTGAAGCATTTATGACATGAGTGAATGCTGCCACGATTGTGGGAGAGATGGACTGGAGGAGTTTGGTAGGGATAGGGACTAATGGGCATGTAGTAGGGCGGCTACAAGTCAGGAGTTTATATACCTCGCTCTCGGTGAGAGGGGTGAACGAAGAAAGTGATGTGCCATTGACCGAGGGAGGCAGAGGAGATGTGGTAGGCCTGCCACGCACATATGAAGTGCTGTTGCCTGGGGATGTAGTGGGACTGCTACATGAGGGCTTTGAGTGTGTTACGCCAGTTTCCGGGGAGGACAGAGGAGGACATGTAGTAGGACTGCTACATTTTGGATTGTTTGAATGTACTGCACTCTTGACCGGGGGAGACTGATCATCTCTGAGAGGCTCAGAGAATTGCCTGCTTATGGCTGCCACCTTTTCAATAAAAAAGGAAGCAAAGTCGTTTGCTGACAGGGTTGTGTCAGGTGGAGGTGGGGGCGGACATAGAAGTGTTTTGAAGGTGGAAAATAGTTTCCAAAGTCAGTGGTATTGCTTATTTTGTCATTGTAGTCAGTTGTTTTGGCAGCAGAGATGTTGGTTGAGAAGGAGAGTAGGAGAGTTTGATAACTCTTGAGATCAGTGGGATCTCTGGTTTTTCGCCATCTTCTCTCAGCGCACCTGAGGTCAGAATGCGACAACCGGAGGGTATCCATTAGCCATGGATGAGGCGAGTTGGAGCGGGCCTTTTTTGTGGATAGAGGACACAGGCTATCCAGGCATGAGCTCAGCGTGGAGCAGAGAGATTCTGTGGCCTCATTGACCTCTAATGAGGAAAAAGTGCTGAGAGGAGGCAATGCGGATGAGACCACTTCAGAGAAGCGGGTGGGAGACAGGTTGCGGAGGTTGCGGCAGTAGGAGACTATTGGAGGTAGTACAGTGGACTGCTCAGGGACGCAAACAGTAAATTGAATGAAGTAGTGGTCAGAGAGGTGTAGAGGTGTAACCATGAGGCCGTTTGTTGCACAGACTCGAGTGAGAATCAGGTCAAGTTCTTTGCCAGCTTTGTGAGTTGGAGGGCTGCAAACCTGTTCCAGATCGAAGGCGGATATCAGGGACAGGAAGTCAGCAGAGTTAGGATTGTCTCAGTGGATGTTCATGTCACCTAGGACGATTAGTGGAGAGTCATGTTGAGGAATGGAGGATAGCAGTGTGTGTAGCTCAACCACAAAATCGCCTAATTGTCCTGGTGGACGGTAAATGACAACCACAGAGACTTGGACCGGGGCTGTAACTTTCACAGCACGGCCTTCTTGTAGTTTGTTCAAGAAGAGGATGTCATCTTGAGACACTGTCTTGCCATCTTTACTGGCATCCTTGAAATCAGACTCTAATACCTTGATAACATCTGCTGGAGTGACTGGAGGAAGCTCTTTGACAGTGACCCTGTGACACATATTGCTGACATTTGGTGAGTGGTAGCATGGTGATGAGCGACCCACAATACTCCATCCTAGGTCTGTGCAAACTGCATAGGGTTTGTCATCTCCTCCTAGAATCACTTGTCTAGGTGCTAGTGCCCTTGAACAGTTGTAGCCTAAAAAGACCAACCTCACAATCCTGCAGTGGTAGACTTTCATCCGCTATTGTGGTGAGATGATTCCATTGCCTGGCTATTTCACAGGTGGGAATGTGGGTGCGGTTCACTGGTATGCAGTCTTTAATGTAGGCTAGGGGGAGTTCAACAACAATAGTGGAGCTCTAACCTCTTACTCTGAGACCTGAAACCTTTTTACTCTGCATGACAGAGTCCTTTCCAGCCAGCCAGAGTGGTTAACTTAAGTCTGACTGGACATGAGTCAGCTTGTAGTTCATTGTAGTTCATTGCATACTTCCTGTTCAATAAGACAGTGTCGCTTTGGGTGTCAAGTACATTTACATTTATTCATTTGGCAGACGCTTTTATCCAAAGCGACGTACAAAAGTGCAAATAGATGTAGATGAGTTTTTCAGAACCTGGATTACTCTGAGAGGATACCCACACTGGCACAATCATTGAAATGTTAGCAGATGGTCCATTAGTCTCCACATTGAGAGACATTGTAGTAGCAGTTTCGTGTGTGCTACCCTGGTTTGAAACTGGTGCAGTTTTATCTTTCTTCATGTAGTTGTCATCATGCAGACATGTAGGATTCTTTCCTTTACAGGTTTCACAGGAGTATCTGTGACAGCAGTCTTTTGCACTGTGGCCTGGCTTCATGCAACCATAGCAAAGTTTCTTTTCTTTCACATACAGTTGTCGCCTCTCTAGAGACTTTGTCACAAATTCAGGACAGTTGTGAATCTGATGTTTACTGTCTTGACAGAATATGCATGGCTTAGCATTTCCCTTTGTGGACCTTTGATCCTCGTTCTCTGTAACTGTTTGAGTGTGGAGGACACTGGCCTTACCCCTCTTGTTGTCTCTGGAGTTGCGTTTCTCTGTGGTGGGCTCCGAAGCGCAAAGAGCATAGAGGGAGGTGATTGTATTGCAGGCAATCTCAGCTTCCATTGACATGAAGGCTGCAAAGTCCTGAAAACTTGGAAATAGATTAGTCTCAGTAAGGCCTGTGTGACTTGATAGTTCCATCAAGCTGCTGCCCAATCAGGCAACTTCTGAACAAGCCTCTGGTTCTCCTCACAGTCATTTAGTAAGTCAAGTCCTTTAACATGTGGCATGGCTTCTTGACATGCATTCATGAAATCAGAGAAGCTCCTGAATCCTTCAGCATCCTTTGATTGGATCTTTGGCCAGTTCGTGAGCCTTTCTCTGAATGCTCTCTGTATAACAAATGGCTGATCATAAAGGTGGTTCAGCTTGTTCCATGCATCCTTGTAGGCTTCATCGTCATTTTTGTAGAAGATGCCATCAAGGATTTTACTAGCAGGGCCACCCTACGTACTTCTTTAAATAATGCGGCTCATCTGCTGAAGAGAGGCTCTTTCTGTCAATGAGTGACAGAAATGAGGCCTTCCACTCAATGAACTGAATTGGACCACCACTGAACACAGCTGGCTCAGGCATGGGGGGCCTGTTGAGGGCTATGCTATTTTGGACAGCTTGAGCAAGGCAAGACACATCTGTGCAAGGAGGTAAGGGTGATGCTATGACACTAGCAGGCTGTGGGATCAAAGGTGAAGACACAGGCTGCTGTGTGGGTAAGCTAATATGCTGCTGTGCTTTGGCATTATAGTCAGGAGACTGAATGTTAGCTTCCTGTGCTACTTGTTGATTGTAGACTTCCAGTCTAGCTCTAGCTGCTCTTACTTCCTTCTCCTTCCGTAGCCTTTCCAACTCACACTTATGAGCATCAAGATCTCTCCTCTGCTGGTCTTCTAAAAGTTGTATCCTTTCCCTTTGTCTCTTTTCCTCCAGTTTCATTTCACACTCTCCCTCCTTTGCCACTCAGTTGCTGCATCCGCCCGTTTGGCTGCTATAATGGAGCTTGTGGAGTATTGACTCATTGCTATGCTAGACTTGTAGCTTAAATGTGAGGCTGTGGATCCATAGATAGAGTCTCTATCAAGCAGCTCGAGGAGATGCTGTTTTACCCTTTCACCATCGAAATCTCCATCAGTGCCTGATATCCTTTCATAAGCAATTTTGACAATGTCCTTTGTTACTGTCTCACAAGTGTCAATCCGGCGTCTTGTTTCATTGGATGGAGTGATGTGATCTCGAATGTCCGTGTAAATGCTCATGACATTATCCTTTCCTTTCTCCAGGGTGTCAATAAGTGATACGAGTTGACTCTCAGGAATGTCCGACTTAAGCTGTTCTCTTGCCGTGCAGGCCTGCACTTTCCATTGTTCATACATATGGGTAAACCTTTTCACCCTTTTATGGGCCTCCTCCTTCTGAAATGCAAGCATCTTCTCTGTGGGATTCCGTTGGTGACCACAGTGGCAAAGCGCCTCTCTTTCTGTTCCATTATGAGGGGCTTCCATCTGCTGGTCTGGTTCTCTACAGCCGAGGTAAATTTGCTGATGCTTCCATTTTTTCATGCAGGAGTACCACAGCTTTGGACCATCACATCAAATCCTTGCATAACGGTCATGGACTTCAATCAGAATAATAGCAAGACCAATTAAGTGGAAAAGCTCTTACTATAGCATCCCCGGCTGATTGATGGTCGTAGTCTTAAACTGATGGTTTATAAAGAGTTGCTTTATTAACAATATAGTCTTCAAAAACACACCGTAAGAGCTAAAGGAAGAAAAAAATACCATTTAATATTTACAATAATACACCAAGAAAATATAGCAGAAGGCTATCTCTATTACACTATATTATTGTACAAATAAAGAATGTACTCAAGAGATTATAAATTGTTATAGTCATACACAATGAGTTCGCTAAATTGTTTAGAACAGTAATTCAAATAAAACTACACCACTATTTGTTTTTAACAGGACCTGAAAAGCTGAACACAGAAAACAATTTAGCAGTATTGTAGTTCAAAGTACGAAACATACACTTCACTCAAAGCAGCCAAAATCAAAAACAAATCCACTAACCCTGTGCCCCTATCAGCCAGGTGCTAAACAATATAAAATACACTCTAATGTCCTTTCCAGAGACCTCCAACACTTTGACAGTGACTATTTGTGTCCGCCACAGAAGCAGGCCCCTTTGCATGTATGTATCACAGTAATGTTAGCTTAGCTGCCTTCAGCGAAAAGGACAATTTCCATACTCGACAGTTACTAGCTAGCTGTCTAGCTAGCTCGAGTTTATGTTACTCCAGCAATAAAAAGTCAAGTGTCTAGCGAACTTGCTACTTATCAACTTGTTTGTTAATAAAGCATGGATTAGACATCCAACAGTATTTTGCAAACTTTTTTCAGTTTATCCACTTCCTTTTAGTTTTATTTTGATTCTCTGATTCTTTCGGCTCCACAGAACAACTGCGCATGAGCACCAGGCAATATAATCGAATTTCAACATAAAAGCGCATTTTAAGAAATAAGACGCTATCATAAACAAATATGCATGAACACAAAAAGGGCACTTGTCAAAAATAACAATATAACTCAATTAAAGGTTATTCACAGAGACATTCTGAGATGAAATGGCCTGGCTTATGGCAGTAGAAACATTCACGTTCTTCTCATGGACGAGAAGAAAGCGCTTTTGTTCCCTAAGCCTGGGAGTGGCTAGGTTTAGACTTAGGAGGTGGGGCAGCAGGCATCTTTTCAACCTGAGAGGAACTAAAGACACCCTTATGAGTGAGGACAAACTCCTCTGCCAGCACTGTGGCTTGAGACAAAATAGAAAACTTTTTGTTCATGCAGATGGACCACAATTTTCTCTAGCAGACATTGCTTAAAGTCCTCTAACAAAATTAAGTCATGGAGAGAATCAAAGTCAGACACTTTAGATGCTCAGCACCAATGATCAAAGAGAATTGTCTTTTCTCTAGCAATTTCTACAAAAGTTTGCCCACTAGAGTTTTTGTAATTCCTAAACATTTGTCTATACACCTCAGGGACAAGTTCATAGGCCCGGAGAATGGCATCTTTAACTTTATCATACTGCAAACCATCCTCTAAAGAAAGTGCATAACATACTTCTTGGGCCTTACCTGTAAACTTGCATTGAAGCAAGAGAAGCCACACCGGTGGGGCATTTCAATGTTGTGTCTGCTTGCAATGCAGGATGTGTGGTTACTGACAAGCTGGGAACAAAACCCTCTGAGGACATCCATTGCGCAGCAGAGTCTCATGGCCTCCATCTCAAGTTGCCACAGCTTTACCGCTTGTTCGGCCTCAAGCTCCAACCAGCAGACCTCCAGGAGGTCTCGGGCTCGCTGGTCATACCTCTCCTTGTCCCAGCCCTACTGGCGCTGCACCCCCTCCAGCACCCGTTGGTACACCCGGGACAGGGTCTGGTGGTGGTCCTTCACCCACCCCTCCAGGATCCATCGCTGTTCGGGGGACAGCACGTTGAGGGCCAGGTCCACCGGCAACCGAGTGTGGCGCCCTGTCAGGATGAAGTGCGGGGCATACCCTGTGCTACTGTGGACTGAGTTGTTGTAGGCCTTCAACAGGGCTGGCAGGCGCTCCGGCCATCGGGACTGCTCGTCGTCTCGCAACGAGCCTAGGAGAGACAGCAGTGTTTGGTTGAACCACTTGCAGGCCCCGTTGCCCTGGGGATGGTAGGGGGTGGTGCAGATTTTCGTACATCCGTAGAACTCAAACATTGCCCCCCGGTCAGAGAGGAGTCGCTCAGGGCAGCCCCAGTGCTGCACCACCGCACCCCACAGCGCCTTTACTGTAGTCATTGCTGCCTGGTCCTTAACAGGCACCGTCCACCCGTACCTCAAGAACAAATCCATCAGTACAAGCAGGTAGGGGTACAGGTTGCCCCGGTGCCCCAGCACAAGGTGGTCCATGGCCACCACCTCTAAGGGGTAGGAGGTGGAAAGGGGGATGAGGGGGGCCCCTACCTCCGGGCCGGCCTTGGCCACCACACACTGGCCACAGTCCGTCGTCCAACTCCGCACGTCCGCCCCCAGACCCGGCCAGTAAAACCGCCAGTGTAGGGTGGCCTCCAGCTTGTTGGCACACAAATGACCTAGAGCCTGGTAGTACTGCTGCCTGGTAGTACCATACCGCTGGCCTCGCCCCAGGACACCAAGACCTGCCACAACGGCTCACCACCAGCCTCATCGTGCACCTAGCGGTAAAGGGCCCCCCCCTTAAATGGAGCTGCTTCCATTCCCTCCACCACCTGCCTTCCTCGGACAAGGCCTTCCTCCGCTCCTTCCGCCAAGGGGGCTCCCCACTCTCAAGCCGCACCGCCAGAGCCCGCAGATGCTCATCCCTCCGCTGCAAGGATGCCCAGTCCCACGCACCCTCAGCTGCGGCATCCGAAGCCACCTGCGCCACAACCCCCTCCTCGCCGGGCAACCGAGACAGAGTGTCTGCGTTGGCATTGTGGGACCTGTCCCGCTCCGGAATATTCCCAAACCGGTTCCGAAAGAACCCCTCGCTCATCAGGGTGACCTGCGAGCCTGTATCAAGAAGGCACGGCACCTTACCCCCATCTTCCTCCACCTCCACCTGGGGGCACAGCCCCAGGACCGCCGCACGCTCAGGGCAAACCTCACCAGTATCCCCTTGGACCCCACCCACACGCCCTACCATGGCCGGGGTCGGGAGTTCTAATGGCGCACGCTGGAGACAGAGGCGCTGCATATGCCCTGCCTGCCCACACAGAAAAACTGGTCCCACAACACCAGATCGTCCCCATCCACTGCCGGCTCCCGGGCCTGCCATTTGGCATGCACCTCCCATAGCCAAAGGAGGTACCTGTCCAAACTCTCCTCCCGCTCCTGCACACACTGGAATAAGCTCTGATGAACCACGGGCAGCAGCGTGGGGCAGGCAAACAGCTCCTCCAGCCCGGCCCACAGAACAGCGACAGTGTTGCGCTGCTCCACTGGCACCAGCAGCACCTCCAGGTGGGCACGTCCCCCATCAGGAAGTTCCTCTGTGAGCCCTTATGCCCAGAGCATAGCCTGAATCTGGGCCCACCACTCCCCATATCTGACCGCGCCTTCCTCCTCCAGGGCGTGCCCATAAACCAGGGGACGGTGACGCCACCTGGCGGAAACACACCTATTCCCCCCTGTCCATCCATTCTTGTGGCAAGGCAGATCCTGCTGAGCTACGCCAAATTTTTAGGGTGTTGGGAGTGGATAGAATGCCCAACCCTTCCCCAACCGGTTCGTTCCCTCCGAGGGATCCGCCCGCCACAAAGACACCAGGACAAGGTGAGTAGGGGAAACACGCTCTTTATTTTACACTGAAAAAAAAATATATATACACACCAAATTTGATAAAACTTAGAGACGCAATTACATTTCCCACCCACAGCTGTTCTCCTTCCCCCGCCCTGCTACCCACTCACGTCCTCCCCTTCCCGGACCCAGATGAGCAGGAACGCAGCCCCACACACCACACAATATCCTTCTACACACATTCCCCACTGCAGTACCCTCCGTGACCTGGTGCCCCCACCACCCAGGCAGAAGGAGAGAGAGAACCGCTCCTTCCTATGCCAGGGGAAGTCCTACCACCATGGGGGAGGCTCCACACAGGCACACACACACCATGCAAGACACACACAGAACAAAACGGAAATATAAGGGGAGACGTAGCTGGGCCCATGCCACCGTGTTGGGCCTCGCTGATGTCCCAAAATTTAAAAAATTCAGTAACTTAAAAGACAAAGCCCTCCATGTCACTCCTGTGGATGGGCTGGCGGCTCCAGTGGCGACCCATGTCTTCTCTTTGCTAGCAGCTTGTGTCGGCTCCGCAGGATCACTCTGAGGGGAAACACAGTTCGGCAGCCAGTCTGTCCTCTTTCATCTCCACCTCGTGCCGGGGACTCACGCACACAGTTGTCGGTTCAGTGTCACATCCCTCAAAACCGGGGGATCGACCTCCCCAGCACGCACTTTCACGGTTGGGGGCTCTCCTCGGTCCCGGCCGCATCCTGGAACTGCTAGTTGCTTCCCTCCTCCCTCAGGGACTTGCTGCATAAGCTCTTCTGGTCACTGCTTCTCCTGGAGCCGCCTAAAATACACACACAAAGACAACATCTCATCCATGCACACAAAAAGAAAAAGAAATTAAGCAACAAACAACTAAAATCCACCCCGGGTCGCGACTCCCAGGGCTCAAACCAAAAACAAACGAACAAAACAAACCAAAAATAACCAACTCAAAAACCGCCGTGCCGGCACGTTTAACAAAAAATAACCTAAAAAATAATTCCCACTTTAAAACCCCGTGTACTCGGCCCATCAGCATCTATCCGTGCTGTTCCCACTCATCTGCCTAAATAGTTCTGGCGTCCCCTTAACCAGATAGGCAGCAGGTGCAGAGCACACACCAGGCTGTGAGCCCCGGCAACCAACCAATAATTCAATAATTGAATCAGCCTTGCCACACGCCTGTGCTCCCTTGCTCTCCCAGGGAGTACAGTGTGACCAATTACTGCTTGTCAGGAGAAAGTCCTGACATTTGTGCCACATGTACAAGTCTGGTATTCTCCCAAAACTACTGGGTGTCACAGGCCTTAAAGTGTCCCGGATGAGCCCCACGTGTTACATCCCGCCCTGTTAGGAGAGGGAGACACAGTGGACAAGCAGTGTGGAAAAGTGCACAGTGTTTATTCACAGAAGGTGCTATTTACAAAAAAATACAAGAAGGTGCTGTTTACAAAAAAGATACAAAATATACACACTCTGACACAGGTAGGGACAACAGGTGGTGTGAAAGAAATGAAATAAACAAAACTCAGTCTAGTCTATCTAACCTAACAACAAAATACTACTAAATACTAAAATACTAACACTTACACAAAATACAGGGAGTGCTACTCACCTCTTACCTAGTGCCTCTAACAGAAATCCTCCTATGGGGGGTTGTGTAAAGGGTACCCCAGACTAACCCAGTCCGAAACCTGGTCAGGGGAAAAAATCCACAGGGAGGGACATAAATTCCACAAGCAAATTGTACAAGGGGATACAAAACCAGTCAAACAGGAGGATGTCAAAATGGAGGCTGAAAAGACTAAAACTTTAAAGACTACGTGGAGGATGATGACAACTTAAATGGAATGTAACAATCCCTCTCTCTTCCTTATGGAACAACACTTCCTTTGATACCATGCAATCACTGTTACTGCACCTGTAAAAATCCATTTTGTTGTAATATATTGTCCACCAGATCAAGGGCAACTTCATCAAAGAGCTGGACATGTTACTGTCCTCCTTCCCTGAAGACGGCAGCCCATTTGTGATCCTCGGTGACCTCAACATTCACCTTGACAAACCTGCAGACTTCCTTACTCTTGTGGCATCCTTTGACCTTTAACCCCTCTGCACCCCAGCGACTCACAAAGCGGGCAACCAGCTGGACCTTGTCCTGACGCGTAACTGTATCACTGACAACATCCTTGTCACTCCTCTGTCTGATCACTTCTTCATTCAGTTTTCAGTGTGTCTCCCTCCATGTCTACCTCCCTCTCCTGCTCGTTTCCTTTTGCCACAACCTCCATTCCTTCTCATCCACTCACTTTTTCTCCCTGATCTCCACCACCCTCCACCCTAACCTCCTGCCTCAACAGCATCTCTCCTCCAGGCCAGGATGTGCATCACCCTCCAACCCTAGCTTACCGAGGTTCTCTGCAACCATCGGACCAGGCTCAGGGTAGCAGATAGGAAATGGCCCAAATTAAAAGACCCCGCATATCTGAGCAAGTATCAATCTCTCCTCTCCTCTTTCTCCTCCAACCTCTCCACTGCCAAGGCTACTTACTACCAGGACGGGATCAACAGCATTTCAGACACCCACAAACTGTTCACGACATTCACCTCTCTCCTCTGCCCTCCATCACCTCCACCCACCACCTCTCTGACTGCTGATGACAGGGTTTTGACAGCTGAAGGCATGTGTTCTCCCAGGACCTCTGGTTGACTTTGTGAAGTACCTGCAGGTGCTTGCCATTACAGGTCACAAAGGGTTTCTTCAGGGTGCAATGCACACACCTGTTGTTCTCCTTGATCCAGTCCACCTTCTCATCCCTGGAAAACTGCTGGAAGGCTGCGCACTGGCTGAGGTGGCCAGTGCGCTGATGGCCTGGCCAGTTCCAAGCAGGATGGTGACACTTTGGTTGTTGGGCTTTGGTGCAGGCCGCTGCTCCTTCTGTCTTACTGTGGAGTGCCCT
Organism: Megalops atlanticus; assembly: GCA_019176425.1. Classification (NCBI taxonomy): domain Eukaryota; kingdom Metazoa; phylum Chordata; class Actinopteri; order Elopiformes; family Megalopidae; genus Megalops; species Megalops atlanticus. Next base: position 34,259,164 of record CM032881.1, read on the forward strand.
CTCCTCGACTGACAGAAGGCTTCTACCCCAAGCCAAGCTGAGAAGTCAAGGAGAGTATATATCATGGATTCAGGTCTGTACCTTTTGAACCAGCAAAACAGATCTGAGGGCAGCTTTCCAAGCAACATTCTACATGTGAGCCACAGGTTATCTTGTTCCTGCCCCTGGCCCCCCAGAGTCTGCAGGAGCCCCAGTAGTGCGTGAATGCAGAAGGAAAAGTCATTGAAGGCCTGATCATCCCCTGGATAGAGGAGGCAATGATAGCCTTATTCCTCTTCAATACCAGCTGGCAGGGTTGTCCATAATGGTCATCCAGCACCTTTACTGCCCACGTGAAGGGGTCTGAGGCAAGCACCAGCCATTGGGTCTGGTCTATCTTCAGTTGGTTGAAGAGAACATGGTATTTGTAATGCTTGGTCTCTTCTGGATTGAGCAGGTCATCTATGGCCATCCATAGCATGCATGCACTCTGTCTCAGCTTCCTTTGTGACATCTGGAAAATTTGGTCCTTCCACCCCCTTATAGCACCATCTTCTCACCTGCTGTCTGTGGCAGAACAGTCATGGCAGGTCCTGGATGCAGCATTAGCCAGTGGGAGGGATGGGTGGATACTGAGTTGGCTGTGGTAGACATGGTTTCTGGTCAGGGGTTGCAAAAGCCTGCATGGTAGGGGGAAAGCTTGGCAGAGGTTGGGGCTGTGGCAGGCTGTAGAGCAGCTGAGGTATCTATCCGTAAGGATACTCCCTCTAGTGAGCTGTGTGCTCCTGCTGTGCTGGCAGTGAGTGCTATCATGAAGTGGGTGGTTACAATGGCCATGATTGGCTGTAAGTGGCCATGTCAGTCTGAGTAGCCTCCTGCCTTGGTGGTAAGTGGTACAGGGCAGAGGAGATGGATGCTGAGGAGTGGGTCACTGGTAGCGGTGTTGGGGGTGATAGCAGCAGCTGCATGTGATGACGGTTTTCTGTAAGCTGGTAAACAGTGGCTGGGTTTGTTGGAATAATACTGGGATAATACTGGCATAAAACTGGGTCCTAAGAATGCAGGATACAATTCAGTGTGCTGAACTGTGAATGTACGCACTTGACACATATCATGAAACCTGTAAAATGCACATTTTGCCTGCCCATTGTTTTGCTTTACATTTTTGTTTTGCTTTAAATTTAAGCAGTGATAAGAAGTAAGTGGACAGAACTGGGAACACTGTGAGAGAAATGGGGAAGACAGCATGAGCCAGGCTGCTGATTTCTGCATACCATAAAGGACCCTCTGCATAAGAAAGAATGCCTGCTACCCCTGTGAGAAATTACCAAAGCATCCCACCAGTACAGTGTATGATCAAGTACAAAGCATGAGTATTAAGTTAAACATGGAGGAGTCTTTGGTGACCCCAGGCTTTTAATTGAATGGAACAGCAAAGGAGTAATAGACTCCAGTGAAATGGAGAAGTTGACAGAAGGGAATGAAAAGAAAGCAATCATATATGAAAAGGCTGGTGGGAATACATTCTGGAGGATGTTTGGTACACACAATTGTGATAGGATAACTGGAAATCAGGGAAAGGGGTCTGAACCACAAAAAGGAAACAGCATGATCTTTAGAGAAGTGATAAGTGAAACTGTGGGAAGCAGTGAGAGGACCCACAGAGCAGATATAGAACAAAAAAAACAACAGAAGTCAACCTTAGACAGAGCCTTGATGTAATCTGGTAAAGAGAAGATAATTATCACGGCCAGGGCTGGCCCACGCCTTTATGTGGCCCTAAGCAGAATTTGATTTGGGGGCCCCCCACTGCCTCGGCACAGCCAATACTATTGACAATGTTTTGATCATTCGCACACTATGATTACCATTGACATAATATTATTAGGGCTGGGCGATATGGACCAAAAATTATATCTCTGTATTTTTAGGCTGAATGGTGACACATGATATATATCTCAGTATCTTCTACAAAGTGGGCTAAATGTTCAGTTGTAAGTCAAAGCCACCGAAGTGGTCCCATGTTCAAAGTATATGTGGCTCCAATATGGGAACTTCATGGGCTAAAATCTGGGTTTCAAGTGGGTTTATCTATAGTTTCCATAATGAGCCCATGCCAATCGCCCACATGGATTTCTAACAGAATTACACTGGATATTAGGGGTCTAGAACCCAAAGATTTCATAATGCACCTAAACATCAAATTTACAGTTAAAATGTAATTAAAACCCAAACTTCATGATCTAATACTGTAATTACCAATGCAAAACACAATACATCAAAAAATAAACTCAAAGGAGAACAGATTACCTAATTTGCGTTCAAACCTTTTGTCAAATTAGGTGTCCAACAATCTTCAAATAAGATGAATTACTTTTTTATTCAGACTGAACAATGCATCATTTCTATTTTACAGCATATTTCAAAAACCCGTGTGAATGATCTCGTCTTTGTGGCTGCTGAAATCTAACAAAAGGCATTTCTATTTTACAGCATATTTCAAAAACCTGTGAAATGATCTCGTTTTTGTGGCTGCTGAAATCCGAGAAAAGGCAATTCTATTTTACAGCATATTTCAAAAACCTGTGTGAAATGATCTTGTCTTTGTGGCTGCTGAAATCTGTCAAAAGGCATTTCTATTTTACAGTATATTTAAAAATCCTGTGTGGTTGATCTCGACATTCTGGCAGCCCTCCGCCCCCCTCTGTCCCTTGCCCCTGTAAACCATTTAGAGAGGGCCCTCTCCGCCTCTTGTTGGTTGACATTTGCAGTTAGCGCATTCTTCTTAAGAGCCTCTGTAAAACAGAACTGTGTATAAGAATATACCATGGGATATAGGGCTGATGTTATACAATTTGTTATCTGACCTAGAAAACATTAGAAATACACTCAGCAAAAATATATTCTTTCTTCATTTTAATTTCACATGAATTGAATCAAGATATCATTTTCTGTATATATGTTGTATAATATCTGTTCTAAAAACAGATTCAGCACAGGTTTGTTCACTAATTCAGATATTTTCAGTAAGATTCAGGCACATGATACATGACTCCTTTATTTTTTCATGTTCCTTACTCTTACTACTACTACTACTACTAATAATAATAATAAAAAATGTGTGTAGTCTCATATGTTTGAAGTTACAGTAAATTAATTTACTTACCATAAATAACTTTGAAAAGATGCAAGTCTTTGAATTTCCTTTTCCCATGACGCCCAAACATGTTGTACTCTAAGGCCAGCTCGAGAAGATGTATTTCATCAACCTCCTTGTGGCATCATCAATGCCTGTTCCCCCTATATCTGCCACCATGGAAACCTAAGGATTACAGCTAAAAGGAGTCAAGTGAGATTACATGCACAACAAAGATCATAGGCTTTTAACATTGAACAATTCAACCTCAAAACTGACTACTCATTTGAACCCTTTATATATCTTGGTGTAATGAAAGACAAATGCACATGTGTACATATGTATATTAAACACTGCTTTGAAGCCTACAAGTCACTTTCTGTGAAATACAAACAAACTTACAACAGCAGACATGATCTCAAGGTTCTCCAGCTTCTCATCCAGAGCCTCAACATCGGCTTGAGTTTGAAGTGGGAATACTACTCCCTCAGGTGCATCAATTGTTGATCCAACTTGCTTTTTAAGTAGGGCATTCAACATCTGACTGTGAATTCGCTGAGTCTCCTTCATTTCCTCTAATATTGTCAGAATTTTCACAAACATGGTTTTGGAATTTGAAGTTGAAACTTGTAGTGCAGAGGGGCTGGCAACTTCCTGGGCTGGAAGACTGGTGACTCGCTGAGCAGAGGGGCTGGCAACTTGCCGGGCTGGAGGACTGGTGACTCGCTGAGCAGAGGGGCTGGCAACTTGCTGGGCTGGTGAAACGCTGTATATGTTTGCTGCTGCCTTGACAAGTTGGTCTGGGGGAGTGGGAGGAATTTCCCCGTCTGAATCTGAATAATCACTGTCTGATTCACCTTGCCAGCTCTCAAGGAGTTTTGAACTCACCCTAAAGAGAATAACACAAACTTACTAGGCACATCATAACTAGCACATAGGACAAAGAAAAAGTTTGAAAACTCTGTGGCAAGCACATTAATATAATTCCCAAAAATTGCCTTTAACCTCCCTTCCACCACAAATACCTACTTTCTTTTTCTGGATCCACCTTCAGTGTCTGTAAGGTCAGAGGTGTATTCTGCCTGATGCAGCTTCCGCCTTGCGTCAGTATAAGAGGCTGTAAAATACAAAAATAGGAATGAGGCAGATTTTGAATTAGAACAAGGTTTGCATAAACTCTTACAGTAAAGGAGTATTAACAGCAGGATATATGCATATACAGAAAACAGAGGTGGCAAATCTTATCCTAAGGGCTGTCATAGTTGCAGATTTTCTTTCCAAACAAGCAGGAGCATTGCTGATCTTAAAAATCCAGTGTGAATTGGCATAATTACTGAGTTGAATCTGGTGTGATCCTGCTCAGTTGGAATGAAAACTTGTAGCTATACCTTTCTGGTATATACAGACATGGACACAAAATGAAAGTTGGAGGGTCAAAATAGCCTTTAAGGAAAGTTAAGTGGTTAAGCAGAAGAACCAGTTACCTGAATTTCCAATCACCCTGATCTTGCACATCAACCAGTTGCTTGTAGGTGGTGTGCCTTCCTTCACAGCCTTTGTGATGTTCACTGTGTTGGATGGCCACCAGCATAACTGTTTATCGTCCCCCTCAAACCACTCAGACGAAATGATGTCTACTTTTTTACATCCATCTGTGCCAACTTCGTCAACAAATTCTACAATGCTGAAGTAAGGCATCCTGTAAAGTTGGGGAGGTCATGAGAAGTGTAGCAGTGGCAAAACCACAAATGTGTTCCGCAGAGGCAATAAAATCATTGGTTTTCCCATGTCTGATGCTGGAGCACAGGCAAGCTGACCTGATAGCTTTGATAGTAAAAGAACTCCCAAAGAAACTGACTGAATAGGGTAGACAACATGTGTTCTGCCAGCGGAATGCAAAATGTTTCTAACAACTGCGACTTTACCCTGCAGTTCAAAACAGTTTGTACCAGTAGAAGTCGAGATTACAGTGTCTTTGGTTTTGTACATTTTATACTGAACACACTGCATACTGCAAAATTGTCTCAGTAAGGGACCCGATGCATGGGAGTACTTCAGCTGAACACTTTCAGGCATTTCCTCACACATGCAAGGAGACAACTGCCGTTCAAGCACACGTCTTACTATTTGTTGTACAGAATGCTGTGGTCTTCTGACCATTCTTTTTAACTGTCCCAAATAATTTTCAAACGGAAAACATGAAACTGAATCAAGAGGACCATACTTTTCAGCATCGTCTGCTAAGTGTAATAGATTATGTGTATTGAGAAATTTTGTTCCATATATCTTCGCAAAGTCAGTAACAAAACATCTCAACAACTTTCGGGCATAACCACAGTAGTCGCTACACAGAGGAGACAAAAGTATTCTCACGGCAGATGACAGCACCAGAAAGTTTTTATACTGTCGACGGGGTAATCTTTCAAACAGCACAACTGGCCCTGTGTATAACAAAAACTGCCTAAATTCGGTTGCCTTCCATTGGCTGTACTCTATCAAAGACCGTGGCTTTCTGAAGAAGCTTCGTGGAAAGCTTTTCCTGCAAAGACTCAAGTGATCAGAGATAGTAGACAGAACAGAAGATGGAACCCGACAATGCAATGGACCCTTACACCACAGAGTGATCAATTTACGGACAATGCCCAAGCAAACTGAATGCATATAGTCCAGAGGAAAAGCCGAAACCATGCCAATGCCTAACCCGTGGAGAGGTGACTTAGATGTATGGTGGTCTTCATCATACAGTTGTTCAAATTGAGCATCTGTCCTAAGGGGGGAATTCATGTCTGAAAACACTACTCTGCCATCAACATAATCACCATACTGTGTGCAACGTTCACAAGAACTGTAGCCACCATGACCTTTGACACATTTTAAAAAAGCTCTAGCAGGAGTGTCACAGATAAAAGCATCTGGAAGTGGTACATGGTACTGTTTGCCATTAAACGTTACACCAGTTTTTGTGATGGCTTTTAAATCTTCTATAAAGTCATGCAGATAGTCATCAACTGACTCGGGTTTGCTGGCACCTGCATACATGCCTATGATAAACACATTTGCTTTAGGTAATTCAACTATTTTACCTAAAATAGGCCACAACTGTATGTTTGAGCTCCTAAAGAGAGGCAATCCATCAACATTCACACGGACCGTCAATGTATCTGTCTTCAGTTCATGCCCAGTTTAACATTTTCAGTTCTGAAATTATTGCATTTGCTAGCCCAAAATGATAATAGTTTCCCTGTCCCATCTCTTTGACTACAGAATCTTTTAATGTGCCTAGCAGAGTTCTGGGATCCTTGGGTAAATCCAGACCTAGCTCCAAAAGTATAACTAAGAGCTCAGACAATGCAGAATGTGACACGTTTCGGTTGGCTGCCCATTCAGCCAGTTTTCTCTTGGGATTTTTATCAGGGCCATTAGCAGTGTACAAATCAACAATACTATCCCTGTCTAAATCCAGAACTTCATTAAGACTGTTCTCCACAACTTCAATATTGTGCACTGCCTGGTCCACATCTTCATCAATATTTTGCAATGCCTGGTCCACAGCCTGATCTGCTTGTTCTAAAGCCTCCACAGCAAGGCTCATCAGATGCTGCTGCACTCTGAGTTTGATTCTCCTCCTCCTTGCCCATGAACTGCCATGAAGGTAATCCATTTCACTAAAATAGAGAAAAATATGCCTGTTCCTGTCCTCACACAATGCATATTTTGCATCATTAGAGCAAAGCTAAATTGTTTTCTATGAAAGGCTACTTAGTATAACATCATAGCTTAACATCTATGTAACATCTAATCTAATGAGACAGCTGAGATGCATCATGATTGATCTGATTTCAACATCCTAAAGAAAACTATAACTGCAAGATATAAAGCTCAAATTACTTACTTGACAGAGGAAAATTTTCTGATCTGGACAAATCTGGACAAAGAATCTGGACAAATGTGACTAGAGGAGGGGAGGAGAGGGACAAAGATTAAAGTCAGGAAGGCAGCAAACATGTATTTTCTTACCAGAAATATTATGATTAAAGCTGACACACCAATCAAAAAATAATTCAGACACAAATGCCCTGATAGAAAAATCAGATTTGCCAATGTCGGACCACTGGCGGCTTGCCGCCGGTGGCGTGCCACTTCCGGTCCACCGTTGGACCGCCATCAATTTAACCACCACTTCTTGTGAATATTAAGAAAAGACATGAAATGCTATTAAATGAAGACAGAAGCATAACTGAATAAGTTAAAAGAATGTTTGGACTACAAGTGGAAAAATGGTGAGGCACTGGTCGGCAACGCGCCAGCGGACACCGGAGAACCGATGAGCAAAACGCCAGCGGACCGCCAGATCTGCCACCAGCCTCTTGCTATCTGGGTGGCTTTAAATCAAACAGCTTTTAAAAAATGTTCAGAAATATTGATTTACACCAACACACAATACTATCAGGCATTTTGGGCGAACCACATAGAAGAAACATGAATTGAAACAAACACTGGCTCAAATGAATGAACACAACATGGATGTATGGAAATCTAATCGCCATACAGAGTGGTTCATTTGTACTTTAACAAGCCAGTGTTCTTCTGAGTGGTGTGGTGTTACTAAACACTAGAGTTTAGCAAAACGATTAGCATATACGATTAGCATGCTAGCCGTGGTACTCTAATGGAAACCGAGGCAAATCTGACTAGTTTTTCTAGTGACCATAATAAACACAGACTGACCAGTAGCTTTGAGATATCCCCACTTTTACTCCAAAGATGAATATGGTGATACAGTTTAACTGGCGTGTCATACAGCTCACTGTGTTCAAACTCCATCACCTTCCACTGCTGCAATTCCTGCTGGTTGTTATGGAATACGAACGTGTTGCTATGCAGTTCAGTGAAGTGTGTGTGTGTGTGTGGTGTGTGTGTGGTGGTGGGGGGAGGGGATTTACAAAGACACTTAGAAGTTTTAGGAAAAGTCTATCCTATGGGATTATCTTACAAGTATGGACACAGCCTATGGGTTGCTATATTCAGTGAACTGCTTGGTTTATTTAATATCAGATCCATGTCTGCATGCAGCCTGTAAAATGTTAAATCAAATTCTAAAATACCACGAAAGAGGAGTCTACATTCTGAGGGGTGCTAGTATGAGAGTACTTGAGGAAGAGCTTCGTTGTTCCAACCGACCAAAAAATGGCAACCGCTACTATAAGCGCGAGACTCAGCCTGGTTTGACAGTCGGTAAACAGCCTTGGCTTACACTCGCGCGTTGGAACATTGAGGGCAGAGCGCGGCAAAATCACAATAAGCATCTCTCCCTATGACTACAAACCAGTCTCCTTTATACGAATTAAAATTTAAAAATAAAAATAACAAAACAATATTTTCACGGATGCCTAAATTGTCACCAACCTATTACACTAGTCGCAACAATCAACTCATGTTTCCACGGTGCATGCACTGACTCACGGAAACTGCAGCCAAGACAAAATGCACAACGGGAGAAGGCGCCAAAAGCAGATTAACGTCGTTAAAGTTGCGTTAACTTGACATTATCCAAGTAGGTGTAATGTTAAATTTACGTTGACAAAATTCAGCTGCCATCTCACTGTTGAAAGTGCGACGAAAAATTAAGAAATACCCTCAGGGGACACAAACATTTTGTGTTTGAACTTGAACTACAGACTCACGTTACCGCCTACAATATCAAGGGGGGCTCGATTAGATCACTGCTAGCTAGCGATAACTTTCTATGGTGTTAGGTTCATTTGTACTTGCTAGCTAACGTTAACGCTCACAAGATGCTAGCAAAAGTCAAATGAGCAAATTGGCTAATCCTCAACATTTCCTATCTTTAATCACAAAATACATTCAGTTAATCAATTTCGCAGATAGGCTGTAAGTTTATTTTACTTACCAGTTGAAGCTTTGCTGCTGTCTTAATGTTCGATGTCTGTGTGAAAATCAACGATGAAGCGAAAGACCGAAATGGCACTTCACTCTTGTAGCCTATCACTCCGCGGTTTAACCGTTGAGTGACGTCAACATTTCATTACAGCACGTTTTCATTTTATAATGTTACATTTGACAGTTGTCAAGTGGGAAAATTGCCATACAGTGCCATATTGGAACTAATTTTTTGGTGTGGAATATGTGAAACTGATGATGTGATTTGCCTGCCATGTGGACCCTTTGTGCTGTGGATAATCAAGTTTTGTTTTGGTAAGAAGAAAAGTAAGAAATAAGGTTATTTGTTACAAACACAATTTACTCAGCTGGGACCAATATAGGCAGCACATGTGGCATTGCCCATGTAGACCCCACTTCATAGACCCACATAAGCCCCATACACCTAGGACCCATGTAAGCAGCCTATGGATTGGTTGTGTTTGCCCATGTCTAGCTCATGTGGAAAATCCAAATGGGCCCCACGTGTGTTCCCCATTCCGAGCCCATGCATTCAGTTCACATGAGTGACCTAACTGGGACCAACATAGGCAGCCAACACGGGACTGACCATGTAGGTCCTACTTTGTAGACCCACTTAAGCCCCATATATATTTCCACATACTTAACCCATATACCAAATGCCCATCTGTGTCCTACCTAGGACCCATGTAAGCAGCTATATAGGATTGGTTGTGTTTGCCCATGTCTAACCCATGTGGAAAACCCAAAAGGGCCTCACGTGTGTTCCCCATTCTGAGCCCATTCATTCAATTCACATTAATAACATAAATGGGACCAATTTAGGCAGCCCTCATGGGTTTTTCCATATAGGCCCTACTTGGTGGACCCATGTAGGCCCCATATATATTTCCACATATTGAACCCGTATTCTGATTGCCCATCTTTGTCCTACCTAAGACCCATGTAGGCAGCCTATATAGGATTGGTTGTGTTTGCCCATGTCTAACCCATGTGGAAAACCCAAATGGGCCCCACTTGTGTTGCCCATTCTGAACCCACGCATTGATTTCCCATTTGTGACCCAACTGGGCCCAGTACAGGCAGCCCACATGGGATTGCCCATGTAGGCCCTACTTGGTAGACCCACATGGGCCCCAGATAAAATGCCCACTTAAAGCCCATGCCCACTTGGTACCCATGTAGCCCATACATAACCCATGTGGGGCCTACATACACATGTTGGCTGGGCCTTTTGCACGTAATTTATTTTTTATGTTATGTAGCGTTACTTTACATGGTTTGTTATGTTTTCATTAGCGTTATTAAGCTTCTCATAGTTTTCAGTTAGCATTTGCTATATTTTATAACGTTAAATCGCTGTTTCTTCAAAGATAGAATTAGCTAGAATTTTTCCAATCTAGTGTTTTAATCGCACCGGTTTTAGCATACACGCTAAACGGCTAATCACACCGATGTGACCGTAGGCGCGAAAGGGTTAATTGAAAATTTGCACAAAGGTTCTGAATAAAAGGAGAAAAATAATCAAATATGAGTAAGTACCTTTTATTTGTCAAGTATATAATTCAAAATGTAATAATAAATAGGCCTTTCCATGTGGTCATGTTATATAAACTATTTATTCATTAAATTTACAGAAAATGTGCTATATCGTGATATGTATCGTTATCGGGATATGAAATGATCTATATTGGGATATAAGATTTTGGTCATATCGCACAGCCCTAAAACAACATCAATAATAAAAAGATTAAGGGTGCAAGGTCTTTTCCAGATGTTTTGGAAAATATGAGAGTCTAGGGTCAAAAGTCAGGTTATAGTTCTGACTCAAAGATTCATATTCAGAAACTGGAAGAGGAGCACGATAGGTGGTATCAGTTTAAAAAACCAAGCATGAGTCAGTTAAAGATTCAGGTATAGTTGCTGAAGAAGGAGAACCTTTGAAAATGATTGTCAACATAAGTCATTTCAGTGATGAAAAAGGAAACCAAGTCATCGGATTAACATTATGTGTATTGACCAATGGCTACCCCTTAATGTGTGATGCTTACAGAGGTGGTCAGACTCAGACTTAGGCTGGGAGAAAAGGAAGACAATCAATCAGCAGACAAGACATGCCACCAAGTAAGAATGGTACTGTTCTTGGACTTCCAGACTAACTGCTTCATGATATACACTGCAAGAATACTGTACACAAAATGAACAACTGCAGCAAACACAGTATGTGTCTTTATTTTACTGTACTTTTGAAAAAAAGGATCAATAACTATGTTTTTCTATTCCTTTAACAGCATGGAGCAGAATTACCTTGAAAATGTGATGTAAATGAAGTTGATCCACTTTTAGATCAGAATTTTCCCAATAATTTCTTCCCCCCTCCATTCCCCAATTGCTGTGAAGTGCAACACAATATGATTTTCCTCTAATTTATAATTTTACGATTTAGCTAGATATGTTATTGTCTCACCTGTTAATTTTTAAAAACTGATTTTCATGAATTTCACAAGCTAGCCCACAAATGTGAAATCTGGTTCATTCTGGTGGATCTTAAATGAATGATGACACTTTTTCAAATGGTTTTATCCCAGTGTTGAAGTGTAGGTCAGCTGTGTCATACAAATTTTATAATACTAATAAATAATAATGAACAATGATCCCATGGATATAAAAAAACCTTGGGCCTTGTAACATGCAGCTTCAAACAAGAAATAAAAATATATACACACTATGAATTGAACTGACCAGAAAATGCACTCTTAGCTGTATTTTATTGGTCTCTCAAATCAACAGTGTGTCAACATATGCAAGACAAAAATTCATGGGTTCACATGAATCTAATAATTTGCTAAAAACACTGATAGTAATGAACCATTGTCATGATACAATGCACGAAAATGAGAGTAACTAGGTAGAGTTAAGTACAAGATAAGGAGGCATAGTGTATTTCTGCCTTACGATGGAGCTACAACAAAGAAAACCAAAATAAGCAGGCTTGATAATTATTCATGGACAACAATGTCCCTTTAAATAGGAGATGGTGGATTCGCGTTACTCTCAAGAGTTCATGGTTTGTGAATGGGGAACCACGGAGGAAAATGGGGGAAGATGCGTCACTCGGCATGATCAGAAGTCACGAGACATTCCGTGTCTGGTGCCAAGACGAGCTTGACTGTTACCACTAGCCATGGAAAGACAGTGTTCCCCTCATCGACGAGAATTAAAGCTCACGAGTCACCCGCCCCCCTGGGCTGTATTTTAAAGCGTGTTGCACAGGAAGCAGTGCACCTAATTGACGACAAATACACCTTACCCTGGATTTTACGATTGTCAATATTGTTGGTGTTAAATGTGTCATACTCCTTTTCCATTGATAAAAGAAACAAAATATTTGCCTTGGTTTTCGTTGTGCATTCATACAGTGTGGGTCTACACGCGCTTTAATTTGTTTGAAGTCATCCTGTCTGCGTTCGTGTTTCCATTCCATCTCCTATCGGGTGACACACTAGGCGTTCTAGGAAACGGACACTTGTTTTTGTTGTGCACGCCCGGTGAGCTGCATAGGAGTAAGGGTGGATGATGGGTTTGTTTGAATTTCAAGCTCAGATTAAGAATCCCGCTCCCCCTCTCCTCTATCTCTGTTTATTTTTCCATCTCTCTTGCCTAAATGATGTCAATGGCAGCCGAGCTATAGAGCTATTTATAGAATCACCCCCATCGCCCTCCCCGCTCAGGACCACGTGGTTCTGTGCCGCTGCACAATAACCACCCTAAGAGAGTCTGCATGAATAGAATCGGTGAATATTTATGAACGGACGGGTGCGCTACCTTTGTCACATGTACCCGCCGCGCAACACCCGTTTTAGCATTGGGCGGGCGCGTATCTCAATTAACAACAATGAGTGATTGCGATAAATGATTCGTCTCTTAACCGAATCACATTATTCCATCCACCCACCCATTCATTCATTCATTCATTCATTAAATTCCACTTGATATCTGAATGGTTTTGTGCTTGGTGCGTATGTGAACGCATGGTAGAGGGAACACGATCGCCCGCATAAAATGCACGGCGGATAATAGCCTACAGTTATTTATTTAAAATGAAACCAGGCTGCATCGTGCAGCCCTGCACCTAAATCTGCCTGTACAGGGCGTCCTCGTGATGAGTTTATGGAGCGCAGGGTATGGACTACACTGCATAAGTCTCAACCCCCCCCCAATCCGTTTTGTCTCACTCTCCGTTCACATGCCATATTACATAACGAGGCTTTAAGTCTTCCCCTCTAACAAATAAAGGCACGCTTTGCTGCAACAGCGTCTTCGATTCAGAACTCAAGTGAGCTATTTATACCCTGTTCCCGAGATCCGAAATGTTAAAAATAAATTGATAGCGATGTTATTTAAAAGAGAAAAAGGTCTAAATAAAATACTACTACCAACAATGATAACAACGACAGAACTATTGTAATTATTCACCAGCTGTCTTATCTGAGAGGTAAATATTTAATGTGGTGTGTAAAATCGGTACGCCGTTGTTCCCAAATGCAATTCCCCTCCAACGCATAAAATACATGCAGTGAGCTGTATTTTAGCCTTCGCACGCGCCTGCTCAGCCTCATCCTCCAAATATTTGCCATTAATGTGTTACACGATACACAGAAGCTCTCCGGGAGACAAGAACACTGCAATTTATATTTATATGAAAGCACGTATTTATAGCGTTATGTGTATCCACAACATTTACACGTGTGGACGCCACTTCTCTGGGTTTTTCCCCTGAAGTTGACATGTTAACGCTCACTGGTTGCTATATATAGTAGGCCTAGCAGCGCTGTTACTATTCTCAGCGCTGTACATGAGGGGGCGGAGGGTTCTTTTTTATGAAAGGGAAGAAAAAGTTCCTTTTCTCAACGTATTATCGCTGTGGGTACGTTCTGGCTTCTTGGTTACATATGTATGCTATGCTGCATCGAGCTGTTAATTGCTCTCAAGCTGGATCATGATTTTTCATGTTGTAACACAGAACATATGTGTATATTTTTGCATGTTTGTTCGTGCATTTTCTCCTGAGCCCATAGGACCTTGATTTTAAGTTTCTTCTTGAGGACTGCTGCATCTCTCCAAAGTTCATTGCTTTTCCTTGACCAGAGCTGCTTCATGCATTTCACATGACTTACTTAGTCATTTTAGGCCTCCATTCACAAATCAGAGGCTTTTCAGTGACAGATGGCATCAATCACTTGCCTTTTTCAATGTGAAAACTTGCAGCAAGATTACAGAAAAACACCACAGTGCATCTGTGTGACTCTGACAAACTTAATGGCTGATATGAGTTCACATATCATTTGTTTTTAACAATGCCCTACACTGGCCAAGTTATGATCAATTCATTCATTCATTTTGTTGGATTAATGTCCCTGATGTTTGTGAACGGTCTGTATTTTTGTTTTTATTTACTTGCAGATTCTTGTGCTGTCCTGCTCCCCAGCCCCCAAAAGCAGCACCAATGCCCCAAAGGGCTCTTCCAGGATGAAGTGCTTTCCTTATGAGTACAAGCAGTGGCTTCTCTCTGTCTGCCACATTCATGGCAGGGCTCTCAGAATGCAAGTAAGGAGCCCTCCGGCCAGCCATCCCATGCACTGGCGCCACCGCTGCCTCTGCACGCTGTTTGTGTAGGGGGAAGCCACTTCGGCGTGATACCGCTAAGCTTGTCCATTTGGACTGTATGTTACCATCTCATTCATGGCGTCTCTCACCTCCCCATATTACGTAGCAGGGCAGGGGTGTGGCCTGGGAGCGCTGGGAGCTGGGCATGTCATCAAAAGGTTGCATGTTCGATTCCCAGCCATGGAGCTGCTCTCACACCCTTGAGGGAGACATTTTACCTGACTTGCCTTAACAAATGACAGCTATAGAAACAAATAAAATATGGAACTATGCAAATTGCCCTATGAAAGTTTCTTGTGCAGATGTATAATTATATATGGACAGGTTCATTTCTACGAAGTTCAGGTAGCGCTTCATCTTAATAACAAACTTTGCTCTACAATGCATTCTAATGCGGAACACCATTGATGCAACCAGTGAACTAATAATTACATTTAACTTTTAGAGAGATGTTCAACAATTGTCCTTTTTATGAGGGGAACAAATGGTCCTGCTCTCTCAGACTGAGAAAAATAAAGAAAGAACATTTTTGGAGCAGCTTTTCTGCACCACTGTTTCAGCTGAATAAACTCGAGGTCAGGGTCTTAAGGTCGGCAAGGACACCAAACTCATACTTACCTCAAAGTTCTCTCTGTCTCTCTCTCCACCCCCCAGGCTTCTTCACATTCAGTCAGACTGCACCACGTCTCTGCCGTCTTCAGGAGTTTTTGATCGGCTGCTGTCACTCTTGCAGTCTGTGGCAAGCTTGGTCCAGCCCCCAAACCCCGGCCCCCACCCACCACCCGCTGGCTGTTTTTTCTGCTCCTCAAATTATTTCCAGAAACTGTGCGTGTGTGTGCGTGCGTGCGTGCGTGCACCCAAAGTGCCGGCTGGCTTGTTTGGGAAATACCTGGTCACGATCAGTCTGAGTCAAGCCTAGCCAAGAAGACAGAGCCCCCTGTAGGCCCAGAAGGGTAACTGTTGAAAAGGGAATTTTCAAGGGAAAGAGACAAAATGTACAGAGTACAGTAGAGGGGAGATTTTAAAAAATGAGAAATAAGGTATAGCAGGGAGGGGCAAACAGAAGGGAGTTTGGGGGAAAAAGAGGAAGAGTTTGGTGGGGTGTGAGATGACAGTGAAGTGGTGCTTTCAGTAAGATAAAATAGCTGAACAAAATGTCACAACCTTAATGTGATGAGATACTCAGCTGATGGAGCCATTCCCCCAACTCACCCTTCTCACACACATACACACACACACATACACATACACATGTCACTGTGTGCGTGTATGCAAAAATGTAGATTGGGGGAATGGCTCCATGGGGTGGTGGCTCCACACACACAAACAGCCACACCCTCACACTCAGACACGCACACACATACAAGAAAAAAAGCAAACCAGGCTGATGTCACAGCATAGCTCTGAAGATCTTCATATGCTTTTGTGTTCCGTTCAAGAGCTGCTCAGAAGCCCTTCCCACAATGTATTGCACAGAGAGGACTTCCATCACACAGGAAGTCATGGCTTAGTTTTGAACAGGTGTAGAGGTGGGGGAGATTGGCTCCCTCCAGGGTTACACCTGTATTGCCTTGTATTATCTGGCCCCTGAGAATGAAGGACATCCACAAAGCTCTTCAGTTGGGGTTTGGACAAGTTGCTAGCACTGAGGAGGGATTATGGCACAGTGATGGTATTAGACATTTCATTTCCAGCAGTCATGCCGTGACTCTGTTCTCATCTGAAATCTGGAGTGTTGCTCTCGTATTCAACAGATTCACCTGTTGTTAACATCATTTTTTGCTTCAAACACATCTTCAGGGTCTAACAAGCACTGACCAGCCAAAGAAGGGAAAAAGTGACCCCAGACCACAGTTCTCAAAGGTTAGGAAAGGGTGAACACTAACTTGTCTCAAACTGGTCACATTGCATATATCTGTTTATCTTCTCAGTATTTGCTAGCTCTTACTGGTCTAACTCGAGCAGCTACAAGTCAAATAGTGCCACCTCTTAGTTTGGATGCAAACCTCTAAAGTCTGCTCTGTCTTGACAAAAACAATTAACTTTAGTGACAGGGAAAACAGAATCAAACCTTGGACTGCCCTCTAGTGGAAACACTATAGATCCCATTAAATGTAAGAGGGAAACACAAACTACTCCTCAGAAAAAATGAAGATAACTTGGTGTCATGCTCCTTCAACAGAGTTAAAAACATTTACCTGGGTGTTCAGTTATGACCATTCAGCATCTGTGTTCCTTCTGTGCTCCATCTGGGAGGTACAGTTGCTGTCTGTGATCCTATACTGACTGTGGATGTTGTTTTATACCATGTCCATTCAAGAATATTCATAACGACTCAGCAAATCATAAAACTCATGGCTTCAGCACTGGCACAGTTCACCACTCTCAATAAGACATGTGCAATTCACTAACAGTCTGGTTCATATATAAGGAATCCATCACTTTTACACATCAGAGCAAACAAACAACAGGTTGTTTTTGTGGTTTGACCGCAACAAAAGGTCAAGTTGACCGTGCCAGTGAGATCCAGCTGTGATCACAAACTCTCCCCGACCTGCATGCTCCAAACAAAAATACTGCCTTGCTGTGCTTTCTGGGAAATGTTTTTTTTTTTTTTTATAGTGCAAAAATTACCATCGTTTTGTCTTCAACAGAACAAGGCAATTGAGTCACTATAGGTCTTAAGTGTAAAGCTGCACTGTGACATCTCAATGTATAGTACAATTACATGTACCATTCCAACACCTTGAGTGTGGGAAAATCCACATTGTAATATATAAATGTATGTATAAATGTAAAAATTATACAATGTAATATCTAAAAGTATTACAATAAAATGTAATGTATAGGCTGTGTCCATACTTGTAAGATAATCCCATAGGATAGACTTTTCCTAAAACTTCTAAGTGTCTTTGTAAATCCCCCCCCCCCCACACACACACACACAGATTTATACATCCACATTTTTTTTGAAACATTGTTTTTATTTAAATTCAACAGTTTAGCCCTCCAACCTTTGCAGCTTAAGAACAACAGGTCTGCTTTATGGAAATCCTGACACAACAATAAGCATTTTCATTTTTTTTTCCTTCAAAACACAAAACCATAAAAAACAAAATAAAAAGGAGTTTATCTATGTGGACGGGTCTGAGCACTAAGACCAGCTGTTGAAATTTTTACTTGTTGGGCATGTGTGAAAAGATCCCTGCCCTTGCAACCCCAGGCTGTGCCAGAGGTGCCTTGAAGTGAGTTCTGATCTCCTCTCTTGCCAGGCCCTGATTTCCATAGCGTGAAAGCAATGGAACAAGGGTGTTCAAAGCTTACAGATGAAAAGAGGTGGTTCAACCTCCAGTGTTGCTTTTTTGCCTGTGCTTGTTCTGTTCCACGGCTAGCATTACGGAAGACGGTCAGATGTCATTCCTAATTGTCCTGCCACACAAAGGGGGTTAAGGGGGTGGGAGCAGGAGGGACAAGGCAGAGCTGAACGAGTAGGGCGTATCCTTCACTCACCGCTGCAATTTGGTGAAAGCCAGGGTGATTGTTTGGCTGCCTTCCACCCACAACAGAGCCATTTCGCTAAGGGTGTGGGAAACATAGAACCCTTGAACTGGGACGTGTACATGAACGGGGAGAGGATGCCTACTGTGTGGTGGTACACACCCCATTCGTCCCAATTCCGACTTGTGACACTACTGTATGGGAGCGACTAACAGGAAAAACAGGAAGAGGAAAGAGAAACCTTGCTGCGTCAATACTGCAGATTTGAAAACACTGCAGGTGGCATGTCTTGCCATCTGAGGATGTAATTTTCTCAGTCATTTCCATAAAGAACACACCTATTTTTCAGAACTATGTTGACCTAAAAGCATTGTTTTTGCAATTGTTCTGCGAGATCAAAAATGTATCATTTTTGATATGTATATTTTTTATTTCAATAACAGGTCCCCATTTGAAAGGAATGGTCCAAAACGAAACAATATGATACGTATTTGTTTTCAGAGCAGCAAAAATGAAAATATTAGTTGTGAGCAAATATACCACCGAGATTAGCATGACCCCTACAATCATGTAATAAGTCTCATCTCCCTAATCCTTCACATTGTATTAAGCAACATGTTCTGAGAACTTTTCCAAATCAAACCGTGAATTATTTCCAATTATCTGTCTTTCAAAAATTCTTTCTTTTTTGTTTTCCCTCTGAAAAGAATACCTACGGATTTGAATTTCCCCACGGACTTTGGTCTGGAACAACATACTTTTTTCATTTGATTATTTTTTTTGAAGTACGGCCATTGACTGAACCACACTAAAAGAACACTGAGATCTGGTCCACACTTGTGGCATTGACAAACCTCACCGATGTAAAAGGTCCCCACCACTCCCTAATGAAGAGAGAAGCAGTGACTGGGGTTCAGAACTTGTTCCAGGGGGGCTTCCTTCATGCCGCTCCACACCACCCTGGGGGTCGTGCTACCCTCAGAGGAAATTTATTGCTTGAATTGACAACACAATGATTTAAAAATGCTTCTAATAAAAAGCAGCTGCTTTCCACCTGGGGAAAGGATCTGATGATTTCGAAGAGGGTTGTGAGGGGAGGAAATTACAGTCACACTTTGACCACATAACAGAAGGACACATAGGTGTCTGTCTGTCTAATTCCATTTGACTGTAAGAGATATGATAATTGGGTGACCTTTGACTTTGGAACTGTAGATGCCAGCTACTGAACAAGCGAATGCTGTGTGACAGCATGCGTGTGTATGCGTGTCTCTGGTCTTGTCCCTGTGCCATCCCTTCCCCCTCGGCCAACCTAGGGGGAGCGCCGCTCCTTCTTGGTGAGCAGGTAGCATTGGATGGTCCGGAGGCGGTCCTTGGCCGGGGCGAACTCCGGCTGCAGCTTCAGGGTGGACTCATACCACAGCATGGCCTTCTCAAATTCCTCCTGTAACAAGACACCGAGATACACACCAAGGTCAACATGCACATCCTGACCGCCATTGACCGTACCGTGTGTGCCCTGACCAAGAGCAAACACATGGCTCTGTGGTCAGTGGTCAAAATCAATAACATAGCAATGCGGTAAATGCGTCCATGCTGAGAATGGGTACAGGCAGTGCAAAAGCAGGCATATGGACTCACCTGTACATACAATGACTTACAAAAGATACAAAACATTTTGTGCTGTGCAGCATCCCCAAAATATGCACAATGACACCCGCTCCATCCTCCATTATCCACGGCAACACAGTGAGTAATCACAAGATAGACAGAGTGTAGTCGTCAGTGAGTGCTGGTCCATTTCCCAGGCCCCCCATGGTGACTCACCATGGCGATGTAGACGTTGGCAAGGGTAAAGTGGTTGACAACGAAGTGTGGGGCAATCTCCACAGCCATGCGTGCCACGGTCAAAGCGTCCTCCCAGAGTCGGGCGTTCTGGAAGATGTTTGCCAAGCTGACGAGGGGGACATCCTGTGGAACCATGACAGAGACAACACACTGCCGTAAGCGTGGGTATGTGTACATGTGACTCCGACTACCTGTTAGTAATCACTTCTCCCCATGCCCGACCTTTAGCTTTGCTGACAAGTGCTTTGAGGTTTTCTCTTATGGCCATAAGCGTTAACACTATGCCATTTTGTCAGCAGCCTTGTAACCAGAAGGTCACAGGCTCAAATCTCAGGTGGAACAATGTTCATGTTCTTCAGTACGATTACCATCAATGAATATCTGGCATTCTATCTATATGCAACTCAGACAATGTAAGGGATGTCTCTTAGTCAATGTACATACACACACCATTTTCGGATACACTTATCCCTTGTTAATAGAATGTGAATCAGACAAGTGAGGGTCTGAATGCTGACAAAAGTTTTAAATTCAACAAAAATGCATCAAAAAAGACCAGACCTTCTCAATGAACAGCGTAACAGTGCAATGAGTCCAGAGGAGAGGAGGACAAGACGAAGACAGAGAGGGAGAGAGAGGGAGAGAGGGAGAATAGCAGGAGACAAGGTAGCTCCATGGACCTAATAACAAGAGGCAAGAGCTAGGAGGAGGGTGAGGACGAGGAAGGCCTAGAGCTTAAAGCTAGGTGTGGATGTGGGTGTGGTACCTTCATGTGGTGCGGGGCATGGTTGAGGGCCTGGCGCAGGCAGTCAATGGCCCTCTTGCCCTGACCTTTCACCCTCCAGTAGAGTGCAGCCATGCTGGACAGCACCCAGGACGTTTGGTTCTGGAGGTTCATCACACACACAAGCACACACATACCACACTGTGGTCATACACATCACATCAGAGATCTACGGCAGTCTCCCTGGCTGGAAAAGTGGGGTATTCTGTATGTGTTTGAGAGTTCATATTTCATTCATGGCTCCCTTTGTTAGGTAAATCAACTCCAGCATATTCATGGAGAAAATGAGGCTGTTTACAGGCCTTTGTAGGATCACAGCTGGGTTAGGTGAATCCATCCTTTGTTTGTCAGATGTACATTTTGGGACACTTTGTAAAAGAGCATTATATCTCCTGTGCCAAAGACCCCACCCTGATACCTGCTGGAGTGAAGTGCTACTCCCTGTAGGCTGCTACTGGGAGAACACGCCAAGCACAAGACTTATGTTTCATGTTGTCAACTTTCCTGTGTGCTGCTGATTTGTCGAGCTTCGAGAAATACCTTTTCCAGCACCTTGGCAATCCGGGTGCCTACTTGCTCGAAGGACTGAGGGGAGAACTTGTCCTTGCCCAGGTTCTGCAGCACCTGGAAGGAAAAGGGTGTGTGTGTGAGATGCAGGCATGCATAAACCAAAAGCATGGCATCCATCTCATGTTTGGGGGAGTGGGCACAGGGTTTCGTTACCTCACGCAGCTGGCTCTCCCCAGTGTAGTGGATGCCCGCCCGGTTGGCAACACCACTCAGGTGGTCCAGAGTGTGCATGCTGGCCGGCAGGTTGGCACTGCAGACAGGCTCAACCGCAGGCTCTTGCAGGGGTGTGGCGAAGTCAATGTGCTCCGTAATGCTGGAAAAGGGGGAGAGGGACAGAGACATAGGAGGTTGGGAGGCTCTTTAACACATCACATTACCATCACTGCTGCCACCTTTTGTGGGCAATTCCCAATGTTATTCCCCTTTCATTCAAATTTGGAAGGCTCAGTTGTATCACAGGGATCACCATACAACAACTCAAACAATATAGGAGCATGCAGGCAAGCATGTGCTCTCCTCAGAAACACATGATGCAAAGTGCCACTTCTTTACACACCACAGTGTGTAAGTCTGCACAGATATGAGTCAGAGGAAGACGCTTCCCATGTAGTTTTACACAGGAACAGTTTCAGGGGCTGAACTGACCAGAGGGGGCCATTAGGGTGCAATGAGACAAACTCCTGGCCAACCAGCCCACCCCTATCCCCTGTGGAAAAATGCCAATTTAGAGCTCAGCTTCCACTCAGAGCAAACGCATTAACCATTGTGGCATCTTAAAGAGCAGCACAGGAGATGGAATTACTCTGTTCACAGTACAACACAGGAGGAATGGCAGCAGAGGACAGAGGGACGATAGTCAGTGCTCACTCGATGTTCTTGGCAGACACAGCCAGCCAGGTGCTGGCCACGGTGCCCAGCTCCACCCTCCGCATGCGCTGGCACTCCTCTGGCCCCGGCCAACCCAGACTTGCATAGTCCCGCCAGCGACCTGCAGGGGGCGACATAAGGGCAGAAGGTGATAACAGAGCTCTCACTCTCGCAGAAAGCATACATCCCAATTGATGCTACATCAGCATGTGGTAGACAATCAACTGTTTTTTTCTACCTACTGCCACCACTGCCTCGATGTGAATGAGGCTGAGATGAACATAGGCATTTTGTTGCCCTTTCTCTTCCAGCTATTTTACACCGGTTGCATGCTGTTTACTCCACAGCCCCAAACACAATGGCAGAGGAGGAGCCAGTGTGGTTTGCCACACAGAGTTTGTGACATCAGTTGCATTTCCGTCATCTGTCACATTTGTAGCATTTTCAGTCCTAATTTCAGTTTTGAAGCCAATTAATTTCAGTGAGACAATGAAGAGCAGCCACCCACAGCTCTTCCTCGGCTCTCGATTCAAGTGTCTTATTTCTCCCATAATGCACTGCAAACTAAAGCACGGAAGTGCACAAAGTAGGTGCAAATGTCCTAATCTGGCACGGCCAGATTTATGGGTACCTTTGCATTTTATTTCATCACGTTATTTCAGTTTCACTGTGTTTATTGTCCCATGTTAATACACTGGCAACCCAAGGCTGACATAAATGAATGGCTGG
Organism: Megalops atlanticus; assembly: GCA_019176425.1. Lineage (NCBI taxonomy): Eukaryota > Metazoa > Chordata > Actinopteri > Elopiformes > Megalopidae > Megalops > Megalops atlanticus. Next base: position 34,282,164 of record CM032881.1, read on the forward strand.
TCAAGACTAGGGGAATTGAACTTGAAACAGTGGAAAATATTTCCTGATGGTGCCTGAATGTAACTGTATTGAGCTGATTAACAATTACAGGCTGTGAACACAAGGCACCCCGCCCAGAGACCCAAAGAACTTGGGCAGCAGCTATATAAGAGAGTATTTCTCTGTGAACCCTACAAAGGGAGAAGTTATCACATACTGTTTTATATGAGCCAATCAAAACAACTCCATGTCACTGTGATTGTTTGAAAGGTCTTGTGGAGGGTCACACCTGAGGGCCCAGGGGAGGGGATGGTAGGGCCGCTGATCTCCAGGATGGACTTCCCAGGTGATGGCTCCCTCTGTTGGCCGTTGTCTTCACTGCCCCCTCTGTCTGAAGACTCATCTTTGGGTTTCCGCACCCGCTTCACCTGGAACGTAATCTGAAAGAGAGGGAGAGGGGTGTTATGCCACAGCTGTGACTGAGTGATTTGAATAGCTTGAAATTTTTACATCTTGTCCAAATACATGGGTTATGTACTCTTTCCAAGGGTATAACTGCAATGGCCCGCCTGGGAATCAAAGCAACAACTTCTGGGTTGAGAAAATCTGTTCTGTATCACTGTAGCATACTTTCTATGCTCTCTTCATCCCTTTCTTCCCTCTCTGTGGCTCCTCCCCTCGCTTCTTGAGCTCACCCTCTGACCCCATCCCTGCCTCGTACTTGCATGTGACTCACCCACTCCGCGCCCTCATCGTCCTCACAGTTCCCGAAGCAGGGCCCGCCACCCCTTCCTCCTGCAATGCCATCATTCTTCAGCACGCGGATGCCCCTGAGGTCGCCCCGCCTGCCTCCAACATCCAGTGCACCCTCGAAGGCCCCCATCAGCTCTTCCTTCCAGTCATCTTCACTGTCTCCTCCTCCTCCTCTTTTCCTCTCCCCACCTCGCTCCTGTGGCCCTGCCTCCCCTGAGCCATTGCTGTCCAATACCACCGCTGGGAAGCAGAAAGACAGAGGAGAAAAAGGGATTGACTTTTAAAAGCTCTTCATTTAAGAGCTGTCAAAAAGAGCCACAGCAAACACTGTACACAAAAGGAGACCACAAAAACACCCAAATAAAACCAAACTTTGCAGTCAAATAGAGAGAGTCTCAAACCTGGAACTGCTTCTTCATGAACATCACACACTGACCATTTATGCTTAGAGAGAGGCACTCTCACTAATGTTGAAGAGAACAGCAGAGATGAGAGAGGAGGAGCCAGTCATGTGGAGGAGGCCCTAGTGAGACTGAATGATTATGCATCGGTGTGAGTAAAGGTAAGGGCGAGATAAGAATTGACAGAGGTCTTACTCTCAAACAAGAGGGAGTCTTCCATGGCTGACATGCCTAGGGGCTGGATGGCAGCGCCTGTCTCCCCATTTTCCAGTGGGCTGAGGGGCTCCAGGACATGGGTCTCGCCCTCTTCTGAGTGGAGCTCCAGGTCTTCCTCTCCCACACAGGCGGAGCCTTCTGTGCACCCACACACATACACACACATGCACACATATACATCCACATGAACAGCCACACATAAACACAAATAAGCAAACACAACAAATACATACACCCACACGGACAGTCACAGACACACAACACATACATGCACACGAATGTACACACCCACATATGCATACACAAACCAACAAACAGGCAGGCACGTGTCCACATATATGCACACAGCCATATGCACACAGCACAAACACAGCACACAAACAAGCATGCACATCCACAGGCACAAATGTATGTGGTTACATGCAAATGCACACATAGCACACATACCATCCACACATTTCAGCACACATGCACAGAAGCACATATATACAAAAGACAAAAAAAACCCAAATATAGTCAGACACTCAAAACTACTTTCTGAGCAGACGTCAACCCCATCTTTGTTATCTCAGTTAATCAGTTGTCATTTTGGGTTTACAAGGCACAAATATTATTGGTGCTACCTTGTTTTATCAGCCTTGTAGCAACCTGGTCATTAATTACTAGTCATCATCATAATACCATAATGGAGGGTATGCGTAACATAAATGACTGCAAAGAAAGAGTGGAAAATGGAAGCCAGCAGTTTGCTGTTTTACACACACATGCATGTGAACAAAAAGCAGTTTTAAATGCTAAACAGTCATGACCATGGCTACCTTGAGTGACAGCTGATTCTATTACATGCCAGAGCCCTGAAGTGCATCTTCTGTGTATTGGTATCTGTACCTTGAGCAACATGTGCTTGCATGTAAATATACTTAAGGATGAAAATTACCATCATAACCAAATGCAATTTCAACACTGAAATTTCAACACTCCTTATGGTCACTATTTCAGCTGCTGAACGTAAAAGGAGAATAGGACAGATGTTTTGACATAAACCAAAACAGCAGTGAGATATTCTTGCCTATCCAGTTTTCTCCTTTTCTTCCTATCCAGACTGATATCACCACCCTGTGGCCAAAGTTTTTTCTTCCTTCCTATCCACCTCTGTGGAGTAAAGCAGCTTAGGCTACCCTCATTCTCAGCAAACACATGCGCACACACACACAAGCACACACGCGCACACACACACACTCACACGTGTGCCTGCATGCGGGGCCCGTAGCGCCTGCATGTGCCCGACGCGTGAGCCATCACTCCATCTGTGTGTAAAATAAAGAGCTTTCTAAATAAGGCAGCTGCTATTTATAGCCACTTCAATTATTGAGCGCCCTGTTCCTCCCTCTACTTCAAAGCCCCTTTCCCCCTGTCGCTCCTGACAACGAGTGGGGGTGGGGTTGGGGGAAGGGGGGTTGAGGGAAGGATGGAGATAGAGGGGGAGAGAACAACAGGAACGTGGGTGGGGGGGATGGATGGAGATGAAGGAGAGGAGTGGGGATGAGGCAAACCCAGGGACGGAAACGGAGAGAGGAGGTCTAAATGCAGAATGAAGGTCCCAGAGCCCAAGCTAAATTTAGCTTCTGCTTCAGCAGCAGCCGATGAAAGGAACTGAGGGACGACTACGCAAAGAACAGAGCACTAGGGGAGGTGGGTGGTGGAGACCGCAAGGAGAGGAGAGCAGGGGGAAAGAGGGATGAGGGATTCGGAGAGGGAGAAGAGAAGAAGAGAGCAGAAGAAGAGAGAGGGTAAGAAACAAAGGGAGGATGCTGAGAGAATGGGGGAGAGAGGAGAGGGATGGAGAGAGGAATGGAGATGAGATGGAAGGAGAGAGGGAGATAAAGAGGGGGACAGATGGATGAACTAGGAGCTGAAAAATTCTCATAAATGTTTCAGGGATCCAATAATCACAGTAACTTTATTTACACTGCACATTTCCTCTAGGGCATTCAAAGTGTATTACTAAGGAAAGAAACACAAGCAGGACAGGAGTAAAAAATAAATGGATTGATCAAAAAGACAAAACACTTTCCAAGGTTTTTCTTCAAGGTTTCTTCTGTACATAATGTCATATACAGTGCATTTTGCTTGTAAGAAACACTGATACAAGAATAAACCACACAGAGGGATGGATACTGGGATTGAGTTATTCCTATACCAACACTGTTTAAAAACTCTGCTTATGAGCAACTGGCTTATAAGATGCAGTTTGGGTACATTTACAGTAAGTCATATGGTGCTCAATGGACCAAGATGGCATACAACTAGTGGAAAAAAATCCACTTGAATCTGAATACACTGCATCTGTTACATAGCACTAATTATCAAAGCTCAGAGCATGTAAAATAAAGAGATACCATATCATGAAAACAAATGTAAATAGGCAAGGCACCAGAGCACCAATTATCGTGGAGATACTCAAAAATAATGAAAAAATGAATAATGAAAACTTGAATGATAATATTATTTTGTTTAAATTTAATTATGGCTGCACCGTGGCATGCAACTCAGCTGGAACTGTACCATCAATTTGCATGGTGACATTCCAATACTTAACATGAGACACATATTTTATACAGGATGTCAACAAATACATAATAACATATTGTACAAAAATATTGATCCCCTGAAACATATGTTGTTTCATGTCTGAAGAATTTATCTAACAAATTTGGAAATCTGCTTTTAAGAATGAACTGCTTATAAGAATCAAATCCATTGACTCTTGGAATCCATTGAATTGTAGTGGGATGTTACTGTTATAAGCAGAGTGCACTGCACTGCCTATTTTTCTCTTTTTCTCTCGGCATTGGTTTGGGTTTCAAGAGACTGTATAAGTCGGAAGTGCATTGCAGCTGAAAAAATTAAGCTCATTTTCACACCTACATCTGCATGCTCCCACTCACACCCTCACGTAGCTCTAATGCGTCCACCACGAACCCACACTATAAGATCACCGTGTAGAGCAAGAGACCAGGCCAGGTTTCTCCAAAGCTGAAGACATGCCCTGAACTTCGGGTGTCTCTACACAGGCAAGGGGGACAGGTGGTACTCACGTGGGCAGGGCAGGTGCGTCAGGTTGTACAGGAAGGGGTAGAACTGGAGGCAGCGCAGGAGGGGGAGGCTGGCACGGCAGTGGGCGCAGATGGCCCGGAGAGACAGGGCGTGACGGAAGGCACTCAGCGCTCCCCTCACCTTCCCCTGGGACAGCTGCACACTGACCTGGCTAAGCAGAGACAGGGGCTGAGACGGAGAGAGAGGGAGGGGAGAATGAGAGAGGGGAGGGGAGAGAGGAGGGAGTGTGGCAGAGAGGGAGGGGAGGAGAGGGTGATACAGAGGGAGGGAGGGTGAGTGGAGGGAGAAGGGAAAGAGAGCAAAGAGAGAGATGAGAAAGATGGGGAAGCAAGACAGAAGGCAAGACGAAAGTAGACAGTGGGAGACCGAGAGGTAGTGAGTGGTAAAGAAGGAAAGAAGAGGACATGGAAACGGGGAAAAAGGCCGAAGAAATGAGATGAAGAGGAAGAGAAACCAGAAAGCAAGAAGTCAGAATTGCCATCCTTTGTAAGAATTATTGTGTTCTTCAACTGTCTGCAATCCCAGAGGAACAAAGAGTCACACTAAAAACAGTCATACATAACAGGTTTGTCTGAGTCACTCATCAACGAGGCTCTGTGCCGAGTGATAAAGTGACAACTAATGTGAAGACGAACAGGGACCAGTGGCATGGACACAGATATCTCACAAACTGCAGACATGAGACGGGGCAAGCAACAAGCAGGGGGCACCGATGCACTGTGGCCAGGTACCTCAGAGGAGTTGAGAGCCAGCGCCTCCTGGAGCAGTTGCCCCGCCTTCTCTGACAGCCCATAGTGGAGCAGCAGGTTGGCGGCATTGACCAATGGCAGGTCGCGGTGCTGGGGTGGGGCGGTGCGGAGGGCGTGACGCATGCAGGACAGAGCTCGGGTGCCGTTTCCTTTTGCACGCCAAAACAGACCTGCCTCATTCTGCACCAGCCACAGGGGGGCGCTGAACTGTGTATGTCATTCACAACATTTATCAGAAAGGTGGTGACAGAGAATCACATGAACAGACTCAAATCACATTGAGAGCTCATAAATTGATCCTTTTCAAAACTAAAGCAACAATGGTTTTGTCAGTATACAGTTTCTTTTAAAAAGCAACGTTGCCTTGCATCTGGAAACCAGTAAATTAGTCTGCTGGGCCATCTGTCGATTAGTTGAGTCTGATATTATTAAGTATATATTTGTTCAATTAGCACTTACCTTATTTCATGTATATACTTAAAAGATATGATTTTCAAAAGAAAATATTTGGTTTGCACATTTTAAAGATTTTATGTTTAACACTGTCAGACTGGACTGATGAGAAATCTCACCTTCTTAAATGCCCGGGCAATGAGGGCTCCAGTTTGCTCCAAACTCAGGCCTCCACTGCGAGACCTCAACACCTGTGCAACACACACACACACACACACACACACACAAAATCAGACAAACCATCATACATACAGACAGACACACACAGTCACATCCACACCATCATACACACAATAAGAACACATGCACACGCAAATACACATACATACAATCAGTATGTGGATCACTCTAGGCTAGTGGAGGCAACATCATTCACAGTAAGTGGGCCACTCTATGCTCTCTACAGGGCAGCAGGGCTGGACTCAGCAGGACTCACCTGAGCAGCGTGAGAATCAGGGAGCCCCTCCCCCTCCAGCTCCTGGTCCACCGTATCAGGCAGGCTCCCAGGGAGAGGCTGGGGGTCAGGGCCACAGTCTGGGGGGGGGCCAGTGGTAAGAAGGGAGGGGTCCTCGTACAGCACACTCTGAAGCCTGCACACGCACAGTGAAGCGCAGTAACGCACATGGCATAACAGTTACAGAAGAGGGCAGACGCTTAACCTGAACTGCCCCAGTACACTTACTGCCATATGACTAGATAACACAATGTTCATATGTACAGTTTTGTAATCATTCATCAATAAATCAAATTTTGTACAATATCACATAATTTACAATTAGGCTGTCAGAGAGCATTTCACAAAAGGCACTTTCCAAAGGGAAAAAGTAAAGCACTTTTACTAACAGACTATTGATACTAAGAAAAGAAAGTTGCCCTGAGTGAGAGCATCCACAAAGCTACTAGGCTATGTTATATTGTCAAGAGTGTGATCAGCCAGTGTGACTCCTCCCCTCCCCTCCCTGCTCCTTACCCGAAGCCGCGTGTCTCAGGTGTGAGGTAGAAGGTGGGCAGCAGATGGGGTGGAGGCACGGCAGGGAACTGCTGAGCACAGTCAGCCCTCCTGGGCCACAGCAATGCCTGGCGCTCCTGAAATGAGACATCATATGACACGGGCGCCATGACCCCTCCTCTGTCACGCAATGCACATTAAAACCTCTAAATGTGAATCTAGACATCTACACATTTCCCCCTTATATTCAATATAATTATTCAGTAGCAAATGAATTATTTTTCATGAAACAGGACTGGTTTCATCAAGTATGGTAGTGCACGTGTGCACACAAGCACATCCCCACACACACACACACACACACACACACACACACACATACACACACGGACACACACGGACACAAGCACACACGCGCACACATGCATGCACACACAATACCCAGTGCATTCTGGGAGCTCACCGCTGCTGAACCTGACTCTCTACCCCAAAGGGCACTTGTATCGTCACCTCCAGAGATGGAGGAGTAGGGCTGGGGGCTGCGTGTGTTGTTCAAGCTCATCTCTGAGCTCAGAGCCATGCTGCTGGCCACTGATTCCTCCTCTCCAAACTGTACAAAAAGAAGAACACAACCACACAGGGAAAGATCAAGCATTGTTTCATATTACACATGCTGGAAACCTGCTGGCCCTAATTTTCCCCTGCATCTTTGCTTTCATTAGACCCTTGTTAACATACTTGACTGTTTCTTTTGAGGGCAGAGATTTTTATTTCTTTTTTTTTAATTTGGAATGTTGCTTTCTTCCCTTTTTTCTCTAAATTTGAAAGGCCCAGTTGCATTATAGAGATGCCACCCATCACCACACAACCCCACCAGCAATGTTGGCAAGCATGTGCTCTCCTCAGAAACACATGATGCAAAGTGCCACTTCTTTACACACCACAGTATGTAAGCCTGCACAGATATGAATCAGAGGAAGACGCTTCCCATGTAGTTTTACACAGGAACAATTTCAGGGGCTGAACTGACCAGAGGGGGCCATTAGTGTGCAATGAGACAAGACAAACTTCTGGCCAACCAGCCCACCCCTATCCCCAGTGGAACACAGCCAGTTTGCTCCGCTATTGTGGGTCATCTACAGCTGATGACACAGCCAGGATCAAATCTGGGCAGCTTGAAAGCGAATGCCTTGATCACTGAGTTACTTGGGAGCAGATTTTTAGTTCTTGTGTGAGTGCAAACCTTTGCTTAAATTTGCTTTGAAGATAGTTTTGAACAATATGCAATCAATGGACCAAAACAAATAAATTAACTAAATTATCTACAGTAATTCTTCCAAAAGAAGTTAAACAAGACAGAAGTTGCCTTTTTTTAATCAAGGTCTTTTTATTAAAGATTTTCACAGTATACAAGTACAAACAGTACTAAACCCTTAAACCCACCCATACCACCCACCCCTCAGACCTGTACCAATGAAATAAAACTAGTCATATTCTAAAATTACATGAAAAGCAGAAATACATAATAATACCAATAATAAGGGTAGAGGAAGAGAAGAGTAAAAAGAAAGAAATAAAGAATAAATAAATAAATAAATAAATAAATAAATAAATAAATAAACAAACAAATAAACAAATAAATGAATAAATGAATACATTAAAGGGGGGTGGAGGCATACTATAGGTTTAGATTCTCTGGTTCCATATTTTCCACAAATGTCAAGAAGGGCTGCCAGATCATATAAAATCTCAGTACGGACCCTTGGAGAGAATATCTTATCTTCTCTAGTTTGAGATATTGCATAACCTCTTTAATCCATTGAGAGTAAGTAGGGGGAAGAGGATCTTTCCACCTAAACAATATTAGTCACCTGGCCAACAGAGTACAAAAAGCCAGCATATTGCACTTGTGATTATTTAATTGGACATCCGGCGGTACAACACCAAATAATGCAATATAGGGGGAGGGGTCTATTGGCTCCTCTAGGATTTTGGAGAAAGTATCAAAAATAGATTGCCAGAAATAATGTAGTCCTGGACACGTCCAAAACATATGTAATAAGCTTGCAGGGGCTTGTTTACACCTATCGCATGTAGGGTCCAAATTTGGTCCAATTCTAGACAGTCTAACCTTGCACCAATGAAGTCGATGTACTACTTTGAACTGTATAACAACATGCCGTTGACAGATGGATGATGAGTAAATTCTTCGAATAATTCTTCTGAAATTTGTTCATCTAAGTCCTCTTCCCACCTGCTCTTAAGATCATCTAAAATTTCCAAATTGTGTAGATTGAGAAGGTCGTATATCCTACCTATAATCTGCTTGAGGTCTATCCTGAGTTTGAAAATAGAGTCTAACAGTGACGTGGGGGGATATAAAGGAAAACAATCAAAATGTGAGGCTACAAAGCTCCGCAGCCGTAGATATCTGAAAAAATGTGATCTAGGAATGCTAAATTTATTCACCAGTTGTTCAAAGAATGCAAAATTATTATCTATATAGAGGCCATGTAATGATGAGATCCCACTCCTAGACCAAATATTAAACGCTCCATCTGATGTCGAAGGGGTAAACATGTGGTTTTTCACTATCGGAGCGAATAGTGAGGAATTGTGAAGTGCAAATGACCGCCTAAACTGATTCCAAACTTTTACTGACTGTACGACAATGGGGTTGTTGGTATAATAAGAGATGGGCTTTTCCAATGGGAGTTTGGAGCACAGTAACGCTGGTAAGGAGGTAGGGCTGCAAGATGAACTCTCTAAGATTAACCATTTGGGGGCATCAGTACCATCTACGTCCTTCAGCCAATACATCAACGGCCTAATGTTAGCTGCCCAATAGTAGTACCGAAAATTTGGGAGTGCCATACCATCCTAAGGGCGAGGCTTCTGCAGTATGCATTTCCGTATACGTGGCGGTTTTTTATTCCAGATGAAATTTGATATAAGTGTATCTATGGACCTAAAAAAAAATTTGGTCAACAAAATAGGAAGACAGGTATAAAAATCTAGGTAACACATTCATCTTAATTATATTGATCCTTCCACCTAGAGAAAGGGGCAGCAAATCCCAACGTTTGATGTCCTGTTTCAGACAAGATACCAAGGGCAGAAAATTGGTCTTATAAAGGTCTTTGTAATTATGTGTAATCCAGACTCCCAGATACTTAAACTTCTCTGCACTAATTTTAAGGAGTTGAACTAAAGGAGGCACTTTTGGCAGTTGCATTAATTGGCATCAACTCACTTTTAGAGAGATTTATTTTGTTGCCAGATAGTTTGCCAAATTTACTTAATAAGTCCAACAATCTAGGAAGGCTCGACAGAGGGTCCGATATGTACAGTAGTAGATCATCCGCATAAAGTGATAATTTATATTCCCAACCTCCACGACCAATTCCTTTAATGTGAATATCCTGTCGCAGGGCTAGTGCTAGTGGTTCAATAGCGACGGCGAACAGGAGAGGAGACATAGGGCAACCCTGTCTCGTACCTCGTTGCAATTTAAAGTAAGCGGATAAGTTATTGTTCGTACGCACAGCAGCCATTGGGGAAGAATATAGAGTCTTAATATAAGATATAGATTTTGGACCAAAACCGAACTTTTCAAGAGTGTAAAAGAGATAATCCCATTCCACCCGATCAAAAGCTTTTTCAGCATCAAGTGATAGTAAAATCTCTGGAATGACGGATGGAGAGGGATTATAGAGGATATTTAAAAGGCGCCTTATGTTAAAAAATGAATACCCGTTCTTCATAAAACCTGTTTGGTGTGTAGATATAATTGAGGGAAGGGACACTTCAAGACGAAGGGCTAAAACCTTTGCAAGGATCTTTACATCTGTATTCAAAAGTGAAATTGGACGATATGAACCACATTGAAGGGGATCTTTATCTCTCTTTAGAATAAGTGAAATGGTTGCCTCGCGCATAGTTGGGGGGAGGGATTGAGAGGAAAGCGATTCCTGAAATACAGAAAGGAGAAGGGGGGCAAGCTGTTCTGAAAATGTTTTAAAGAATTCGGACGGATAGCCATCCGGTCCTGGAGATTTGCTGCTTTGCATACTTCTAATCGATTCTACAATCTCTGCGATAGAAATATCATCCTCCAGCTCCGTGGCTAATTTCGGATCTACTCTGGGGATATCAAGATTATGAAAAAAATATTTAAGGCAGACTCGTCGTCTGGTGGCTCTGACATGTAGAGGGAAGAATAATAATGATGAAAACATGAATTTATTTTTAAGTGATCAGTGTGCTTTAAACCTTGTCCATCACTTATTTCAGATATGTACTGATTAGCAGTCCTCTGATGTATCTGATGCGCTAAAACTTTTCCAGCCTTCTCCCCATGCTCATAGAGGCTGTGCCTAGATTTTAAAATTAAATTCTCCGCTTGGCGTGTCGAGAGAAGATCAAATTCCATTTTAAGTGCCAAACGTTGTTTAAGCACATCATCCGTGGGTGAATGGCTGTACACTACATCTAACTTCAAAATATCATCTGTCAACTGCCTAAGGCGTTCAGTGTCCGCTTTCCTACGTATTGCAGAGTACGAAATAATCTGGCCCCTTAAGTATGCTTTCATCGACTCCCAAACCGTTGAAGGCGACATTCCCAGGGTCTGATTATGGGCGAGAAAAAATACAATTTCGGATTTTATGAAATTTACGAAAGGTTCCTCAGAAAGAAGTAAAGGATTAAGTCTCCATGAGCGATAGTTGGGCACTGCACTAGGGATGTGAGGGTGTGCCTCATTGTCAAGGGGCTATGGTCCGAAATGACTATGGGTTGGTATTCACAATCAGTTATCATAGGGAGAAGCTTCTTATCAATAAAGAAATAATCTATTCGTGAAAACGTCTTATGGACTGGGGAAAAGAAAGAATAACCTCTAGAGGTAGGATTGCGGAATTGCCATACGCCGTATGTCTTAAGAAAAAGTTTGATTGATTGCGCTGATTTCGACTTGGCTGTCGCCATAGAGGAGCTACGGTCCAAATTTGGAGAAAGCACAGTTTGTGTCCCCACCTAATATAAGGTGATGCGTCTCCATACTTGGCAGTCGGGAGAAAAAATTAATGAAAAAAGCATTGTCATCAAGGTTTGGAGCATAAATGTTGGCCAAAATAATCGGGAATCCGTATAATCAACCTACTACAATGACATAGCGCCCCGTGGAGTCAGATTCTATACTTGACATTAAAAATGGTACATTCTTACTAATTAGAATAGCTACCCCCCTCGCCTTGGAGCCGAAATTAGAATGATATGCTTGTCCTATCCATCCTCCCCCCAATCTGAATTGGTCAGCGGTACGGAGATGAGTCTCTTGGAGGAAGGCAATATCAATTTTGAATGTTTAAGATGTGTGAGCACCCTTTTGCACTTCACAGGATGATTTAAAGACTTGACGTTCCAGCTTACAAAATTAACCAGGCAACCTTTAGATCCTCCTAAATTATTTGCATCCCCCATTAAAGACCATAATGTATAAGATACTATAAATATGCCCCCAAAAAGTAAAATAGCAAAATTGAAAATATATAAAACAATTACCAAAATAAACCAATACACGTACAGGTCTGATAGGTCCCCAACCCCTGTCACCTAACTGAACATGGTGACTGTAACACCCCTCGCAGAAAAATCCACACATTATGTGTAAGTAGTGGGGTACAATCTAGCGTCCAACAGACCAGCCCCTGCCAAACCCCCTTCAATTAGAAATTAGAAAAAGCGCATCAAAACATATTAACATTCAATGATGCCAATGGAGCAAACATGAGCTGCACGAATGATAAAGAAAGATTATACTACCTGTCATCAAACCTTACAAATTAAGACAAAAAGAACAAAATGAATCAAATTATGAAGAGTCAGTGTACGGCGTCTGCTATTGTGATGGTATTTTTCACGTAGGCCATTGCTTTTTCCAGGTCCAGGAATTCCTTGGTATCCCCGTTGAACGAGATGCGGAGTCGAGCAGGGAATAATATACCATAGCAAATGTCACGTCAGCCTCGGAGGAGGTTTCTGACGTCGTTGAATGCAGCGCGGGCTTTGGCAATGCTCGCGGTATAATCCGGGTAGATGGCGATCGGTTCTTCCTTGTATCGAAGTGGGCCATTCTCTCGGGCTCGGCGCAACACATCAACACAGTCCTGGTAATAATGGAGTTTGGCAACGATAACCCGTGGTTTTCCATTGGGCTTTCTCGGTGCGAGACCTCTATGCGAGTGATCGACCAGAATGTCTTTTTCCAAGTGCAACACTTCTTTCAAAAGCTTGGAAATTGACGCAGTAGAACACGAACGAGGTTCCTCCGCAATACCTACGATTCGGATATTACATCTCCGCATCCTCCCCTCCATGTCCTCGCACCTCTCCCGCAACTTCGCCATCTCAGTTTTGGGTCCAGCCACTGTAGTCTGTAGTGCAGTTACCTCACCTGACCATGTTGACAGGCCTTCTTCCACGTCCTTGATAGTTGTCTTCATAGCATCCATTTCAGAGCGAATAGCCGCTGTGCTGTTTGCAATTTGAGATTTGAATTTGCTTTTAAGAAAACTAAAATCTTCAGCGAGTGCATTCTTTAGCTCCGATTTGATAACAGCAGAAATGTCCACTCTCAATGAGGAGAGAATATCAGCTTTCAGAGCCGCAGTGTCCATTTTCGACTCTGACCGTGGGCTAAGTGGTGGATCACAGCGGTCCGTAGAAATTTGTGACGCGGAGGCTTTAGGCCTACTGTTTGAGATATTGCCGTATTTATATTTACAGAGACTGGCGGCCATCGACGCAACAGATACAGCTCAAACTTGCTCCGAAATATTCGTACATGTATTAAAGAACAGATTTCACCTCAAATGTAGGAACAATGCGCAACAAAACAGTGATTTAAAGAAAGTCAGGCAGGAGCCTCTCCCAGTACATCCTACTCCATTACCAACTCACGAGCACCCCCCAGAAGTTGCCTTTTTAATATTATTTTTAAAAACCACATGCAAGAGAGGGTTATCCCTTTGTGGCATTTTGCAGGAGGTGTATTACTTAACACAAGACAAGAGCAACGGATGATAGTACAAATTCTGGAAATGCGGTGTAGTGCAGTGGTGCAGCAAAACAAGAAAAGGATGGCTGGTATCCAGTGGCAGTACATCAGACATCAAATTCAACCTATCCTGTATGTTTGGACACAAAGGAGCTCGGTGCAGAACCCAGCCATAAATCATTCTTGTGCCCAAACTCTGCAGCGTTGCAACTGCATGAAGAGGGTGGGTGAGCTAGGGCTCATAATTCAGGATTGTGATGACCTGTAAGGTGACACCACCAGCGTGCCTGTTCCTGTTTCATGATTAGTCCTGAAAGTCATCTGTCTCCTTTAGGTAAGACAGTCCCACATGGATGTCCTCAAGGATGAATGTCAACATAATACATTATTTTAGTTTAAGTTCTGAAGGCCCACCTCAAGTTTTAAAATGCCAAAAAGTAATTTGATTGGTTGACTGGAATGGCGTTGGGGCCTCAGCAGACTCCATCAGATCTCCTGATGTTGAGTCTGTTATTGGAGCTTTTTTATTTTTGTCAAGTGGGCACACTGTGCTTCTCTGTGATCACACAGACATTTTACTTAATTTACCTTATTTAGTTTATATTCAGTTGATTTCCCATTCTTTATGCTTTCCCTTCATTTTTATGCTTTCATTTATGTTTTTATTTTACCACTTGATGTCCCTGCTATCCAGGAATGGAAAGACTCTTGCTGAATGTGGAATTGTCTGAATAAAACTGAGCAAAATCAGAAAATTGTCCAGAATACCATTTGTTTATATATAAAACAATCTCACGCTTACCTGGATGTTGTGGACGCTCTCAAACAGGTCACCACGGTGATAGCGCACTGGCAAGTCGAATGGACAGAACAGGCTGTGCTTCTGCTGCTGCCCCAGACGGCACATCTGGTGGTTCCCTGTGGCATTCGGAGAGAGTGGATCAAACCATGGGCAGGGGCCTTCCCTCACAGCCCTTTCAGAGAGAGTACAGCCTTCACTAGGAAAGCCGCTGAGCGGTCCTCACAGAGTCTGCAGAGTCTGCCCATGCATGCTGCAGTCATCCTTTTGTTTGGGTGTTGCATTTCCTATCCCTACCCAGCTATCTCCAGTGGGCTCCTGCTCCATGCCAGAGATCAGACAGCTTCTTAAGAGGAACCATACTAACAAACTGAACATAAATGCCTTACTTAAAGCTCTTTAAGTAACAGACAATGAACAGAAAGAAACAAGCTGGATGACAATACTGAATGATAGATTCTTCAAAGTATATGTAGTGCTGTCCACTTACTGCAAGAAATACTGGTATAAGAATCAGCCGAATACAGTGATCAAAAACAAAGGGATGGAGTCACCCTTATACAAGTATCTTTTAAATACTCAGTTTGTAAGATTCAAATAGTCCATTTATGATAGAAGTGTAAACCTCTGGCTCAACAATGGCACAATATGATAAAATATCCATACCAAGCAATGACACAAAACAGCAAAATTTAGCAGAGAATTTTAATACACGTCAATATCTGACACACTTTCGATACAACATGACTCAACATAACCTTAAAATTCTCCATTGCTTTTAAATAAATGTAGAAAATCTATGCATTAGTTCATTATATGTAATTGAGATAACACTCAATGTTTAAAGATAACCAGGGTCATATCAGAAGTGTTCTAGTTTCATCCAAAGTGCTGCATTAGTATGAATAATGTAAAACTGCTATAGCTGTATCCCTGCTTTTGTATCGATGCATCAATACAAATCAATGTATCGTTTAACCCATGATTTATAAGACATGTTTTGGACAAACTGACATGTAATATGACCCAAAAGAGTTCAATAGCACAGTAGTCCAAAAAGCTCTTCAAAATTTTAATGCATTTATATTGTATTCACACACATATCTTGTGCTTATTACTTGAGTATTTAGCACATAAATATTTTCAGAAAAAAGGTGTGGTAAGTGCCCGGAAGTTTTAGCTAAATGCATACATTCCAGGAGACATGGAAATCAAGGAAAATATGTGTTGCACAGATCTATTATTCTTCTTTCCTTAGTCTTAAAATAGAGATGAGTCTTAGCGAAGACTCAGGGCTGTGAAATTGACCATTTTATCATCTATACACACTAAGCCTCCAAAAGCTCATAATGTGAATGAAGCAAACGTATGTAAAGTGCACAGACACTTTTGTGGACTATACATTGGTAAGTACCATGGAGGCACTCAAGAATGCCAGCTGTTTTTTTTTGCATTTACTTTAACGTAGTTTGACATTAACCGTAGCATGCAATGACACTGAGGCACACACTGTGCAGGTAATTTGATTAGTGATGTTAATATGAATTCAAAGTTAATATGAATCATACTGTTGCATTTAATAAAGAGTTGCATAAAAACAAGATACACTCATTCTTTCTTCCATGAAGCATTTAGCTAAATACAATCAAAATTACAAATGAAAAAACATTACATAACAAATGAACAAAAGTTATCCATTCATTTAAAGCTCACCTTTTAAGAATCAACTATCTGCAAGAATCAAATAGTCCTGAACAGATGTGATTCTTATAAAAGGAGTGCACCGTATAAGCTGTATGATGCAGTTAGCACACAGAAATGCAATCAGTGCAATTCTTCATCTCCTGTTCCCACAGATGTGCACACAAACACACACTTACACATGCACACACACGTTCACAGCAACATTCACACAGCAATGAAGGTGGAGTGAAACATGCTGAAGTATGTATGCCTCACCCAGTTGTGCCTCCTTGGCCATCTGTGTCTCATGGATGATGTTGCGCAGGATCTGCTCCTCCTGGATGAGCTTGTCCTTCTCCAGCGCCTCCTGCTGGCGGAGGTAATGATCGTGTTGCCTCTGGTACTCCTTCAGCTCATTCAGGGTGCGCTGCAGGGACCTGCCAGGGCACACGGCTATTGACCAAACTGCACAGCTGTTCCACTCATGAGAAACCATCAAGGGCAGTAAATGGGGCCCCTTAGACTTCTGGTCTAGGAGTATGTGAGCATACAACACACACATACACACAACAGTACAAATACAAGGTAAACTCACTTTCTGGCCTAAAGACTACTGACAGAACTGTTTTTAAAGCTGTACAGCCTTGGTACGGCCCTGGTCACCGTACCTCCTCATCTGCTGGCACTAAATTTCAAGGATGGCTGTAATGGTATCTATGTGGCCAAGTACCTAACCCTACTGAATGCAGTTCTTGTGAGTCGCTCTGCCAAATGAATGAATGCAAATGTAAATTTCCCATACTACAGTCTAGGTGTGGAAGTGGAGGCGGGGCATGGTCAGGGTATAGTCAGAATGGGGCCATGTTCTTACCGGTGCTGTGCCTCCAGGCGCTGCTCCAGCTTCTGCTGGCAGAGGACAGCGTGCTTGCGCCGGAGGGCCTGCTCGAAGCCTGGCCGGGCCTGTAGCGCCTGATCGTAGCACAGCACTGAGTGGTTGTACTCTCCCAACATCTGAGGACACACACAGAAGACATTTGCCATAATGAGAAATATAAAAAAAACTTAGAGAGGAACACGAGGGACCATTTTAATAACAAACCCTGGTGTACACATACAAGGTCACAGAACTGACATCAACTGATAGAACAGTCCTCCGATGGACTGTGATTGGACTCCTCCAAGGACAAGTGATCCAGGCCAGAATGCTGCAGGTCCCCCCGCAACTCTGCTATCTGATTTGGAACTGGAACATCAGTCTAAAAAGCATGGCTTCTCTGGAGGTTCACAATCAAAATTGTCCTTACATTTATGACTACATGGATCCATATTGAAAGACTCTTTATTTGTTATGTGCAAGAGCTCAGGCTATCCTGATATGGTTTCACAATGCATTTCAAGAACTCTAACCTGCACATAAATTGAAGGAAATACTGCTCCACATTTTTTCTCCTTTCTACAAATGACAACTGTTATTCATTGTTTTACTGAAACAGACTCCAAATATTTAGCTACGTTGTGTATATAGTCTACTGATTGCTCACAAAACAGGTTTATGCATCAACGTGTGGGACTTTGATTTGCTCACACCAGTGATCTAGCCTTGCTCCAACATGCAGACAGGCCAGAATTATCTTATCTTACAGTGGAGTGGTAGCAGACAGAGATGACCTCAGGAAAATCTCAGAAATACTTGCTTAGTCAGATCACATTCAGTTCACACTGAGAATTAAAAAAAAAACAATAATCAATCAAATTCACATACCTTACATGGTGCAAGGCAGTCCTGTATGTTTACAGTATGTAATAAAGATAAAGATTCCATTTTGCACACCATTTCATAGTATATTTAATATTAACTTACAGCAACATGATGAGTAATATCCATGCTTGTGATGTCATGATTGATGATATTACAGAAACAAAGGATTCTGGGATTTTCCAAAGCAGAGCCACCTCTGGACATCAGTTTTGAAACGACACTGGACTGTCTAGTTCTACTCAATTTCTGCATGTTGCACTATTTCAACTATGCATTCACATTAAACTGAGGCTGATCCACAAACAGGCAGACAAAACTGACTGGTTAATTGACTACCAGGTAACCCAGAAGTCATCGTGCCTGGGCAACAGACAGACCTGATGACTGACAAACCAAGTCAGATAAGAATAACAATCCATTTCTAAATCCAACTAAAATTCTAATTCCAGATCATCAAAGAATCAATTCAGAGTGTGTCTACTCTAAGCCTGTTGCTAAACACACAGTAGCTGAGAATGCCATCCTTGCTTGGCTTCTGGCCCTTTGCAACTCTCAAGTGTTGAGTTACAGGGAGTTGGAAATAAAGTGTCCATTATTTAAATAATAGGCCACCGACAGCATTTTGGAAAGAAATGCAGATTTCTCTGCTTTGCTACCAGGACCTCACATTTCAACATGCACCCCTACTAATGTTAAGGAGCAGCATATTAAATTTCAGTTTTTTAAGATGGAATGTTGCCTTTTTCCTTTTTTTCTTCTAAATTTGAAAGGCCCAGTTGCATTATAGAGATGCCACCCATCACCACACAACCCCACCAGCAATGTTGGCAAGCATGTGCTCTCCTCAGAAACACATGATGCAAAGTGCCACTTCTTTACACACCACAGTGTGTAAGCCTGCACAGATATGAATCAGAGGAAGACGCTTCCCATGTAGTTTTACACAGGAACAATTTCAGGGGCTGAACTGACCAGAGGGGGCCATTAGTGTGCAATGAGACAAGACAAACTCCTGGCCCGGTGGAGCAAAACTCCTGATCATCATCAGCTAATGACATGGCTGGGATGAAACCTAGACCACAGAGCTCAGCCTGTGCTCAAAATGAATGTCTTGACCGCTGACCTACTCTATCCAAGGCTACCATTTTACAAATTAAAAGCAGAGGCAAACAAAAATCAGAATATCCTGTGTTCCCCTCAGGGTAAGTACAGCAGATTCCCAGTCACACAGCCCAGAGGGATTCCAGCTTTGTGAAGGAGCACTGGATCATTCAGTCTATGCAGGTGTCGTATTTCCATACAAAAATTCTATTTCCACCACGCGCTGGCTCCTGAGGTAGCAATCAGAGCCTTACACAATACGTAATTCAGCAACACTTAGGTATAGTCCATTGTAACACAATGATGGGCAAACAAAGCTTCACCAACCCTACACTGGGCAGGGCTGTCATTTACATTTATGTCCATGTGCCAAGTCTGTTATCCATGGTTTAAGTTGTGTGTCATACTCACAGCGTAGATGTTGCCCAGGGTATAGTGGCTGGTGAGGAGGTCAGAGGTGAGGTCCAGGGCAGCATGCGCCAGGATGGCAGCATCAGCAGAGAAGTGCGCACGATGCAGGATGTTGGCCATGTTCACCAGCGCCACATCCTTGTGCTGCCTGTAAGGGGCGAAATACACACACAGAGCACACACTTAATCTGTACGGGTGAATTGCTTGCACGCACACGCGCGCACACGCACGCACGCATGCACGCACACACACACACACACACACACACACACACACACATCTCAGGGTGTTCTTGCACACACAGGACAGCAAAGCCCCAAAACATGCTTACTCAAAGTTGAACAAAAAATCATACAAATCATGCAACAGCAAACGTTACAGAATTTAGAGATACCCTTAGGTGGGTCAGGATGTCCAGAAGCCAAGAGAAGAGAAGAGAAGAGAAGAGAAGAGAAGAGAAGAGAAGAGAAGAGAAGAGAAGAGAAGAGAAGAGAAGAGAAGAGCAAAGAAGTCAAGAGAAAAGAAGAGAAAAGAATAGAAAAGAATAAAAGACAAGAGAATAGAAGACAAGAGCAGAGAAGAGAAAAGAAGCGCAGGAAGAACACATAACACGTTGAAACCGCTAGCTGAGGTATACCTAGGGGAGAAATGCAGCGCCCGGACTGCACAGTCCACTGCCTGTTTGGGCTCATTCTTCATGCGCCAATAAAAGGATGCCAGGTTGTACAGTACCCACGAGGAGGAGTTCTGTTGTGGGGACACACACAGATGGGTTTTTAACAGGACAGCTCGCCTGTCAATCATGGTCACAGACTTTCTTAGTTCTTTAACAGGACGAGACACACTTCAGGTACCAACACTGTATTGAAGCAATATTCCAGGATGGTAAAAGTAAATAATTTAGCAATGATTTTACTCAACCAAGTTTGAAGAATTTTGTGCCACACAAAAGGTCATATTAAGACAAAACAGGTGTCACAATGATTCCATTCTGTATAGAGACATACAGCAACATATGTGCAGCATGCAAGGTCTACTGCTCACTAGATGCAATGCAAGTCAAAACATTTACTGTTTACAGTATGTAATAAAGATAAAGATTCCATTTTGCACACCATTTCATAGTATATTTAATATTAACTTACAGCAACATGATGAGTAATATCCATGCTTGTGATGTCATGATTGATGATATTACAGAAACAAAGGATTCTGGGATTTTCCAAAGCAGAGCCACCTCTGGACATCAGTTTTGAAACGACACTGGACTGTCTAGTTCTACTCAATTTCTGCATGTTGCACTATTTCAACTATGCATTCACATTAAACTGAGGCTGATCCACAAACAGGCAGACAAAACTGACTGGTTAATTGACTACCAGGTAACCCAGAAGTAATCGTGCCTGGGCAACAGACAGACCTGATGACTGACAAACCAAGTCAGATAAGAATAACAATCCATTTCTAAATCCAACTAAAATTCTAATTCCAGATCATCAAAGAATCAATTCAGAATGTGTCTACTCTAAGCCTGTTGCTAAACACACAGTAGCTGAGAATGCCATCCTTGCTTGGACTCTGGCCCTCAAGTTCACAGAGCAGTCCTTTGTCCTTCTGGCCCATGGGGGTATATAAAATATCCTGATTGAGACACCGAAACTGTTCTATGTCCTTTTGCCCTGGGAAAAAGACACACCCACATGCATGGTCCACACTTGCACAATGACTGCCATGCACATCACCAGCTGCCTGAAACTCATATTTGTTGACCTAACAGCTAGGGCGCAGGTGTAGTTTTATTTTGTAGGCATGGCTCTTACCCGCAGCAGGCCCTGCTGTATCCGATGGCCAGCCTCATCCATGCTGCGGCCCAGCTTGTTTGACAGGGAGCTGAAGATGGGGTCCTCCTTGGAAAGCAGTGGGGATGTCAGGTTGACCCTCTCCTGTACACCCTGAGGGGAAAGCCAAAGTCGCTTTTCAACCCATTTCCGGATGCAAGACTGGAAAAACGTCAACCTGTTTCCCAACAGTCAATCTGGATGAGAGCTAATCTTCCTTAGGTGTATGCTAGGTGTTAATCTGAGTAGTGTTAGTCAGTGTAGATCAGCAATTCTTTCATAAAGTTAAACAGAAAATTGTTGGATTATTTTGTGGGATTACTCTGAAATCATTTGGGAAAATAACAGTTAAGTTTAAAAAGAAACAATATTACATTCCTCTCCCTCTTCACAGACAGCATCCCCCCAAATAACAAAGTTTTATGGTTCACAGAATAATTTCCTGCAGCTGAAACTGTTCCATTTTAAGGATGGTCACCCGTGGCTGATATCAGTCAACCATGATTACCAGGTTTCAGACAAAATCATGAATATTATAAAATTAAATCCTGACATTCATATAGCCCACATTCTTCTGGAAGTGTCAGCTTTTCCCAACTGTGTTATCATTGCTTGACCAAAACTCAGCTCTGTGACACTGCCAACTAATCCCGTCCCCACTTTTACCTCATTGGTTGTTCCACATTCATTCAGCAACTCCTGCCAGAGCTACACGGTGAACTCGCTCATGTCTGGTTTGGGCCCACCGCTCCTTTGACTGAAAGTGGATCAGCAAGTATGTCCTTCCAACCAGTATGTGCGTGTGTGTGTGCCTGTCTACTTAGGATGTGTTGTCCACACCAGTGACAGTGGAGGACTCACTCACTCTGAGGTGCTGGAAGGCATGAATGCTGTACGGCAACTCAAGAACTTTGCTGCAATCTGGCTCCTCCAGGTCTGGTGGCAGAGGAGATCTGGGATTGATGTAGTCTTCAGGACTGCATGGCCCAACAAACAAAAGAAACCCAGTCAGCTGATGTTGAACAATATAAAAACCCCAGGAAAGAATACAGCTCAAAGGAAAAGAAAGATGCACAATGGCTACCCACTACACCAATTTCAATTCTAGGACAGGAAACTGATGTACAGTTTCAGTACATCTGTGAATTTGCAATTCAGCTTCAAATAATCATGCAATGCAATATTCTCCATTCCAAGGCTGCAGAGAACCTTGCCAGTATAAGCTCTCATACATGTATTTCACACATTATCATTCTGAAAATGTGGGTGTTTTATGCCTTTAACAGATCCTCTTTGCAAAGTCTTTACTTGTCTCTTACTAGTCTCAGTGTCTTTGTAAGACTTTGGGAGCTGTATGGTACTGTATTTGTGGATTTCACTTGGTCTCTCTGAGGGGATCTGACAGTGCTGTACCACAAGCCGTCCTTCACCTGATATCTTTGCTCTCCAATGAGATGTAGGTGCCGTCGTACAGGTCCAGATCCCCCAGGGGGACCCTGGCTGTCACACAGTCTGGGTCCTCCTTGTAGTGCCGCTGCTCCAGCCCCGTGTCCCTGTCCTCGTTCTCCTCAATGTGGATCTTCTGAGCAACAAGCTGCTTCTGTGCACATGCAGTGGAGGGGCAGGGGAGAGAAGAGGTAGAGGTGATAGAGCCATTCACAATGGCTCTCAAGATGGAAGATTCATGTAATCTAATTCTGCTTTTACACACACACACACACGCACACACACAGAGTGCTGCTAAAAACTGCAAGAAAGTGAATATTCCTCTTGTAAGAAATATGGATATAAGAATCATCTGCATATAGTAATTGAAAACACTTGGACACTATCATTTCTATACTAACACTGTTTCAATAGGACACATTTAAGAATCAAACAGTAATAACAATTTTGGGCTCATTCTCAAAATGTAATAAAATACTGGAATGTAACATAGCAAAATAAGTTAAAAGATAAGTTAAAAATGCTGTTCAGAATTTTACTACATTCATATTTTGAAACTGCAACAAACGACCAAAGCACATAACACAAAAATAATCCTTGAAAAAACAATGTTACCTAAGAGCACAGATGGCAGTCCACATGGCAAGAAAAAGAAAGACGCTTACTACACATTAAGAAATTGAACCTTATGTTTGACAAGACACTTGCCAAAGAGATACAGTTGTGAAATGGGGCACTGTGTAGTCAACAATGTTGAAACTGCTAAAAGACCATGGAGATGAAATGTATTTATGGAAACTGAAGATCACACAGCACTAGCATACTGTTAGTCTTTTTGTTTAATAAAGGACTGTATACAGCACTGATCCAGATATTTTTGTTCCATCTTTGAAGAATTCAACTAAAAACATCCCTTCATTTAACAGGAGAGTTTTAAAACACATATAATGTTGTCCACTCATTTGAAATTCAAACTATAACAATCAGCTGTTTATGATAATACAGTGTATCATTAATCAACTAAACTATGAAAGACATCCCTTTAGAAGCACTGTACCTGTGTGACAAGTAATCAATTACAGATCTCATCACTGAATGCTTCAATAATTGAATATCTGGTCTTCTTTCCGTTGGACATACATCAGCAGGACAGACCAAACAGACTGAGAAATGTGTCTCTCTTGATAGCACACATGGCAACTGAATCGACAGATTAGACCAAGGAGTGCTGGATGCAAGTTATGAGATCTACTATCCAATATTTACTTTACTACTTTGCTCAGTTCAAGCTGTTTGTAACAAAAACAACATAGTTGCTGTGTATAGTCTCTATTAATATACTTTAAAATAGAAAGCTAACTGCAAAAAAGAAAAACATAAATATACAAAACCATAAAAAACGCAAAAGTAATAAAACGCAACATAACAGCAACACACATCATGGCCCTACAGGCATTTGCAATTATTCTGTTTTACATGAACAGAAAGCCATGCTGTATTCTGAAACAGACGGCTTACTTATTCAGCAATACGATAAGAGTAAGGATGACGATTTTCCATGCATCCCCTCACCTCCAGCTCCTTGAGGTAGTTGACACGTTGCTCCTGCTGCATAAAGGTGACAAGGTTGTGTGGCTGTTTCAGGTTAAGGGGGGAATCCACCTGTAACATTATTTTGGAATGATATATACTTAATTCTGACATTCATGTAGTCGAAATGGAAGCAACCTGGGCGATTTGCTAGTCAGCGGATTAACGATAGCGACACCCAACAGTCCAACCTGCTAAGGGTCAACGTGTCGACATAACTGGCTTCGCTATTACATAACCGATTTGTGTTGTTCATGCAAAATGTTTGTTGCTATGATGCATCCTGCCTGCGACAGAACAGACATTCAAGGTGAAAGCACATGCTGGAGAGAGCTGGCAAGTTACGAGACAATCAGTTAAAAGTTAACGTGTAATTGTCTCTCTCGCATGGTAATACGGGTCGACACGTCTATAGACCGAAAGCAATCCCTTTCTAGAAATTATTTAGCTTGCCTGCTTGATCGCAAGCTACCTAGCTACTTCTTAACACAGTCACGTCTGTCTCGGCAACTGACTAGGAAACACATCCTTTCATAAAGCGAAATGTAGCAAGCCATTAATCAGTTGTGTTCGACTGGTATCAGACACTACCACTAACACAAGATCATGCCATCTTGGATTTCTGCATCCTTTCTTACACAATTCTCTGCTTATAGCTGACTGACTAGCAGGCGCTGTGGCGAATGACCAGCCAGGTAGCGAGTTACAACTAACACACGGCTAGCCTGTTGTTTACACGGTGAGTAGACAGCTAGTGCTAACGGTAGCTGGCTATATCAATAAGTACAGGTCATTGGCGTACTTGCTGTTGAATTTTTCCATCTTCTGTGACAACCCAGTGGGTGGTAGCGCCACCGAGCTCGGCCAAAAGAACGGTGAAAAGGACAAAAACCCTGACCAAAACGGTGGTTTTCAGCGGGACTTTGTGAAAGAGATGGGTCCCTGGTCCGGTTATCCTGCGGTCCGCCATCTTTCTTTTTGCTTGTGTTCTGTCAGAGTTTCAAACGGAAGCGGAAATCACCAACAGTTGACTCACAAGAGCCACTGTTGTGGGTGGGAAACACCACCATATTGGTAAGGTTAGTGTTAAATTTGCGATGCTAAATTCAAGAACATCAGGCCACAAATACACAAAACACACCTGCTAAATAAAATGCGAAACCCTTCAACGACGGGCTGCATGAACTACAGAAAAATAGTTCCTTCTGGCACAAGGACAGACGCTAAGATTCTTTACGCAAGGAATAGAAGCTGTGACGCTTGAGCTATACTGTCCAAAACACGAGACAATTAAGTGTGAAAAGAGAACGTCATGGGTTGCTTGTGTTCAAAAATACTTAAGTACTTATTTAATAAATATAAAGAGATGCCATACAATCAAAAATTTTGGTCCAGATTCCATTTTCTGTTTTTAATCCAAAACATTTTAAATAACACAACATGAAAAAATGCCAATACAAAAATGCATGCAAAACCTTAAAGCCAAAAAACTCAGCTCAACAATTGAGTCTAACAGCTACTGTAGATTACATAGCAAGGTTGCCTCAAAAGATATCATGTCACTCATCCTCTGTTGAAATGCTGTGATTGGCGGTTATCTAACAATCATAAGACAAACCCAGATTCTGAATGATCATTGTGCTCCTACAGTAAACAAAGCCCACAAACTGGGTATTGCTGCTTGGATTTTTATCTTTTCTTTTAAAAACTAATCTGTATCTCCTACTTTGCCTGATACACTGCAATGCCTACACAACTATTATGTGTCCATATTGTTCCCCCCAGTCTTATCCCCAGACTTCAACAAAAGGAGGGCAACAAGATGCTTCCAAGTCAATTTTATGATAAAATTGTCAAAAACTTCATTGTTGATCCTTACAAACCTACAGAGTTGTTTTTCTTTTGTTTTCTTCCAACAGTCTGACAAGTTAGTCAAGTACATGTAGTACAGCTTGTGAGTCCTGTTCCACAGAAATTCATCCGTACAAAAAGCAAAAAAATATCCATAAACATCTACTCGAACAGCATCATTTCAAGAAAAAAAGTCTTGTTGACAAGCTCTCAGGGGTAGCTTCCACTACAAGGTTTGGATTACAAAAAAAAAAAAAAAGACATCAATATATATATATTTTTTTTTTTTAACAGGTGACTGGAGAGGAGGGAAAATGTGGAAAAAGCCGCTAAGGAGCTGGAGGGGGCAGCAGGGATGACGCCATTCGCCAACACAGCAAGCCTGGTACGATCGTGAGGGAACCTGGCTGGGTTCTTCAGTAGTTCTTCCCACGGGTCCTATTACCCCGGCCTCCCCAGCCTCGGCCCCGCCCCCCACGGAAGCCACCGCGCTGTTCTGTAACCCAAAAAAATGGACAAAATTCAGCACTGGTCACTTCCAAAAGAACAAGTACCCATATCACTCACCATTCTAGAATACTCAGACACCACAGGCATCATTTGTCTCACATTTACAGTCATCTTACATTTGTTCTTTAGAAGAGTTTATACCAACAGCTCAGCATCCGGGTTGCATGTTTCTCTGCACAAGTTGATAAAAACTAATTTTTCTTTAAAATTACAAGTGTGTGCACATTCCTTAAAATCAACCAGAATACACCCCCGTGTATTTGGCAGTACCACCCATAAAGCCTGTCTGTCCACTCTTCCTGAAGTTATTGCCTCGGTCTGGGTTCATCATAACGGAAGCACAATATGAATCGGAACAAGCCGGTGTGTTCTTACCATAGGAGAAGTTGCCAATGGTGGCACTGTACTTCCCGCTGGGGGGGTTGTAGATCTGTCGCGCATCCCTCCTGGGCAGTGGAGAGAGCTTCTTCACCGTGGTCCCTGACTCTGCTCCAAGCTCCTCCCCTGATGGCCGTTTCTGTCTACAGGGCAGAGAGGACAAAGAGAGGGGACATTTGGTCTCTGAACGAACAATACAATCGAAAGCCTATTCATTCATTCCTTCATTCCTATTTGGTGCATCAATATTGTACAGTTGGGTAAGAAGATTAAGCTGAATTGCCCCAGTAGATATGTAGTTGTACAAATGGGTAACAAGTAAAAGTGGTAAGCCATGCAAGTCACTCTGCATAAGAGTGCATGCTAAGATAATATAACACATAAAACAAGGTATCAAACAATGTTTGATTTTTTTTTTTTTACTTCTTTTTCCCCTAAGAATACAAATGGCACCCACCCAGCAGCTTCTGTCTTCTGCACCGGCTTCCAGGACAGAGTGATGGTACTCTTATACGAGGGTGGGTTGTGGAAGAGATCCTGCAGATCACAGGGAGCAATATAAGGGTGATAACCACAAAACAGCAGCAGCCTATGTAGCTATACTTGGTGTATGCATTATTTATATTGTACTTCAGAAAAAAATGCACTGTGCCTGCATTGGTTTATGTAACATTAGTTCACATCCATTTTAAGCCCACACCAAAAGACAATGCTGACTGCCTCACCTTTATGAGGACGTTGATGTTGTTGGTGATCTTTAAAGCAACAACTTTGATTTTGTTCTAAAGAAAAAAACAAAAAAAAGTTGTTCAGTATTCATTTGAGCATGTTTTACACACTTGAGAGAGTGAGTGTATGCTGCTAAAGATTCAGTACTGTTCTCACCTCCTCTGTCTTCAGAGCATCTCCCGTCTTGCCCTGCAATGCGACTCGAAGCTGGCGGATATACACTTGTAGCCCGCGTGCAAAGTATTGTAACCTGTGGGCCGAGAGGGAGACAAAATTGTGGGAAGTTAGAGAAAACGAGGCAAGCAAAGAGCCAGATTCAATCTCACTTCAATCCACTTGTACGTCCTTCACTTTCAGCAACAGGGGAAAAAGCTAATGTTATTCTTTTATAATTAGAAAATTTTGCATTCCTTTTGGACAACAAAAACACTTAATGGCCTTCCAAGCAGGTCAGTGGTTAAGGCACTTCCTTTGAGTGTGAGCTGAGGTCTAAGGCCCATGGTCAATCCCAGACGTGTCTCCAGCCGAGGATGACCTGGAGCCCACAGCAGTGGAACAACCCAACTTCCTTCCACCAGGGATAGGGTTGGGTATGTCAGAAGGGGTTGCTCATCTAGGTGCTCTCAGCCACCCTTCAACTCATCTGCAATTTCGCCATTCACAGCTAATGACACGTTGTGGTTAAAAAAAAAAAAATCAATCACAGCAAGACAAAAAGCACTTATTTACTCATTCAGAGACCTCATTCACATTTCATGAGCTTTGCAAAACAACAGTACTAAAGTACTACAAGTAAGACTCAAAACTCCAGTCTTATAAGCAGCAGCTGCAGGGCACTACAGAAAAGCAATGGGAGGAGGGAGGTAGAGGGGGTGGTGGGCACTTGCCTGATCTTGAAGTCCTTAAGCCGCTCAGCATTGATCCTGTCGATAAGGAAGTCAGGCATTTTCTTGCCAAGTTGGTGGAAGCTGAAGAGCAGACACTCCACATAGCTAAACTGCAGTTTGGGTTCCTCGTTGCTGGCATTCTCCCCGTTTTCAGCATTCTCTGGAGGCAGGGGCATGAACTCCTGTGGAGTGGGTGGGCAGAGGTGACCATCAGGACAGCCACTGTCATTTGTAAGCCACAAATGTCACCAAGAACTTTCCTGGAACTCCTCTGGAAGACTAAAACCCCAGGTAGGTGTTTGTCTGGACACATCAAATATTTAATACATAGAGCTCGTAAGGGGCAAATATGGGCTTTCCCTCAGGTTCATTTACCAACACCTGCTCCCTTTTCCTAGAAAAAGTAATCTCAATATCATGCTCCTAAACTACTGCTCATTGGTACAAGCACCTGTGACAGAGGTCACAGGAGGTTGAAATTTTGGCAGCCAAAAAAGGCAAGTCCAACTTTTTCGTCTTACCAGTAGCTTTTCAAACAGCATTGTCAAATTGGCCTCCAGCTTGTCCATGTCTCCACAGAATGGACTCATCTCTGCCAGCAGTTTCAGCACCTGCAAGTGGAAGGGGGTCAGGGCCATCAATCCAACAGTGAGTGGTTGGTGGGGTTAATAAATATAAAGATCAACGACCTTCAATTCAAATAAACCAATTAACATGTTCCATGTTCCTTAGCTGGCACAATCTTCACCTCTAACCACAAAGAGAACCTACTAGACAGAAGACAGACAGTAGGCAGGAGCCCAATATCTGTAATACAGAACATCTATAGTGGTTCCTCGTCATTTACATGATGTGTGGGAGCCCGGGGGTACAAGCCCAGGACACAATACTAACCTCTAGCTGGATGTCCAGCTCTGGCACGGGGCTGGTCAGTGTGCTGAGGTTGGGCAGGACGTGGTCACAGAAGTATGTCACAAACCGTGTAGAATGCACATTTTTCTAAGGACAGGAAAAAAAGGTGCTTTGAGCTAGGGAGAAGTGACATGGGATAAAACAGTAAGTAAATAAACTAGCAAACTAACAATGCTTCATTGAGAAGCATCGCAACAGATGTAGCTACCCTGTGCTGCCACTCACTGACTACTATGCACCAACCAAAACACCTTTCTCACAACACCAAAACACTGATGTGTTAGTCAAAGACAACATGATAGCTCTGCCTGTTCAGTGGTCAGTGAATGGTAGTGCCTGCCATGGCTGTGTCAAATGTTGCAAGCGCTAGCAAGGGCGCACGGGCACACACGGAGAAGAGGGGCAAGGCCTGGCGGGTGCACTGCAGCAGCCTGTCCACGTTGTCCACATCAGCCAGGTTGAGCGCCTGCTCCAGGAAGGCCTGTTCCACCACCAGTTCCACCAGCTGCTGCCTTCCGCTCACTGTCTGTAGGCTTTTCAGGCCAGACAAGATGCGCATCAGCAGGACAAACTCCTCTCCCGTCACATCCTCCATCACCTGCAAAAGGAAGCAAAAACAATATATATATATATATATATATATATATATATAAGTGAATTGCGTGCGTGTACAGTTATGCACAAGTATAAAATCAGAAATGTTGACAAGCCTTCTTACAAGACTTTGAATTGAAGGTCACTGATACACAAATATATGTGACATGTGTCACATTACAACATTGTGTCTTTATTCACAGGGAACAAATTCAAGAACCCCACATATGGGGAAATCCATGAAAACTGCAGCACTCCGACAAAGACAAAGGTGATTTTCTTCATTGCCACTAAAAAAACACATCCAGTATTAAAACAGTGTATCAATTACTTAAATAATGCTATAAACATGCATAATGTGTAAAATAAGTGCACATAAGTACAGGCTGGCACTATATTATGCAGCCATGGAACAGAGTGCATCACATGGCATGAAGATTCACAATGTCAAATCACAAATTCAAGAATGGTGGAGGGTCTCCTGCACTACAATTCTTAAAGCACATAAGATTTTATTTTAAGTAACAGATGATTGGCCCTCATAGAATAGATTCTCTGACCTTCCTGGTCTCTGTGAATATTAAATCCTCAACCTCCTTGGTCATGACATCCTCAGGCAGCGTCTTTATCTTGGAGGACAAGAACTTGATGGCCCTCTCCCGCACAATGTCCTCCCCCTGCAGTATCTGACTGAACAGGCCGCCAAGGGTTCCTGTGACACCATGGAAACAGTGACAATTCCAATGTCATGAACCATGACATGAATAAAGAGATACCACAACACACAGTTGTGCCAAGCCATTCCAGCTCTTACCAGAAGGCGGCACGTACACTAAACAGAAGCAACCAGGAAACAGACTCCTGGTAAACCAGACTGCTTCTGGCAAATGAGAAACTGCTATGCACATAAGGTGCTACTTTGAAACGCACATTACATGAGGTACAAGAGAAATTTACAAAAAAAGAAAAGAAAATTTAGGCAAAAGAAAAAAAACTTCTTAAAACGGTAAAAATATACACCTTTTGCATCCATCTTGAAAATGGAGATCAGGGCAATGTTAACCTGGTTGAATTCTGCGGAATCGTCTGGAGGAACAAAAAACAGGGGAGATAAAAAATGGGTTTGTGCAACTGCATGTAAACAAAAAGCAAGACAAGTCAAATTACTTGACAAAACTGCCCATAGATTGATATTCTTGATATATCCCACTTGCAGGTGGCAAGGGACAAGACATGACATTTAAAATAAACAGACAACATGGGGGAAAGGCCACTACAACATGTCAGAGTATGGGACAACATGAGTCTCTCCTTTGCACAGCTCAATACTTATGGTGAGAAGGGCCCTCTTTGGTGAGGCAGTCATTACCTGTCTGAAGAAGCTGTGTCAGTATGTCTGCCAACCTGGGCAGGTTATCTCCAGCAGCGAACCGCGGGAGCTCCTTGATGGCTTGCCGACGAATCTACACGGATATTGTAATGTCACGACAAAGGGCAAACGTTAAGGAGAGCGTCACTTGTTACTTTAGGACATTGTGCAAAAAGACCATATCCATTATGCCAAGTAAAGGCCAAAATTTGTCTTCAGGAAATGGTTTTGCATGTTAATACTAGTTATTTCGGAACCCCACTCCACCCCAAATCACCCACCGAGACGTCTTCGTCCTCGCACAAGTCAAGCTGAGCATTGATCGCTGCGTCTGCCAGCTCTGGGAAGTTGCTTACGAATTTGGGAATGAACTGTGCGGCCAGACGCTTCTCCTTCGGGCCGCCTTTGACGCCATCCAGGATTGCTTGATATGCATCCCGGTGCTGCATATGTGAAACAAGCAATACTGTTTATCTCTGTTCACCAACAACACAGATTCAGCAAGGTAGACTAGCTAGCCGCTACAAACAAGAGCTGACTAGCTGGATATCCTAACTATAGTAATCCCCATTGCTCCTTTTCGTTCCCCCTGACCTCTTAGCTATTTAAATATTGCTCCGTTTAGCCAGTTACCGAGTTAACAGATCGCTATCATATCCACCACAGAAACAGTCCAATGAGCTTTCTTTAGCCAATGTTGTTAGCTAGCTAACGAGCTAATTTCTTGGCAATTTATGAGGATTCGCCTGTAGTGCTGTTAGTTAGCTTCCCACAATTCTGACAAATCGTTTGGGCAGGGCCTACTGTCCGCACTAAATCCTCGGACTTGCAGTCCGTGTGTTGCCGCTCAACTATGGCCTTCCACGAGCTCTGTTTCACTTGTTAAACGAGCGACTCATGGTCCAGTAAGGGTAAACAATAACCTCACGTACTCTCCTAAGGACTACAACTGAAGATCTTGCTCGCAACTGCACTCACCTGGCTCAGGTTATCCTTAGCGTCTGCAAGGATCCCATAGTTACGGTATAACTCCTCCACAGTGACCGCCATCAGCGTGTACGGGTGCGTGTAAGCGAAGCTGCGGAAATGCAAAATAATAGTCCGCAATTTTCTTTACCTGTCACTGCTCTTCGTTACACAAAATGCCACCCTCACTCCACTTGTACCGTTTTTCTGAGTTAATTGAGCGTTTGGAACAGAAAACAAGATAGAATTTACTAGAAGGCCACTTAAACCACTTCTCGGTAATGCATGAATGATCTGCCTCAACACAACTGCGTCGCTGCGAATTTTTCAACGTCACGTCCGCGCATGCGTAGCATCTCTCCAATCAGGGAAACGTGACATGGCCACAGCTGCGCCATTCACTGAACTGAATGAACAGCTGTAGGAGTTGTGTGATCAGCAACGCTTGCTAAGTGAATCTCCACGGTTTTCTAAAGTGGACAGAAATGGCGCAATATCGTGTGGTGGAAAATTTCTGACTAAGTGTATACCCCATATGTAAATTATAAGCATTGCCACTTTTACCCCACCAGAGAAAAGTAAAGTAAAATAAAAATAACTGGACTCTGTGAAGAGGAGGTCACAAAAATTAAGGCTCTTTGTTTAGTGTCTGAATCTAATCCCCAAGAGGAGCTAAGGGAAAAAGCATAAAAGAAAGATGCATTTGGGTTTTTTTTTTCCAGATTGCCCACGTTATGTTAGTTCAGGGAAACACATATACAGGGTTACTTTAGGTAAGAAAACTAGGAGTTGGTATCAGTAAAGATGACCCTGGAAAATTGGCCAGACGCTTAAGTTTAAAAAAAATTGTAACAGGTGCGGCCTGGAGAATAACGGGGAACTTCAGGCTGCTCAAAAAAATAAAATAAAGGTGTATTGAAAAAGCATGTTAGAAAACAGGAAAAGGAGGTGTGACACTACAGGAGGGGATAAGGTAAAGACTTAAAAGAAAAATGTATTTTGGGGTTTTTCAGACTGCTTTGGGGGATGATTTGGGGATTGACTAACTGCTCCGCGGACCAGCCCGGTTTACTGTATGTGATTTGCACACATACAATAAACCTATTGCATCAGGCTCTGAAGATTATTTTCTGTACTTATTTTCTGCAATTATTTTATAACATTGTTTAATTCAGCATTGTTACAGCATAATTATATTTGTGCTTTATTGGGCACTGGAATTTACTTCCTGAAATTATTACAAAAAGGTATATATAAATTACGTAACTTGGTGAATTATTAAGTGTAGAGGGAGGCCCCCGGTCTTACAGGCCCAGACTGGAAGGGGTTTTTTTTCCCCATCACAATCGAAAGGCTTTGCTTTTAACCTTATAAAATGAAAATGAGCTTCTCATGTTGTAAAAACTCAGAATCTTACGATTATCCCTCACAAATGTCCACGAAAGAGGTAGGAGTCCATCTGAACAGTTTCGCCTGACGAAGTTACTTCACTGGTAGATATCTCGCAAATACATTCACTGCTCTACCCTACCCTGAGTTATAAAACATGGAAATACAAATCATTACCTCTGTCCTCTGATTCAGCATCTCAGATTACCTCACTTGACCAATTTCTGCAGAAGGGCTTTTTCTTTGTTGGTGTTTGAGCAACAAAGAACAAATGTAGCGATTAACATTAACATAAATAACCATAAGAACACTTTCAATGTAGAAGAAGGCCTCACAAAAGTAGACCTCACAAAGTTACTCACACATACTATATACTGATTCATTACAAATCAGTAGAAACACATGCAGAATAGGTTTGCCGTTAACATTGTTATGAAAATGAGTTTACATTACATTAACATTTATTCATTTAGCGGATGCTTTTATCCAAAGCGATGTACAAAAGTGCAAACAGTGGGCAAACAACAGGCACAAGAGCAAGATGTGTACAAGTCATATAATGCAGATAGTGCTGAAGCTGAGCGCAAGGTCAGTGTAGCGAGACAGAGCTAATCTGATCTGAGGTTACATACATCAAATACAGTCACTGTGACAATAAAGTGCTGCTATACTACCTAGACAAAGGGGTGCTACAAATAAAACATGCTACAAAATACATCATGCTACAAAATACAAAAATACAACACGAGCCAACAGATTCTTAGAGTTCACAAGGTCAAATGGCAATGGTGTCAGTCCAGGTATAGTCTGAAGAGGTACTGTATGTCTTCAGCCCACATCTGAAAGGTTGGATTGAAGGAGTTGTTCTCAGGGGGGTGGGAAGTTCACTCCACCATTGGGGGGCGATGATGGAAAAACGACGATGAGAGGAGCGTGGGCCTTTTGTTCTATTGGTGGGAGGAGCGAGGCGTCTGGATGTAGCAGAGTGAAGTTGTCAAGCGGGTGTGTAGGGTAAGATGAGGTCCTGGAGGTAGGTCGGGGCGGACTTTTTTGCAGCAGAAAAAGTGAGGGACGGGGTTTTGAAGCGGATCCTGGCTGCAACCGGGAGCCAGTGGAGGGATTTTAGTAAAGGGGTGACGCAGGAGAACTTTGGGAGGTTGTAGATCAGCCTAGCAGCTGCATTTTGGATGAGCTGCAGCAGCTGAATGGTGCAGGCTGAGAGGCCTGCAAGGAGGGTGTTGCAGTAGTCCAGGCGGGAGAGCACGGTGGCCTGGACAAGCAACAAGGTGGAGTAGGTGGTCAGGAAAGGGCAGATCCTCCCTCAAGGTGGCTGTCATCAGCTCTGGCAATTGGCTGAACATGAGTAGTGGTCAATGGTAACAAACAAATTGGGGTATCAGAACATTTTTGGTTAAGTAATGAGGCAGGGAATGTAAGACAGATATGAAGAAAAATAAGATACAGAAGAAAGTGAAAATGGTCCAGATTGTGTGGTCATATGAAATTGTATCCAAATTCTGAAAAAAGGTTAGATGGTACAGAAGTTAATGTTTATAATGAGTCAGACATTAGGGTCATTTTGGTTATTTCTTTAGGAGCCCTCCCCTACAAATTGGCCAAATCTTGATACTGTATAGGTACAGAGCATGATTAGCCAACTTGTAATTTGCCAGATGGCACACCTACCATTTCAGTAATGCCTAAAACCCATCTAAACCTCTCTACGTGCAACACCTCAATGGTTAACAACTGTAGTTCTAAATGACAAAAACAGCCGCACAACAGTTTATGACATACAGTACAGTAATTTCAGTAAGTAAAGCCACATTTCTTTACTTAAATATATTTTTTAATTTGCACAGCCTCATTTGGTTAGCATCAATGAAATTATTATGACCAGTTTGAGGTTAATTATTTTACCTACCTGACTTCCAACTGTTCAGTCTATATTGTGTACTGTCCATGATGTAGCCTGTAAGGCAACAAGCTTATTTTTTCCATTATTTCCAGAATCAGGTATACCTTGTTGCATAGAAACTACACACTTATAAAGAGGCATCACTCTAGATACTTGACTGCGATATATGCAGTATGACTAAGCTTCCTAAAAATTATAATTCAATATTATTTATGGCAGTATATGGCCCTCATGGAGTAATGTGCAATGTGCTGCAAAGAAAATACAAATATATTCCTGTTTTCGAAACGATATTAAGCTGGCCCAAAATCTGCATACATCATCTGTAGGCATTAACAACACAAAGGCACTCATGAGTATAGATTGTACATTGACCAAATGACACCAGCCAATCAGACTAAAGCATATTTGATGACCACACCCAGTAAATTCATTTGAATTGAAGATCCATGATATGGTTTATGGGCAAATGCATTATGATTACTTGCTCCAAACAAGAGCATTCACGCCACTGTTATGGTCTCCACTGAACATTATCTTTATGGCAAAGTCATCAATGCAGTTCTGAGCAGCAGAATATTGTTCATTTTATAGGGCACAGGGACACACCTTTCAGGTTTTTCATGCATTTTTTTATGTAAACACCTTCAGCCAGCATCAGGATCCTAGTTTGTCATATAAAATATTTCTTAGTACCAATAGAAGCTGTGCAAGTGTGCATTACATTACATTACATTTAGCAAGCACTCTTATCCAGAGCAACTTCCAGCACAAAAGAACAGAAGTGTATCCATTCATTTTGAATGAGCAATAGTGTCAGACCAGGCTAACAACACTCCCAGTGTAAGAATAACACTATTCAAGCCCTACCACAAGTTACCTTGTGCAGCCTGACTAGACAAAGGAAGCCAAGTATACTACCATACATCAGGCGCTAGATCACAGAATTCAAACCACACTGCGATACTACATGCAAAATAAACAGTGAGTAATACAAGTAGCAGGTGTTAGGGTTAACCAAGATGCAGTCCGAAGAGGTTGATCTTCAGTCTGCTTTAGAAGATGGCCAGTGATTCTGCGGTCCTGACCTCCGTGGGAAGTTCATTCCACCACTGAGGATGCAGTACAGACAGGGATCGTGTCTCAGAGGAGCAACACCATCAAGATGGAATAGTCAGGTTCGCCGTGGTTGCACAGCAATCTTGGCAGAACGTATGGTTTGAAGACCGATTGTAGGTATGAAGGGGCTATCCCATTCATTGTCTTGTATGTTAGCGCCAAGGTTTTGAACTTGATGTGAGCGATAACAGGAAGCCAATGAAATGGGGGGAAGAGGGCTTTAACTTGACCATGTTTAGGGAGGTTGTAGACAAGTTGTGCAGCTGCATTCTGGATTAGTTGTAGGAGTTTGATGGCACAGGCAGGAAGACAAGTATAGAGGGAGTTACAGTAGTCCATGCATGAGAGAACCAGGCCTGAACTAGGAGCTGTGTTGAATACATAGTGAAGTAGGGGGCGGATCTTTCAGATGTTGTACAAAAAGAATCTGCACACCCGACTCACCACTGAAACCTGAGACGA
Organism: Megalops atlanticus; assembly: GCA_019176425.1. Classification (NCBI taxonomy): domain Eukaryota; kingdom Metazoa; phylum Chordata; class Actinopteri; order Elopiformes; family Megalopidae; genus Megalops; species Megalops atlanticus. Next base: position 34,319,553 of record CM032881.1, read on the forward strand.
GAAGTACAGTTGGCTATTAAGCATTACTCCAATGTTTTTGACAGTGGTATTGGTGAAAAGGCTTGTAAAGTCTAGGAATATGAAAATATTAATAGTTATGTCCACAAATTGTGGAAAAATGTAGGGATGTATTGTCACAGACTAAAAAAAATAAAATAATTACAACAAATATGGGTCCTTCATTTGGCAAGACATTTGCTTTGAGCACAGGCATAGCCCTGTAGCCCAGGTCTGAAACCAGCCATGTTATTCCTTGACAATTTCCTGGCAACTATGATCCCATAGTGGGTTAAGAAACTAGCTTTGTTCTAACAGGGATCGGGATAGATAGGTCTTCCAGGCCTTCATTCCACTGCCCTCAGGCGTCATGCAATTCATCAGACGCCTGTGAATTGCTTGGATGACGCTTGTGGACTGGTGCGTATCCTCTGGACCTACGGCCTGTGGGTACCCCAGACCAGAGGAAGGCTGTGCAGAAACAGTTGGAGCATCAGCAAACCTGATCAAGCTCTGACCCAAAGCCTCATTCTGCTGAATTCTGATGACTGGTGAACAGCTCATGCTGGCTCTCTGCAGGATCTCTGTGCCTATCAAACTATAACTACAGGAATATGCAACTTATGGGAAAATGGACAGAGTAACATTCATCATGTTTGGCTTTTCAATCTTTTTCTTGAATCAGGGGAGAGGAACACCGTAGAAGGCATGAACATCAGCAGTCTGGCACAGAGTAATCCAGATGCCCTGAGCATCAGACTGGAGGACATTTGCCACTCCCTCTTCCTGGAGGTGTCTTTTTACCCTCTCATATAAAGTTGCTCTGAAAATGCACAGGAAAAGACAGAGCAGGGACTTGTGAGCCTGGAAGGCCATAGTGATTTTATTTTCTCTAAATTATCAGTCTATCAGTACCTGCAAATACATAGTCTTGTTAATCAGCCCCAGCCCAAGTGGATTTTGACCCAACATTTTGGCTGGAGAAAAGCCACTGCCTATGTCACCATTTAGTTATATTTAGTTCATCTTTCTCTGTTGATTCATACTTGTGTCTCATTGCAGTGGTCCCCACAGTGCTTTGCAGTACTAATGTCTGTGCTTGTCTTTGTCCAACCAGTGCTGCTGTTTTGTGGGCTGCATCAGTTACCTTGGGAACTATGTATACCCATCTACAGAGGAAGATTTGGAGAAAGCTGTATCCAGGTGCTCTTGCAGAAATTGTTTGCAACAAGTACATCCAGCAGGATGTGGACACCACTCTGGACAGCATGGTGCAGAATTGCACAACAGAATTGCCCTACAATATGGTGAAGGCTCTTCTGGGTACAGGCCTGAGGTAAGAGGCCTGCGTAAACAGCAAAGAGTCACACTTTTGTGTGGTGTGCCAAATGACTCCCTCCTAGAAAGCTCTGAACGGGTTGCATGCAGGAATGGGGAGAAAATATTCGGGGACTAGACTAATGGCCAGTGTTTTGTGGGTTCAGACACCTGACAGAGCCTGGCTTTTTTACTTTTGACAAGGAGCTCAGAAGGTCACAAACTCTATTGTTTTATTTGCTTTTTTATTTACTGGCTAATGAAACCAGTGTTTACACACAATATATATCTTTTGTGAAATACTGGTTTATTGACAGTAAATCAGAGCAAGTGGAGTAACAAAAAGTGCACTTTTCATATTCTCTTGTTTAGTCATGCACCAGCATCCCTAGTTCCTTATGACTGGGAGTGTGTGTATTGTAACCTTGATTTGTTGTCTTTTTGATAGCATGGTGATCTATTGTAGTGTAATGCCTCAGTACAATGAAGGATTCTTAAATGGTTGCTGCATAGATGTTAGCCAAGGTTTAGAAGTCTGTTCAGCAATGATATTGCCATAAAAAGGCCTAGGCAAAGGTACATCTTTGAAAGGCCTGGGTCTGATTGTTCTGAAGTAGAACATTATAAACAGCAACGATGCCATACTTGATGATTTATTCATTCTGTACAGACCGGGAAGAGATGCTTCCATTGTCTGGTTCATTGTTCTTTGAAGCATTGTATTGTGGGTGATGTAGGTTGGACACTATTCACCAGGGATCAGTCAAAAAGCTTGACATCTTTTCACCAAAGGGTGGATGCACTCTCTGTGGCTTTCATCTGAGCTCCAGCTCTGGTGAAAACATGCAGCATGACCAATAAGGCAGAGTAGGGTCCAAGGACTTCCAAGACCTCATTAAGGCCATCGCTAATGAGGTGTCCGACTACAAGGAAAATCCAAACTTGGTGGTGTGGAAGAGAGTCCAAGTAAAATCCTTTGTTCAGTGTGAAACAAAGGATACCAGTGGTACAAACAGTCAGAGCATTAGTGTTTTCCACTTTGTCTGCAGTGTCTTTAGGTGCACTATAACAGCACAGCTCTTTCCTTAAGTCATCCTTCCCACATACAAATGTATTTATTATCCATTTCCTACATGAAGTTTGCTTTTAGAAAATGTTCAGATTCATTTTGGTGGTGGTGTCTCCCTCTTCCTCTTCTTTGAGCATTTTCTCTATGAAGCTGTCAAAGAAACAGTTAGTTTGGCAGCTTTTGGGAACAGGATTTATATAGACAAGTGAGTTGTTCTGAACTTTAACCTTCCCTCTTGTGTATTCACGGTTTATACAGATATTCTCCAAAGGGGTGGGTGCTTTAGGGGGACAGTGAGGAAAGGTAAAATGGGGGATTATCTTTCGGTGAACTAGCATGTAGTTATGTTATAAGCAGTTTGAGTGTGGCAGAGAAACTAGTTAAAAATGAAAGAGTACATTTGTAACATTAAATTGTCAGTTTTAAATCATAGTTTAATGTCATATTATGTCTTTGATTAGCATCACTGTCTCTGCCAGTTTGACTAGCAAGGGCTCCCAGAAGGCATTCATCTTCAGTGTCGGATGAGCCTACAGCTTTTGGGTTCAATGCCAGAAGAGTCTTTACAGCCAACAATGACAGCAAATTAATTAAATATAGAAATATTTCATTACCCAGCTGGGGAGCACTTAAAGGGTTACACATTTTGGTGCAAATGGCTTGTTATAATTAAGGTTGAAATACTTTTTCTTTCTGACCACTGACACTGATTCTACATGTTGACGTGGGAACAACAGCCATCCATGATGGACAGCTACAGAGTATGGGTACAACCCAGTTTAATCCACTGTAAATTACTCATTTGTGCCTTTTCAGCCAATCAGATGCTTCCCCTATAAATTGCCAACACATGTACCCAATTAACAAATAATTGTTACACAATTGACAATTAGCAATTAGCATTAAGTCCCAGGAAGAGCAGTGGCAGCGGGTGAGCTGGCAGCAGGGGAAGCCTGAACATTACCTTTAAATCTATCATTACTTTCAACCTGTTCCCCTTTATCCTCCTTGATTAACAATAAAACAAATCATAAACAGAATAATCCACACCAATCGCATAATTAGAATAAATGATTGTGCTCATGAAACACCACAGGAAAATCGAACCATATTGTTTAGCCTTATATAGAGGGAAGGTATTTATGCTCATGAAGTATTTCAAAACAGGTGATCCACTAATTTCCTACACAGGTGGAGACCATCAACAAATTGGATGAGTTTATAAGACAATATCTTGCACCTGAGCAAGGTTAGCCTTATAATTTAAAGTTTATGAATGCCTTTTTAAATCTGTTTTATTTTTTCTAAATTTTTGAAAGGTGTTGGAAGTTTTTTGATTTGTCATGATGTACATTACTGTGTAGACCAGCTTTAAAAAAAATCTTATATATTAAAATATATTAAATTTGGAATCTGAGACAATAAATTGTGAAAACAGTTTTGGGAGCTGAATACTTTTTCAAGGCACTGTATGTGGAAGTGTATGTCAGAGTTGTGTGTAATTGGGTGCATGGAGGTTTACTTGCATGTGTGAGGTATGTATTTGGACTATCTTTGGAATGGCAGAGTCCTTAAATTGTACATATTGCTTTGCACTTACAGGTCAATCTAGATATTCATTTTGATCTTAGCACTGGTTGGCACTGATTCTTTATCATGTATGATTAATGGTGTCCTGTTTGTGTAACTTTTCATGCCCCTTTATTAGATGCATTGTGCAAGCTGCTCTGAATAAGAGCATCTGCTAAATGACAATAATGCAAAAATTTAATGTAATGCATTAAAGCAAAGCAAATTCATCAACAAGGCCACATGGTTGGTATTTATATTTTCTCTTTTCACTCAATACAGACGATGTTAAAAAGGCATTATTTCTATATACAATGGAGGAAGAGATGGAACTGTTAAACAAAATTGCATGCATGGATTTCACCATTGTTCATGGAATGTATTTTTTTTCCAGAAATATGGAAAAATATGGAAATATGGAAATGGTGAATAAAGACGTGTGGTGGAACAGCATGAATCAGTAAACATTAAATAAAAGAGATAATGCGCCCTCTGCTGTAGATTTAGTTAAGAGCCATATGGGGTAATATTTTCAGTTCTGGACTAAGTTCTGCTGAGTGTTTTCATCCCTGCTTTGTCGCACATTATCCGTAGCGTCCCTGATGCTTATAGTTACTTAATTTGCTGACATCCTGTTCTCAGCATAGAGCTGTAGTTTTCTCAGTTTATCGTATCAAAGACGATGGATTTGTTGCCACACTTTACAACTTTACATTTAAGACCAAATTTGATGCGAACATTCAGGACTAAAGACAACAATAAAGTTAAGATTATTTTATGCGTAATTCTGTCAAAACAAGCCTGTCAGATATTTTAGTTAGTTATTTTAGTTAGTCCCTTGTCCACGATTTATTTCAGTTACAATGTAATTGCTTTTCTTTCATGATTTTTTTACGGATTAAACGAAATGAAATAGTTAACTAATTTTACTCAGTCTTGGCCAGTAGTAAGCCACAGCTGGCCCTGTATGGGTAGTCTTTTCCCCGAGTCACTTCTAAATGTAATAGTTTTTATTTTGTTTTTGTTGGGAATGAAAACACTTTTCATACGAAATACAGTACTCTGCATGCTTACGCATTTTGCCAGTGTCTAGGCCACGTTAGCCTCCGCTCTCAAGAGGGCGCTGGGTAGCCAGTGTAGTAGGTCGAAACAGAATTTATTTGAAGTTTATAAAATGCAGGAAGAAGCAGCTAGAGACGTTTTCAGGCATGAAATGTAGGCGATGGACACGCATCTGACATTCTGGTGAGGTAATCAGCAAAAAACCTCAGCATAACTAAATGGCTTGTAATATTGATCGTCCTCCGTGTAGCTAATATATAGCGGCAGTGTATTTTTCTCGCGGGTAATGAGATGTAGGTAGGAAGCTAGCAACCTCCTCAGCCTCAGGCTAAGTTCCTTAGCTATTTGGCTACGGTAGCTAGCAAGTGAACAAGCTAAAGCCATTGATTTGCTCCTTTTCGATTTATAATGTATGACGACCTTGCTCGCGAGACAGTAAAGGTTATTGGTTGCGTTCGGAAAATATACCTATAGCTTGACTGTTTTCTTGTTAACTTCTTAAGAACGGCAACGGTGGCTAGCTACATGGCTGATAAAACTTGGCGAACTCTTTCAGTTGCCTAGTTTCGTTCACTGGCTCTTTGGCTAACTTTTTAGGTAGTTGTGATTTCGTCTCGCGAACATCAAACCGCTAAGATTTGGCTTTGATTTGCGTCTTGTCTGGTCGTCTGTTGCTACTGCCAGCTACCCGGCGTGTTTATTCTAAAAAAAATATTGGAAAACAATGGCATTCATTTGGTGGATAGCCCAGTAACCCCTCTAACTAGCCATGAGTAACAAGTTTTTACATTTTGGTTAACTTTCTGAAACGGTAGCCTGTTGAGCTGTAGATGTACAAAATGATGATCACAGAGTTTTTATACTGGATTCTGACAGGATCTGACTGCCTTCACGTAGCGTTAAACGTTTTTGGGTTTTTTGCTGTAGGCCTTAAAAAACTACAGATGTTTTGCCAGGTAAATATTTGACTAAACCTCTTTGTGAATCTACCTCTCTTTAGGTATCTGTTAAGCATACGCATCCGACTATTGTCCCCAATGAATCCACCATATTGACAGATACATTCGATTTCATTGTTGAATAGGTAAATCAGCATGTAATGTGTGCCTTAATATATTTCTCAACAGATTTCTTCTACACGTAGTAGTTTACAGCAAACTTACTATAACGTTAGGATTTGCCCAAGGACGATAGAACAGGGTTGCGTTGCGGGGCGGGGTTTGATCTGTATAGTCGTGCTGTTCTGTTCAATCTCATTCATTCTGATTCTGTTGTGGTTAGGAGCAACACATTAATTACAGTCTGTACTATAAGAAAGAGGAACCACCGAAATTAGGCCTATGGGCTGTATAGCTACTGTAGTTCCTGTTCTCTGCCAAGCTTTGTGTCGCTTACAGACCAAATTCTACTTAAAGTGCAAGTACCTATTCATCACAGACCGGTAAATTATATATTTGCAATAGTATTAACTTTTTGTAGACTTTAAATTGTAACGGATCTAAATGGGACTGTCTGATATGTCTTGTGATTGTCATGTATTATTGTTCAAAACTTAAATGTAAGATTGCATGAATTTGAACGGGGCTGTCCCTGTTTTTAAAAGATGCTTGCTTTTTGCAGATCTTACTGGCGCTGAAAAAAAAACGTGTCACGGATGCTGTCAGACAGGAGGCAGGACCAAATACCATAGGACAATCTCTGGAAAGCCCTGGGAGGTACACATGACAAGTTGTGGTTTCTGATTTGAGAGAGAACCTGCTGCATTTGCCATGAACCGCAACTATCGCTTTTTTAACCGAACTTTAAGCTGCTTTCACAATGTTTAACAGTAACAGTCACGGAAGTTATTAGACCCAGCATAGCAAGAGAGTGAGTGAGTGCTGAACCTGTTTTTGAGGCAATATCCTTTCTGAGTTCTGGAGTAAAACCCCGCCAAATCCTTACCCAATAGCCAGGCTTGGTTTCAAGCATCCCTAGGAAATTATAGATGAGTTTATGCAACTCTTGGAATGTGGTTGCTTAAGCCTCAGAACGTGGCTGCCAAGGACACCTTGGTCACACCTGTGAACGCATCTAAAATGACTGACATTGCCGTTTATTTCATGCTTTTATCAATATACGGGGAGAACTCTTGTTTAACTACCGATTAGAAAAAGTACAAAACCAAAGTAGCAAGCACAGCCCCTATCTGATTTATCTTTGTGCATGGCCAAAAATGCAACACAATGTTGTTGAAAGGCAGTTATGAACATTTCTTCTGAATTGATATTTGTGTTGAAAACACTTCCATACAGGTGTGTGAATTTTTTTTACCACTGTCTGCCCCCCATCCTGTTGAAGACTAACTGGTAGCACCTGTCGTTTCATGGGTGTCGCCTTTGCCTGAACCTGAAGGTCTGCCTGAATCCACAGCCACTGTCCACCATTTTTGGATGTCATTTGAGGCGAGTGTGCCCCTCAGACTACCCCATTCTCAGAACCCAAAATTGGCAGAGCCAGGACAAAGCAAAGAAAACACATACATGTTTAAGAATATATTTACATACATGTCTCCATGTAAGGTTAAACACAGGGAAACTGTTTGGCTGGATCAGATTTGAAAGACATCAGGCCTTTGGTGTGTGTATGCAAAATATGGCATGGTTGCCACCCCCTCCATCCTTTCTCCCAAACAGGGGATGAGCCAATCGTGTTACGAGATGGAAAAGGACAGCCTGGAAGGGGCCTGCTGTGGGGCGGAGCTTTCAGGCTGTGCGGCTGCCATAGAGAAGGAGAGGGACTCAGGCCTCAGCTTCACAGACAGCTCGACCACCCTCACATCCTCCTCCAGCCTCCAAACACAGGTGGACCAGCAGGGCTACGATGTAGAGTTTGACCCACCACTGGAGAGCAAGTACGAGTGCCCCATCTGCCTGATGGCTCTGAGAGCAGCTGTGCAGACACCATGTGGGCACCGGTTCTGTCGGGGATGCATCGAGAAGTCCCTCCGGTGAGCTGACTAGCCTTGCCCATCTCAGTATTTTAAAAGGCACCTCTTGTTGCCATGTACTCATTGCTGAACCCAGGGAAAGAGGCCAGCTGATCGCTCTGGAAATTAAATTGCTACATGTTGGAAGCCTTCAACTGAGCACATTCAGTTCAATTAATATATTTGGTAGTATCTCCTAGTAAACTTGCATTCAGAGTGGGGGGGTTTGTAGACCTGCATGTTACGATGATAATAGGGTGTCATAGGTAAACTACTGGTAATTTTTTTCCTTAGTGCCCATTAACACTCCTCTTTCACTCACGATACTCATTCCGATAAATATCTGTGCCTGCCTCTCTGCACTGCAAGGGATGCGGGTCACAAGTGCCCGGTGGACAACGAGGTTCTGACGGAGGCTCAGCTCTTCCCTGATAACTTTGCCAAGCGTGAGATCCTGTCTCTCACAGTGCGCTGTCCCAACACAGGCTGCAGCCACAAGATGGAGCTCCGCCACCTAGAGGTGAGTGACCAAGCAGCCAACCAACCAGACCAAATCAGTCTGAAGCCCGGAGGCGGCTGAGCTTTCTTGGCAGCCAAGGCGACCCCCAACCCCCTCTCCTCCTCCCCCAACCCTTTTTATAGAATAATATTTAGATTTTGAGAATCTTGCGGTCTACTTGCTGTTTGGAGGGTTCACAGCTATGCAGCAGGGGCTCATCAGCCGGTTACTCATATCCCTCCCCTAGGCTCATGTGGCACAGTGCCAGTTTGCCACTGTGCCCTGCCCACTGTGCCAGGACGCGGTATGGAAGAGCGAACTGGAAGAGCACAAGACCCAGCAGTGCCCACGCCGCTCTGTTTCATGCGCTGACTGCATGGAGAGATTCGTCTTTGAGGACAGACAGGTGCAGTCCTCAGATTCCCACCACACTATCCATTAAAGTCACCAAGGCGTAGTCCTTTTATTGTGGGATTGTTGCAGTTATTTAATGGCTAAGCAGCCACCCTCATCCAAGGTGGCTTGCACAGTACATGGTGTTCAAGGCTGCTGTGTTACACAGCTGGTTGTTTTTCTTTTTGCTCCCCTAGTTTCACGAACAACGGTGTCCCCTGGCGAACGTGGTGTGTGAGTACTGTGGCATGGAATTCATTCGAGACCAGGTGAGAGGCAGGAACTGAGCACCTCCTGCTCATATCACCACGGGTCATTCCTGGCTTGCTTTCATCTTCATAAAACTGCCTGCAGTGATCTGCTTTTGCCAGCCCAGCACAACACTTTGCTTAAAGGTCATAGCAACCAGTGATTGTGGTCACTCTGATCAATGATGTCTCAGACCCTGAAGCATGAATCTGCCTGTCTGCTTTTGTTACAGCTGGCATCACACTGCGACACTGACTGCCTCAAAGCTCCAGTCGCCTGCACCTTCAGCTACTTTGGATGCCTGGAGAGGGTGAGCTGAATGTCTCCTACTCTTTCTGTCTGTCTCTGCATGATGGGAGGTGCATGGACAGCAACTGCACTGACTCTTCTTGGCCTCTCTTCAGATGCAGCGAAATGACCTGGCACAGCACATGCAGGACTTCACGCAGATGCACATGCACTACATGGCTGAATTCCTGCGCAGCCAGAACCTGCTTGCCCACCCACAGCTTGGAGCGCCAGGGAGTGTGGCATCGTTCTGCGATGACAAGAGTGCGGGGGCCTCTGGTGGGGCAGCGTCCCCGTGTGAATGCACGCAGGAGCTCCGGCACATGCGTGAGACAGTGCAGCAGCTGGAGGCACGGCTGGTGCGCCAGGACCACCAGCTGCGTGAGCTGAGCATCCACAGTGAGACGCAGGCAACGCAGCTGGCTGAGGCGCGGAGGCAGGTGCGTGCTCTGGAGGACACAGTGCGGGAGCTGGAGGCACAGCAGTGCCAGGGCGTCTATGTGTGGCGGGTGGAGGGCTTCTCCGCCCACCTGCGGAGTCAGGAGGCTGGCCAGCCCGTGGTCATCCACAGCCCAGGTTTCTATACTGGGCGCCCGGGCTACAAGCTGTGCCTCCGGCTCCACCTCCAGACACCCAGTGCCCCCCGCTGCTCCAACTACATCTCCCTGTTCGTGCATACCATGCAGGGCGAGTTTGACGGGCAGCTGTCCTGGCCCTTCCAGGGCACAATCCGGCTGGCCATCCTGGACCAGGCCGACGGTCAGCACCACGTGGAGGTGATGGAGACCAAGCCCGACCTGCTGGCGTTCCAGCGGCCCACCTCCCAGCGCAACCCCAAGGGCTTTGGCTACGTCACTTTCCTCCACCTCCAGCAGCTTCAGCAGGGCCAGTATGTGCGGGACGACACCCTGCTGGTGCGCTGCGAGGTCACACCCCGCTTCGACCCCTCCGTGCGCAGGGAGGGCTTTCAGCCGCGTGGGCCAGAGCCTTCTCTGTGACCCCACTGCCCCCAATAAGGATTAGCCACCTCCCACCCCCTCACAAACAACAACAGCCTCACCTCTGCTGTCCAATGTTACACACAAACTTAAGAGGTCTATGCTTAGCCTCAGTTGCAAAGCACCTGTCTGACACAGGTTTGCAAAAGTCTTACTCTCACCTGGAGAGTCAGGGATGCTGAGATACCGTCTGAGCATTTCGCACAGTATGAGGACTTGGGCACGTCAACAAATATTCATACGTCCCAAATGTATCAGAAAAAAGATGAGAATTTGCTCCTATTGCAGGACAACAGACGAATAAAGGATGATGCAAGGTTACAATGGCTTGTTACACCTTTTGTGACATTTTTTTTCTCCCATAACCAATCCTCTGAGAGTCAACTCACTCCAGATGTGGACAACCTGGAATAGAATCATTATTACCACTGACTACAAACCCCATCATGCCAAGGATCCCAGGCTGGCAGGGCAGCAATGGCCCCCAAGACAGGAGTTGGGGGGGTGAAGAAATGCCTTATTCTTTTTTAAATCTTAAAATCTAATGAAATCCTCTCTGACTGCACTTTCAATACATTTTCCTTGTTGTGTAGGGAATCATCTTCATCTTCGTGCGTTATGTCACTGTCGCTCAAGTAGTGGTTCACCAGGAATTTTGCTGATCATTAGCCCCTTCATCCTTACAAAGTGCCAAAAACTCACATGGCAACACAAGTGACTTTAAACATCGGCCATATATGGGCTGATTTTGCATGGAAAGGTGTTCTCAGTAGTCCTAAGCTTGTGGTTGCTGTACTTGCTGCAGGGAGGAAATGGCAACCATGGCCCAACGTCAGGAGGAACACTAAGAGAGAGCGGGGAAGTCCCTTCCACCTTCACCTTAAGGAGTCAAGTGTCCAATGGATCAAGCCTCAGTAAGAAGGCTTACTCTCGACCTCCTTAAAGCCCATTACACCATCATAGCTGGGTCAGCGACCTTTAGAATGGTTTTCTTTAGTGAGGCTTTTCCCCTGTTGCAGGGGATCAAGGCTCAAATAAGGCTTCCTAAAGCTCTTTATGTGCTCCAGGAACCCCAAATAGATCAAAGGTTGGGTATAGTCCAAACAGCAGCTTCTGGTAGGCGATGCCTACCAGAGGAGGCTGGAGGCTACCGTTGGCGGCAAGGGTAGCGGGTTGTCGCCCAGCCCTCCTACTTTGAAGAAAGAATGTGAAAGAGAGGAGTCCAAGCCACCACGGGGCCTCCAACATCTGAGCCACTGAGATTGTAAATTTCATGGCTTGAGAGAAATTGGAGTAAATATGCCAATATTCACTTACACAACACTGCATTCCAGGGTAAGAACGGAGCCCATGCTAAAAGGTATTGGCAAAGATTGTTTGATGTCATTAATTTAATTCTAGGATATAGTGTATTAAATATAACTCTGCCTTAATTGTTTTTTTTTTTTTTTATTTTTTTATGATGTGCCCTTGTCCACCAGAAATAAAATCTTTTCATATTGGATTGTTGTCCCTATTTACTTGAGCAATGGTTATGAAAAAAGCATTAGTTTCTTCTGTAAACAGTAGTTTAACAGCAACTCCAGCATGGTCTTGAGGGCTCATGTACTGCACAACTCTTCAACTACTGATAAGGGGTCGACCGATTATCGGATCGTTAGATAATCGGGGCCGATATTTGCAAATTTTTGATTATCTGTTATCAGTATATTTTTATCTAAATTCCCGAGACAGACAACGTTATCTGACCTTGAAAATCAAACGTTTTCAGCTGCTTGAAACAAGGATGGACGGTAAGTATCCAGTAAAATGGTCGTTGTGCTCAAACCATGCCATTAACCAAATTGCACTAGGCTAATTGGACCTTTTTGAATCAGTATAAATAGTCTACGCTTAAGATAAAAAACAAGCTTGGAATATAAAAGAAATAAGGACTTGTAATAAGGACTAATTGGTGCACTTATAAGTTGCAACAGTTTGACACCACACATTTAACAAATAGTGATGTATATTTATTCTTTCAAATGAAACGAAATTTACCCTAAAGCACAGCCCTTCTGAATTACAGTTGTCATATAAGCAATCATTCACAAAATTAAACTTCAGCTTGCTTGCAGTTGCACTGTATGTTGGAACCTCGCGGCAAAGCTGAAAATACCCGTTTGCCGCTTTGATGTTTCTTAATTTGGCCTCATCATCATCATGGCAGTCAAGTTATTAAAATGAAAAATTTGCAGCACACAGTTTGCACTTCACAGTATTTTCGCTAACTTTATCACAGTCGTTCCACACAGTACCCTACTTTTGTATGAGCTGTCCATTTTTTCACCTAAATGACTTATGAGCAAATGGGCTCCTAGAATCTCCCCACAGCTTCAGAAAAAGCGTGGATGCACAGGCTAGTTTTAAGGTTTATTTCTTATGCAATGATTGCCATTGTTCGTCCGATAATTGAATGCTTTTGAAATAGCGATAGGCATCTGTTGTGTAGCCAAAATAAGATAACCACAGAGAAATTTACCCACAACGTCAATATTACAATGCACATTTTAGTTAAATTTTATCTTTGAGAAAGAATTTTCATTTGATCTTTTTGCTCTTTATTTAACTTTCATACTGGTGACTGATGTATGCCTGAAAACATATGACTAAGTAAAGAGGGTTTGTAATTAAGTCCATGTTGTCACAGCCTATTTCTTTTCACACTGAAAAAAAAAATGTTAAAAGCATTCAAATATCAGCCTGAAATATCGGTTATCGTCCTCTTTTTGTCACAGATGATCATTATCGTATTGGCCCTGAAAAAACCATATCGGTCGACCCCTACTACTGATGAGCCAAACATTTTCCTCTTCCTATTGACAAAACAATGTATGTACTACTCTACAGAACTAAGCTTACTGAGATAACAAAGACTGCTTACTTATTCAAAGGTTAGTTCTGGATTAGCCAGATCTATAGGGGGAATTAAGTAATACACATAATACATTGATTTGGCGGAGTGGAAATCCCCTTTCATATTACTACCTCCATTACACAGATGCACTTGAAGAACCACAGTAAAAATTTGAGGCCTTATTTTAGTTTGAAATTACACTGACATGAAAAATACAAAAAGGATTTCCACTAGGTTGAACACATCTTCTAGAAATCAACCTTACTTTATTTTATTAGTGAAAAATAAGAAACATGAAAAATCAACACTAAAAATTATTTTTCCTGCCCATTTAAAAAGACACCGATAGGAGATTCTACATGGGACAGGCTTGGAACCAGAATTCCTGTTTTACACCAAACCAAAAGTAAAGACTAGCAGGCATTGCTTACTCCAGTGATGTGGAGGTCATGACTCCTAGTAGTAACTGTAGAAAAAGGAACAGAAGGAAACAGGCTGTTAAGACAAAGGAATTAAGTAGAAGCCAAAAGGCCTGACTCCATTGGAAACAGTAGAGTCTCTGTTTAAAGACCAGCACTGTATGGGTTTAAGAGGTTTGTGCTTATTCCTCTGTGTAAACACTACAGGATTGAGATTCCACACCTTAGTGGTACTTCCACAGGAGATGAAACTGGGTTAGTCATACACCTGTGGGGTCCCCATGACAGAGGGCCAGCATGCTAGCACATGCACAGTCCTATCTCTATCCTCAAAGAAAAAAAAATACACCTTCCCATTGAGACATCTGATAAGACAAAATGGCAGTCAGTCTGGAAATCCTGTTTAAGCCAGGCATGGCCATGGGTGCCATGTCAGAGTTTGATCAGGTCACTCTCGTTGGGGCCAACAGGCAGAGTGGAGGGTTCACAGCTGCCAGGTCAGCTGATGACTCCGTCATGGCCCCTCACACTAACAAAGGCCTTTTGCTCCCGGAGGTTCCATGAGTCCGTAACACACCTCCCCTCTTTACTAGCTGGGTGGGGCGCAACTAAGCTCGGTGGAACCCTGCTGCCGAGAGAGCACTACCACACCAACTGGGGACTCCAAGATGTATGGCTCACTGGAGAAGGAACGGGTTCCCACGCCGCCACTGCTGCCACCTCCCCCTCCATTCCCACCACCCCCACAGTCTTCCACCATCCCAGGGTGCATCATGCTGGCCACGGCCAGCAGCTGCAGGTCCGAGTGGGCATTAGCTACTGTGTGTCGTCTCACCCCTCCCACCTTCTCCAGGTAGGCCTCACCCTCCTGCTCCACCAGGGGTGCCAGTGAGCAAGAGTCTGTGGCATGCTGGGTAACCAGGATCTCAGGCTGACCAAAGTGCGGTGGTCCAATCGTCTTGGGGCGTGTTGTACGACATTCTGTGAGACAGAAAACTTGTTTTCAGATTAAACCATTCATTGTTGGGTGATGGCCATCTTCCATACATTACCCCCTGTTCACCAAACTACTCTGAACAGGATTAATTAGCTCATTATGGTCAACCCTGGCAATAAGGAGAGAGATTTAATTCAGTTAAGCTCCTTTGTGTTGTTTTTGATGTGGCGGATTTGTAATTCCATGGAATCTTAAGCAATGAGGGCCTCATAATTGCTCTAGAGGCATTTTCCCCTGTACCTCCAGCCCCCAGGGGAAAGTGACCTTTGTTTCCCTTGCACATATATCCAGTTTCCTCCCAAGATGCAACTGGTGTTATTGGCTAAGCCTGGAGGAAGCAGGACTACAAAACATTAGTTTCCCCTCACTCAATCACTGAGTCTCTAGCTGATTGACAGACTGCCTGAGTGGCTCACGCACCAACGCAGTCTTACTACTTCAGACACTACAGTGGAAAAAGTCAGCAAACTGGTCACATCCTGTTCAGTTTTTGTTTTATTTAGCATTAGCATTAGTTATATTGGCTTCACAGACACATTTATCCAGATTTGTACTTCCATCTTGATTTGGCTTTGAATTATTTTCATGGCACATATCAAAAGGGAAATATGGGTATTAGTTAAATGCAAATTATGCATTCCAGTTCACACTTACAAAAGTAAAATGTATCTGTACCTGCAAAATTGTATAAATTGGAACCAATCATTGGTTGCTTTCTAGCAAAGTTCAGTTCCAAGACATGCAGTCTGTACAGTTTGGCTGAGATTCACAATAGGCAAACTCCACTTCACTGAGCGCAAGTACTATGTAACAGGTATAGAGGTATATTTCAATGAATTCATTTTGCCACTGACTGATACCATTGACATGACATATATGGGGTGGTTCTTTAGGACTATCCACACTACTACTGTAGTTTTTTTTTTTTTTTTTGGGGTGGGGGGCAGGGGGGTGCTCACCAATATAGCAGGCAGTGTGGCTACAGTGCAAGTAGTTTCCCAGGTAAGGAGAGACCACCATCTCCACCAGTTTCTCCAGCTGGCAGTATTCCTGGCTGGGACCATTGGGCTCATGGATGCCCTGTACATATGCACACACAGACAAAGAAGTTTGAGATACAACATGACAACACACCATTTTTCAGAAGTCAAACACAGAGACACACAATGAAGGTATGAC
Organism: Megalops atlanticus; assembly: GCA_019176425.1. Classification (NCBI taxonomy): domain Eukaryota; kingdom Metazoa; phylum Chordata; class Actinopteri; order Elopiformes; family Megalopidae; genus Megalops; species Megalops atlanticus. The sequence goes on from CM032881.1 coordinate 34,335,453, forward strand.
TTGTCTCATTGTTCTAGTGTGATGCAACCTTATATAGCTTGTGTGGCTATAATGCTGTTGTAACTCTAATGGTTCTCTGTTAAACACCTTCTATGCTCTGAGATGAGCAAAAGTTTCCCTCATTATGATTTGAAGCACCGTGTATGTATTGTATCTTGCCACTGTATTTTAGCACATTGTTTTATCACAAGTGGTCATTGTCATTGTGTGCCCAAGCCCGTGTTCTTGCATCTCTTATGATAAACTGTATGTTAATCTTGCTAGAATGGTTTTGAAAAGTGCTCTGTGTAAGAGCGTTGGCCATAAAATGAATAATAAAAAGGGTTGCACCATGAATTCTCATCCAGTGGCATTCAAGGATTTTTCAGAGAGTTACGTTAGCTTGGCACTAGCAACTTGGGTAGTAAGGTAAATTCTGTCCACTGTGTACTGTCCAGAAACTGATTTTTAAAAAATTTATTACATACTATAACAAACTCAAATTCTGCCCCCCCCACCACTACCCTTTTTCCTTAAATCCTGGCTGATCTCAGGTCAGCATTCAACATGTCACATGGATTAGTAGGGAGCACGCAGGCAGGAGATCGGTTTTGGTTGCAGATAAGCTTCATGCTTCACCCTAACACGGCTCATAATCCAAAGGTCGCCTGCAAACACCTTAGTTTAACGACAGCCACAGTTATCACATCATACGTCCACATTGCAGTCAGGCGGCCTGGCCCATGCCAAAGTACCGGATTTCTACCCAAGAAGAATATGAGTCAGCAAACAGTGTGACAGAAATCAAGCCAAACCACACAACTGCACAGGAGGGACATTCGCACGGCAACAGCAGGGGCAGTGTGGGACAACACCAGTGACATCAGTGGAGCATGGAATATGATATTTTTAACCCAGAATAAAAGAAGCTGACACTGGTGTGGAAGTAGGGCTACCTGCAGGACCAGCAGCATCTGTGTTATAGCTGGGGGAGGTGGGGGCGGGGCAGCGGGCAACAGGTCCTCCAGGGGCAGCTTCAGCAGCACTAGGTCTCTGAACCCCAGCAGTGCCATCTGCCTCACTGTCAGCTCCTGACCCTGCAATGAAAGGAAAATGTGGCTTCAGGCAGAGACAGAAAAGTCTAAAAGTCTTCACCTACATGCACAGAGCAGATTTTGACATGCAACTTCCTGTATTGGGTAGAATACGACCTGTTGCATTAACATACACTGGGTAGAGTATGACCTGCAGTGGCATACCTGCAGTTGGTAGAATATGACCTGCAGTTGTGTACCTGCACTGGGTAGAATATGACTTGTGGTCATGCATCTACACTGTACCATACAGAATATTATCTGTGGCATGTAAATGTACTGGGTACGATATGACCTGCAGTCATGTACCTGCACTGGGTAGAATATTGCCTGTAGAGTAGGCAGAATTTCAGTGAAGAATCTGCCCCACATTTCTGACAGAATGAGGAGCTGACTGTCACCTAGGAAGACCACAAACAGACGGTTTCAATTGGCATGTTACAAAGGCTGCCATTACACTGGGCAGAGACAGTCATATTCCATTTATAAACACATTATGGTTTCCTGAATCACTCTTCGCAGATGCAGGCAGACTTGCAGTGTATGACTTACCCTCATAGAGCTGAATTTTCTCTGTAATGTACAGCAGGCCTTTGTTCAGGAGCTGATTCTGCAACAGAATATTTCATTTAAAAAAGTCACATTTGAGATAACACTATAATGGTGCTCTCCACCAAATGGTGTTTCATTGCTCCTTGCCACATTGAACTCTCTTCCAGCAACAAGCCAAAGGCAACAGGTGGAAGCAACTGTACCTGGAAATACTCGGTGATGAAAGAGCCTAGTTCTGTCTTGAGGAGCCACCTGTGGGAATAGAGAAACAGGCAAAGGAGTCAGACAGCATGAAGAGGAAGGACGAGGAAGAGGAGAGGACATATCAGGACATAGCACAGGAAAAGGCACAATGGGAAGACAATTTTACCTGATACTCTCATTCAGGGAGTAAAGCTCGTTAGTCTGCAGCCCTCCACCCTGGAAAACCTTGATCACAGCAGACTGGACACTGAAAGAGAGACGTTACATTCAATTACATTCATTTCTGCAGTCAGCAGACATGCTTATCCCAGGGCGATTTCCAACAGAACAAACTGTTGCACTTCTTGTCTGTGCTGTAACTCATTAATACAGTTTGGTTTTTTTGAGGTACCTTGCTCAAGAGTACAATGGGTACAATGGCAGAAGGCCACCTAGGATGCAAACCCTTAATTCCAGAGTGCAATGTTCCAACCGCTACAATAAACACTGCTCAAACACAGATGGAGTGATGTCATTCAGAATCAGAAGGTCTCTGAGCCTGAGGCAATAGAGACATACACAAAAAGTGTCTACACCCGGGGCAAAAGGAAGTACCAGATTCACAAGACCTCATCCTCATGGTTCCACTTTAAAAAGACCCTCCTGTCAGATGCTTCTCATTTTCTCCTTAGGGTTGTTTTTCCCTCCAGAAAGTGGGTACATTTATAGATTTAAATCACATTATTTCAAACCTGGTGCTGAACACTGTCTGGGCATGGGCAGTGGTGATCAGCATGCTGGACTGGTGCTGCACACAAGATGCAGATCATGGGCCTGATAAGCCTCTGGTCGAGGTTTTGCATAGGGCCTTTGTATGCACACCAGGAAATCCGTAATTGGATCAAAAAAGGCAGAGAGCACTGGAGTCAGTGGTCTGCAGATCCACTCCACTCAAGTCTGCCCCTCGGGGGGACGCTGGCAAAGGTCCACAACCCCCTTCCCCAAAAATGTAGAACAAAATCCTCTGCTCTCCAAAGACAAAGGGTTATCCCTTCCTGCACCTCTTCCTCTGGCACCCGGAAACAACACCCCCCCAGGTTCCTCTTCAGCCCTCTAAACCCAGCCATTCCTTCTGCCCCCTCTACTTCCCCAAAACATCCTGCTCTCAGGCCTGCTTCCCCTCCCTGGGAAAGGGTGGGAGAAAGGGGGGACAGCATCTGACACATTTCCATCCCGGAAACGAACAGCGGGGACTGCCGTTTCCGTCTTTCCCCCCACGGTTTACAAAAACAGTTGGTTCAACGGGAGTAACTCATCACTCTTTCCCGTCCAGGGAGCACACAGACAAGGCCAGATGGATGCCACCCTGTGACTCAGCTCTCTCCACACTCAGAACAGAATGGAGATTTCCATTCCGCTGGCCTTCCTGGTGAGCCAATTAAAACATTTTGGTATTCCATGCAGACAGCAAGAGCAGCAGTTCAAACCCCGCTTGAAAACCCACCTTCATCACACTCACACTTGTACAAAGAGTCAAATGAGTGTGTATAAATAAAATTAGATGCAAAAGTAGACAGTGGGGGGTGGCAACACCTCTGTACCCACGCCAAAGGAGTGATTAATTGATACACATGCATGTACCTTAAAAAAGCAATACAAAGTAGCAGGATATGCAAATGAGGACAGCTGGAGCCCAATGCATGCCTGTAAAACAAAAAGCAATTCAAACAAGCAAACTGGAAAGCTGTTAACTTGATCACACCTCTGTTTGAATGAGGCCATTTCATCTGCTTTTTCGTATTGAATACGTGACTGCTGTTACAGAACAGTTGCCAGGGCAAAAGTACAGAGCAAGACATTTATATAAAAATGAAAAACCAAACAATGCATTTTACTTTCCTTTGCATTATCTTTATTTTGCATTCTTATTTTCAATTTGACAAAAAGATTTACAGCATGGGGGACCGAGCAACACCCACACTTGCATGGGAGAGAATGGGGGGAAGAGCGGCGGGAGTGGGGGGTTTACACAGAGATGGGCTGCCCCACCTGTTCCAGACGCTGGCATTGGACAGCTGCAGGGCTGGGGCACTGGCATGGAAACGAGGGAGGTCCGTCAGCACTGGGGAGCTCATGAAACGGGGCCGTGGGCGCCGGAATGAGCCCATCATGCACCGCCACCAATTCTGCTGGGGATGGGGTTCTGACAGGGACCTGGCAGGTTATGGCGGGCCTGGGGCTTCCAGCCGATCTTTGGTGTGGTGAGACAGGAGCAACAGCTATGCAGCAGAGAGAGAGAGAGAGAGAGAGAGAGAAGGAGAGAAGGAGAGAAAGATGAGATGAGTGAATCCATCCCACCACTAGCCGACTGGTGCCCCAAGCCCGCGTCTCACCAACCTTCCAACTGTTCGGTGCGCGATTTTACCTGGAGGTTACAGGTTTTACTCCCAATGCGGGGTGCCAGCACTATAATTCAGACTGAATTGCAGCAGTTGTACAAATGCTTACAATGTAAGCTGCACCCGCTGCCCTAGATAAAATCACGAATTGAATCATAATATACAAACCAAGGATCCCCATGTGCCCTGGCTCCCCTTGTAGACACACACGACAACCTCTCAGCAGAGGTGTGAAAGCACATGATGTGTGTCAACAGGAAAGGCATGCTGAGAACAGGCTCATTCCGAAAGTACCCGTGTGTCATTCTGAAAGTGGTGCGGCAAGAGAGGCAGCACAGTCGTGTCGACTTCCTGTGGGGCCCCCCTCCAAGAGCTCAATGCTCGCACCGCGCAAAACCTCAGACCTGTTTACTGCTCGAAACATCAGCAGGCCGGCTAAGCCCTGGTTTGGTCACCTGCGGGCAGTGACGTCATGGAGTCACAAAGGCCTGAGAACTCTGCGACCAGCGCCCAGCTGGTTACTGATAAACCATGTCCCCCGCCATCAAGTGGGCCTCACGAGGGCAAATCGAAAATAGCTCTTGGTGTGCTCATTGGAAATTGCGACAAGACAGCAAGGTGGCACAGTTTTTAGGTCTTTGTGACTCCATTCATCTGCTGCTGAGGAACGCTTTCCAGATATGGAGGGGAGGCTGAGATGAGGCAAATGCCACCAAATGTTAAATGACACCACATACAGCATGCAGATGAGTGCACACAAACACATACACACACACACAGCTCCCTTGCACCTGTGAATCCTCCTCTTCAGAGTCCTGACTCAGCGTCACCAGCCCTTCCTACCCTGCCAACACCCTTCCCTGCTAAATCCCACATGCATCCAATACGATTATCTGGGTGTCAGTTACTTAATACTTGGCATCCTCAACTCAGCCACCCCACCCCCCTCAATCCCTTCACAAAAGAACCCTTATCTGACTTTGGAGGAGCAGGACAAATAAGTTTCACCAAAGAGATGAGCTCCTGAGATGTGGTGCATCATCTAACACCTTCAGTGCTGTGTGTGTGCATGCCTGTGACTGTCACTGTATGCGTTAAAGTTCAAAGGCAAGGCCCAGCATAAGACAAAATATCTTAGCAAAACACAGACATACACTTTCCCTCCCCCTCCCTCTGTGATCCGGTCCCTTTGTCTGCCCCAAAGTGGGTTGCCTGGCGACACTAAATAAGTATTTAGCGATCCCTTCTCCATTTGGCTGGGTAAATGAAAATAAACAAAGCCGTGCTTGTGCGCACCAGTCACGGGCACCTCAACGACATGCTCTGAAAAAGAATCACTACCACAGAGAGATGGAAAACGTCCCGTTTTCGCTGTCCTGCAGGGATGAGGCAAGGCCTGCTCTCACTGATATATCCATGTATACAACAATTTACATGATTTTACAGACATGATTTACACAACTATTTTTCCTAATACAATAAGGATAAAAACAATTTGATACTGTCAACAGACCATACTTACGAATTAACTGTGCACATACTTCTTGTACATCAAAAAACTAAATACAAAAATGGGTCCCACACACTGTAAGAACTCATGTTACTGGTCATGAAAGAAGGAGCAGGTAAAAGAATATGTACAAAGCAGTCCATTTCACAACTTAGGCAGTGGTTGTAAGGACTGACATCAACAGGAGCTTAAGAGGTCTCTGATTAGTAAAACTAACCAAAAACAGAAAAAGTCTGACCAAAAATCTCAAACACACCCCTTTTTATGTCATGTTCCTACATGACCAACTGCCCCAAGCACTAATCAGTTTTTGCACATTTCATGCGGGAGTCTAGCCAAGGATTAAAGTAAATAGGTAGCATGTACCTTCCGCTATGGAAGGACCATCGTGGTTTGTAAGCCATGGGCCATTAATCCTTTTAAAGGACAAACACAGCACTATCATGGGAAACTACTCAGATACTCAGCCTGAGATAATGCAATTACAGACGCAGTGGTACTGTACTTGCATTGCTTTGCTGTTGTTGACCACAGAAATAATGATATCATGGGAAGGATTTAGTACCTACAGTCTGCACACGCAGGCCATGTGCAGTTTTCTTGCAGCGGAGAGGGGAATTGCGCACCTGTCATAGTTCCCAGTGAAAATGTTTCCTATCAACAAATTCACAATCTTTGGACAAAACAAACGCACCACATGAAGTAAAAATATCATATTAAGAATCTAAAATTTGTTCTGAGAGCTAAATAATCTAAGCACACCATCTCACTTGCAATGGAAGTTGTTTATTGTGAATTGTTATAATTGCTTACTGTGCCTAGCAACCCTCAAAACCATATTTGGAAGCAGAGAGAACGCATCCATATGATAGTGCCAAAACCATAGACAACTCCCCATGCATCCTGTGGTGGAACTATAGTGCCTCCACCAAAACTTGCCTTTAGTTATAAGTGCCATTCCATAAATAGCATACGGTCTACGATAATTATCAGCCTACACAGACTTTACTCCAGTATTGCTCACAGTTTTTTAGCAACTCCTAAACTCTTTACAACACAAATTACATTCTGTATTATAATTATGTAGTCAGAGATGAACTTTGTAAACTTGGCATCTTGTGTTTTCGTTCTCGAATTGTTTTTGTGAGTACTTCACTTATGACAGTCCGTACTTCCTACAGTGGTTTAATAGGTCTGGGCCAGTATTACTTCATACATCGCTGCCTTATCTTTAACTTTTCCCGTCATGGGCTCACTTCTTTGAAACTACTACTTAGATTTATTTCAGTTGTAATACAAGAGCGCAAAAATGTTTACGTTGGAAGTAAAGGCGTGTTTCCTATTACACAGGTGACCCGTGTTTGCAGCAGAGCTTAGTGTATCTATGAACATTACCTTGTAAAAATGCATCTGTATTTATTACCCATCTGAACGTGATGTCTTGCACTTCCAAGAAACTCCATCACATGTCTCATACTTAAGTCAAAGAAGTCTGTGGTAGCTATACACACAATTCCATTTTCGAGCTGAACTCTGCAGCTCCAGCAATATCCCATGAATTAAATCTAAAATTACACCGAGGATCTGGAAACCGGAGTCTACTGATTTTATGCGTTGTTGACTATTAAACATTTCTCAATTCATTATGCACTGGATTCCCGAGAATTGAGGAAAAAAAAAAAAAAACTTACCCCACGTCCACGCCTTCTTCAAACTTCTTTGCTTTCGTTAACTTCTTTTCGGTCTTCACTTAAAAGCGACCTAAGATGAATGCGAAAGAGGATACATTTGATTTTACCTGTACGGTTCTAAATAGACAAGAGCCTCGTGCAGCATGCCGCTATCACAACATTCTTCTATTGTCACAGAACCATTTGGCATCTTCGGTTGCACTTTCAGGGGGAAAAGAGTCAGAACACCATTTCAATTATTTAACAGCCGCCTGTTCAAAATCAGTTGCCGCTCCATGCACATCAACTTCGCTGACTAACTACTTACCAAGGAAGTTGGCCAAGTTAGCATTGCATTACTCAAGCCGCAAGAAAAATGTCGTCGAAACATGTCCAAAGCAAGCGATGTGTATGCACAGAGTTGTTAAACTGTTACAACTACGGTGTTGTTTTTGTCTTCCTTTACTGCATTTGTTGATGGAGGTCGGCGTTTCAGTAGATCGAGCACTATAGCTCCCCGTCGCCCTCTGCACTCCCCAGAGGAGGATTCGCACGGACCGAAAGCCCAATTTAAATATTCATGAACGCTTGCTTCTGTTCAGCTGGAGCGCGGGAAAAGGGCTGTATTTTAACTTAGCATAACAAATGACTATATTTGTTGCATTAATATATTTTGGGTAGTAGGCTATTGCTAGTTTCTGTTCTTGCCCAGCACCTGTTTTATTAATCTATTTTAAAATTTTCAGTGTCTATAAAATCTACAAAGACTTGTTCTGGCCACTACAATATGACCAGACTTAAGATGTGTGGAAATTCATTGTTTTCTTTAATTTATTACCATTGATTAAAAACACAGGCTAGGCACAGTAACGGGTATCTAATAAAATACATGTGTAATCTATCTTAAGTGGAGTTTTACACATTTAAGTCTAGGTGATGCTCCGAATAGCCGCGTTCGCCGTAGGGAAAACGATTAGAAGTATATTTGTGTGGGAGCTAGCTTTCTCTAAACCCATATATTTTGCCCAAAGTAAACACACAAAAAATATTTGACCTAAAAACCCCAGTGAAATCGTGATGACCCTATTTACTGGCCCGACGTTCATTAACACCACATAAAGGTTCTTCCTTTCCTCTCTAACAAATCTCGCCCACCTCCGCCGCACCCTTATCGGCAGTTTGGGAATTAATCAATCAGCCAATCCCGCTGCAGTATGTGCTACACTCGGTGGAACACAGGAAAAACAGCTTCAAGATTCTAACTTGTTTCATCACCACACCAGTCGTGTACTGTGCGACATTCGACACAAGTCTGAGACAATTCACAGCTAAGTTAGAATGATCTTTTTCTACAAATACAACCTGCAGCAGTTTTTTGAGCCGTGGTTAATGTGTCCGAGTGGAGTACATTGCGACTGAATAAGACTGAAGAACAAACATTGCTTAAAAGCATCGATGCGTCTTCGGAGCACGGAACCAAAAGTGAAATGTGCTATGAGCAGTGTCCTTACAGAGAACAAAAACGTGTTTAGCTGTCTTTCGTGCTGAGCTACGTGACCGAAGCCAACATCGCTGCATATTTTTCCTCTTGTGATAGGCGCTCTATGCCAAACAAATACTGTTTGCTCATACACAGCCATTCAGAAAAAATGCTTTGACCCTCGCGAGTCACAATGGAACAGAAGGATGGTTTTAAACGTAGGCCTGTGCAATGGATGAGGCACCCGTCACAAGTTGGTGTAGAATTAGTAACACTGAATCGGTGCACCACACCCATTAAAATAAGATTAAAAACTAACACTCATTTACAGGCGTTGACTATAGATTGTGACTGTATCAGAGATGCAGTTTGTTCCTCAAAATGCAGATCACCACACTAGCGTGGTACTGTTGTAGACTGGATGCAGAACTAAATTACCTTTTGCTATATGTGGATTTGTTCCTGTTTTGGGTTCTCTGAATGCCAACCCAAAGTTCATACCTCCAACAGACATATAACTATAGTTAACCAGAAATGACTGTATTTTTATGGCAGCCACCGTGTTGCCAGCAATCACACGCTTATATCTTTAAGCAGGCAAATGTTTACAAATGAATAATAATAAATGATTAAATTAAACATGGTATAATTGATCTCTTGAATAGCAAGCTTGGTTTCATATACTGTAGTCATATATTTGTGTGAAAATGCCTAGGTGTGTAAATGTGTGGCTGATTGTAAGACAGGTAGGATAGATAGGAACAACAGAGTGATCACATGACCACATGGCCCTGAGACAGGCATGATTTATATTCGCACCAGCAAGCTGGCACCTATACACAGGTAACAGGTCACAAATGGGAGGAAGAACTTGAGTTCTCCATGAAACATGCAATACTTCTGCTTTCACAGAGTTGAGTGACATTGCTGGGTGGAGGATATATGAATTAAAAAAATATTTAACTGAAAATATATTACGCTGTGATGTCTTTTCTGCAATACTTCCTATCAGTGCACACATTTCATGACACAGACTTAAATAAGAACATGGTTTGGTTTTGCAGCATCATCACTACTTCACCTGCCATAACCTACCACATTCAGAAACACCACCACTTCTCTTACTACAACTACAGCATAGTTTACAGTAAGTTCTATTAGTACTCATAATATTACTTCTACACACAGAAGGCTGTCTGTTGTTGAAGTAATAATCCAATGGATCCAGATCTCACAATGATAATAAAGAGGGGACTATCAGGTAGGGAACAGGCCAGTCAGAGCCTGGGAGATACAGAGCTACATGTTCATGTGAGGAATGGGGGGGGGGGCTGTTGTGTGGGACACTGTTATTTGGGTATTAGTGCAATGCTTTTCTGAAGGAAACCCCACTCTGCATTTAGTTTCATCATTCTCTGTGTGAGCAGTGGCATTAGAGTTGAAAGTGCTTTTGACACGAAGCCTTCAAACCACTAAAGATACAACAACATTACGTTTACTGTGATTGGAGTAAAATTATATTTCCGCAGTGGAAAAAGCATTGTGTGTGTACATGCTTGACATTTGTGCCTCTAAAAGATTTCACTCGTTACGTACTCTCCAAAGCGGATACATTTTTAGCCATCTCACTAAAAATGTAAGTTGGTTGGACCACATTTCCCAGAAAGCTCTGATCTCGTCACATGACATTGACAGTGACGCTTCGTGTCACATGAGCCAAAATGGCTACGATAGCGGAGGAGCATTTTACTTCTTTACAACTGCTTTTAAAGGTAGCTATCTTATTTCTGTTTATTTGTTACCAAATGAATTTATTTGCAATGCAGGTACTTGAAACAACTCTATATTTTGGTTAACTGGATCATACGTTTTATGTATGTGTGTATGTCTTATGTGCTGTGTGGCGAGTTAGCTAGTTACGCTGCTACATCATTAGAATCGTTACAAATATCTAAATTGTTTAGTTACCTTCTTCACACAACCTGAACACCTGAGTCTGAGAAAATTAATGGACAAATTTAATTCAAACTCGGTGAAATGACTGCCTTTGGAGCAAGGAGAAAAGTAGCTCGGAAAAATTGCTACAAAATCAGGGTTATTTGACAGTTGGCTACGACCACTGCTGAGGGTGGCCGAGGCGTGTGTTCTTTGTCGAGTGCAATTCTAGTCGTATGTATGCTTACATTTTTTGATGCATCGAGTGCAGGTTCCAGCTATTTTAAAGACATTTTGGATACACGCCAGTTTGTGAAGTAGGTCTACATTGTTGACAAGAGTGGCAAATTGCAACGGCCTTAGACGACTTTAAAATCTCCAGTTCAGCGGACAAGACCAATATTTATATTATAAGGGGAACATATGTTTCTAATTCTGCAGAGATTATATATTCTGAACATGATATTTAAACTAAGACTGTGGTTGATGTAGCTGGCCCTATAAGAAGTGGTGCGAGACTGCAGACCGCTGTTTCGACCCCTGTTCTACCTTACGCCTCTGTGCTGGCAGGCTCCATCCAAGGATGCAGTACGGCAGTTCTGTCAGGACAGTTTCCCATCTGGAGCTCCTGAATCACTGCGGCTAGCCGAGAGTGTGGCAGGAACCCTGTGTGTGTCTGCCAGTGAAGCTCAGCAGGTGAGCATGCTGGGAAGGCGAGTTCCTCCAGCCACATTACGTCAGGCTAATACTTTGAGATTCAGTGTATAGGTATAATAACGGTCATTGCTGTGGTAAACATGCCCTTGCTTCCTCTTCCTCTGTCTCTCACCCAGCTGCTCAGGGCTCTGCACACACTCTCTCATCATGTGCTGTTCTACAGTCTGAGCGCCCCAGAGCAGATCCTTGCCCTCTTCCCACACTCCTTCCACGCCAGCCTCAAAAACCTCATCACCAAGATCTTGCTGGAGCAAAGGTACAATTCTGCCCATGACTGCACAACCCTGTGTTCATCTGCACAGTACTGCACATAGCCTCACTTAGATACAATACTTCTCACAACTTCACTCATGTACTATACAGCCAAGCTTCAATCGGGTACATTATTGCCCACAGCTGAACTCTGGTGTAATACCACAGTACAGCCCTTGGATGCATTCTGGTACAGTCCTGCTGACTGCTACGCTCTGCTCACTGGTGCCATCCTATACGCAGCACTCAGAAATCCCCACTTTACTCAGCTCCAGTCAGACTCAAGTAAAGATTTATGCATCTAAGCAGGTAGTGCTTGGATCCCACACTGTCTGCAAACATGTGGAAAGATGTTGTTTTAAAATAGCTTAAAAGCACAAAATGACCACTTTTACAAAGCTTTCAGCCTCAGTCCTCCTGCATATAGTGAAACCATCTTGTATTTCCTTAGCCCAACATGGAGAAGTGAAGCTCTAACCAATCAAGGTAAGATCTCCCTACTGCTGTTTGTGATAATCTGTGTACATGACCAGTCATGCAACAATGCACTAGCTTGTCTGAGCAAGTGTGGAGGTGTTAATGTGATAGTGTCACGCTGACATGTTTGTGTGTGTGTGTGTGTGTGTGTGTGTGGGTGCACATTGTGTGTCTCTGTAGTCTCACTACCCCAGCTGGTGGAGATGGACTGGAGGGTGGACATTAAGACGGCCTCAGACTCAATGAGCCGCATGGCCGTGCCCACCTGTCTGGTGAACATGAAGGTATGCCCCCCTGCCCTCTCTTGTTGTCATGTGATAGTGCCTGACACAGTATATGTGACCTCTGACCTCTCATACCTTGTGCACTGCAGGTGCAGGACCCCCTGGCCCTAGGGGATGGGGACTCTGTCTCCTCAGTGACGGTGGAGCTGAGCCGAGAGACTCTGGACACCATGCTGGACGGGCTGGGGCGTATCCGGGACCAGCTATCTGTGGTGGCCGGGAAGTAGCATATAATGCAGGAGCCCCACAGGCATGGCAGAGACTTACACACAGCAACACACATGCATTCACATGTGCTCAAACAGAGACATTAACACACAGACACATGTACACACATATGCACTCTCACACACACACACAAATATGCATGGACTTATAGACACACATGCAGGTACACACTCATGCACACTTAAATGCACACTCATTTCAGAGGACGGCTTGTACTTGACGTGACGCACGCTAGAGTTAGTGCTGTCTGAGTCACGTCCGTTCCTGAGAGAGGAGAATGACACAGGCCTGGCTGCGCACACTGATCGCAGCGCCTTCCAACTCCAAAATAGAGGTGCAAAGATGAAATAATTACTAAAATAATTTTGTACTGTTTTTGTTTGTATGTGTTCTGTAAACCTTGGAAAAATAAAAACAATGTTCAAGTTCTTCAGTTGTGAGTACATTCAAGTATGTGTGAATGTGTTTTTTTGTAGTTCTGAACATATAATTGAAAAGGAATGCAAACTCCATGATGGTTTGTTTAGTGCATGATTTATTGTATCAAAAGTAAAAGTGTTTGGCTCAGGTACACAAGAGTGTGCCCACGCAGCACAAGCAGACAGTGGGCCATTATAAACACCCTTCATCAATACTGAGACAGCAAGGCAGTAAGAGTCACCAGGAATCAACACCCAGAGTGCAAAGGACAGAGGAAATGACCAGTGTGTTGTGACCTTTCTAGAACCCACCTAGTACTAAAAGAAGAGAAAAATTAAAGACATCCTGTAATTGCTGGAGATGAACTGATGGTTTCTGGGAGTGATTTGGAGGGGCATTGCTGTCCTTGTCTATGTGTCCCGCAGGGGCTCTGTCAATGCGATTCCCAGCATATCGATTTCCACTGAGTGAACACTGAAGTCACCGAGGCCCTGCAGTGCAAATGCAGATATGTCATCTTTCAGTGTGCAGAGTGATGAGACTGTCCATATCCTGTACTTGTCCTTTTTTGACCCTTTCACCTGTGTGCTGTTAAAGATCTGTCTCTCTCCCCATACTAACCTGTGTGGTGTTGAGGACCTGTCTCACTTTCTCTTCTTGCAGGGGCTCTCGAGTCAGCAGGAACAGGAAGCCGCCTCCCCCCGCCCCTGCTAGGCTCTGCCCCAGGGTCAGAGGTCTCAGGGCATTCATCATGGTTCGCACAGCTCCTGGCTCGCACCCTGGTGCCATCACCTTCTTCTGCTGCCAGTAGCGGTTCAGGCATTCACCCAGCGTGGAGAGAGCACCTGAAAGCAAGAGAGCATGCAGAGTTTCAGAGGAGAGGGTCGGAGAACACTCCCTGTGCTGTCAGCTCCGCTGCCTCCCTGTTGGCCACTCTCACCCTCTCTGCAAGCATGGGCACACTCCTCTGCATTCTCCACCAGCTGCGCTGTGTTCTCCACAATGGAAGGCAGGCGACTGTACCAGCTGCGTACCACGTCCTGTGCCAGGGGTGCACCAGAGTTGAGTACACTCAACAGTACAGAATTGTCTTACCAGGAAGAGGAGACTTAGGGAGTACAATGCAGATGTGTGGCAAGTGTAGTATAGTATAGACAGGAAGTACTTGGGATATTACAGTATAGACAGGAAGTGTTCAGTGCTTCACAGTCGAGAAAGAAAATGTTCAGTCTATTGCAGTATAGACCTTAAGTTCTAGTTACAATACAGTACAAACATTCAGTGCTCCCTGTATTACAATATAAGAAGGAAGTTCTCAGTATGTTACACACACAAAGTGTCTAGTTTATCATTACAGGAAGTGCACTGTGGGCTGAGAACCCCTGAGCTGACCTGCAGTAGATTGCGAGCCAGACGTGTCTTTCCTGTGTAGACCAGCAGGAGGCGCTGTTGCAGCAATGACAGGAAGTCCTCAGTGAGTTCCAGCCTCTCCACATCCACCTTGAGGGGCAAACTGGCCCTGGAGCGTGCCAGCTTCACTCCTCCCACCAGCCCTCCCACCTGGTCCTGCCAGCCACCACCTGGACAGTGGAACATAGAAAAGAGGAAGATGACAAAGACACGTTCAGTCAACGGGTAGTTCTTCATTTTCTCTCAGCAGCTCACTGCTGCTTACAAAGTAATACTGTGGTCCTTGTCTGGTTTTACATTTTAACATTTCATCTTCAAGTGCTTGCGTATCAGTGGTCATATAACATCCTATATTACATTTACATTTATTCATTTGGCAGACGCTTTTATCCAAAGCGACTTACAAGAGAGGTACAATACAACATAAGCAAAAAACCATACATAGCCAACAATATTAGAAGCACTGCACGACAAAGTTCCAAAGGTTGGCCAAGCAAGGTACAAGCTAGCAGGTAAAGCTAACGAGTGCGTTAAACCTTTTCTATATATTAACATATATAGATAAATTCCTCTTGCTTTATTACATGGGCCATTGCCTCTTGTCCACCAATCACAGTCCAGTGCCATACTTACACACATTAAACACATTTTACATTCTTCGGCCCTGGTTTTTCCACACACCTGTGGTCAGGGTTTGCTCCAGGTGCAGCACTGCGTGGATGAGGGAGTCTGTGTCAAAGGTGCGTCCTGTGCACCTGTAGACTGCTGCCAGCACTGCCCCTGCCAAGATGCTACTGGTACCTGAATCACAGGGGGGAAGGGGGGAAGGGGGAAAGGTGTGGGGAAGGAGTCCTATCAAGTGCTTACAACTCCTGTCCACACCTCTTCACAACATTTTCATCATAACTCCACCTGCTGACCACATTGTCACTGTACCTTCCTGTCCGCTCTCTCTTACCCCTTAGTCTCCCTTTGAACTGCCTCATGCTCCTGTCTTATCCCCAACCGCCTGCTGTTAACCTTTTTCTTTCCCCTTTTTTAGTCCTAAACCACCCCCCACTGACCCCAGATCAGTATCAGTGAGTTTTACATCACAGCTGTGGTAAGGATTGGGGTTGCGCCAGCTTATCTTGGCTCAGCTGTGGAGGGTAGAAGGGACCTAGGGCCTCTTACCGAGCCCAGAGCCATGGGGCAACAGTGACCAGCTATGGAGCTCCAGCCCCCCACCCCAGCACTGCAGCAGCTGCTCTTCCAGGGGCTGCTGGGAAGGGAAGGTCACCAGACCGCTGCAGACACACACAGCCTTCAGCAAGGCACCTGCAATGAGGAAGGACAGTATGACACACATCTACACAGACAGACACATGCTGGGTGGTTGTGTGTATGTATGTCAGTGTCAGCTGTATGTCACCTGGGGCGTGCGGTTGGCAGTGGTCCTCCAGATCCTTCAGTGTCCTGCACACGATCTTGGTGGCAACCCTGCAGCCCCGCCCCCCACTGGAGCTGACCAATAAGAGATGGGGCTCTTTGATGCGACGTGCTCTGGCACCAATGGGCCGTCTCCCATCCACCTTCACAGCCACATTCACCACTGCCCCCCCACGCTCAAATGCGATTGGAGGGGTGTCACTCCAGCCACCTGAAGTAGGGAGACAAGTGGAAACGCAAATACTAGTGCAAACAGAGACTCAAAACTAAAGCAAAGAATGGATTCATGATGCTGCTGGGACTAACCCTGGATAGGTTACAATTTTATAAGATGATGTCTCAGTATAGAAGTGGGTAAACTAACCCATCTACTTTTTGTATGAGGACTGAAAGAACTGGCAACACTAAAGGAATGACCAAAATTTGTTATGATACCCAAGCACACAGGCATAAGTTAGAGGGGCAATGACAGTAAGATAAGAAATGATTTCTTGACAATCATTTTTTAAGTTTGTCTATCCACAACCGTATGATATTGGTAAGCTTTGGTGTATGGGTGCCCTCTGATGGCCGAATGTCATACATCAGAATGACAGAATGGAATGGAAACTCAAAAGCGTTAACTGTGAGTCATTTTCATTTGCTGACTTGCCATTTACTTTTTCACTTTCATTTTTTGATTTTGGTGTTTGGTGTTATGAAGTATGTGCAAATGAGCACATCAGAAAGCATCACACTTGTGAATTCTGAGCTTGCTTTTCCTAAATGCAACCCTCTTTGGAATTAATGCATGTACATTCAGCTTGACTCACCATGGCAACTGTAGCACAAGAGCACTGAAGTGATACACTTCCATGCAGGCAGTGGCTATTTTTTTGCATTTTTTCACACTGTGCACCACGGAGAAGTGGACGGACATTGGAGGACAGGCCCTACTCCACTGTCACCTGAGCAACTTGCAGGCACCTGATAAAATGCTGGGTGCCTGAGAGTGTGGAGACGAAGAAGCTCTGGTGAAACCTCCCTCTCAAACCCCCCTCTGTTCTACAGCTGTGGGCTCCCAGTCATTGTTGGCTGACAACGCGGCTGGAGTTAGCTCTTTAATTTTGGTACAAATTGCATCAACATTTAAATATTATGTACTTTGTCTATTTTATGGATGTGTTCAAACATATCAACATACATGAGAGTTGAACTATTAAAGATTTGACATTACTGCCTGTTAACTCTGTTGTTGACACCACACAGCTCTCCCTCAGCAATGACAAAACTCCTGCAGGTATACATTATTATTACGATTATTCTCTATACATGAGTCCTATGGATGATATGCCTACTCAGTCCAGCCATTTCAAAGTTTTCCTTGCTAATAATTATTCATCGCTTATTTAGGCATTATTACCATACAATAATATAAAGTTAAAGACTGTCAAAACAGTAATTACACAACTCTATCATGGGGATGACTTTTCCTTGACATTCCATGCAAACTGCATTACAGTCAATCATGAACAGCATCACTACCTTCTTAACTCAGGTTGCTTTGGATATCTATGCTTCTGTTTTTCAGCAGGGGCCTACTTACATGACCCAGAGAGAGTCTCACCTGACAGGTCCAGCCTGGCAGGACACTCCACTTCCTGCCACTCCCCAATGGGCGGCACCTCACCCTGGCCAATGGAGACAAAGCGCTGTGCTGACATCACAGCCTGGCGCAGCAGGACCTGCCCTGCCCCCTCATAGTGCCTTGCTGCACGTACTAGTAGATCTGGCCTGTAAAGGGCAGTCACAAGAGATATGGTACTTACATCTAAAGCCTCCCATACACTAGACGACTTTGACAAGACTCTGAAAAGACTTTAAAAAGACTGAAGTCTTACACCCTCTCACACCTACCATACACTAGACGACTTTGATAAGACTCTGAAAAGACTTTAAAAAGACTAGAAAGTCTGACACCCTCTCACATCTAAAGACTCACAGACGATTTTGCAAAGACTGGGGATCTTGCAGAGTCACAAGTCATGCGCCGCTTAACGTCCATTCGGACAACATCCGTTCGCATATAGGTTACGTCCGTAGTCCCATAAAAAGGTTATAATAAAGTTTAAAAATCCCGATCGAGGAACGGGAGGTAGCGGTAGTGAAGGCAACGCTTCCCGCATGCAACACATGTATCTTGTCTCATGGAAATAAAGCGATTGCGCTGCCAGGCGTATAATGGTACAGTGTATTAATGTGTATGTTTAGTATTGTACAGTATTAACCAACTTAACCCATATATCATAGTGTACTTTACCAGATACATTAGTTGAAATACAGTACGGTACTGTATGTTTACAGTATCTTAGCTACAGTAGCCTACTCCATATAGGTTTGCTAGTATATAGTATGGTGTTCGCACAACGTCCAAATCACACAACGTCCTATTTCACAGAACGTATCCTGCGGCGCATATTTGCAAGGCTGCAACTAGATTCCTTTTTTATTTTATTTTTTATTGAAGTACAAATTGTACAATACATGGAAAGTGATACAACATCAGTAGTAAACTATTTAGAAAACAGAGCACACAATGTAAACAGAATTATAAGCTGATAAAATACAAAAAATACGTATATAATAAAATAGCTAAGGGGTCTCCTAATAATTTTAGGGCATCAATAACATTCAGTAGTTTTTCTGCTGCTTTCTTTTCCATATACTTCAGTGATTTGCAGTACAGTGCTAGTTCTCTCACAAAGACCACCAGTAAGGGTTGTGTCTTAATACATTTGTATTTATGGATAAAAAATTTACCTAAAATAAATAAAGTATTCAACAGAAATTCAGTTTTAACTAGATCCCTTTTGAGATTATTTCCTGTTTGGTGCTGACAGAGCTCACCTATTGGTTGTTGACAATGTTCACGTCACTATTTGCGTCAGCCAAGACTGAAAAACTTACGATAATATTAAACACGGTTGAATTTATCGCAACGGCAAGACGAGAAAAAAACTGACTTAAAACTGCTCCGATTGCCACCTTACACCAAACGATCGAGACCACGGGAGCGCGCCGCGACTCTAGCAAAACTCTCAAGATTTTATTCCGACTTTGGAAATTTGTCTGCGACTGTGAAATCGCTAGAAAGTCGTTAGGTGTAAGGCCGGCATAAATCACATATTCTCCTGCTGCCACACACAAAATCTTTTCTTAATTCTGAATATTATTGAGTATGTGGAAACTAGTGATCATACCACTGCACACAATGTAAGACCACAGTGGTTTCAGTATACAGAAGGTCATCTTTTCAGGTGCTGCTGACACAAAATAAGGTAAAGAGTTACAATGTACAGGGGAAGCAGTGGGAAAATCATGGATCATACCTATTGTAACTCTTTGCCTTTGGCCAATGTCATGTTGAAGCTCTATTTGCTTTCTTTTTTGCCTGTGAGTGCAGCTGAACTCAAAGACAATGCACTGTAAGGTAGTACACCATCTGCCTGAAGACAACAGCGCCAAACTAGTTCAGTACACACAACTTGCTTCCCATGTAATCTCTGTGCTGATTCCTTCCTCTGTCTTCCCCCGCTTGCCTTACCTGCTCAACCAGTTTTTTCTCTCTGCAGCCAGGGCCTGGACGCCCGCTGACAAATCTCCACGTTCCAGGAGGGCAAAGGCAGGTCCCCATGCGGGGTTTGCGGCAGGCCCACTTCTCAGTCCCCCTTTACCGTCTCCGGCTAGACAGCCAAGCACATCTGCTATGCAGGCAAGACAGCGGGCAGCTATGCCGAGGTCCTCACTGCTGCTCGCTGCAACTGGCAGAGAGAGGAGGAGGTCATTTTTTCTGCATCCCAAAAGTGAAAGATGCATCCCCTCTGAGGAAGCATTTCAGGCATCTGCCATTTTGTTCTTTTTTGGGGGACATGACAGGATTTGAAAGCAAACCGACTTACGAGGGATGACTTGTGTGAAATATCAATCATTTACTTGACAGCTGTTTACAAGGTTAGTAGAATTTATTTCTTCATCTTGGATTTATGCTATGCTAGTTTATGTTACAAATCTAGACAGCTTGCTAAATTGGTATCTGCCTTGCTGTCCCACAATGTACCAGAGGAGTGAACGGAAGATAGGTGTATCTTCCAGACATCCTCTGAGTGACTTAGAGGCTGCAGGATTGAGGGCTGTGAAATGAGGGAACTTTGTCAACATATCCATCCCTACCCTGGAGGAACAAAGGCAAATTGTCCCATTGCTGTGGGCTCTCAGTGACCACTGAGGGATGACCTGCCTGGGCTTGAACCTAGGCATTGGCACTTAGCCTGCGCTCAGAACAAATCATGTGGGACCTGCTGACCTGATCTCTAAGCATGTCCCAAATATTTTTCCATTTTAGATGGTTACCTATTTAGCACTGCCTTGGTAGAATGCAGCTAGCAAGAATGTAGGCAGAGGGAAGAATCCTTTTATTTGGGACACAGCCTCTCACTTTCTGAAGGGCAAAATCACACAGATAAATAGACAAGGACAGTGTCTATTTAAGCAGCAGTTTGTTAACTATTCAACAATGAATAAAACATGAGGCCACTTATATTATCTTATTGTCCATAGATATGCACCTCCTTACCAGAATCCAGTGTTTGCAGCAATGCCCCCTGCTGGCCCCCAAGGACTGCAGCCCTGATGCTGGGTAGGAGGCTGAGGTCTGTGCGTCCTCTCAGTGTATCAGAGACCCTCCTCCGCGCAGCGTGAAAGAACAACTCCTCCCTCCAGTACAGCTCCCCCTGCTGGTCAGTGCACAACAGCACTTCCCTCAGGGACAGCCTCCATGCTGCCCTCCACTGTTCCACGGCCCCACTCCTGGTTTTGTCTCCACCCAGCAGCCACTCCACCCCCTCCAGTCCAATTGCGCCCCTCCTGGGCTCAAATACCGGGAACAAACGGGCATCCAGGAGGCACGACGGGGCTTGGCTTTCAGTCCCCCCTCCCCACAACTCCTCTGGCCTGGGAAAGAGAGGAATCCAAAGTTCTCCTGGAACTATGATCCACATATATATATATAATCAGATACATACTGTATATATAGATACATGATACATTCACATACCCACTATATCCTGTTAAGCAAATATCAAAGGTTCAAAAAAAAATTCTAGGGTTCCTTTTGATATTTCTGTAGTATGAGTTATCAATATAAGAGTAGTCCTTGTCTTGTCCGTCTATACAATGTGTTTAACAACTGAAACTACTTTTTCAAAGTATGATAAAACATTCATAATTGTTACATGATGCAAGGTTATCATATGGGATTTTAAAACATTAAAGCCTGACATCTCTAACAAAATTTCTACAGATTGAACATTTTAATTCCAACCTCCTAAAATGTCACCAATGTTTCTATGGGGGTCATTAATTTTAAAATTTCTGGTATAAGTGTCTGTTTCCCTGTGTCTAACTACGACAAATTAGGTAAAGGCCCACTGTATTCCTGTGCGACTGTAGAAGTCCTTCCACTGTCGATTCAGGAATGTGGCAGCAACATCGTTTGGAGGAACCTATGGAAAGGCAGGGGATATACAGAAGGGTGACTGAAGCAGGGAAGGAGATGAATTTAGACCTGACTCACTGAGGGAAGGGCAATGGAAGCAGAAGGATCAGAGAAGAAGGGTACATCCCTTTTCCACTGTAGAGCTGGAAACAGGCTGGCTCATTATACCCCTTTTCCACTGTAGAGCTGGAACTAGGCTGGCAGAAGCTGAAGTAAAACCTGTCTGACCTATTACAGCACAATTACTTTTCCACTGTACTACCCACGTAGCACGTAGGTAGCACGTAATGACACAATAAATGCTGGAATCTACCCTGAAGGGGTGACTGCCTTGGTATTGTTTGCAGTCTGAGACACAGGTTTCCCACTAAAAAACAAAACAGCAAATTACTTCTGTTACACCAGCAGTGATTTTGACTCGTCCATGTCCTTTCTATGTTTATCAGTATTCAGCCAGGACCAGTCATGCCACTGCATTGAAAGTATCATGGCAAACCACCCAGAAACTGAGCTAAGGGAACCAGCCTTATTCCAGCTCTGAAGCAGAAAATAATTAGTATAAGTCACCCACAGTGGTTCAGCCATACAAGGCTGTTGACTTAGTGTATGCTATACATATACTGTATGAAAATAATGGGTGTCAACAGACAAGCAGGACAAGACAAGAACACAGTCAATACCTCCAGGTCATCGTGTCCACCCAGTACAGTGAAAACAGTTAGTTTCAGCTCCCCCAGCTGCACACGGTGTCCCTGGATGATGATGTCATTGAGCAGTACCAGCTGCGGGGAATGGGGCAATGTCATCAGGTTGAGCCCTGATAGTAAACAGCCAGGCAGCACACACAGTGGGCCCTGCAGGAGTGGAGGTCAAAGCTCACAGGTTACAGAACACAGGCAACATGAACAAAATCATATAGTAAAAGAATAGTGGGAGGCAATAATCTCACAAACCTGCAGGTGACAATGTTGGACAACTGCTCCAGGCAAAATACTGACCTCTCCCTCCAGCACACTGTTTATCACCCTACTACCTTCACACACACTTTGTCCATTCTGGGAAAGACAGAGAGAGAGACAAAGGAGAGAGAGGGATTGAAGGGGAGAGAATTATCCAAACTCAGCTCATCAGCAATTCATGTAATGACAAACCCATTGTTGGAGGAATAACTGACCTGTACATGTGACAGTGTCTCTCTCTCACATCCCCTCTCTGTGAGACGCCTAATGTGTTCGTGCCCTGACAGAGTCATATAGTCATAGAAGCTGTCTGGAACATAAACTGTGGGAACACACACAAGGTTTATGAATACCAGTGTTGACCCATCAGGAGTAATACTGTGCTGATGTCAACAGAACTATTAGGGAAAGTGCAGCACCCATGGACAGAGGGGTCCCTCGCAGTGTCTTCCATAGCACTGCCCTTGCACTCCTCACTGCCGCCCCTTGTGGGCCATCCAGGGAGGCACATCCCCGCCTCTCCTCATTGACAAATTGGGCCTCGCTCACATCAGAACACAGGCACTTCAACACATCCAGGAAGAGAGAGATCTGCAGAGATGGGGCAGAGAAAGGCAAAAAGTGATAAAGAAATGGTTTGACATAAATGTAAAGTACATATTAGGAAGACAGCAGGAGCACAGAAAAACAGAACAATGTTTCTGAATTTCCTTTCACCACATCACACGTTTGTTGGTAAAAGTCATCTGACTGACACAGTGGCATATTAGGTCCTTATGTTACCTGACCTCATTATCTGTACATCTTTCACTCTTTCAGCCACAGCAAGTGACTTGTGCAGAACTGAGGGGAAAACATCCATATACAATTTGTCACTACAAAAGGTTGCTAAGAAAATTTGGCCTCAAGAAATCCAACATCTCTGAGTGACTTTACAAAGCAGTACCTGACAGGAGTGTGAGAACAATTTTAAACAAGAAAGTAACAGAATGAGAGGGAGAAAGAGAGAAAAGGGGGTAGGTGAAAAGATACACGTAAGAGAAGGAGCACAGACAGACCTGAAGGGAAGGGGCACCAGAGTCCATGCCCAGGTAGGTGCAGCCATCCAGTGGGGGAGACACATGCATTTGCAGCAGGCGCTCTGAAACTCCCCTGCAGAAAAACACAGGTCCAGACACCTGCAGAAAAGGTGGAAACAACAGCTTTTTCAGTTACCCAATTACTGGCTGCTGCAGTTCACTGGCTGCATTTTAAATGGCCAGCAGTGTCAACATGTATGTAAAACACTTCTGTGTTTAATTCATATGGGAGGAAAACGGTAAAGGACAGATGGTCACAATGGATGATGGAATAGGAGGCAACAGGGATGTTTAAATCATTCAAAGATGACAATTTACAATAAATCCCAGCCTCCTGTGTTATGTCTGACCCATTAGAAAAGCACATACTCACCAGTGGGACCTTCCCATCAGGCTGTATGGCTTGGCGGATCCTCTCCTCTGGTCCCCTGTAGATGATGTCATGCACTTGGCCCTGAGGGAAAACACAGACCAATGTGGTATCACCTGCTTTGAAACTGCTGTTCAGAGTGACCAACTGAGCTTGCACACCTGTTACACTGACCAGTGGTTTATAATTTTAATTTCTTTTTAACAGTTCCTCTAAAAGTTCCTGCCCAGTTCTGTGGAATACTACATTTCCCAGCATAACACCCACCTCATCATCAGTGAGGTACACCCCATGGTTGGTGGCATAGGAGATGTTGCCAGGCAGAGACAGCACTCGCACTCCAGAGAAACCCTCCCAGGACATCACTTGGGAAGGAGACAAACTGTATCAATGTACATGTTCACATCCTGGTGCTTGGATACACTGGTGCAGAGGAACCACAAGTTGACTTCGTATCTGCTATCAAAGAATCATTAGTCCTCCTGTTACTTTTGACTGAGCTCTGTGATGTGTCATGTGATGCTTCATCTGGAGTGCTGTATTAAACAAAATGAGACTGGATTGCAATGTGATCTCACCAGGGGCAGTGGGTAATCTGAGGATCATATCAGTGCTGCACACCCACACCCCTGGAGGGGAGCCAGGGCAAACCTGCAGAAATGGAACAGACAGACAAGTGCATGGCATGACTAATTGTTATGAACTGAAGCTAACTGTCAGGAGCATGACTATGTGTGTGAGTATACATACAGAAGTATTTCAAGTGCCTCTGAACTGGGGTAAGCTCTGTGTATATTGTTCATGTAGTTCAGGCAGTGGCAGTGGGTGTATATGTGTATCTCCCTGGCCTAGAATCAGCTTTATCCACACAGTAGTACTGAGATTGCAAGTGAATCTCTTCAACCTGGGATCAGCTTTGTGTGTGTGCTGTTCATGCAGTGATAGCGAGAGTTAGGCTTTGTGTATGTTGTTAATGTGTTGAGAAAGAGAGTACAGGTGTGTCTCTCTGACCTGGGGTCAGTTCTGTGCATATTGTCCATGCAATGACAGTGTGCAGGTGTGCTTGTCTGACCTGGTGTGTGAGACAGTCCAGCAGCAGATCCAGGCAGCAAACAGGCCCCTCAACTGGCCCCAGGGGCCACTGAATGGGCAGCCAGCAGAAGGCCCTTCCACAGCCATCCCAGGGGAAATCCCGACCCTGGAGAGGAGGGAATGGGAGGTAGTGAGGGAGAGAGAAGGTAGAGCAGGGTAAAAGAGTATGCAGGGTAAAAGAGTATGTATGTCCTGACACACAAAGACACACAACACTTCCCTAGAATGATTCTGTCATCCTCTCCCCATCCTCTTCTCTACCTCTTCTTTGTTCCCTATCTCTCTTTTCCTGGTCCCCCCTGCTCTCTGTCATGATATCTCCCTCTCTTTTTGTCACACCTTCTCCCACTACCCCCCCCCCCATCATTCCCTCATTCTTTTGCTCACTGTGTGCAGGATGAGGATATAAGCATGTTCCAGCACGTCCGCGGTCACTACCTAGGGAAAGAGCATACCATCAGCGAATTGCACCTTAAGTGCGTCACACAAAAGTATGTCTCACTTTTTGTTGCATCACAAATTTGTTCATGCCACTTTCAGCAACTTACTGTGTGTCCTGCCCTGGCGCTCAGGTGCTCTGCCACCACCAGTAAGGCATTGAGAGTGGCACCGCCACTGCCCAGGCGCTCCTGTGGATCCGCTACAGTGAGCAGCAGTGTCCCCTGGGAGAGACTCCCACGCCGCTGCCGACTCTCTAGTTCTGAGAGAAACAGGTTCACAGGTTAGCATAAAATAAGTACAATTAAAATTAAAAAGAGCTAGGCCTACACAGTTATATGTAGGTATGGCAGTGTGCCACCTGCCACCCACCAACCTGTAACATGCGCATTACTAGAGCCAAGACATGTTACCTTGGATACAGCTGCAAGGGTATCTTAAACAATTATCAAATTAGTCACTTTTTTTTGAAAATTATTTGAAACCTGATGCTCCACACTACAAAACAAAGCAATAAGTCTAAAGTCCAACTCTGCATTTTAGTTAGCTAATATAGAGACAAAATAAATGGTAGCTATGGTAGCTATTTCGATTAAATATGAGACGTTTCTTACCTCTCTGAAAGGCATACACGCTATCCTTATTCTGGCAAGTCAAGACGATCACTGTCCAATCGAGCGCCCCTTGGCGGATCATGACTGAAGATGCACCGACTGCCAACCAATGTTAGGATACGCACGGACACACACACCGTGTCGAAAGGGACATATCCTTTCTCAAACACATGAGTGGCAGCGTCTGTGTACTAAGAGAGGAAAAAACACCATCTAAACGCGATGTGCATCACATTTTCTAAGCCCAAGACAAACCGGGGAGATATATACATCGAAAGTGACTAAATAGTAACTTCGAGTTATTGCAAAGATACCTAGTTATCACGACTGGGAAGCTACATAGCTAGCTGATTGACACCATAATGAAATCAGAAGTGAAAACAAACAAATCACAGTAAAAACGAACCTTCGCAAAAATCACGATTTAAGAACACATGAGATGACTGCTTATTTGTAAGGAGCTGCAACATCACAGACTGCGAATAAATCGTTCCTTTTAGTGTTATTGCTTACATACCCTTGGACAGCTGCTCTGGCTGCGAGTATGATCAACTTCCGGACTAGAATCGCCGATGTACTACCACGATAAGCATTGTGGGAATTGTAGTTTTTAAACATCAATCTACATTATTGGAATACAATTTTTCACTTTGTTGCCAAAGAAAAACGACACATCACTGGGCAAAGATCGTTCTACATTAAATTAAATTATTGTCATTTAGCAGCAATGAATTGATATTATCTGAGTTCCACTGTTTTCCAGGGAGTCCTAGACCAGTGTTTCTCAACCTTTCCCCTGGCAGCACCCTGTCCTGCATATCTTCTATCTGTCCTTGCTGCTTGATTAAATCAGGTGTGCTCAGCTAATAAAATGTGCCACTGATGAGTTCAGTCAGGTAGGTACAGCAAGGATAGATAGAAGATATGCAGGACAGGGTGCCGCCAGGAGTGGGGTTGAGAAACACTGAGCTAGACTTTCTCCAGATCGGCTCTGGGTTTTGTTGTTTTTTTAATTCTGGTGAAAAATTCAGTGTTACATGTTCAGCGCTTTGTGACAATTTAAACTGTAAATTTTCCATAAAAAATAAAATTCAATTGACTGGATGTGACAAAGAGACAAAGAGACATTTGCTTTCACCAATTAATCATTTGATTTTTATTGAAAACATTATAAAATACCATGTTTTATGTTAGGTTTTTTTTTTTCATTTTGTTCCATTCTCATGATCACATTTAATGAAACAAAGTAGAAAATGGCTTATTCTGCACTCTCTCCCACAGGCAGTGGATGAAACAGGACAAGGAAAAGCCATAACAGATGCACAAGGAGGTTTTAGTGTTATCACATGGAGAAGGGCAAGGATTCACTGACATATAAACATCACCCTAGGCTGTGCAAATTCCCTCTGCATGCAACAAGAGACAAAAAGTGCAGGTCTTCTTGCCCTAGCAGCCACATGGGGCTGAATCGGAGGTGTAATTCTCTTTCTTATTTCAGACAGACATCTACATGTCACATAGGTATAGGTACAACATTTTTGCAGTTAATTCAGTTGAAAGGAATTAGGATTTTTTAGGCAGTCTAAGCCTATCAAGAAGGTGGTCCAACACTAATAAACTGGCACAGAGACTTTTTTACACAATTAAAGAGACCAAACATTTTCCTTTGCACTTCTAGCTCTTTTTGGATGCACATTTTTGGATAAGACAACATTTGCACAGCTCCCTCTTGCAATAAATCTGGTCAACTCAACATGGTATCAAATCCACTGCAGTGGCATTTGCAGAACAGTTGAAAAATAAATTTCTACTGCTGTCAATCAAAAATTGGCATTTAATAACAAACAGCTCTCTTCTTCAAAAAATTAGACTGAATGGTGTACATTCACAGTAAGGTAATGGCATAAAGCATTTTCTAGGTCACATCAGGCATTTTGAACTATGTGTACAATGCATCTATAACCTGCCCTGAAGAATATACCTCAGGACAAAGAATATCATTGTTGATTTGTGCACACCTACATCTGCTACAGCAGATAACACACAATCAATAAAGCACAGTTATACAAAGCTTCCTAGATTATATAATCTGTATTTTCCATTTGCACCACATGCATCATAGTTGGATGGCCAACTGCTTAAGTTCAATATTCACAGAACTAGACTGGTGCCTGACCTTGAAATGCTACAGGGTGTTCCATAGATCCTAAACTAGAGTTCAGCTTTGATGGAGGGGGTCTGTGTGTGTGGGATACATCATGCGGTTTGAGGAACGTTGAGGAACGTTTCATGGCCCCTGATCCTGTTGGTATGGCTCTCTTGAACTTGTGTTGTGGTCTGACCGCAAGACAAACGCTGCACTAAATTAAGAACCTGAATCAACAAATTTGGCCTTATTCACTTTGTGTAACTGCTGAAATGATGAGTGATAAGCCAGTGGTGCTCTGAAATACTCTCTACTCTCAGAGTGCTGGGGAGGAGTATGGCCACAGTATGGCAGGTATGGTGACTCTACCATTGGCCTTGGGTAATGTGGCCCACCTTGGTAAGAATTTGCCTCTCCCTTTTGGCCAGCTGAAAAGAGCCACACGCTTCCTTACAGGAAATTTGGCATGAGCGTTAAATGTTCCATTGTGGCAGCAAAACTGCGCTTAATCCTGCCCCCTCCCATGATGAGTTTTTGGACTTTTCCTCCCCACGATCCCTGCAGGACATTAAACCCACCCAGGGGCAAGGGGATTAGTGAGTGATTGTCCTTCATTCCATGTGTGTATATATATGTATGTATTTATATGTTTGTCTGTGCATGAAAGTTTGTATGTATATAGTGTCTGTGCATATGTATGTGTGTATATGTGCATATGTATGTGTGTATATGTGCATATGTATGTAACTGTGCACCTGTGTTTGTGCACAAACATGCATGTGTGTGCCTGCGTGCGTGCGTGTGCATATGAGCACAAATTTAACTGCTTGTTCTCAACTTGCCGCATCCAGTTCACTCCCCACCTCTAAGAGAACTCTGCACTCTGTTCCTTCCCTCCCACTAAATCATTACAAACATACATCTCTGTCTCAGACATATTCTGAAGAGCTTAAAAACAAATCAAATACAATTACAATTCTAAGCAACACAGAAAATGACAGGAAAATAATACAACCTGCTATAACTGCTTGGAATATAAATATGTGGAATGAGCTTTTCCGTGGGTGATAGCACCCGTCGTTCAGAGGGATGTGCATTGCGGGGCATGATTGGGCCATCCTCGAGTGTGGGGTGGCTGCGGCATGCGCCCCGTGCCCATGGCTGAGAAAAGTGCAGCAGAGGATCTTGCAGACAGGTTTGCACATCAGAAGGCAAAAAGAATGCCCACCCCTCAACTCAGGTACAACGCTAACCCTGCTCTGCCTGAGCCCAGCTCCACTCCTCTGCCTCTAGTATTTAAGTTGGATGGCCAGGAGATGAAACTGGGGTAGACATTGGCAACATCTACGGCAATGTCAGCACACAATCATGTGAGCGATGCTTGTCCAGTTGATTTTCCCAGGATCCCCTGAAGGCTGGGCAGCTGGGTTGGCTGTGAACACACCTCCACTGGCATGGGGTCAGGGGAAGTGGGGACCCTTTGATATAGAAGTCTCTTGGTGGCAGAGACAAGAAAATGCAGGAGTGAGTGGCAGCGTGCAAGTGTTGCTGGGAGGGGTGCCACAGACATGGGCTCACAGCCAGCTCTGCACTTAGCCTATTACACACCAATTCACAAAACACCCACAAACAGACAGACACTTCCAGCCAGGCTGGTTAAAGTTACAGTTCCATCTAGTATACAGAGATCTATAGGTATATATATGGTATGAATGGTCTCTACTTCATCTAACGGATCCTGTACAAATGGTTGTGCCTCTTTCTACTGTTTCA
Organism: Megalops atlanticus; assembly: GCA_019176425.1. Taxonomy (NCBI): domain Eukaryota; kingdom Metazoa; phylum Chordata; class Actinopteri; order Elopiformes; family Megalopidae; genus Megalops; species Megalops atlanticus. The sequence continues at coordinate 34,365,475 of CM032881.1, forward strand.
GCCCCTCTAGAGTGTAAGCAACCTCCATAGGATGCGTCTTGCAAGAACTCGCCCAAAGCACAGTGTGCCTAACCCCACTCTGCAGTAGCTGAGCCAGCAATGTGCAACAGTGACTGGGGGTGGGTCCACCAGTGCAGCTAGCAAATTACAGCCACCAGAGATCCTCCTCCAACAGCCCATAAACAACTCCCCTACACCTACTCTATGTACCCCTTTATTATGAATTGCCCTTAGATCCCTGTGTTTTCAAAGAGGAGGAGGAGCTCTACTACACAATCTACACCCGCCTTACACACAATAAGAATAAGAATAATAATATTATTAATAGTAACAAATCTCACATTTTTCTCACATTATACAAGTAAGAGGCAATCTCCAAGCTGAGAGCTGCCACTCAGATAATCAGTTTCACCTTCTCCTGTGTGTTTGATCAGTGGATATGAACAGTGAAAAGCCAGTAGCGGAATGACTCAGATGGTACAGACGCACTCCTGTGTTGTGTCTCAGGATAGGGCAGCCAATTTGCTGCTGTAATGTAATCTCCATCCCCCTCCCACCCCACCATCACTCCTGTTGTCACACAAAGCAGCCTTCATGACTTCCTGTGCTTCACCAACTCAGAGCTGCCGTTTAGTTTGCTGCGCCCACTGGGGGCCGTGTTGCCGCTACCATTGCCGAGGGTACGCTCGCGGTCCCCCACTCCCTCCTGCTTGCGGCGCCGCGTCTCCTTGTAGCGCAGCGTGATGTCCCTGTGGAGGGGGGCAAGGAGAAGAGGTTACCCTGAGCTGTCAGAGGCACACAAATACTGTCTCTGCCCACACATACACACACATGTGCACACACACACACACACACAAACACATACACGCACCATACATACACACACCTCACTACACTGTATCTACTCTCACACACATAAAAACCCCAATACTATCTCAGGCCACACACACACAATCTACCCAGGCTTTGTCCACATCTGTTTCCATGAGACTTTGCTGTGTAAAAGAATATTTTCAAAACTCTTTTAATGCACCTCTCATGCACTCATTTTTGCATCTGCACCACCGCCATGACCAGAAGTGTAATGAGGTGACCTTAATGCAGATGGTTATTCATGTGGACGGTGTAGTGTGAGAGTAGTGAAGCTGTGCTTTATGTATCACTTCTCATCTCTAGCACACTTGCTGTTAGGGGAAAATCACTGTGCAGAGTCAGGTGATTGTGGAAGAGGGCAGGAAAAGCATGCTGATTGGCTGGGTGTTGGGCCTGGTGAGAGGGGAGGGGGTGTGGCCACAGTCCAAGGTTCTCATGATGTCATGGCAACGGTCACCTGGTGAGTTAAAAAAGTGGGGGGGGGACACATGCAGGATGATGTGGCATCTCTGCAGCGGCTCCCATTGTGACAACAGAGAAACAGCGTAGAGGAGGAGTGTCCAAAAAAACCCTGAACAAATAAATAAAGTAAAAGACTTATTCAGCAGCCACAAGGACAATGACAACATGCTGAAGTTGCCCTCCTCTGGGACAGCGGTGACAGAAATGGTAACGTGTGTGGGGAACCACAACAAGGTCACGCAAGACAAGATGCTAGCCACACCTCACGCACCTACCTCACTGCACATGGATATTGCCCCTGAGGACGGGGGGGGGGGGGAGAGAACATATAAAGAGTTTTTAACATGCAGGATGATACCTACAAAGGCCTGCCAGGGAAAGGGAGGGGGTAAGGAGGGAGAAGGTGCAAGAGGAAGCAAACCAAAAATTAAAGAAACAATCACACAGAGGGGAGGAACCATAAAATCACTCTAGCAGGCCAAAAAGACGATGAAAAGCTTGTGACCGACAAGAACTCTTCTCTAAGAGGTTATACATCAGAGGAGTCATTAGGTAAAGTGCATAAACACGACCTGCCTGTGGAGGACGCTGTAGAATAAGACTCAGATAGGTGATAGACTTCGGACTTTGTGATGGGTGTGTTTCTCATGATGACCCTGGGGGCCCCTGTGCTGCAGAAAGCCTTACCGGATGAAGAACCTCCACAGTGTCCAGGTAAGGATGAGAACGATGCCCAGGATCCAGCACTGAGTGACAAAGAAGGGGATGGGCAGCATAATGGTGTGAGGATCGTACTTGACCACAATGAGGAACTCTGTCACGGTGATGGCCGCCACCAGCCATGCCTGCTGGCCCAGCTTCTTGTGGAACTTCCTGGAGAGGCAGGCAGGGAGGGGCAGAATTGTAGTGGGGAAGAAGAGGTTCTCCAGACTGTAAACAAATCCCTATACACTCCTTCATCCTGCATACCCTCAGTCCTAGAACCCTGCTACCTCACACTAAGCGCACACACACACACACACACACACACACACACACACACATATACCTATGTATGGATGCGCACATATAAACTCACCCAGACAACTCACACACATTACACCCATGCCTGCAGACCACAGGCACAAACACACACATACACACACACACACACACACACAAACTGTCCATCTCTCCATCTTGTTGGGACTCACGGGTCATCCATGAAGTCATAAATCTCTCTCATGGCCACACCACCAACATTGACAAAGAAGACGAGGCGAAGCAGGACCAGGTAATGTTCTGGAGGCATCCAGAGCACAAACTTCAGGTAGAATGTATTGAGCTCGGCCAGCAGGAACTGGAGAGTAGAGAGAGGAAATGAAAGAGGTGTAGGTAGAGAGCGGGAGAAAGAGAGACAAAGATGGCTGTCCAGAGGAAACAGACTGGCCAAACAATGTATAGCAGGGAGGAGCAGGGGAAATCCAAACAAAAGAACAATTCCTACTCTCCTGCTCAAAATCTAAATTAGACATACACCTCCCAAAACTTCACAGACCACCAGCACCAAAGTGCAAAAAAAAAAATGACAGTCCTCCTAGCAGAGGTGGAGGGAATAGGTACAATATATGACTATGACTGCTTCAAGACAAGGGACAATAATGTTTAATTCATTCCCTACTCTTCACCTTTGTGTAAGGCAAAGGAAATGATCGAAGATGTCTCAGATGGTTCACTTAATGGTTGAACCCAAACCTTGATGAGGTGGCACCGCTCTCTGACTGGAGGCTCACCATGAAGATGATCCCACAGACTGCCAGCCACCTGCGCAGGTTGGATGCAGGTTTCCACTCAAACTTGACCCAGCTGTAGGGGGTAAACTGGAAGGCGATGCGTTTGATCTTCCCCCTGTGGATAGCTTATTCTTATTATTGCTGAACCACATACACACCATCCATATCTCAATAACCTATCAACAGTCATGCCATATCAACAGTTATGCCAGCCCCCTGATTTCATCTAACCAGAAAGACATTTCTAAGTTTATTGTTTTTTGCTCTGTTTTTTATTTTTTGTAGGTACAGGAGAGTAAGATTTCATGGGCTCCAATATATAAGGAACCACCACGTGTTTCCAGTGATTCAGAGCTCTCAACCAATCTTCTTTTGGTATGGAAAGAGAGGCCTTTTGATTGGTAAGGTATGATAGCCCCACTCACAATGGTTTTCATGAAGCCCAATCAAACATTTTATTCAATTCCATATGCTGGTAAACTGACATTCTGTGTAATATTCCAAGCACACCTGCTTGAATTCATAATACAAAATGAAAGACAAAGCCATGTAGTAATTACTCCGAGTCCTGTGGGTTGCCTGGATGATGTGAAACTGATGATAAAAGAGGAGGAGGATGGGAAATGGAGGAAGTGAGCATACTTGTAGGTGGGGATGTTCCACAGGCCCTGCCACTGGTATGGTTTCATGGACAGCCAGCCCAGGGTCTTCATCCCACAGTAGATCCCCAGGCCATTACACACCAACACATCCATGATCCACTGGGAGAGAAGTGAACAAGGGGCATTAGTGACATCAAACTAACCCAGATGGACTAAACCCATTATATGGCAGGAATCCCAAAACAGTGTTTGTGTGTGTCAGTGGGGAACAGTGTGCATTAGTGTGCATGTTAGTGTGTAAGTTGGGGTATGCTAATATACATTAGTGAGTGTTAGTCTAAGCATGTACATCAATGTGTGTTAGTGTGGAATTTCATCTTAGTGTGTGCTGGTGTATATTAGGGTGTGCATTAGTGTGTATCAGTGTGTATGTGAGGAGCACTGCTTACATGGTCCCACCAACACTCGGAGAAGTTGGGCAGCTGGTGCTCCAGGCTGTACTCCAAAAACTCGAACATCACACTGATGATCATGCACATCCACCAATCTCTGATCATCAGGGTCTGCCACAGCACAGAGCAGAGAGCACATTAGTCATTCATTTACACCTATGTATCTGCTTATATCTCCACACAAACTACCAGTATTAGTACTGTCCTTAATTAGAATTATTGTTATCCACCACTAATCATCACTATCAAAATGTTCACTTTATACATAATACGAGAAATGTCAGTTGATAACCAGTCACACACACGCATGCAAGCACACATGCATGCACATCCGGCGCGCTCGCGCACACACACACACACACACACACACACACACACACACACTCAAAGTACCCACACGCACGCATACATGCGCACATGCACGCGGATAACCTGAAGGTTCTGAAAGTTCAAAGATGTGCTGATTGGCCAATACTCAAAAAACTTTCCAATACCAAGTGCATTCTTTCACTTCCCTTTTTAAGACTGTTTGATTAAAAAAATCTTTAAACTAGATTTGTGGGCATATCCTGAAGTAAATGCAATGTGTAGCTGCCTGTGTGCATTATTGAGTACTCTATTTGAGTACTTGAGTGCTCTATTCGAGTTGCCGTGTGCTGCCTCCCTCCCGTCCCTGTATAATTTATGTGTGTAGAGCAAGAATTCATGGAGATATGGCAGTGTAAAAAAACGTATTTTCAAACGCGGAAGTGACATACTCTCGCTGTTCTCTTGCCTATAGTTTTGAATGGGGGTAAAATTTTTAAAGCGTCATCACAGCACTGAACCAAAGACATTGTGAGAATTTGCACAGGTTCACCTTTATTTTGATGTACAATTTATGCGTGGAGAGCCAGAATTCACAGAGATACGGCAGTGTTTTTTTCAACCAGACTAATAATAATAAGGGACAATCACACTAAAAAATCTTTTCTGCAACCAGAAAGCGAGCAGAGTGTGAATCATCCACTATTTAACATCATTTTACCTCAAGCCACTGTGCACCTTCTTCATCACTCAAATCACTCTATAGACTCTCATAATCTTTACTGCTGCAATTCATCATAGTGCCTCACAACATGCTGGGTACATTGCCTGTATCGTAAACAATGACAGCTGTCTGTGTGCGTGTGTGCGTGTGTGCGTGTGTGTGTGTTGGTGTATTTGAGAGTTGTGGTCAATTTATCTCTCTTTCGAGACATACCATGAATACCTTGAAAATACCATACCATGAAAATGTGATTACTCTAAACACTGATAAGAAGTCAGAATGTGTTTACATGTGTAACCTCAAAAGGAATTTTTAACAAGTGACTATTGTGCTCCTTACAAAATGTACATACATCACAGACCCTTCACTACACACTCAAGGCAACACCATACTAAGTTGATGAACTCCATTCACGAGTTTCTAAATGTCTGACCAAAACCTACCTTGATGTACCATCCCAGGAAATGGGCAGGGACAAAACCATCCATTTTGTCCTGAAAGACAAATAGACATTTTCATTGAAAGAACGACAGTATGGAACTGCCAGTATAAGAGACGTGTGGAATAACTGCAAAAAATGCTCAGGCAGTACACATACACATTCAGATAAAAGAAACTCAGATACTGGATAAAACAGTCTGGTTAGTGACTGTAATCTAACATAATGAGGTTAAATGCATCAAAAAAAGCATTTAGTAAGATGAGCTGAATGCTCATAGGTTTTTCCCTTGACCAAAGCACTGAAACATAGCACCTCTGAGCATCTCAACAACCCACACCAAGGCAGGGTAGCCGCCTCTCCCCGGGGAACTGAGCGCTCATGTGGCATTTAAAAGCCAACCGTGCCTCAGTATTACCGTGCCTCAGTAGAGCACAGAATGCTGGCACAGCGAACAAAACAAAAAATGACACCATGAAACTGAATGGCATTTGCAGGCTAGCTTGGTAGTTTTATTTCCAGCCAGCTAACTTGTTAACAGGGCTGAAGCCCACTCAGCTTGCAAGCTAACTAACAAAACAGCTAGATTCATGAGGTCGAAAATTGAATTACCTTGCTAGCTAGCCAGATAAGTTGTTATCTATGTAACTAGCTAGTCAGTTAATTAGCTCATAAGACTAAAACAAGATAGCTAACTACTATAGTTGAAAAACAACGTCGTCCTCATCAGCAGTGAATACACTTGTTTTGTTTTCACCTTTTTATTGCTTTAGCTGGCTAGCCAGATAATAAAGTATAAAAATGCATTGAATCCTTGTCACCAGCACTCGCCTGACCACTGGTCTCCCCAGGAAGATGCAGATGCAGTCTGTAGTCCCATCAGAAGGTGTGCTGAGACGCTGTTACCAAGGTGATTATGAAGGCTGCTGAAGTTCTCTCTGCTATACAGAAGAACTAACATAGCAAGTTGTGGACAGTGATTGGGGGTGGGGGGGGCAGGCCTTACCCAGATGTTGTGGTAGGGGTCCGTGGCATTCCCTGGGTCATATATGAGGCAGTTCCCTCCATAGTCACGCTCTGGCAGGGGCACACCTAGCTTGGGGTCAATGTACTTCATGAACTGACGACCATCATGGACTGTCTGAAGAGACAGAAATAGAGACACTCAATGGAGATGCCCAGTTTAAGAGGGATGAAAAATTCCCATGCAAAAAAGCTTTCTGTATTTCATCATTATACCCATCAAACATATTCAACTCCAATTAGGGTCTTAAAAAACAGACAATGAGCATAATTCCATTAATGATGCCTGGCAACATAGGACAAACAAGGGCTGGAACCTGCCGAGTAGGTTAAGAGGGACTGCCAGAAAGCTGATCTTCATGCCTCCATAAAATAAAAAAGGATCAGATCTCCAGGCCTGGAGTTTATCCAGAGCATGCTTCTTCTCTTCTCCTACAGAATCGTAGCAGATGATCTATTGCTCCTGTTATCTCAATTCCTTTCTCTCCCTTTCACCCTTTTTGATGTATTCGAGACCAAGGGGGCAGAGCTGGTCACTGCTAATCAGAGAATGACAGTTATGTTCTGAGCTTGTGATTAGAGTGCTTGTTCTGCGAAGCACATATGCTGCACCAGGCTGAACAACAAACATGATTTATTGCCATGGGCGGAGAGCCTGCATGATGGTACTCCTCACAGTAGGGTGCGAGGTCTTAAAAGGCACTCACTTTAAAAGGATCAATAGGAATTTGGCTGAATGAACAAAGTGCCATTGACTGGGTGACTGATTTGGGTGGTCAACTAAACATATTCCCTGTGGATTTTACTTAACCTTTCCGATAAGCTTCAAAAGGATATCACACTCCAATCAGATATACGTCACGAGCAGTCACTGTAAGGTGAATAGGGGTAAAATTTGTATAATAATACGAATGTGAATGCTTTATAATGAACTGTGATTGAGTGCGTGTGTTTGTGTGTGTGTGTGTGTGTGTGTATGCATGCATGCATGTTTCTCACCTGGAAAAGGATGAAGATGAGGAAGAGTTCGTAGACGACAGTGACGCACAGCCAAAAGCGCCAGTATGCTGTGAAGAGAAGAAATGTGACCACAGACATTAATTTTCAAACCACAAAAACAGCAGCACTGAAACACACACTCACAGACATGCTGGAATAGCAGCACTGAACATTACCAGGATAAATTACAGAGGAACATGAGGGCAACCAGAAACACAGCTTCTGAGGTTCTGGATCAGGAAGTGGGGGGGCAGTGTAGCATAGTGATTAAGGAGACGGACTTGTAACCAAAAGGTTGCCGGTTCAATTTCCCACTGGGGCACTGCTGCTGTACCCTTGGGCAAGGTACTTAACCCACAATTGCCTCGGTAAATATCCAGCTGTATAAATGGATATCGTTGTAAAAAACTGTAACCTACGTAAGTCGGTAAAAGCATCTGCTAAACGCCAATAATGTAATGTAAATGTAATGTAAAGAAGTCATTGACACACAGTAGCCATATTTGGACCAATCACAATGACCGCAGCTTGACTGGATGACAAAAAGGGGGCTAGAGAGCAGGGGGTGAGTGGGATATATCTCAATGAAGCCCATTTTGGGTATTCAAAGGAGTCCTCAACCCAATTCTGACTGCTCGCCATGCGCCCATAAGCTCCTACTAAATGTCAATTTAGGCACTTTCGGATAATCCATAAGCATGTGTGCTGTGCTGTCATGTGTATACATTTAAGCTACATCAGATTGACATCACGCAGTGCTCAATTTGAACAGCCCAGCCCTGTAGTACCCTTGGGCAACTGCCTCAGAAATTATCCAATGTCACTAGCTGACAGCGCCCGGGAGTTCACAGGAGGAACACAATGGCTTCATTCCCCCGGGATAGGGGTGGGTGTGTCGGCAGGGGCTTCGGTCCCATTAGCAACAGCGACCCCTGCTGGTCGATCGGGCGCCTGTGGTTCATGTGCCAAAGCTGCATATGAACTGTCTTCCTCCGACTCATCTCTGTGCTAGCTTAGCTTGTGGGCCGCAGAGCGAAAAGAAGCAGTCGCTGACATCACGTGTCTCAGAGGAGGGCACATGCTTGTCCACGCTCTCCCGGATTGACAGTGAGGGTTGTGCAATGAGACCGAATGATATCAAATTGGACATTCCAGAATTTGGGGAATTGGCCATTCCAAATTGGGGAGAAAATGGAAAAAGGAAAAAAAAAAAAGAAACTATCCAGCTCTGTAAGTTGATAACATGTAAAAATCATATGCTATGTCAGTCATTCTGGATGATAACATGTAACTTAATGTGGCAATAATGTAATCTGTGATGTGGTTACCCACAATTCATTCTTGAATTCAAATGTAGACAAAAACCTTCCACTGAAACTCACACTGTCACACAAAGGCCCAGTGAGCATTTATAGAGGCACGGGACTGGTTGTGCAGGCAAAACCAGATGAGCGGCCAGGTTAACCGCAAACACGTTGCCCAGCTGACACAAGCAGGAGCCTTTGTGGTACCACCAGGGCCAGGAGAAACCAGAATGTCACAGCGGGGACTGAATGCCTTTGCTGCCATGCCCAGCTCCACTCATCTCCACAAGTGAGACCAATGTGACCCCCCCCAATCTCCATTAGAAGCAGCATGCGAACGCCCCATTTATTCACAGAGAAGGCCTAGCTCCTGTATCTGGCTCAGACATCCGCAATGAACAACACTAGGCAGCCACAGGAGCTAGCAGCCTCTCTGTATCTGTTGCGACAGGAATCTCAGGAATCTCTCTGTTGGACTCATTCAAAGAGCCAGCCAACACCGCAAACAAGCCAGAGGGAAGCTCTTTATTGCTAATGGCTAGCTGCAATGGTATAAGGACTGTGCCGGCACGCACATAGATGCAAACTGAGTGATGAGCTGCTTGTCTATGGCACAAATCAAAAACAGAAGCACTCAGGGGATAAGTTCATTGATATTGTTAACAGGAAGGCTGCTGTAAACATGAACAATCTATCTAATCTATCTAACCATCATGTGTTCTTGGCCATGGTTCCCAATATTATGTTTCTCATAAAAAGGGAAAAGACTAGGCAGATGCAGAGAAGCAGCCAGATGGCTTTGTTTCTGCTAGAACAGGGCAGGCGAAAAGTGTGCGTGCTGATTAAGGTCTCGCTGTTCTGCCTCCCTAAGCAGGTCAGCGTGGTTGGTGCTCAAACTGGCAGTAATTTAGGCTGCTACTGTGAGACGCCCTGACAGAGGCCTCTGGGACAGTTGCTGGCTTTGCTGCTGAGGTTATGTAATCCACAGGTGCATCGCTGCTCGTTCGTGGAGCAGAAGGTATATTGATCCAGGATTGGGGTTCGCCTCTTAGACACAGAAAAGAGTTCCAGGCCCCTATGAGGAAGGGATATCCTTTCATCTGGACTTGCCTGAGTGCTCATTAAGTGCTTTGGACCGGTGACACTCACCCTAATGAAAGAGCTAGGTGCCACTGATGGAAAATCTCAGATACATGAAGATACATATGAAGCACATAACATTCAGAGGTCTGCGTGTGTTTTTGTGTGTGCATGTGTATGTCCTACTGTTGAGACGTACCTGGATGTGGTCTGGTAAAGGGTCCATCTTTTGCTTGTGTCACCCCGAAGCAAAGGAACACCAGAATGCTGGCCACAATCCCCCTGAGAGCACACAGACCAACATGAACACCAAGGCACACACTGAGCCTCACATTTCCCTCTCTGGCCACAATACACACATGCCCACAGACACACACTCACACCTACATACATGCACACACAGAAAGAGAGAGAGAGAAACACACACTCACAGACCTGCTGCTCAGCAATCAGTCACCTTTGTCCTTAGTTGTCACTAATGACCCAGCTGGACCAAGGGTTCATGTTTATGTTCAGAGGTAAAGTATACATTTCCATGTCTCTATTGTTTGTGATAAGCAGTGAGGGTGACACATAATATTACACATATTAAAGTATTTGCATAATCTAAAAGCACAGCTGTGAGTGGAAATGGCCTTTTCTGCAAGCATCCACGCAGAGAAAGTGTTTTGGAGCTGCGCTGGACAGAAATAACTGTTCTGGTTGGAGAGATGGAACTGTCCCTGTTACGCGACATTAGCTAACAGGATTACTCCTGGTCAGTGCTGCCCAGGCCCAAGCTCCGCCCCGAACCTCCTGCTGCTGGGTCATGCAGTGTAATCCAACACCTCTGCATGGCAATTAGTCACAGATACCCATCACAACCAATCTCTCCCCTAGAGCACTTTCCCTCTCTGTTCCTCGAACCTGAGGTGCGTGTGTGTGTGTGCGCGTGTGTGCACACGCGTGTGCCTTCCTCTGAACAGCACCGAGAGGCATCAGAAAACTATTGTGCACTCTCCACTGTCTAACCTCTTAGTCGGCCAATCATGGTGCAGCTCTGGCCCACAGTCATAGAATAGACTGTAGTTTGTCCTCAACAGAAGTGTCTATCTGGGGTGTCATTCAGAGAGGCATGTGTCACTGGGTACCCGGCCCTGCCAGCAGTGCCCAAAATAAGTATCATTTTTCACCCCTTCCCTGGTGTGACATATGCTAGGCTTTAAAGTCCCATCTAGGCTTTGAATCCATGACCCTGTGAGTTGATTCAATAGGCTGCGGTTACCAAAGGCAACTGTGCTGACCTCTTGGTGTTGTAGGCAGTGTCTTGGGGTGTCTCTTCCAGTAAGGTGACATAGACCAGGGCACAGGTGAGAATGAACAACACAGTGAGGGTGTGAGCTCTCCTGTAAAGAGACAAAGACAGAGAGAGACAGAGAGAGAGAGAGAGAGAGAGAGAGACAGAGAGAGAGAGAGAGAGAGAGAGAGAGAGACGGTGAGGAAGAAATCACAAGAGTTCAGTTTCCCAACATGATCCACTGTTTTTCATAGCTTCTCCTTTCCTATACATTGTAACATACATTATTACCTATGGCAAACAAAGAAAGACAGAAAGGAGCTGAGAGTGAGAGAGAGAGAAAACAAAGTGGGTTTTGTTTTAACGGGTAACCGAGTTAAACACTTTATCTGTACTGATGTGCATTTATGTGTTCTTTGCATAAATGTTTGCTTTGGCAAATGTTTGTTTTACTGCAATGTGTATTTGTCATGCCAACAAAGCTTACTGAACGGAACTGAGAAACAGAGAGAGGGACAAAGAAAGAGAAAGAGGCAGAGAACCTGAAAAACTGTTTCCAAATTGTGACAACAGTTTTGGGATCGCAAATAAATATGGGTGGCAACAATACTGGGAGTCCCGTGATGACAAGCCTGCTGAGTTCAGCTGGACGCGCCCAGTGGAAGCAAATTCACTGACAGTGTTGCCCTGGCATGTGGCCAACACAGACTGTGCGTGGTGTGGTGCCAAAAGAATGCCGCAATGGAGGGAGGTAAACAAACAGGACTATGGGGGCTCTGACATGTGATTATAGTTGTCCCACTGTACCCCAGAGCCCTGGGGAAGAACTTGTCTGCTGGTATTCACACCCAGGCCAGGTATGGGCCTTCAGGGTTACTCCTTATCACACCTCATCCAGACATTAGTGCTATGTCTCCAGTGGAGATGGTCACGCAAGGCTCCTTGCAGTCATCTATTATTAGGTAGCTGATCAGTAGAAACAAGGCCTTCACCCTCCAAAACCCAGAACCGTTCACACCAGTTCCAGTTTTTGCCCATGCAGCTCAGTTTTAATTGGGTTACGAGGAACAAATGCCACAATTTCACCCCCACAATAATGTTCAGTTGTTGGGCCAAACAACTTAAGTGGTGCAATGACATTTTCAGTGCAATGTGAATGGAGCTGTAAAAATGCAGGCATACATGTGCAAAACACCCCCCCTTCAAGAAAGCCACATTTCAACAAACACGTTTTTCTGAAATATTGCTTTCCAGTTCTTCCTTGATCTGAAACCACCTTTTACAAATAAAGTATCATAATTATTATGAATAAAAAACAGGATGCTGTTTTTTGGATATTGCCTGCTATAGATCCCAGTGGACCATAGAGGAGCTTCTCTGTAACCGCAGGGACAGGATTCCCTTGGAAACAATAATCCAGCACGGTTACTTAGCACTGAAGCCTTTATAAAGTGTATACCTATTAAGATATTATCACTCAACGTCACCAAACAGGAGACACAGGCTTAAATAGATGAATCTGGATTGTTTACTGGATTATATTACTGTGTCTGAATTTGTAACAGTGGCCTCATTTCTGCCTACATTTTAAAAATCATCTGAATTTTTACAGCTACCTTTAAATTTTGCTGTAGTAACAAACTCTACGTTCCCAAAGCGCAGGACTTTTCATTGTTCCAAGAGTGGGTAAAAGTACTATAGGCGGTAGAGCCTTTTCGTACCAAGCTTGGGAGCAGACTCTCTCTCTGCCTTTAAGTCTAGGCTAAAAACTTATCTTTATTTCATTTACATTTACATTTATTTATTTAGCAGACGCTTTTATCCAAAGCGACGTACAAAAGTGCATACAGTAAGTATTAGCGACAGTACGGGGACAGGATGTGTACAGTTCCACACTGAGACAGTTCTCAGCTGAGATCAAGGTCTGTTTGAGGACACAGTACTTTCTAATATATACAGTTACAGTTATACAGTTATACCAACAGCGCAATAAGTACCAGAGTAAAGGCGGTAACAAGAAAACAAAACACAACAAAGCACACAGCAATTTATAACAGCACTGATCGGGGGCAGCGATTGTGTGGCAGGTCAGTCCAGGTAGAGTCTGAAGAGATGTGTCTTCAGAGCACGTCTGAAGGATTGGAGTGATGGAGCTGTCCGTAGCGGGATGGGGAGTTCGTTCCACCACTGGGGAGCAACATAGGAGAAACGCCGTTGCCTTGCAGAGCGAGAACCTCCCGCTCTGTCTGTGCAAGGGGCGAGACATCCAGTTGCTGCTGAGCGTAGGGGCCGGGCAGGTGTGTAGGGCTGGATGATGTCTTAGAGGTAGGTAGGAGCTATCCTGTTTAATGCAGAGAAGGCGAGGGTCAGCGTCTTGAATCTGATCCCGGCAGCGACAGGGAGCCAGTGGAGGGATTTAAGCAGGGGAGTAACGTGGCAGAATTTGGGGAGGTTGAAGATTAGTCGGCCAGCTGTGTTCTGGATGAGCTGCAGAGGCTGGGTGGTGCAGGCTGGGAGGCCTGCGAGGAGAGCGTTGCAGTAGTCCAAGTGAGGGAGCAAATCCTTTAGTTGAGGGACACAGCATGGTGCTGACATTGATCGTAGAGTCTCTGGTGGACTAAGTGGTCATTGCTGTCACTACATCATGGCCTGGGTGCTCTGTGTTCAGCTGATCCAGCTGTGGTCTGGTGTTGACTGCCTTAGGGTCACCCTCATGATCGCGCTGGCCCCTTGCCTCTCGTCCCCTAGGTATGCTGCCATAGTGCTTACCTGCTGGGATTTTTCCTTATTACACACACATGCATCCCTCTTCCTCCCTCTGTTCCCCCCTTTGCCTTTATGTTTCCTATTCCTGCAATTAACATCCACTAATCACTGTTTTCTATTTGTTTCCTATCCCTGCTCTGGGCTCCTGCCTGGAGCTGTAGCCCAAGAGTCACATCCTGATCCCCAGTGCTGCTACCCCACTGCCCTGCCTATCAAGCAAACTGCGTGCCAAGAACCGGACATTTTAGGATACATTTTATAATCACTCTGTTGTTAATTACTACTGTCTATCAGACTCAAATGTCTTAAAGTACATTGTACAACTTTGTTTTCTGTCTAATTCTATCTGCCTAGTAGCGGCCAGAAGCAGATGGGCTCCCCCTCTGAGCCGGGTTCTGTTCAAGGTTTCTTCCTGTTACTCAGGGAGTTTTTCCTTGCCACTGTTGCCTCAGGCTTGCTCACAGGGGGTCTCAGGCCTGGGAACAATGTAAAGCTGCTTTGTGACAACTTGTGTTGTAAAAAGCACTATACAAATAAAATTGAATTGAACTGAATTGAATATATTGAAGCATTACAATGTCATTGTCATCAATGGAGAAAACCCTGCCCCTCAACTTTGACAGTACAGACTGAGAACTGTTCCATCAATCTTATCTGCACTATATCGCGAGTATGAGCGAACAGAATTTCTCCCTACTGATGAACACGTTTTTCTATTCATGCATGCAACGTTATGTAAGTCCTGCCAATTTAAAATACCCCCCGTGTAAGTATGTCACTGACAAGGTAAAGAGGAGGGTATATGAGGAGAGTAAAAGAGAAAAATGCAGAGCACACAACTGCAATACTGTTGGACCAGGAGGAGCAGGCTGGTAGCCTAGGGGCCAGATAGGTGCCTGCTTGCATGCAACAGGCTGAGGGACAGAAGGCTTAGCTACCTCCTGCAACAGCAGCATGTCTGTTTGTTCACAGAAATTGAAGAGATTGTTTGGTTTAAATGGATATTATGCTTTAGTGATTCAATATTGTCATCAACATTCATTGTATAAAAATTGCCAAGCAAAAAGTAGATTAGATTTTTATGGGCATACCAAGAAGTTGAATGTGAACTGAGAGACAGAAACACAGAACACAGCAAGGAGACCATTTCAGCTCTCACAGGTATGAAGTCAGTCCACATTCTTGACAGCAGCCACTGAGCAGGTTTCACAGTGTATGTGTAATTTGGGAGGGGTATGGGGTAGGGTGCATGCTGGTTGCAAAGTCAGAGTCACAGCGCTAAGTCTCTGTTTTGTTTATCTTCAGCTTGTAGCCTGTTTTTCTGGCAAGTACCAGTGAAAAAAAAAAAAATCAGGCTAAGAAATGGAAGGGTGGAATCGCACACAGTAACACTTCCCAAGTCTGGCCAGCATGAGAACTGAGATCTTTCAACTTGTGAGAACAATTGGAGCAAAAAAAAAAAAAAGATACATTACGAAATGCATTTGTTGAGGCATACTTCAACAGAGCCCTCCCAGATATCTGAATATTCCAATAGGCACAAGGCCAGCGTACCTCAGCAACCCTCCAGGTGCCCCTTCACCTTAATTCCTGTATCCTTCCAGCAGTCTGCACAAACACACTATTTTATGACCCGTTGACATTGTGAAATATCATGTGCACTAACATTCCCACCCAGCTGAAGGATTCTATGCACACCTTTTTAAGCTCTGTGCCTTTGTAAAAAAATAGCATCATGTTTGAAATGTTACATAGCTCAAACATTACAGTGTGGGGTCTATCACATCCAAGAGGTGGTGGCTTGCTCCCCATTGCCTCCTTGTGTTCATACTTGCTGTGTGTTTGCACGTAAAGGTGTGTGTGCGTGTTGGGGGGTGGGGGTCTGACCGTCTGTCATGGCGTGTTAAGACATGGACCCACTGCAATTTACTGAATGGATAGGCTAACTGCAACGCCCCCCCCGCCAATCCCCCAGCTATGAGGCTACATCTGCCCCGGCTTAAAGTCTTTAGCGGATCCCAGTGCACTTTCTGCTGAAGAGGCAAGGAAGGAGATACAGACGTCCTAGACGCTTATGACACAAAGGCGCATGCTGGCCGGCTTCCATCGCAACCTGTGCAATCGGTGGTATTACTGAAGTCGCAGTGATATTTAAAGGGCAGAACCGTATAAAAAACGCGAAAACAAGTAGCTGGGCCGTGTGGGCGGTGACACACCCGTTCGACTTTAAAACAGGGGTTCAGTTAAGTGGAAACAAAAGCCACGCGGCCTCAGCAAATCTAAGCAGTCACCACCTACTAAACGATTAAACCCTGAAAACCCTGAATGTTTTGAGGCCTTGAGTAAGAACGTTTTGTTTTCATTTTGGAGAATGTTTCCCTGTAGCGTAAATGGTAGCTGATAACATTGATGTCACAGTTGACCACATAGCAAAGTGGCTACATCAGATACGAGCTTTGAGCCGCCGAGATTTCGATATCCCAGCACCATTCTCGGCTTTGACATTCACCTAAGTTGCAATCCGTAACCTTGAATCACGGAGCCATCAATAACTGTTACGTACATAAGTTTCACTCAACGAACAGTCCCCGACTACTCAGTTAGCTAGAGCGAGCATATTCTTACACATAAAATGCAGGCAAGCACGATTTTCGTATTATGACCTATTTTTGACAGGCACACGCACCTTCTCCTCATGAAAGCAATGAAAACAGCCGAAGGTAGCGTTTCCCAGACAGCCCATCAATGAATGACGCGCTTGAAACCAAGTGCAATAAAATGAATCATTTGCCATTTTGTTGGAGTGGTTCATTCCGACCAACTAAATCTGTCATTTCATTGCTGACCAATATAATCATCTTATTTCACATCTGCCAAATTTAGCGCACATTCAAAGTCTAACGACTAAATACACTGTTAAAATATATTCAGTCTTAATGTAAACAGCACTGTAGTTAATCGATAATGTAGAGAATACCGGACTACCTCTAGTCATTCCAGCAGCGCAAACATTAAGCCATCAATAGCTAGCTACGAACGATTTCAATGAAAGCGAGCAAGCTATGGATGTTACATGTAGCAAGCAAAAAGTCATTTCATAATAGAGTCCCAACTCACCAAAAGAAAGTGTTTGTTCCGTCATCAAATACTTCTGACTCAGTGGTCCGCCTCGCACTGTTCTCCCGTAAACCCTGCTTTGCAGACTTGGGTTTGGTTGTCGATACTGGTGTTGCTGGTACTGGATCGTGGGAACCGCCGGCAAGCGTTAGATCGACTGACCCGTTGTTGACCTGTTCCTCCGCTGCGGCGGATCTGCAGCTCGCGAAGACCACGTCGCTTTTTTTCGATTCGGGTTTAGCCATTCCTTACCGAATCACTCAGTCACCAAAGAGCGTATGCAAGCTAGCAGGCTGGCTAGAAATACAGCTTGACAGCCAAACACGGTATTAATTTGTCTTCTTTCACTGCGTGTCATCCACAGGAATGGCCCCACCCGGCGACAAACAGCATTTAAACTCGAATTCAGAGACAACCTTCTCTAACAATCTGACAGGCAGGTAATTGCAAGCTAGCAAGGTAACGTGAAGGTGTCACTTGTGATGTTGCAAGACGCGTTACTTATGCGGCTAGTCTAATACTAGTGCCTGGCTATCTTATATGGATTTGACTTTACGAATGACCTGGCTAACTTGTTACCTAGCAGTTACCAAGTCCCCTTTTAACGACTAGTGACCAGCTAATTATCTGCCCTCCCCCTATTTGACAGAGCATACACCTAACAATCTAGCTAACCCAGCGTCCGTCATTTACAGAATGTCTTACCAAGTTCAAGTTGTACGTTAGGCAGTTATTTAGCACCGAATATTAAACGTTTCACTGGCACAAGTAAACATTATTTTGACATGACAAAATCACATACCGTCTAACTAACTGACTATTAACATTTCAGGCTGATGCAACACAGTGCTGGAAAACGCATCTATTACGTTAAATGTCTAGCTAACTAGGTCGCTGGTTTGGTGAAGCACAGCTGAATCCAGGGTGTTTGGATAAGACAGGCCACACGTTAGTTTTCCCCCAAAAACGCAGCTACCTGTTTAGCTAGGTAGCTAGCTAGCGATCACATGCACGACAATTCAGCACTGACGAGAGGAGCTAGGAATCGTTTTCAAAAATAGTGTAGCAGTAAGTACTTAGTCTATCAAGCTATTATTCATTCGAAAAAGACACGTATAATAGGCAAAACAAATCGTCTCCCTCCTGCATCAATTTGCTACATCAACGGCAATCACTGCCTCAAGATGTGTTAGAGTAACCCGCGACCAGCGTTACTAAGCTTTGCCCATATGAAAGGATAACACAGAGAACTTGAGTCCGTTTTTGGTGTCGTCACTTCCTTCGATGTCATGACGTAACCGAACCGTGTGCCAAACGTCATTGCACAGTGACCAACTTGGCAAAGTCAACCAAAGAGAATTGAATGATTGATAGCCGCCTGTAATGTCGACTACTTTTTAATGTTTTAAATCGAATTTCCAGTTGTAATATGTGATTACAATTTTCAGATATGCTGTAAGAAATAATTGATACATTTCCGCATCCAAGTGCCAATTCTCCAAAAATGACTAGTGTTCACTTTTCAGGCATCTCTCAAATATATTGAACTTGTCAATCACAAACAGGCTACGTCAGCTGTCATAACTGTTAACATTAGCCTCTCAGCTTACAAAGTGAATTTCCACCGATTTTCCCCCGTCTCAAATGCCGAGACGCCAAAATGTGATTTAAAGTAAGATTAAAACAATGTGAATGTTATTTATACATCTTCGCAAATGCAAAGCACGTTGGACAACTATAGACAAAAAAGCTGTTTATGACGTTATAGGTAATGAGAAATGGGTCTAGGAAAAACTGGTGACATACATTGAAAATCAGGCTTCAATATCGAATAGCAGCTGTTGCTGGAGGGAAATAAACTGAAACAACCAGCACTACATAGATGGAGGGTTTGCATGTCTATATTATGCATAAATACACCCAGATTTTTTTTTCATTCATTAGTTAATAGTTTTGGTGCTGTTGCTGGTGTATTGCACTGGTGTCAGGAAATACTAATTTGCATGAGTGCAGTTGAAACATGACCACTTTGAAACATTGTGCTGTCATTTTAGTGTTCTAGTGAACTACACATAACAGTAGGTGTTGGAGACATGGATGTCACCATGAAACTCATTTTTAATTTTTTATTTTTTTGACAGAATCAACTTATCTTAACCAGGTCAACGGGCAACCTTTGGCTGACAGCATATTAATGACTACAATAAAGCAACCTCTCATCTCCCAGTAATCTTTCAGCCAAACGTCTCTGCGAAACTGCATTGTCATCATGGGATAATCCCCAAACTGTGTGTGACGCCACCAAAAGAAACCCTTATCCTCCTCCCTGTGTGTGGTCAGAGCAGTTGTGTTTGGTTGGCTATTCAGGACAAAGTTCAAGCAATTGCTCCCACTGTGGCAAAGCACATTCAGATGGCTGGCAACAAATAAAAAAAGAGAAGAAAGTTAGACTTTGCTGAACCAGTGTGAGACAGCACTATTTATTGGGCCTGAGTTACAAAATGACAGAATTTCATTATTCTTATTTCTTACATTTCAGAAACAATGATTTTTGTAGTTGTGTGGTAGAAGAATTCTGGAAACCATGCTTTGGATGTTGTTTTTTTCAAGGGATAAATGAATAAAACAAAGGAATGCTGAAAATATCAGTCCATTTTACAATAAATAAATAAATCAGTGTGGTGATTAATCAACATACAAGGGAAGTGGACACCTTGTCAAAAGACTTGGAAAAACATTCTTGCCTGGGAGTGTAGTTTACTTGTGATATGGGAGCTTGACATTGTAATGCTTACAAAGCTAGCCACATAGTTAAGTGGATACATGAGGAAAAAAGCTTTGAGCCATAGAGATTTCAGTATGCCTGAGACTTAGGTAGTGTGGATGTGTTGCAGGGGAGCTAAATTTGTGACCAGAAGGTTTCAGGTTCAAGTAGGATCAAAAAACTTTATTGTACAGTAAATGCTTCGTGAAAGGGAAATACCATGCTTTTTGAGTTCATTGGTTTACTACATTTAAACATCTGTCCTCACTGCATCTCATGTCAACCAGTAAATTCTTTCCTGCAAGGACTGTTCCAGTAGCAATTCCCTTGCACATTATAAAACATTACAATATCTTGCCTTTTTTAAAGAGGGTTTAAATTACGGATGGGATAAATGTGTAAGGATTGTCGGGAGAGTACCATGCATTTTATGGCTATTTGCCCTGGTCTGGGTTTTCTAGGATTCCTTTCCCTACTCGGGACCAGAACAAGCACAGATAAGATAAGTCAACAAATACACACACATAGCAGGCAAGAGGGCAAATGGTCTACCACCATAAATACCCCAAAATCAGTGACCACAGATCACATACCTACTTAAAATAAGCAGCCATCACTTTAAGATTGCAAGAAGTCACCTAAAACCTAGTCAGATACTTAAAACCTTAACCATAATGATTGACTGTTTGGATTCACATTATTTTACCAGATAAAAGCGGAAGTAGGGCGTGATACGCCCGCTTTGTTTATTGGTAAGCATGAATCTGCCCCTCGGATGTAAAATCCTTGGCTAAACGGTGGCTACAGTCATGTTTGGTAATCTGAAAGAGGTTTAGGCACCAAATACTTCTAATGTAATCTTATAAAAGAACTCTGCCTTTTTAGCCAATCTAAGTTGCTGAAGGTGTAACATCCTGGTAGACCACAGCTGCAGGGGGTTGCCTTCTCTCCCCCCTTCTCCCCTTCCTGAGCACAATCAGCGTGTGTGTGTGTGTGTGTGTGTGTGTGTGTGTGTGTGTGTGTGTGTGTGTGTGTGTGTGTGTGTGTGTGTTTCTTTGTGTGTACCTATACGTTCGGATCACTTACCCTTTTGTACCCCACAGTAATTGTACTCTCATGTCATGGAAAAATGTGGAAAACCCAATGTTGTGTGATAACACATGTATTTCTCAATATAGCAGCAAAACCACCATTTTACCAGTTCCTCTCAGACAACTCTCTCCTCTCAACCCATGCCTATTAATGTTTGGTGTCATTGCGATGCTCATGAAGAGCTAAATGCAATGAGGAGAATCTTGAAAATATATCTGGTATTTCCAGATGTTTGGATCGAAAGGACAAAATTAAGTCCTGGAGAAACTTCCGGGCACTCCCCAACCATAAAATTAATCATGTGTGGGTCAGGGAGGTGGCGAGAGCTTCTTCTTAAGTCAGGCCTAGAACAGGCCTCTTTGCTCAGTCTTTTGTCGTTGCTCAGTTTTGCCCCGCTCAGTTTTTGCCTCAGCTCAGACAGACGCTCAGTCATCCGTTCAGTCATCCAGTCCGTGGCTCAGTTTATCTTGCAACTTTTGCATTTTTTTGGGAGTTTTGCTGCTATCTTGAGTGGTTCCTGTGTTCTTCCTTGGAAGAGGTAAACAATTGGCTTGGGTAATTTTCTCTGCACGCATTCATTCACCATTCTGTGATCCATCCGTGTTCTTGTTTTGTTAATGTCTGTATGTAATTTAGTGTCTGTTATGGTAGTGGACCAGGTCTGTAGCCCAGACTTTGAATTTTGTCTTGTCTTAGTGTAACTGCTTAATAAACCTTTTTAATTTATTCCAGTTGTGGCTCTATATTTCTGGCAAAGGTTGATCCACCAGACTGCTCATCTCCTATCAACGAATTCGGTGATTTAATTGATAGTTAATATCTTTGATAATAATTATTAAATTAAATCATTTTTATTATTATTTTACATGTTGGTTAAGTGAGGAGTTTTAGTAATTGGCGTCATTTGTGTCTGGTATTCAGAGTGCTGGACGATAAACAATGCCGTTAATTTCTAAGACCGCTGGGTTCAGACCATTGAATTTTTATTAAATCTTCACTTCCCCGACAGGATTTACTCATTTATTTTTTTTTCAATGCAAGTGAGTGAGTGCTATCATCAAGAATTTGGAGCATTTTTTTAAACTGATTGGCTGCATGAGGAAACTGTAATTACAGTTATTTAGACCCAGCCTGGTTAACACTTTGTGCCAGTTCCCTAAGGAGGAAGATTTGTTCATGTCTTGGGTGCTTTTGTTGTGTTACTCTGCATCAGGATTTCAGCTGGCTAATATGGCAAAACATGAACTATAGGTCAATAGGGCAATATGTCTGGATATTTGTGTCTACATGTTAATAACAATAAAGTAAATCCGTAATCTAGTGCCCACACAGCATTCCATTTTGCTACTAAATGTTGCTTTAACCTCTCCTGCATTATATACTAATGCGGTCATTATACTTGTCAAACCAGTTTCATTTTAAAGTCACTTCTCTCATTTGTGGTATTTTTTCTGAAAAAAAAAAGAAGTTAATGAATGTGAAGGCATAACACAAACTTGCTATGTGAATGCTTGGGACAAAACATCATGTATTTTTGTTGACACAACACCTGTAACGCTTCCTGCAGCAAAAGTGCCAGACTGATGGACATGTTCTTTTTGCAATGACTGTTTTATGGTGCAGCCCTGAGTGCCAAATTTAAGGTTGCTAGGGGGTAAAACATTGTTTTATATGTGAAGTATTGTTTTTTTTGTAAGTGTAACAAACACAAGTGGATCCTGAAGCATAGAAATATCCAAGGAGACACTGTGCTCTAATGTGATCAGAAGACCACTATAGTAGATACATTCATAATAAATCCATGCACTAACAGTTCTCTTTTCTGGAGTCCAACACAGTCTGCTGTATCCTTTTCTTGAAAACAAATGAAAACTAACCAACACTTCCAAGTCCAGGAAAGAATTTCTGTATTTTAAAATCATGCTCACTTATGTTGCCAGTTTCTAATGTCACATCTCCTCTGGTAGAACCAGCAAACCTGCAATATATTTGCTAAAGGATCTGACTCAGAAATCATCTAAATGTGTACCATGTAACCCAGTTACAAATACAACTGTCTATGTTTTATCCCTATCCTGTTTTTAGGCACTGATATCAGCAAATGTGACAGCAGTGGTACGTACAAAGCTTATAGGGGACAGGAATGCAGAGTTAAAAAGCCTAATGGGATATTTTTAGCTTACCCCCAATGTTCTTAGTCACTTTTGTATCTCTGTAAATCACTGTAGTCTCTGTGGTTCTCCAATGCACGTGTCTTCATTACACAACGGTCCCTTACCAAGATGTATGTTAAAGTTTGCTGAATCTTATGATGGCTCAACATACTAAATGTTCCACAAATTCCGCATCACAATGCAGTGTTCAGCACTTCACTTGCTATCTTTTGTATCTTTAAACATCTTAAGAAATAGAATAATCTTTAAAAAAGTATGTATGTAGTGTCTTTGACTCATTGGGAATCAAACAACTTTTAAGGTAAGGATGACAATTTAAGCAGGTCAACAGCCTGATCAATGGTCCAGTTCTTCTATGGGAACATAGGTTGTGTAATACTGAGATGACTACAAATGTGCCACAGTTATCTGTTTTGCAAATTCAAGTCAAGGACCAAATGCATGAGAACAGAGCAGACACCATTAGGAGGAACTCAGTACATCTTGCCTTTGCCACCTTTTACATTCACTCAGATTGGAAGAGCACCAAGATGACATTCAAACTGTTTACTTTAATATCAAAGATCAGCTTGGTGCATCTCAATGACCTTCAAAAAATCCTACCATCAGAAGACAATGAAAAATTGACATTTGTTTGTATTGTGCAATTGCATTTTCTAAAAGGATGCCACAATAATGATTATTATTAGCAAATAATAATAGGTAGACTCATACTGATTGTGATGACAAAGGATAAATTTCAATTAAGTGCCAGTTCAGCTGAATGAATCCTGGTGAAGCTGCAAGACAGACTTGTTCAGCGGGTCCATGTTCTTGCTCAGCAAGCTGGTCACGCTGCTGTCTGGCTCCACGGAGAAGTCCTCAGCCTTGTCTGTGCTGGTTTCAAGCCTTTTTTTGCAGCAGTTTTGCCCCAGAGGTCATTGCAGAGGTCATTATGAAGGGTTGCATGAGACCTGTAAAACAGATGTACATTCAGGTCTGGTTGGCCTTTTACACCCTGTCCAACAAGATGCCAACAGCTCCTTCCTGAGGTGGGACAGTATGAGTACAATAAAAGCCACACAGAAAACCCAACTGGCCGGTTAACATACTAAAATCGTGCTGAGCAATTTTCCACACATAAAACGGTATTTATGAAAAGATACTTGCCGGGAAAACATGCGTACCTCTGCGCATGGTCTCGAGGTGGTGTACGCATAAAATTTGTAATTTGCAAATTGGCGACACCAAGAGGAACTACCGGTGATGCAAGTAAACGGGTCTTGTGTCAATCATTGATGAGTGTTATCGCTCCAGGTCCCGGCGCCAGGATGAAGTGACTGAGGGGGCAGTTAAAAATGGCGAGAGTGCAAATCTTTTTATATAGTAAAACAGTAGATTATCATCCTGCTATTGCCTATTTCTGCATTTTTTTCATCCTGCGGGTGGCAATATAGTGGCGTTTTGACTAGATGCGAACAATTCCCTACCTTATCTTTTCCATGTGTTTGTGCGTCATGGCCATTACCTGAAATAGGAATATTTGGGGCAGATTGCCAGGTCACCACCTAAAATTGGTCTGGTGGTAGGTTTAATGAAATTCATTGATTTAACCATGCAATAGCCTCTGAAGGGCTAAATAACAACACAAGACTACCGTTTCAAAATCAAATAATACATTTATTTCACAGCAGTGGCGAAGCCAGTATTAAAAGAGAGGCCAAAAAATGAATAAGCACACACAGGACCAGTGTGTCCGCACCCGGTGCCACTAGGGGCGAGGGGGCAAGAGGAGGCTTTGCCCCTCAATTGTATTTTCGCCCCCCCCGCCCAGTTTAAGTTTTATGTGCCCTAGAGAAAAACAGTAAAATGAACAAAAATATTGGAAACGTTGGAAACGACACGGAAGTGAAGTTTCGGTCGACGACAGAGGGGGAGAAAGACCGAGAGAGCTGCATGTCATGAGCAGAAAGACAGACAAAACGATCTGATCATCTTTTTTTTACTTAATGACCCTGACGCTGTTGGCTATTATTTTGTTGATTTTAGCAGTCATCTCTCAGTGGTTAGAATTGTTCATAGATTCTATTATTTTGCATCTTGTAGACCTACGTTCCGAGTGCTCCGATTCCCTAAATTGTGTGATAGTGATGTGCAGTTCGAGAATGAACGAATCCTTTTGAACGAATCTTTGAGGCGAACTGAGTGTACTGAATCCCTAGTCTAAAACATTCGTTCCTTCCTCTTTGCAAACGTGCGCGCTGATTAGCAGGCATAGCAGCTATAACTCTCCCTCCAGTGGATATTAGATGTGCGGTCAGTCCATGAAGCAGCCTATCACAAAACTGTATCAGCAGCACGCTCATGACAACAACTAGCCAATGGCTGAAATGCTAAAACTCTCGAAGCACCTCCCACTGGCCATCTCGGCACAGCTGACGATGTGGGACAATGCCAAAGATCCGGTGACTACGAAGACTCTAAATTCCCCCTACTGACCCGATGAACTGTTGACAAGTTCCTCAGTTCACCAGTTCCTTCGGACTCCTAAGATTCACTGACTATGAAGACCTGTGACTATGTGTTGCCAGGATCGCTAGTTCTCAGCATAGCAGGCTTGGGCTACATCCGCCATTCACTGTGACGATGCAAAAGGAATCAGAGCGCTTCCGTGACATTATTATAGGAATTAAAAATATTATCAACCATTATTTTGCTCATCTACCTGGAATATTATTTTATACTTATATTTTTAGCAGTAGCATATTTTAGGTGCGCACAATGTTCTTGTTTATCACAACTGCAATTTTACGTGGGCTACGATTTATTTAATGTTGACATCACATGTCCTTTTAACGTGAATAAAGTCCTTATTAATAAATACTGAGAAATCAACATAGTAGGCTACAAAACATAACAGAAATGTGATGCATAAGCCTATGCATCACATTTGTAGCGTACTATGTCTACATTAACAACAAATAAAAATATGACATCACTGACTAGGCCTACAAGTATATTAAAATGTTTGGGCTCGGTTAGTTCAAAACTTGTAAAACGACGTTTTCGCTTCGGATATAAGCGTGGCTCTTTTTTCCTCAGTGCTTTTTTAGTTTTAGCAAATGACATGTACTTAGGATATTATACGCGTTAAAATGTGGGGTTCTATTACCTTCCTAAAGACGAAGTATACTTTGCGGCTGCATGATTGTTTGAATAGCATGGTGCAGTTTCACGTAATGAATATTACGATTTGATTATTATTAATTTTATTGACATTTGGTTTCACACGTGCTGTTTTGCCGCAGAGCAGGCTAATAATGGACATGATGTTTGGAACAATGGAGAGTAACTTTTAAAATGCAATAAAACTATTTACAGATTCGCGTATGCCACCCGACCGGATATGGAAATGAACGAATCAGTGAGTCAAAGATTCGAATCATTTTATTGAACTGAACGAAAGGAACCGAATCACTAAAAAGAATCATTTTGAACACCACTATCCTGTGAGGACACTTAGGTTTAATACTGGCTTCACCACTGCTGTGAAATAAATGTATTATTTGATGGCAATGCATTTTCATGAAAAATGATAAGGGCACAAGTGGATATGGTTATATTCAAAGTGTTGGTATTAAGTTTTCAAATTCTTAACTGGTTACACAAGTGATAATGTGGACTTACATGTTTGATAAATATTTAGCACTTGATATGTTATCAGTGAAAGCTGAGCCTTAACAGAAATAAATGTAGCTGTGTGGTCATCAGTTAAAGCATTAACAAGGGGCATGTAAATGTTTGACAAACTTTGGATACAGAGCTCCACACATCTGAACATCCACACAGATCTCACACTCCTCCTAACTTGTAATCAGCTGTATAGTCATGGTTCAGGAAAATGAACAACGCTGCTTGAAGGGTACATTGATTCAAAAAGTTCAATTTATAGCATGGCAGATTTGTTTCAAGAAGCAATAAAGTGTCAAAGGTGATTGCTTTCTTGACAGAAATAATTTAACAGTTTGTTGTTAACACTAATGGACATGATATACTTAGCTCAAAATGTACCCAGCAGATTAAAGTTTGTGGACCACACATTGTAAGTGCCAATTACTACACATGCAGGGTTACTCAGGTAGTGACCAACATTTGAATACATATACCATAAATGAGAAACAATACACACACACACACACACACACACACACAGACACACACAGATCCCATTTGGAGGCTTTTATTTAATTTTTTGGAAGACACATGATAAAGCAAACCATAACCACAAAGCCATTAGTAATATTAAATAAGGAACAAACATAAAATGGCAGGATTCAAAAGACAGCAGGGATTTCCCATTTTGCATTTCTGAGGGAAATGCATGAAACATTAAAACTTTGAGTCAAGATGGGGTCAGTGGAGCAACACGTTCATGCATTCTCCACACCACAGAGGAATCCCACTAACACAGTGGCCTGCAGGGCAAACTTGTCACATGGGTCACTGGGCCACAGAACAGGACATTAAATATGCATCACCACACTTCCCTCTAATAACATTATCACCCATATGTTGCTGTGTTGACGAAAAGTACTGTTAGAGCCAGGGTGAGAGCTACTCGTCAATGTAGGGTAGCTTCTTGTTGGCGCCGTAACCTGGCTCACCCTTCCTGTTTGCACCCTTTGCTGGGCCTTGCTGCAGCTCTTGGGGGCTGCTGACCTTAGAGCCTGAGACACACAGGCAGATAGACAGACAAACAGACAAACAGGCAGACAGTCATACTGTGAATACACAATGAGACATACAAGTTATCCAAAAGGATTCAAATATGGGATATTTTCATGCAAAGCACAGACCCTGCACCCCCTTGTGTTTGTTCGGCAGCAGTGTGGTACAGTGGTAAATTGGGTTACACAATTACAGATTGTGTAACCCAAAGGTTGCCAGTTTGATTCCCGGGTGTGGCCCTGCTGTTGTACTGTTGAGCACAGTGCTTAATTTGAACTTCCTCAGAGAAAATCCACCTGTATAAACGAATGATGTAAAAGCTACAAACATCACTATGGATAAGGGTGACTGCTAAGCAAAGGCTTACCATATTCTGCACCATGTCCAGCGTCTGCACTGTGTCCAGTTCTCATCTTCACTGGGTCTTGTTGGGCCTCACGGGGGTTGCTGTTCTTGAAAGCTGAGGCATAGAGACCAACGCTCACAAGTGAATACTTCATTTGAATCCACAATGAAACATGCAAATGACAAAAATGGGATATCACGAAGTGGGGATCTTACAGCTGCTTGTGTTTGCTAACAATCCCGTATATATGTTTATAGATCTATCCGTGGTGGTCTTAAATGTGGTGGTTTTACATACAGCTCTGTCTCTTCAGCATGGATAGACTTCTGATAATCACTGAGGCAGAGCAACATTGCTCAAGCTGTTGGCTTTTCTCTTTGGACTGTGAGCCTGCACACATGATCTAAACTAACAAAAATGAGATTATTAAAAGTAAAAAATGGAAAATTGAGGCCTATGTCCAAGACACACTTTCGTATCAGCTGAAGAGCAATCGTATCGTCCCACCGTGTCCATCCTGCTGTTCCTTTTCCTTCTCTTTGGCTGGTGTTTGCTGAGGTTCACGAGGGCTGCTGACCATGGAGCCTGAGACAGACAGACAGACAGACGCACACAGACATACACAGTGTAAATGTCATCAATCAATACACTATTATGAAGAGCACTGTTGCACTGTACTTTTAGCAATGTTACTGTACATAAACCAAAATTAAGCACAATAGTGCTAAAATTTTTTATGCTTTTTTCTGCATGTTTTGCAGTCCGTAACTGTGAACTAGGCTCATCTGAGTGTAAAGTGCAGTTATGTAGGAACACTGAAGTGAGATGCACATGACCAACAGCTATTTTTTGAACCGCAAGTCACCTGAGCACCATGTGACCATGTGATGTCATCTGAACGATTAGCAACTACCTGATGAGTCACAGGGTGCCTGAAAGGTGAGACAAGGAAACCCTGGCTGACGTACCTACCCCTTCCCCCTGTGGAATGAAGCCATTTTGTTCTGCCACTGTGAGCTCCCAGTCACAATCAGCTGAAGGCACAGCTGGTTTTGCAGCCAGAGCTCAAGATGAGCACCTTACCAGCTGAGCCACTTTGAGGCAAACAGCACTAATGATGTATTAATGGCACTTTGAGGCTATTGTACACTGCAAATTCAGGCAGTTTAGTCACTCACGTGGGGCTTTTGGGGCTTGTCTGTCACACTTCAGTGTGCTCTGGGCAAAGCAGTCAGCCAACCAAGACAACACTTCACAACAGTACTTCATCTGGGAAAGAGAGAGGACACAGACAGAATGAGAGTAGGGAAAGGAGAGAGGAAGAAAGGCAGCAGAGACACAGGTAAGTGAAGACACAGAGGGAGGTAAAGAGCAAAGGAGAAAATGACAGTGACACAGAATGACAGCAGGTAGAAGACAGATTGTAAAGGACAAGTAGAAAGAGAGAGAGAGAGAGAGAGATTTTCTTGAGAGCTATCTTGCTTTCACAGCACCATACTTTATTGTGCCTCACATTAGTGGCCATACTTTACAGGCCATGTGACTGAAGATGAATTGAGACTACCTGATATTGAATTTTTGTTTATTTATTCATTTACCTGTGCCTCCATAGATGATAGGCGTTTCTCGTGTTCCTTGTACCCTCCGGCAATCTTCAGGAGGGTCTGCACCCTGTGTTCAAGAGATAACTATTACCTAAGCAGGTAACAAACGTCACTTTCCAGTCTAAGAGAGGACAAGTTGTCCCCAATGCATAAAGGGGAAACAAAACAGATGGCTTGCAGAGACAGTGTGTATGCTTTTATTATGTGTTTGACTGTGTGTGTGTGTGTATTACTGTTTTTTCATGTCTGTGTATATGCATGTATGTAAGACAAATAATGACAGCCTCTAGACACATACTTGTGATCTCAGCACTGTGTTTGGCACAGATTCTTTTTCATGTATGATTAATGGTGTCCTGTTTGTGTAACTTTTCATGCCCCTTTATTAGATGCATTGTGTAAGCTGCTCTGAATAAGAGCATCTGCTAAATGACAGTAATGTAATGTAATGTAATATAATGTGTGTTACTGTGTACGTGTATGTGAGTGTGTCTTATTGTGTGTGGGTGTGTGAGAGAGAGAAAGAGTGAGAGTGAATATGAATGTGAGAGAGTTTATGTTAATGTGTGTGCCTGTGAGTGCATGTATGTATGTTTCTCTGCACATATATGTGTGAGAGGGAGTATGTGTTACTGTGTTTACATGCGTGTATCTTAGAGAAAGAGAGGGCATGTGTGCATTACTGTGTATGCATGCATCTTTGTGTGTGTGACAGTATCATTGCCCCTGCCACAGCATACTTGGAGGATGTGACTCTCAGCCTTTCTTCGCTGCTGTCGCGGTGCTGCCGCTCCACCTTGGCCAGGTAATTCTCCTTCTGCACCGTCTCCCAGGTCATGAGCTTCTGATCCAGCCCAGCCGGCAGCTCCCGCTCTGATCACACACAGGCAGGGGACTTTTATTTTTGCAGTCTGACCTGAGTGCAATTCACAGTGCACCTACAGCTATTCTTTGACAGAATCAGCAGTTTACCTTAGTTATCTTTCATGTAACTGGGCCTTTTAAAATAATGAATATTTATTACTAGTAAATACTGAAAATAATTGGTGTTATAAGAAAGGTCTCCTGTAAAAACAGCCACCTGGATGTGCTAAAATAAGTGAGGGTCCCTTTTTAGGCATGATTTATAAATGCTTGGTGTGTCCAACCAAAAACTTTTACTGGGTTTTATTTTTACAGAGAACCATCCTGGTTACCTCAAGTCATGTGTAAATCATGTATACGTTACCACACAGATCTGAGTGAGAGCGAGAGTGGTGTTGACGGACCTAGGTGCTCTAGCTTGGACTCAGTCTTCTTGGCCAGGCAAAGCAGCAGCTGGTGGCAGTGGCTTATGATAATGAAGGGTGGGGCCAGGGCAGGACGGCTGTGATACTCCACAATCAGGTTGTATCGCTGGAACTTCCAGAAAATGTCTGTGTTCCCCTGGACCACCTGGAAAGTGTAGCTGCATCGAGAAGGGTGAGGCAAGAGAATCACTGAGGACAGCTAGGCAAGACGCTGGTGTGATATGAGAGAGACACTAGTGAGACATGGATGAGACACGAGTGATCAGTGATGTATAATTGAAATATGTGACAAGCAGTTAAGCTTGCATGATGTAAATCCAATTAAAACACAAACAGGATCCAGATATTAACCAAAACACTACGAACATCAACAAAAATACGCAGCCTATTTTACTTCTCCTATTGAAAACCTAAAAAAGCTGACCTGAACATGGCAATGAGCAGGTTGAGCAGAAGCACATTGGTGACCAAGAGGAATATGACCAGAAGGAGGATGACAAGCCAGTTGGCGTAGATGTTGGGGCAGGGTGGCAGTGTGCCCATGATAATCTCATCCAGCTCTGTGGTGCAGTTTGTTTCAGGCATCCGTGCCACTAGTGAAAATGAGCAGTGTGGAGAGAAAATCACATTAATCTCTCAATTCAATTCAATTCAATTCAATTCAATTCAATTCAATTCAATTCAATTCAATTCAATTCAATTTCATTCAATACAATACATTTGATTCCATTTGATTTGATTCAGTGACATTCAGTTCAATCGAAGTTGATTGAGTACAGAATAGTGTAAACGTACACACAGTACAAGCTGTCTCTCTGTCTTTGTCCTAGACATCACCTGCTCTGAATGTTTTATAGATGTTCTGTTCAACACACAGCTAGTTGACAGCTGAGGCAGCAGGTGATTCAAGTCCCCATCCAACCAGAGCCTCTGCCTGTCTAATGGGGACCTGTGCTGGAGCGATCTAGATATGCAGTGACTGCAGCTATAGCTTTGGAATCCTGCACTCACCATCAATCTCCTCTAGAGGAATTTGTCCAAAGATGTGCAGGTATGGGCGGTACAGAACTCTGCGGAACACCCAGTCAAGGCGAGGGTCGTTGGGGTGCAGCAACGCTTGGGTGGCCACGCCGTAGGCAATCAGCCACACGCTCAGGAAGAAGAGGAAGAAGAATACGTCTTTCATCTGAGGGGAACAAGCATACACATACTATAAATACAATAATACTGTGTGCATATATGTGTGTACGTGTATGCCAGTATGTGTGTTAGTTTATGCTACATAAATGCATGTACAGTATGTGTTCATATGTATACATATATTTGTGTGTGTTTCTGTCTGTGTATGTGCTTGCAGGTGTGTGTGTGTGTGTGTTTGTGTGTGTATACACATACTGTATGAGCACATGTGTGTGTTTGTGCAAATATGTGTGTATGTATTAATCTATGTGTCTGTATGTGTTTTTTGTGTGCACATATACATTTGTGTGGGTGTGCATGTGTGCACTCTTGTGTGTGTATGGTAGTATGTTTCCTGTATGTGTGTGTGAGTGTGTGTTTGTATGTGTGTGTATGTGTGAATGTGTACATCACCATTCTCTCCACAATGATGATCTTTGGCCCCAGCTGCTTGTGGATGGCAAAGATGTGGATGAGTCTGAGGGTGAAGACCATGAAGTCCAGAGCCAGAACCGTGCGCCCAGCCTCGTAAGTGTGCTCCACCATCCTGGAGACATATATACGCAGTGCTCAGGACACTGTGTCTGTTGCCTCCTGTCAACAACACACTGTCTAAGGTCTTCTCCACCTCTCAGCAACACACCATCTAACTCCCCAGCCAACACACTGTGTCCCATGTTTCCTTTGCCCCTCAGCAATGTCCATATCAAATGTTTCCGCCATCTCCTGTATCTCAATAATATACTAAGGCTAACTCCTCCTCCATTTTGTATCTATCATCTATTGTACCATTTCCTTGTATCTATCATATCAGACTTTAATACATCAAGCATCTTCACCTCTCAACCAGACTCCCCATGTAACATCTTCTACGCACAATAACACACAGCAACTAACATCCAACAAACCTCTTAACAACCTACCTACACAACACATCACATCATATTGTACACCTCCTGCATTTCAGCAACACCCCATATTTAACATCTCCTAAACCTCTCAAAGCAAATTCACAGTGAAATACAGAAGTGGGTTCTGTATGCGTTCTTACCCAATGTGGAGGAGTTTCTACATATCTACGCATAACAACAGCACAGTTGAACAATACAGTGCAGCTAACATTTCCTACATCTAAAAATGGCATTGCATTTATTTCACTACTCAAAAAACACCACATTTAATATCACCTCTAGCTCAATGACACATTCCACGCATCTAAATATCCCCTAAAATCTCTCAGAAACAACAAAGACGCCCTGAAATACAGGCACAGGTTGTGTATGTGATGGTTTTCAAGATAGAGTACTTTTTATACATTTATGCATTAAAATGGCATTGTGTTTTGTGAAACAACACATGCTGGATAACACAATTAGATGATGAATAGTGTGGATAGTGACATTAATCATTCATCAGCATCAGATGCTGATTACTGTTATAATTACAATAGCTTGATTATGACACTGTAGTGGGTGGGGACACAGGAGAATGTTTTTCATGCCTTCATCACACATGAAGGGACATTGGTGATTTACCTGCAGGACACGCCCACCACAAAGAGTAAAATGGCCACCATGTCACACTTGTTCCAGTTGTCCTCAACATAAAGCTTGAACTTCTTCAGGATATTGGTATCTTCATCTGTGAAGAAACTCTGACCCCCAAAGATGGAGTAAAGGTGATTTTAATGTGCAAGTGATTTTAAAAGATTATTTTACTGACACTTCCTTTCATTAGGACGGACCCCACCTTCTGGGCAGGGTCTGGTTCAAGCACCCGCCCCCTCACCTGCCGTAGCTCCTCCAGGACCAGAGTGAAGACCCAGAAATAGAGTACAATCTCAGCTACAGAGGGACCCACAGGGGTTGGGGGGCGGAAGTCCAGGAGCAATACGTAGGTGAAAAGGATAAGGAATGCAAAGTACATGATGACATTGCCCAGGAAAACAGTGACAGGAGCACTCCAGAACTGTCGCCAGCGGTTCAGCAGGAACCGGGTCCAGACGGCCCTAGTGCTTTGTGGTTGGGAGCGCCTGGAACACAGAGCCATGCTTTCAGAACTGTGATGAAGGTCATTAAAATGATAGTGGGTAATGCTGAATGAGTTTTGAGGAAGGGGTGTTGAGGAGTGTTAGACGTACATGTGGTCATCCTTGGACAGCAACAGGGCCTTCTCTGTGTCCAGGCTGTCCAGCTCTGCAAACTGCTCCCCTCCACGACCACTGTCCAAGTTCTCATCACTGAAAAACACACAAACACATATACAAAAATACCCACCCATGTACACACACACACACGCACATACATAGACATACACACCCACCTGTGTGTGCACACACATGCACACAGATGCACGCACGCACACACACACACACACACACACACACACACACACACACACACACATGCCATCAGTTACATTGTACATCATGGTACATTGCCTAATTTTTGGATCATTGTGTTTTGAGACATCCTGTACCTGAATTTAATGAGGTTAGTCCAGATGAGGGGTGGGCAGAAGAAGGAGAGAACCAGTTTGGAAATGGCTGTGTCTGTGCTCATGGAGCCCCACCAAATCTTTGTCAGCAGAGCCTGGACACACAAACACACACACACACACACACACACACACACACACACACACACACACACACATATATACAAACAGAAACAAACATCAATGTATGTGCTCACAAAAATTCATCATGTACATTCTGTGCGCGCTGAGCAAAAACATGGAATTACAAAGGGAATGTTATGACTAAATTTGTCAAAAATGGTGGAACTGCAATACCAGTATTGCCCAGCAGATGACATTATGATATTTTTCCCCATTTATTCATAGAAAACAAAAAGTGTGGCTAAAAGTGATAAAAAACAACTGCACAAATTTCTAAACCACTGCAAAAAATTACTGCTGAATACTTAAAAAAAACAAGGAACTAAAATATCTGTTTTATTTGATAAAAAAAATTCCCCTTCTTGTGTCTTCGGTTCTCACCTGCACACCATCATGAGCGAAGAAGCACTTGGCATCGGCCTCAGTTGCCAGGTTGAGGACTGTGGATTTGCTCCAGCAGCGGGTCTTCCTCACCAGCAGTGCATAGGCCCGATCTTCACTGTTGGAGTAGCACTCACCAAACAGATCTGCACAGCACCGGCAACACAGACAGAGTGCGTCAGGATGTGTCTCTGTGTGTTACAGTAGCATGTGCCTCTGTGCTGCTGAGAGAGGAGTAGTGTGTGTCTGTGCTTAGGATACAGAATGACAGGTTTAAAGGTGTTTGTGTGCTTTCAAGAATTGTGAAGTGTGCTATGGTGTGTCTGAGAGCAATGGTGTGGGTTTTTAGTGTGTGTATGAGATTGCAATGGGTACCTCTTTGTGTCCTGCAGTGGTATATTGTATTTAAGCCTGTGTGTGTTATAGAACAGCAGTGTGCTACTACAAGAGCAGTGGAATGTCTTTAAGGGTGTCTATACAGTGTGTGGAACAGTTGTGTGTGACTGTGTGTTTTTTAGCAGCACTGGGTGCTGCAGTGCATCTGTGGATGGTGTTTGGCAGGCTTCTCTCACCCAGAGCAAACTGCTCATACTTGGCCTCCTTCATGCTGCGAGCAGACTCTGCCTCTGACTCCAGGTGGGCCATCTCCTTTAGGATTTTGCAGCCTGCTAGTGCTGCAGCAACGGCCTCCGGGCCCTGAAATGGGAAATAAGGCAAAAAGGACTATTGCTTCAACATTGCCAGCTTCTGCCATAGAGGATGGCATGTGCTAAAGGGCTGTGTTTCCCTTGTTCTCGCTATTTATCTGTCCTGCCCCCCCGTACTTCGGCCTGATGTGAAAAGCCTTATCGGGTCAGTCACTGTGCAATGCTATGGGTTGCCATTGTTTTGTTTTCATTTGAATAATATGCCCTCAGATTAGATGTACCCCAGGGAGCTGCTCAGAAACAAGGAAATTGGGACTGCCTTTGCAAATGAGTCACCAAGGGGCCTTCCCTTGGTTTTTCGGTAAGGAACTTACCATGGCCCAGAAGTAGTTGGCCATCTGCTGCCGGTTCTGCAGCACAGCCCACAGGAAGAGGTCTCTCCAGGGGTTCTCACAGCGCTGATCCAGGTCTGGGAGGTTCTTGTGGGAGTGGAAGAGCCGACCTTTGCCACCTTTCTCCTGGGAGATACCCACATGGATGGGTGCAATTTTATATTTTTAAATATGCACTTTGCATTTTCACACATAGTGTAGAGCTTAAACAACAGCTGTTCTGAACAAATAGATAATTGGTTATGCTTAGTCAAGAAGTGAAGCGAGCATCCAGGACAACCAAAGGTTGTGAGAATCTCTCTGAGTGTTGTACTTGTAGTGCATCCTCTAGTATCAGTCAGGTCCATCCACACAGTTTGACCCCAGATTTCACTGCACTTATGACATACATAAAGAAACAGCTTGACTGAACAATTATCCACACTCAGTGAACCAGCACGGGCTCCTGGACAACAAGAGCTTACAAAAAGTCTTGTATCCTGCCTGCAGTATACCCCATAGTGTCTGTCACAGGTCAGACATACAATCATTTATACTAAGCTGAACAGCGCAAGCCTCAATTACAACACTAGCATACAAAGCTATGATACAAAATTATGATTCACAACTGCAGGGTGCCCCCTAGAGTCTGTTATTTCCACTCACTGTGGGGAGCTTCTGGTAGAACCCCTTGCAGGAGTCATGCAGGAAGTCCTTGAGCACTTTGGAGACCTCGTGGAGGGTGAAGCGGGGCCGGCGGTCCCCCTGATCACTGTAGGGGGGGCCAGGAGTGCGAGCGGCAGCCAGCAGGAGCTGCTTCTCCTCGAGCTTCTTCAGTAGCAGGTCATGAAGCAAGCTCTTCTCTGACACAGAGCAATAGAGCTCCTGCAGGCGGCCGTAAGTCAGGAACTCCCCCAGGTTCACCCCATTGTCCACAAACAGGCGAACAAAGTCAGGCTTGTCATTGACAAGGGCATCCATCATCACCTCCTCCAGGTCACATGCCTATCACCATGACAACATCCGTAGACACAGGAGTTTTGTCATATAAAAATCAATGCCATCAATAACAAGGATGAAAAAGTGGCAAAGGGTTCGAAGTGGTTGGGATACTGAGCTTGTAAACAGAAAGTGGCTACGTCAAACTTCAAGTGGGGCACTGCTGTTGTCTCCATGAGCAAGGTCATAAACAGCATCGCTAGACAAAACTTTCACCAAAGAATTAGGTGGTATGTAAAATATATATGTTATATACATCACCCCAGATAAGGGTGTCTGGCAGTCACACAGATAACACACTCTATCTTTATTGTTATAGCTTTTATTGTGTTCTTATGTTATTTTACTGTATTTCTCCTATTTTATTGTTGTGCGTCATGTTGAAATCTTTTTTGGAAGTTACTTTGAACCGAATGTGTGATGTAAGTGCTATATACGTAAAGGCATTATTATTGTTATTATTACAGTCATGTTAATCACTTGACAGAGGAAATAAGTAACACAATAATGGAGAGAGGGGAGTGGGTACAAGGAAGATAAAGAGGAGGAAGAGCAAGCAAGAGGCAATGTGATCCCACCTGCCACTCCACATCTCCATTGAAGATTTCACTCTTGGCGATGTCCACCCGGTTCCAGGCCACTGCCAGCTTTAGCTCATCCAGGTAGTCCTGAGCCTCCTGGCTTTGGCTTTTACATGCTGGAAAGATGGGGGGTTAGCTGGACCAGTTCAGCACATGCCTCACCAACAGACCTTAAAAGTTTGAAATGTAAATGCTCAGCATGTCCAAAAAAAGGCTTCCCTGGGTATTGTTTACTCACAGAACATCCCCATCGGTTTGTGTTTTGGGTGTAAAGAGCATGTGCTCCTGTCCCTAGTGGTGTTTGAGTGATAGGTCGAGCAGCTCACCTTTGACTAGGGCCTTCAGGATCACTGTATCCAGCTCGGAGCTCTCTTGCTCTGGGTCGTGGACTGTCAGCAGGTGCCTGTGTTCTATAATCTTCTGGATCTGGAGGGAGAGGCATTTAACACACAATCATGTAAGCACCATGTGCTACACAATGCGAAGCTGACCTGCACATTCTAACAGTGCTTTGATGTGCTTTAAGTAGTGTTTTTGTCAATGGATAGACCTGTCTTTGGCTGTCTTACATTATTATGTATCTGCTAATCGAGCATCCTTATGCAGGGCAAAGCAAGCATCCTTACACATTTTATTCTGTTTTATTCGGGTGGACATCTTACTGAGGCAAGTCAGGTTAAATGTTTGTTTCAGGGTGTAAAAGAAGTGGCCCAGCTGGGTCCTTCTGATCTCAAGCTGCATTCCCCTAGCACTGCTCCATGCTGTGCAGAGGAGCGGTAGCCAGCCCCTCACCAGCTTGGCCCAGTTGGAGATGTCACTGCTGTGGAAGTCCGTATGGAAGGTGTCTAGCAGCAACTCTTCCACTGTGTCTGTGTCCCAGCAACCCCTGTTCATCAGCGTCACCAGAATGTCAGCCACACCCCCCGAGCCAGCCAGGATCAGCCAGGGCGTGGAGTTCATAATACCCTTGTACATCCTCTGTGAAGGGAGAGACAAATGTTGGGATATGCATTTATGGGGTACAGCACAATGCGTTTATGGGGTTATGGCACAGTGAGTTTCTGGGTTATGGCACAGTGAGTTTATGGGTTATGGCATAGTGAGGTTATGGGTTATGGCACAATGAGTTCATCTGGTACATCACAGTGCATTTATGGGGGATAGCACAGTGCAGCAGGGCTGGGCATACAGAACATGAATGCAGGAGCTCCCACCTGCAGAATCTTGGGTTCTCCATGAACAAGTAGACACAGCACCGGGATCTCAAAACTGCCGGGACCTGTAAGGACAGAGAGGGAGAGGGAGACAGAGAGTCAGTCTTTCACCTATCACCTTTCATGAATACATGGAATACATATCAATCATAAGTGCAACAAAAGTATTTATGTCAAATTGCACTAAAATGCATTGAGGTATTTCTCTGAAAGAGTACAGCTAGGCCACCCTTAATAACACTGTACATTTACATGGCACTCAAATTCTTTCTAAAATACCCCTGACCCACTTGATAAGATAATGTAAAACCAGTCCCTTATAACCTGTTACACAAAACAGTTTACATGCAATAAAAGAACACATAGACTGCATGCAATTTTACTGTTACATTACATGATATTTGAGAGAATTTGAATTTTAGTAGATTCTAGCAGATTTAGTAGACTATATAGTATATTCACATCAGATTTAAAACAAAGAGGATTAGAACCATGCCCAATCACATATAAGATAGCATGCAATTTATATGATGCATGTTACAAGTTACCATTCCAGTATTACAATATCTACAAAGGAAATAAAGACAGGCAGTCTGCTCTAAGAATAAGTTGGTTGATGAAATATTGGACACATTTACACAGATCTGCATAGCAGATGATCCAGGGTGACTTTCATGCTGGATAACTGTTGACTGCTCAACAACAGTGAGCATTAAATTCTTTAATTTTCTCATGAAAACTGAAGAGGTTGAGAAAGTGAATCGCTAAAGTGAATCACATGACACACATCTGAGACCTGATGGGACACTGCATGAAATCTGCGCCATTGAGTCAGATGGCATCCACTCTGTATGACAAGTTGCAACAAATTTGGAAGCAAGCTGCAGACACATCACTTCAGGTATTGCATAAAGCAAACAAGAAATGGAGCACAAGCATGTGTTATCAGTACATACAAATAAGACAATGTTTTGATCCCTGGAGATCTTCATCAGGCTCTGACATTAGTATAACATGCAATTTCCATCTCTTGTTCCCATTTAAGTTTTAATGCTGTGTCCATCACCATGTCAACAACATGCACATGATGGTTTGCAGTATTACAAAAAGCGGTTCAGGGCAGTTTTGGTGGGAAGAGATAAGAGCTGTTCTTTGCAAAGCATCCTTACCCCCATAGCCAGTGCGCTGCTGGGAGATGTATTTTAGCAGCTTGATCCTCATCTCACTAGTGCTGCCTGGCCGCTCGGGGTCCTCCTCTACCAGGACAAAGTGGGAGTGGTTGCAGTCTAGGGAGTACACCATGCCGTGGGGGAGGTCCTCTGATGGGTAGGCTGCAGGGTGCTCGGTCTGAAGGTGAGGAATTGTGGCAGATAGTGTGACTGGCTCGGTTAATAAAAATTTTCCCACTCATGTACAAGGACAGATCATGTTATGCATACCACAGCTACAAAGGCTGCACCCTTACTCCCAATGTAAATATGCATGGGCTGCTCCTCTCTGTCCCACATAAACAAACACAAACACATACACAATGTTTCTTTGTCCCACACAAACACATACATTGCTCATTTCCACCCAACACAAACCAGCCCCAGCCCACCTTGGCAGAGAGCAGCAGGTCCCTGTTGTGGATGGTGGTCCAGGGGGCGATACCAATGGCCACCACCTGCACCTTGGAGGAGGTGCTCGCGAGGGAGTGGTCCCGCACAGCCTGGCCCAGGTGCTTGGTGATGCCAAAACGCAGCCCGCTGGTGAGGATCCATGCACCTGGGTGACAGGACACCCACTGTTGTCACCTGGACCTGTTCCCTGTCCACATTCCTCACCCAAGTCAGTGGCAGTGAAGGGGCTAATAAGCATGGCCAGGTTGGTTAAGGAGAGAGGGGCAAGTGTGAAAGTGCATTTGATTGGATGTGGTGTGTGAAGGTATCAGCATACATTGTCTATGTATGTATTTTGCATGTATGTATGTACATATGTGTGTATTTAGGTATATGTTTGTGTGTGTGTATGGGGGGTTTACCTGTGCTCTGAGCTGCCTTCACCAGGCCCTTTCTCACAGTGTCCCTTAGCCAGGGCTTCATCTGTGCCTGCTCATCCCCACCCACCAGTGACACCACCAGATGCGGTGGGGCCAGCCGCCACTGCTCTGTCAGAAGCTGGTAGATGAGGGCAGGGTCAGTGGAGCAGCGCACCCGGACAAACTGTGGAGTGGAGCACATAGCCATGAATGCATGTGTATGTATGTGTGATCTATGTCATTATTTCAGCGGTGTATGTACCATATATGTATGTACAATGTGTTGTACATTGCATGTGTATATGTGTTGTGTGTATGTATGATTGTATACATGTCTCTGTTACAGAGGGATATGTGCTGTGTTGTGTAAGCATGGTATTTTCATGTCATTTTTACAGAGGTATATAACATGTGTGTATGTATGATGTATGTATATCATTTTTATGTATGTAGGTGTGTATGTAATGTGCTGTGTGTGTGTGTGTGTGTGTGTGTGTGTGTGTGTGTGTGTGTGTGTGTGTGTGTGTGTGTGTGGAGCAGGGTACCTTTCCATGTGTCCTGCTGGAGCCTGTGAAGTCTATGTCCCCCACACGCCCTGCTACCCAGCGCGGTTCACTCTTCCTCACACCCAGCTCCACACACTCATCTACTAGAGCCCAGCACCGGCATCCTGGCACATCACTGTAGGGATGCACGCGCGCACACACACACACACACACACAAATACATAAAACACATACATATACAAACACACACACACACACACACACACACACACACACACACACACACACACACATGTAGGAACATATGGGTATGTGCACACACATATGTACATACACACACATGCACACACCCATAAAATAAATCAATCAACATGAATCAGCATGATGGGAACAGTAAAGAATAACAGCAAGTCAGCACTTGCAGACATACATGAGACATGAGAGACATCAGACTGCCCTTGCACTCACCTGGGTCCCAGGGTGAGGTCAACCACCTTTCCACACTGCCTGCACCGTGGCTGGAGCTCCCCCTGTAGGCCAAACAGTGCACATCAAGCCTCCATCCTGTGGTAGGCACCTGCACCCGAGATAAAGCTCCCAATGCAAAGCACACCAGAGGGAGATGAGCCCAGGCAGAAAGGGGCACTTATCATTTCCATGTCTTATGCACATGCAAAGCTGGATACTTACAAAGGATGCCTTTTGGGAAGAGATATTTCACAGGTGGGGAACATCTGTCTGTGTCAGGTCCCCCCGCATTCAAACTGGCACACCACCTGCCAGTTTGATGGCTCCCTGGGGTGTGGCAGTGACAGGCACATTTGCATCCCAATTTGCACAGGAAAC
The DNA here is from genome assembly GCA_019176425.1 of Megalops atlanticus. NCBI lineage: Eukaryota > Metazoa > Chordata > Actinopteri > Elopiformes > Megalopidae > Megalops > Megalops atlanticus. The sequence continues at coordinate 34,408,009 of CM032881.1, forward strand.
ACAAAAAGAAAGTCCTGATTGCCACATTGTGGTAAACTTCCAATGAGCCAAAAAGGATTAACGTGAAGGCCAAAACTGAAACCTGTTCTCCTAATTGAAAGTACGTGTGGGTATAGGTTTGGGTATTTTTTGTAAATGTGTGCATGAAGTGTGTGTGTGTGCAAGTGTGTGTGTGTGTGTCTGTGTGATTGTGTGTGGAACCCAAATAGATCTGACCTTCATTGGGTAAAGTCCACTCCACCTAAGTAACACCCAGGTGTGTCTATATAGACACTAAATATTTATTCACGTAGCAGCCACTGATATTTCACCACATGACTCTGTACATGGACACACAATTAAAGAATCACACCAATGTAATCACACTAATTACTAGAACCCAGGAGATATGAGAAATTAGGTCTTAGTCCTTCCACAAGCTTCTAGTGTAGCACTCTCTGGGTTTGTGAATGAGTACTCAGTGCATCTATGTACAGCTGACCTGGAGAAGCAATATTGTGCTTGTTTTACAGACAGAATATCAATAGCCCAAATGGCCAGCAAATACCACCTTGTTGATTTGATGTGAGTATAATAAAGTTGGATCTAATACAGATTTAGATCTGCACCCTTAATGTAGGATGACACCTTGGGGGGGGCGATGGAAGGGGGCTGAAGATCATGACAAATGCAGAGATGAAAAACGCAAGTGCTGGAGCATTTGTGTGGAGGAGCACCTGCTACTCAACCAAAATACTATATAGTATTTGCAAAAATACTAGTTAAAATAGCAGAAAAATCACACACACACACACACACACATATATGTGTATTTGAACATTTGCTTTCACAATCTTAGAATGCTTGGAATGTTTGTGAGCACACACAGGTAGGTGAGGTAAGGTGGGAGTTTTTGCTCATCTGCTGAAAAAAAAAATCAACCAAATAAGCAGAGAAATAAATAAAAGACAGCAGGTCGCTGGCACACAGAGAGGAGGGAAGATCAGTAAAAATGTCTCCTTGAGCATGGGGGAGCCAAGGGCAGCCTCTCTGTGTGCCATGCAAGGCCTCTACCAAGGCTCTAAGGAAAAGAGGGCCCCAGGCTGGCCAGGTAACTGAAGGGCAGAAGACAGAAGGCGGGTGAATCTTGTTCTCACAATCGTGGCCATACAGTCAGGGCCGGGGGGACATAGGAGAGCTGGTGGCAGACACACCCTTCTGCCTGCGTGCGAGCATGGCAATACCTGCTTTACCTGATGAGGTCAGTCATCCAAAATGGAAAACTGCTTGGGACCGGCACTGACAAGGCTGCTTTGTTTGCCCAAGGCTTAAACACCCCTTTTGTGGGATGAAGGGATTGATGACTGATGTCAAAACAGAAACATAAAAAAAAACAAAAAAAACAAACAGAGCAGCAGTGGGGCTGGATGACTTCTGTTTAGAATCATGTATGAAAATCCCACAAAACAGGTGGCTGGAAACTGGAACCTCATGCCTGTAGGATTATGGTACCCAGCCTCCAATATAAGGCCACACGCTGTTCTTCATTGAGACAGTATTTGTGCATCTTGCACAAAAAGTGCAAACGACATACGGGAGGGTTTGATTTGACTGTGAGACGTGGGGAATTGTGTGAGTGATGGGTCATCCACAGAGCCTGCCCCTCATGCAAAGCTGATATTTGCATCTGAACTTACAGTGAGATAATCTTCTTATGAGGCACCCAGGGTGGCAATAAGAAAAAAACACAATCCAGGGAAAGTGTTTGGTTGGATATACAAAGGGTGTATCATGTCAATAGCCCTTGAACAGGTTTATCAATGCTTCCAGTGGTCAAACAAACACTTTGCCTGGATTTTATTTTCTCACACTACCACCCTAAGCACTTTTTAAGGGGATTACTTTATCCACTCTTTCCCTGGGTTTGTGCCATTGTCTAAATTATTACAATCAACTTTTAATAAACTAAGACTTATATATCAATGTAAAACAATAATAAGAGCTTGAACTAACAATCAGTTACCTGAGGAATACCCCAAGAAAACTTTTAATGATAACTGAAAGATAATACTATTTCATGTGGACATTTTTTGGAACAAAAACATGATGTGTCAACTTTTTTAGTGCATCTGGTTATCCATTCAGTCTCCAGACTGCTCTCCCATGTCTCATTCTCTTATTTACCCCTCAGACACCCAGTGCTCAGGTACATGCTGTATTGATGCAGGTGTGTGTTTAGATCAGCACCACTGGCTAGGTCAGGTCTGCATGTCTTGCAGGTATGTATAAGATTCACACAGTCAGTGGCGCTTCACACACACTCATACTCACACAAGTAAAAAACTGGACTTTTATATGATAAAATGCAAAGCCAAGTCAGGATAAGTACTACACGAGCATTGGAATCAGACAACATACGTATATTAAACAATAGAACACTGTCATGGCAGGTATCATGGCATTGCACCATGACAGCTGTACCAACAGGCTCAGCTGGGGAGTACCACTGTGCATGCTAAGAGATATTATGCATGGTTTGATAAACATAAGATTGCAAGAACACAAGAATTTTAATGATGAGAATAAGCTGTTCAGCCCAGATAGGCTCATCATTTTGTCTAACTTCTAGAGTGTGTCTAGGACTGTGTCAAGCCTGACACTATTTTGACTGCAAATCCAGTCAGGCGATTTCACACATTTCTAATTCTCTGAGAGAAAACAAAAAGTTACTTGTATCAGCATGAAATCTATCTTGAATTAATTTAATAATTTACACCTATGTGTTCTTGTTCCACTGACAGAAGTAATCTTAACATAGCTGCTGTAGTCCAGTTTATCATCTTTTCATAAACCTTTATGCATCTTCTATATGTTCATCTAGAGGAAATTACTGAATATGTGTTGTCACAATATGGAAAAAGTCTAAATCAGACCAGATCAGAAGTTTAAAGGTGACACCATTCCATGAATGAGTTCCTTGCATGATTTGTTACATCTTTTGAGAAAACTCTGAGGCTTTTGTTCACCACCCCCTTGGGTGGTGGCACGGCACTTTCCGACCGACAGCCAGGAGGACTATAAGTATTCAAATTCACCACCTAATTTCTTTCATTTGCCTATGTGGAGAGGTGAGAGTCATAAAACAATTTTGCTGCCTGCAGAGGAGATAGGGCTTATCTTACATACTTCAAAGTGATGATAATGCTAAACACTCTGGCAGTGTTCTACTCTGTCAAATCCACTGCGCTCAAATGCACAAAATTCCCAACTCACAGACACAAACACATGATCCACACCCAGCATTACCTGAGCAAGTCCCTCAATATAGAGGCAGCCGAACAAACACACCGTAACTGTAGTAGCCCGGAAACCATGTGCATTTTTCACAGGCAGGTGAGAGCAAATAAAAGTTTCCATCAAATAACAACATGAAAATGGACAACTGTTTCTTGAAATCTGTGGAGGTTACACACCCTCCCTTCTGCTCCACAGCTGGATACAGTTTGATCAGACTATGTGCATCTGTTTCCCCGTCACAGTGCACAGTACTACACACCTGCAAAAGGAAAAGAACTACACAGAGTACAACAAGCACCTGTATGGAAACATGTCAAGACAAGTGTAGTGACCACACACACACGTACCTGCAAATTGTCACCTAACCCTGGCATGTCAACGTCCAACTGCTGCAGTTGGCTGTGGTCCTCTCCTTTCCTCTCCTCTCCACACCAGTCTTCTGGCTCCAATTCAGTCAGGTGTGCCACCAGGAAGAGCAACCCCAGGTGAGTCGCTTGAAGCCACTCCCTGCCCAACCCACGCAACGTCATTTTCGCATTAGCATCCTCTGTGCGGTGGAATGGCAGCTACATGCAGGTATCGGTTCAACACTTCTGATGTCTGATATGGTTGGTGTATGGGCCACTTACCTAGGATAAGTGAGGCGTGCAGTATGTGTATGTGTGTGTCAGAGCATCAGAGCTGTACAGTTCTGCTGCATTCTACCTGTGGGAGCACTTGCTGTGTCACAGGGTCATTGTTGGTTTGATTTCAGACTTCTCAGTGTAGTTATGGTCAGACAGGCATTATGTTGCATCAAATGAGATCACAAGTTACGTACTGCCAAACACATATTGAAGAGAGCCCCAGGAGTGGAGTATTGGCTGTGGAATAACAAGTTTTGTCATTTTGAAACTGAAAATCATGACCAAAGACTCACACACGAGAGTATCTTCATTCAAAAGCATTTATTGATTTAGAAATAGGAGAATGAAATACACGTAACCCACAATACTATCAACTGCGGCTCGCTGGCATACCTATGGAAACCATCTCCTGAATGATGTTTCCTATATTAGCCACCAGGTGGCAACATCCTATCGCAAAGTCGAGTCAATGAAAATTAGCCTAAAAGCCTAAAACAGAGGTATTATGATTGATTCATCAGCTAAATTGGTAGATGTTTTCATTGATGTTCAATATATAAAACGACTACATAAGAATTATCAATAGCCTATAATTTTTTTTTTTTCATGTGCAAAGCAGACATTAGCAATTCCACTGATATTTATTCATGTACTGCTTCACTGAGAGACCACGGCAAATGCGAATAACTTCATTAAAATAAGTGAAACCTATATGAATTTGTTTAATTGTTAATCCCAGTTTGATTTCAACGGTCATCAACTTGACATGGTCACCAAATCTACATAAGGAGCAGTTGTGTTTGGCTGCAGTGCGAATACAGTTCAGGGGGTCGACGCTGTTTTCACACATCCGAACGATTACCAGGTCAAATACGTTTTCACACTTCAGATGTGTATTGCTGTTTTTTCTGGGAAGGGGATATATGCCTACTGCCGTGTACATCGTCGCAGTATTTTTTGTGCAAGTTCACCGCAATCAAAATGCATGTATCCTCCATATGGTGAACCATAATGCAATTTCCATTAACAACAAGGTTGTGAATGGTACCAAAACTGCGCTTAGTAATTACCTTTTGTTCGTAGTTTCCTTCTTGCCTCTGGATGCATGTTTGTGGCAGTAGCATAGGTTGCAGCTCACAACATTTTAACTTGCATGTATACGCTACCTGTGCTGCTAAAATTGTATTGTAATTATTCATTAATCATGTTCAATAATGGAAAAACGTAAAACTATTTGCTCACCCTCGCCATGTCAAATTTCACGATGTCTAGTTTGCGTCATACTCAGCAGGATGAGGGAAATCCACCTAAATTAGCTGTCAAGATACTTTCATTCAGTTCTTTGGTGTCTCGAGTCAAAATGATAATTATAAAGCGTGACTTCTCGGTCACTTAAGGAATAGCATTTTCTTGGTTTTGCCCAGACCGTGCGAACAGATGAACGCGAGTTATATTATCCGAGCATCTATTTGGTCACGGATAAACCATTTTAATCTCTCTTTCTTATCAATAGAAGGCAACAGATGTATGTCACGAAGGAATGGCTACTATGAAAAAAACGTGTTTGTCGTTTGAAATTAGTATAAGAGGTACTCATCAATTTCACAACGAGAGCGGTGTTATCAAAATAATTTTCTAAATACTTTTACACACGAACGACTTTTACACAAGTCGATTTCAGTTTAAACATTTATTAACATTGTATTTCTTTTGTGGGACGTGGCTGGCGAAGAGATTTCAGGGGCAAGGAGAAACAGAGGGAGAAAGTGGGGGATGGTGGAGAGGGAAAGAAGAAAAAACTACATCGTAAGCAAAACCTTCCTCGGGCAACAACAACTACACATCAGCTACGCAGCAGCATCTCAATCACACCCAATCAAGCCAAGCACAAATCACAAGCTGCACTGAGCTAGCGCTTGTCCAAGTGCTGTGCAGATCCAATGCGAATGGAGCAGAGGCGTGTCTTGCCTAGAAGGCGGGACATAGCTAAACCAATGGGAAGGTTGGGCGATGTGGCTATACAAACCGCACACCTTTGGGACTTTAAATACAAATTAAATGCACAGCTGGGTCACATATTTAAATAGTCCCGTGTACTTCTGTTCGAACTAGAAAAAACGAACGTAAACACGCACGCGAGACAGCAGACCAGACTGTTAGAAATCCCGGTCTACATTGTTTGAGGCCAAAATTTATTTGTTTTGCGTATTTACTGTTGGATATCGAGGTGATACAATGTTATCTGCAACTACCTTGAAGCGGTCGGCCGTACGGAGAACCTTTCCTCTAGATGTCCGCAGCAGTGTCTGCCGGAACCTGTTCGGACCGATCGATCACGACGAGTTGGACAGGGAGTTGAAATCGGAGCTGCGGGAAATCTGCGATCGGGACCAACGCCGGTGGAACTTTAACTTTGAGTCAGATACTCCGTTGTCCGGAGAGTACGACTGGGAGGAGGCGCCTGTGGCTACGACGCCTGTCTTCTACCACGAGACGGTGCACATTGGGAAAAGGAGTATTACTTTGCCGGTGAAGGTGAAGCCATGTATGGATGTGACTTCGAAGGACTGTACAACCCAGGATGTCGGCGGCTCGCGCGCAGTCGATAGCCTCTTGTCCAGCTCCGAAAGCACCGCGCCGGGCACTAGCGAGGTGAATCAGGAAAACCTGGACAACCTGAACTCAGGAAAACGCCGCCGCCGAAAGAGGACGTCTACTACTGATCTCTCAGCGACAACTGCAACACGAATTACAGGTAAACGCACGTTTTTCCCTGTAACCCTTTATTTTTAAGCTGTCTGAAAATGGCAAAACAAAACGGAGAACAATTACATTTTGCTAGTTGCGGATAAGTACTGGCCATGTAGCAACATTTATATAGTAGTAATATAGTAATTACACTCTAATGCAAATATTCATTGTTTTAATGCTGCACCCTTTTATCCCACAGATTTTTACGCAAAAAGACGAAGGTTTGAGCAAGGCAAAAAGGCCTCCCCGAATGCAATTCCAGAGCAAGAGACTCCACGGAAAACAATTCGTTAAAGGTATGCATTTAACCGTACTGGGTTGAAATATTAGTCAATGCGAATTGTCATTGCGTCCGTTTCTGCTGGACCTGTGGTTTAGTATATTGTGACGTGAAGGGAAGGCGGTACTCCTATATAGTTACCTGAATTACTTGGAACACATGAATCTCGACTTTGCAAGTTGGCCTGAGAGCATAAAAAGGTTGGGGGAAGGGGAATGTACGTCACTTTGGCGGGAAAGGATCTTGTAGATGGTGACGTTTGCAGGAAGGGGGCTAGAATTCTGATTTTCTTCAAATAGCTGACTAGTGCATTTTCTTTACCCGGAGGAGTGCCGGGAGATGAGGTGGAGAGTAGAACGCATCACTAATGTGCATATTTTCGACAGGCATTTGCACTGCAGGATCGTCAACGGTGCTCCGTGTCTCCTGTTGCCACAGGGGGAGAGACTGAGGAGGGACCCAAGAATGGTCGTCTACTGGAGTTTCTCTGCGAAGCGGTGACCAGCTCTCAGGACTTTAAACCGAGAGGGAGAACTCGCCGAAGGACTTAATTCAGACAAATGTAGCAAACTTGTGGCTTAACATACAGTGTTAAAATACGTTAGCAACTGTGCAATCCCAAATTATATTAAATGTCAACACTGGCCAAAAGTGTACAGCTTTAAACAAAGGACAATATGAAGTTATATATTTTGTAATAAAGAGTATCTTGTGTAAATGTATATTTTGTAAAGAATAACTTATAATTTTGGTTATTTATGTTTCTTGTTTGCAAATGCTTGTTGCCAAACGGTAACATTTCTTTTTGAGAAGTTTATATTGTGATGTTTTGCAATCAGTAATGTAGCTTTTTAGTATATCGCCACTTGAAAGTAGGGTCCATTAAGTTTCTGAGCCGTTTTGTATTACTGCCCCCTCCTTTTGTCCCGAAATAAAATATTTTCCTCCTATCTTAGTCTTAACCTTTTGTATGCGATTCTGTCCTCGCCTCTTTTCCTTTTCTGCATCTGGAAAGGAGTTAGAATTTTTTCAGATTTATTCCTGGCTGTGTCTTTGACAGTGGCCGACATGAACCCTTCAGCGCATCTCCTCTTTCAACATGAATGTGTGTGCATTAAAACACCTGTCTCAGTGGCTCCAGCTGAAGGCCTGACATATTCAACATTAGTTTTTCCCGAATCCCCCCGGGTCCACCGTTAGCCTATAGGCCGGCTAACATCTGCTGCGCCGGTGTTAGACGCAGTAGCCACACGATTCCCTTTCCTGGGTTTTCCAAATCGCATTATTTTTTCACTGCGATGAAAGTTTGGAATCAGACGGGATTTTAAGGGCCACATACTTTTAGGATAATGAACTGCTACACTATAAATGTAAAGTTCTTAGGCTCCTTGTACCAAATAAAACGAGCACCTACGGCGCCCAAATATATCCAGGCTAGTGAAACGCTCAAAGCCGCTAATTCCTATTTTTACAAAGGCTTTATAAAGCAAATCGATCTGAATCATGTACTGCTTCTGTACATAGATGCTAATTTTTTTTGACATGTTTTTTTTTACAATTTTCGTTAGTGTTCGTTTTCTAGTTGTAGCATTCGTGCTCCCGTAACTGAAAAAATACATATAAATGAAAATAAGTTTAACACATCACTACAACAAACATACGTATATTTTACTTGTTCTTTTGTTAGAGTGTTAAAAAGTTTTACAGTGAAATCTGCAAGTCGCAGTTACGACGTAGAAGGCAGATGTGTGATATAGGGTGGGATTTAAAGGCCTTTTTTCCCCCATAAAGAACTGAAGCAGGTGCCTTTGGGACCCCCACATTGTCCGGAGAGACACCCCCACATTCAGTGCGCACTCAATAACTCTTCTAAAGAACCTCTTACCAACGCTGTTTACCCCTGTGGAAGCAACGCACCCCGCTACCTCTACAAGGAAGCCACCTGCCTACGGGAAAAAAAGAAGTTGCTTTGTAATACTCTACTTCTGTTTAAATGTGCTTGTTCAGTTGGCTATACTTGCAAGTTTACATTGAATTACATGGAGCCAGCTGACCAGAAATACGATCCAATACCTTCCTCGTCACCGCTATCATCATTGGGGCATGCTATCGAAATGCACTCTCTGAGAACATATATATTTTTGTACCAAATCGTTTCAGTTTTCAAAAGCCGCTCGCAGCTGCCTTAATGCCTTAATATCCAAGTAAAAAATGTTTGATACATTGTAGCGTGAATGCCGCTGCCTCGCCCTGCCAGCGCAAACAAACACGCGCACTCCGTCCGTACCTTTGACTCTCTTGTTCTCATTTCCAACACAAAGCGCTCCGTCTCCATTCTTCCCTTCTTTGTAGCCATATGGCAAATCCATGTAGACATAGCCAAGATCCATTAATTCAGCCACATAATGTCCTGCATTGGAGAACAATGGAAACTTTGTTTGCCTCTCCATTGATACGAATGGGCGAAAAATATAATTAAACTATGGGGGATATCCAGCTAATTAGTGGCCATATGCCCCCCGAGAGACGGCCGTTCAATAAACTTAGCTTTAAATTCACAATACTTAATAATTTGAAGATAGCAGCTGTCTAGATACAACCCTTTTTAATGAAGTTCCATGTGGAAGGAACATATAGCTAGTTTAGGCCTAGTTATTTTCCAAGAGTTTAAAGCACTGCTTCCTGTTTTAATAACATGATTCATATACGTAGACTATGATTTCCTGTACATCACATGGAATGTTTACCAGTATCTAAAATATCTGATACCTTCATACTTATACATGTAATGATTAACAAATGTATAAGATCAAATATAAAAATTGATATGTAGGCCAACACTTCTGAAGCACACTTACGTATTTTATCTTCCATTGTTACTAAAACAGAACAAGCTGTTTAGCTGATGAGCTTGTATTGCGTGTTTTGTTTATGTTTCTGTTCTGTTTGTGTGTGTGTGTTTTATATATATATATATATATATATATATATATATATATATATATATATATATATATATATATATATATATATATATATATATATTTATATTTATATTTATATATATATGTACTGATTGAACTGAAATACGTAGACGCCTAATACAGAGAGGCCTAATACACAAAAAAGAACCCAATCAAGAATCAGGCAGAAAGGGAGACTGTATGTTATAAACTGAGTTTTAAAACCGCAACCACGCCTCATGAAAACACTTAAGTAACATTTACAAGGTCACATAGGTAACAATACAGTAACATGTCTGTTCTGCAATATGTAATGACGTGTTTTACCTGATTTCTCACCGGAGTCGTTTCATCAAACAAAATATTATGCTACACTGTACTACTTTGTTCCATGCGTGTTAACTCATACACATTTGAATGTATGAAATACTGGTGTGTATATATACATCAGCTTCTACAGTATACCTAAAATAAATTAATTAAAATGCATGGACCTATGCGTTAGTGGAGAGATTCATTTGTTTCTTCAAAGGATCAGTTACCTACTGAACCGTGAAGCTGCAAGATAAACTGCGCAGTTTTCTTTCTGATGACTTAGTCACCAAACATTCAACCAGTTTACGAATTGCGAATTACGACCATGGTCACAAAGAGTTTGGAGAACAAACAAGAAAGATTGGTTCCTTCCATAGGAGAGCTTTACGTCGTGTGCGCGAGCTGTACACGACACACTTCTTAATGTGTATTTTCTTGTTCGTAAATAATGGGAAGCTACCTTCAACTTAAATTGACTAAAGCAATTTGCTATATAATTTAGCAGAACGCAGTGGACAACAGCATTAGGCACTGTTTAGGCAACTGATAAATTGCAGCAAATCACGAAGTGCTTAATCGAATAGTCAAGTTTTCTGGTTGGTTGACTTGTTAAAATACAGTAGCAATATAATATTAAATATGTGGTGGTGAGCAATGTGTTTTAAAATACTGATAGGCACACACTGTCTAGCAATGGTGTATGGGCGATATGTAATTGCCATACGAATAGGTTTTATTTAACAGGCTTTAATTTAAAAACAAAATGCCCTCAAAAGGCAAGCTACGTAGAAATACCATGGAAGGAGCTTTCATTTTTTCGGCCTGAAATAAAACGATAATGTTGCGTAAATAACTTCAAAAACCCTTAACGCCGCCGAATCATGCGATAAGGCCTCTTTGACTAAATCGCCCCCGACTGATCCAAAGGCGTTGACACTGTGCTTTATTTGAAAAGTTGGCTGTCAGATGCCAAACGCTGCTCGACTCACATACGAAGTAAGAAACGTGCCTGGAAAAGGGAATATAAAAACTAAATCCCATTTGAATAAGGCGCACACTCCGCAGACCCCATCCGCAAAGACTGCAATTAAATACAAAAAGGAGAAAATTTCAGCCAAAGAGAATTAGCATTTTCCATGGCCATCTGGCATCGGAGCAGGCGACGGGGGAACAAAGGGTGGTTGGAGCGAGAGGAGAGGCGAGTGTGCCATCGCATTGACCTGCAAATGAGGTTTTGTCACCAAATTAAAGCTCCCCAGCCCTCTGGGCCTCCCAAAATTCGCATCACTTTAATTTTTCAGCCCAGCCCCAGTTCTCCCCCTAGCGTGACGAATGGACGGGTTTGTCCACGTCTGTACGTTTATAGGCCATTGTCTGTTTTTTACGCACTCGTTCAGCATCCCAATGGCAACATGAAAAGACGCATTGGCTGATCCAAGAGGAGTAGGCCAATGGGTCGCTTTGCCCATTTTGGTTGTCTTCTATCCAAACGCTATTAGGAATTCTGACAGATAATATTAACAAAAGAATCCCTTAAAATATTAAAAAGGTATATACCACTTATGTGACAAATAAAAGAACACAATTCTTTCGTGCAGAATGCCATTTCGTTGTAGTTGCGTCGACTACCTCAGCACTGTCACAAATTCCACTGAAGAAATTGTCATAATTATTTTCCTATGTCGAACTATGGAAAGACATAGCATAGTCATACAACAAATTAGGTGCATAAAGACACTGTTTGAAGGTTCTGTTATTATACTTTGTGTGTGTGCGCGCGCGCGTGTGTGCGTGTGTTCGCTTCCAGGTGCCGACTCCCCCTTTTTGGCGTTCCTTCACTCAGTATTCATGCCTATGTGCAACAATGCGCACAGCTTAATTGACGCAGCCATGCAGAAGGCTGACTGACAGGGAACTCGTGGCAGCTTTTCAGGAATCTTCTTTCTTTCTTTGCCTTGTTTTTTTCTGAGTCTGCTCTCTGCTGGGGACCCTGTCTTAAACCCCCCACACACACACACACACGTACACACACAAACTCCAAGTCGGTTGGCTCATCCGTAGCATCAAGGGGGATTGGAGTGGAGAAGAGCGGATCACGCATCGTGTAATGCTGCAGATGCAACGCGTAAGTCACGTTTCTTTCTTTATTATATTTAGCCTTACTACGAGCCAACACGTTTAAAAAAGACAAAAACGGACGCTGTCAAAATGTGATGCCGTACGATTTTCCTATTTCTGTGAGCGCGCTGTGAGTACAGAGCAGCACGCGCCACAAACTCCATTTACTTCTATCCTCCGTATCTGGCTCTGGTACGTAAAAAAGCATACGCACTTGTGCCCCGCAAAGTCGCGCTCAAAGCTGTGTTTGGCCGAACCGTGGTGACCTGTGTAGTATGTGCACGTGGGGCCTCTGTGTTTATACCGCGGGACATTTATCTTGGATTCTCTTCAAGGGCTTGGCTGCGAAAGGCGGCCAGGTCAGCTGCGCGCCTGCTCTCCAGACACGGCGTTTCTGCTGCCCGGAAATAATCACGCAGCAGCCAGCTCCTTTTGCCCAAGCCAACTGGACTATGACGGTAACACAACTCAACCCCAAGTTCACCTGCACCTCAAGTACCCGTATTGCTGAATGGGAACTTCTTTCTCTGACGTACTTTATTCACACTCTGCGTTAGGTTAGTAGATGTCCTCATCCAAAGAGTAACGGCTGTCCTTGCACAAATTTCACATACCGTCGGTTCAATCACATTGATATTTATTGTAGCAATTCAAGCATCAAAACTGAAGCAACACAAACAATAGAGTTGCCTGACAAGCCAGCTACTGTGAGACACTGATACCCCCCCCCATGTTAAAACACATGCCCCTCTTGCTGCTGTCTAGGCACTGCTAAAATCTGTGAAAAGCATGCTATGCAGGGTGAACACAAGATGTGACATTAAGAAAGAATTTCTGATTTCAGCTGGCAGAACATAATATCACAATGCTAACCTGACCAACCCTGACAGATGCATATATATGGGATGGCTGGTGTGATGTACAATTCTCATAAAACCCATTTAACACAAGTGGCTGTTTCCTTAATTAACTTCCTTCTGACCAACTAGCTCGGTCATGGGTTACACAGGCAGAGCCCTGAAAGGGAATTGAACCTGCAGCCCTTTGCCTACAAGTACAGTGCATAGCTGTGGGCCTAACCAGATGGCCTATCAAGGGTTTGTGAGGGATGATTCTGCAAGGGGGGATTCCAAAATTGCCATCAGGGATATAAAATGACAGAAGGTCCCTTGAGCTCCTGCGGAACTCCCACTACCACAAGCACCCTCCCCTTTATAAAAGGGAAACTACAGGGAAAAGTCTATCAAGAGGTGTTTGCCATTTTGAAACTGCCATTGACCAAAGAGATCTGAGGAAATGCCTGGGGGAATTCAGTGCAGCAGGGTGGAAGCATCATGCACGCCACAGGGGCAAAATACTGCACTGTCAAGATGAGCAGAGTGGCAAATGTGATTTGCTTCAAAGCCTCTTGCCTGAAAGGCCATTTCCACAGTGCATTTGAAATATCAATGCACCAAGTGAATTTGATTTGTGGGCCTGTCATGTATGTGGGAATTCTATGAAATGAATGCACTACAGATGCCTGGCATCATCCCTTTGACAGATGCTGTCAGTTTTCATCAAAAATATACTGGCAGGTGCTTTAATGTTTAATAATTTAATAACTTTAATAATTTAAAGTTTGATTTAATGTTGTTATCATGTCATTTATATTGATATAAACTAGATGGGGTAAGTTGTAACAAATGAGATCAAATCTGTGTCTTTATTTAGTTCCTTCGACCTGTCATTATTTAGGATGTACTTTTTAGTGTACTTTTTGTGAGAGGAGAGAGGTAAAACCAAACAGGGCAGCTGTATATTTGACTTTTAGTGTTGTGACAATAGGAGCCCTAAATCCCCTTTTCAGATGAACCCCCTTTGTCTCTGTCCCTTTCTCCACTCCGCAAGGAGAAACCTGTTCCCCATCATGCCCTGACTTGCTGTGACACGAGCACTCTGCTCAGCTGCTGCTGTCTCTTTATCTATCCTTCCATCCATCTCCCGGGTGTCCCTCTCATTCATTTTGAGCGCCCCCAATCGTTTGGCCTATAAACTCCTTTGGGGGTGGCCCAGGCAAGCCCTCAGCCTTCAGGGCTGGGTACACCTCTATGGGTTCACTGGCTCGGATTAATGGAAATCGAAGCTTCAGATTTGCTCGGCCAGCTCCCGATGAAAGGGATGGTGAGGGCGTATCCTTTTAAACATGCAACAAAAAGGGGCCACCGTTCAATGCGTAGCCATGCTCCACCGTTCTTGGGCCATCCCAGTGATGGATGTCAGCACACCGGCTGCTGACACCCCTGTCAACACCCGCTCTCCCATCACTTTCCGTTGCACCAGGAGGGATTCCACAAGGTAATGGAGGGGGTAACATCCTTAAATGTGAACTGATTCTCTCTCCCCCAAGGACAGCTGCTGAGGAGGACTTAGATGTACTGCTTGTATGTTCCTATACTGCTATGACAAGGTTTACACCATGTACAATGCAAGTTACTACTCTCGCAGCCAAATGGATGCACCTTCTGGTGGTCATTATCATGTTCATGCATTGAGTCCTCAACAAAGCGAGACCACCACTGAAAATATTAATGCAACTTTTACCCTTATAGAAACAGTAGTAGCTGTTCTTGCTAGTATACTGATTTTTAAATGTGAATATAACATTTTATAACTACTTAATTGTTAGATAAATTGTAAATGATTGCTTTCTTTATTCTAGAACACAAAAAAGGCAAGTCGTGTAAGACTGGCTAGCATGCATTTACATTTACATTTACATTTATTCATTTAGCAGACACTTTTATCCAAAGCGATGTACAAAAGTGCATATAGTGGGCAAACAGGCACAAGAGCAAGATGTGTACAGGTCATACAATGCAGATAGTGCTGAAGCTGAGCGCAAGGTCAGTGTCGCGAGCCAACTAATCTGATCTAGGATTACATATATCAAATACAATCACAAGGAACAATTAAGTACCGCTATACTACCGAGGCAAAAACATGCACGATACAAGGTAATAGAGCTACAAGTACAAGCCAGGAGTCTAAGATTTACAAGGCTGCCACCTGTGTGTGTTTAATACTTGACCACACTTGACCATATAATGAAAACTGAACATATAGGTAGAGATTGAACAGGCCAGCACTTCTGTTTTGTGTGTTAAGTGTTTGACAGTACTGTGAACATGAAAAACATATTTTAATTAAATAAATAATGGTGACTGAAAAGGAACTTAATTTGTTGTGTAACAAAAAAATGTGAATAAAGACAGCTGGACAGTTAAACCCAGGGAAGTTTTTGTTTGGCCCTACCAAACAAACACAAAGTACATCACTGCCTCTCCAGCACTAAGTTACCAATGCACAGCACGTCTGACCAGACAATTTTTGTTCTTTAAGGGACAAGCGCTGTTGGCTCAATTGTGCACGTCCGGTGTTTTTTATGGCCTAGCGTGGGCCATATGTGCCCGGGGTCACCACTGCAGCTGGCTGAATGACAGCAGATTTATTGAGAGTTGGCCGGGGGCAGCAGAAAGGCTATTAATCTTCACCTTTGCCAGATTGGCCCTTAATCGGAGGCTTCTTGGCTCTGAAGTGCCACAATGGTCCTTCTTTGCAGGGTCCTGTCATCCCCTCCTAATTTGTGGCAGTTGTCCAGTGGTTGAATGCAGCCACAGCGGATGGTTGACCTGGCCTATTCTTCTGCCAGATTAGCAACATCTTTCTGAACCCACCCACCCCCCTCCACCAACACCCATCCCCAAACACAGGCCACTGCGTGCCTTGGGTCTGTGGGCACTCCAATTACACAAGTACAACAAACAGGCACATGCAGATGGAGTGATGGATGATGGAACAGGGAGTGGAGACATAAATGGAGTAGGCAAATTGTCTGCAAGGAGTGAGCTAGCGAGGTCCGGCCATCCATATGAACCAAAGTGCAAATTCTGGAGAGGGGAGCTCCCGTAGGCTGTGGAAATGATGAAAATGTGGGTTTGGAGTTGTTGTTGTCAGAGAATGTATGTGTAAACATGTTTGTGTGTTGACGCTCTGGAAGTGTTCCAGAGTAAATTCATCAGAGTCATAGGTTGGGTGGGTTTGAGGTTGGGAATTATTGGGGGGCAGTAGGCCTCATGCCGTTCCTCTCCCCTCCTTGAAACAGATGCTGCATCCCATGAAGGCGCGTTGTCAGCTGTGGAAGAATGGGCTGAAATTTGTTGACAGTGAATGTTGGGGCCCAAGGACAAAAGAAAAAAAGAAATGTTTACAAAGTCAGACTCTGGGCTGGTCGGCTGGTTGGTTGTGGAGGACTGCTGTGACAACAATGTCCAAGGGTGGGGAGGGTGGGGCTGGTTGTGTGTGGGAGGGGTGGGGGCAGCAGACTTCTCCTCAAGAATAAAGCCTGGTGCCGCACATGTTGCCATCTCCATGGCGACAGGTCCCCACCCTCTCATAGTGGGGGAGCCATTGTCAGCAGCTCATGGGGCGGTGTCAGAGCCCAGATGGTCGTGTGCTGCATAAATCACTTATCTGTCATGACACTCTAAAGGAATGCCGAAAGGGCTGCCAATCTCTGCAGAGGGAGTCGGAGAGAGATGCCATCTGCTCCTGAGCTCCTGCTCCTGTCCGTCCCCAAATTCCCTCCTCACTCCCAAGTGCTCCCCAGCCCCCTCAACCAGCACTTAATCAGAGTCCTCAGTCAGGACACATGCCCTCACTCTGCCTTCCTCACTTCAGCCCACCAGCACTGGCAGCATAGCAACAAGATTGTCCATGCTGGTGGAGTGCTTACCCAGTGCATTTAATATGCCATATTAGTTGTGCTTTTTTCCTTGTTGGTATGTGGCTTGATTTATTTTTACAATATGTGCTCTTTTATAGAATTTGGCTGCTACATCACAACCTCACTGGGCAGAACGTGTGGCCTTGTTTGCGTGCGTGCTTGTGTGTGTGTGTGTGTGTGCAGCATATGTGTGAATGTGTGTGTGTGTGGTCTTCACAGGTTCTATAAGTGAAATCAGATGCTTTTCTGTATGTATACAGCCTCAGAGAGAGAGAGAGTGAGAGACAGAGAGAGGGAGAGAGAGACAGACAGAGACAAAGGGTGTGGTAGTGGCGTTGGTCTGAGGCTTACTCCACTGCAAACCACTTCCGTGTCAGCCCGCCCTGTGCTGTGCAGCCACAACTTCACCAGCATAGCTGTAATTACCCTTACTTAAAACTCCTCCTCAGGTGTTACGTGACACTGTGTGGTGCGTCTCTTGCATGTCAGCAGAAGATAAAATAAAAAACTGGCAGTTTATTGGGAGAGCATGTGCCAGGAATTGGTCTTTTTCAGATGTGTATCAACACACACACACACACACACACACACACACACACACACACACACACACACACACACACCCAGAATAAACTGTTCTACTGACTAAGAAGTAGTGGTGCAAAGTTTGGGATCTAGTTCTATAACCAAAGGTTTAAGGTTCTGGTTAACAAGGCACTTGCCGTGAGCTGCTCCATTATATTCCTAGTTGCCTTTATGGACAAGTAAAAACAATGCAAGCTATGACAGTCATGCTGCTGAAGAAGATAAGAGACAGAGATGAAATAAGAGACAATTATGTTCTATAAGCCACTAGTCCACATGGAGCCTGTCAGCACTAGATGACACCCTTGGGTTCATCAACAAGAAGGACTCGGCTTATGCATTATCTCAAAGCTGAGAAAACAAGGAGACTGCAAATTCACACTGGAAACACACACTGGGCACCATTTTGGCTCAAGATTTTCCACTGTTTCATGACGTATTTGTTTATGCTGTAGGTTGATGTGACTGGGCTCACATGTACAGTCTTACCTGTGATGATGTCCTTTCAGGGTAGGAGGTGCATAACCTGACAGAATACATGGATGAGAACTGTCAAAAATTACAGAGACAAAGACCATGCACTGTGCGATGTACTGTGAGAATATCCATTTATTTATCCCAGATGGTACAAATTTTGGAGTACATTTCATGTCATAAAAAGTTACTCTAAAATCAGTTATATGTGCAGACTCAGTCCACTGTCTACTGTCTCTGTGTCTAGTATGAGTGGGTTCTCCAAGGTGGGGGACCTTGGACTGAACTAGGTCAATTGGAGTGAGAGAGGTGCTATCTCATTGGCTGAAACATCATTCCAATTCTGGCTGTTAAAAACAAAGGTCACAATTTTGTTACGCCTTTGGTGTGAGCACAGTGCTGTGTAACTAGTTACATGATCGTGCTGGCACCGACAGAAAGAACAGAGGGATGACTACCTACCCAATGCTCCCACCACCCGTCCAAATGCACAAAAACATGTACAATCGTGCATGTACAGAAGTGCGCACACACACACACACCTGCACTCCTGCGTGCAGGTGCACACATACTCATAGTCACACGCGCATGATTGACACTGCCCTGATTCATTGTGTGTTTGTTCCTGGAAACAGTTTGGAGCAGACTCTGGCCTGAGGGAGCTTCCAGTCTCCAGACGAGTTGCTGGCCTTGACTCACACATTATGGGCATGTCTGGGCATGCCCTGGTGCACGAGGAACCCAACGACCCTGCTGACAAGCCAGCAAGAGCAAATGTGTGGACTGCAGCAAGGAAACAGTGTTGAGAGTATTGAGAGAGAGAGAGAGAGAGAGAGAGAGG
The DNA here is from genome assembly GCA_019176425.1 of Megalops atlanticus. Taxonomy (NCBI): domain Eukaryota; kingdom Metazoa; phylum Chordata; class Actinopteri; order Elopiformes; family Megalopidae; genus Megalops; species Megalops atlanticus. The sequence continues at coordinate 34,427,003 of CM032881.1, forward strand.
GATAGAGAGCCTGAGTCAGTCTTTGTGCTAATAGGAAACAAAGCGTTTATACTCACCTGTGAGTGAGTGAGCACACGTGTGAGTTTGTGTATGCATGTGGGTGAGTGAGTGAGAGGGAGATAGAGACAGAGAGAAGTCTCCCTCTCTCCTGTAATAGACACCCCCCGTGTCCAGCTGGGGTGTGGACTGTGAGGTTGCTCTCTGCACTTGCGCATCCCTACGCTGGTGTGAGCAGTCAGGGTAGATGCAGACCACTGCAGAGTTCTCGCAGTATGCAGTTGACTGTGCTGAGAGGATTGTATTCTGCACTTACTTTCTAATGGATGATGATTATAAAAAATTGATGAATATCTGATGGAAGCCCTTCACTGTAAAAGAAATAATAAAAAAACTAGACAAAAACTTGCACAAGACTGGAAATTGGCAAAAGATGGCCTTGTCAACTTAGACATGGGTTTTCCATTCTACAGCAGATCTTCATTGATAGTGGTATTTGAAATAATTATAATCAAAAATTGGAATTTGAAATAATTATACAAATCATAGCATTTACAAATACAACTTTCGTAAAAAAATTATATGCACATATAAATACCTCAGTCATTTAAGTTTTAATATACATTGTACATGCTATAATGTGTGATGATGAAGTTAGGAAACATTTATCCTGGGCTTGCCTGTGCATGTCCATGTGTGTGTTTCTGTGTACATATCTTTGAGACTGTGCCCTCTGTGTCTCAGGGTGTTTTCAAATATGGTCCTTTTTAAACGAACCAAACTCAGGCCGCTTAAAGTGGACCAAAAAGTGGACCAACAGAAAAGGGACTCAGTTCTTTTTGCATTCACATTGTGAGTTAATTTGAAAGAGGACTCAGTTCTCTTTCTGGTCCACTTCAGCTCTGATGGGGCCTCAGTCCTCTTGCTGTTCACACTATATCTCCTCTGAAGCTCTCAGACCTTTACTGCTTTGGATTATGGGTAGATTTCACTTGGCTTTCACTTTTCAGTTAGCATCTGCTATATTTTTTAACGTTAAATCGTGTTAAATACGGTGTGACCGTATGCGCGAGTTCAAGAAAATCCAGTTAAAAACACAAGTTCGATAAATGCATGTTTCCAAAGTCAATGAATAATCGTGTTAAATAATCGTGATCTCAGTATTGACCAAAATAATCGTGATTATTATTTTTGCCATAATTGAGCAGCCCTAGTTCTGTCTATTTGTTTTTACGAGCCTTCCAGTGCAATAGCATGTGATCTGTCTACAGCAAGCCTAGAGGGCTAAAGTACAATGGCAAAAGGTGAAGCGAACCTGGATCGCTTTGTGTTCACAATGCACAGGTTAAGCGAACCACAACGTGGACTTGAAGGTGGTCTCAGTTTGGTTCGTTTCAGAGGGGTCTGAGTTCGTTTGGAACTGTGCAAAAAATGCTGACTAATTGCTGTGAGTTCGTTTTGAGGGCTGAAAGGGACCAAGTGTGAAAACACCCTCCGTGTCTTTGTGAATCTCTGCGTGTCTATGTGTATGTGCTTAGGTTTGTAAATGTGAGTGCAAGTGTGTCTAGGTGTGTGGATGTTTGGGAATGTGTGTTTCAGTGTGTGTGTGTGTGTGTGTGCGTGTGCTTGTGGTTGCATGGTGACAGAAGGAGTGGAGGGCCTGCAACATTAGGTACTCCTTGTGGGTTTGTGTTAGGAATGCAGACACACATTATGTAGAGTGACTATGGCTCAGTGTTTGGAGTTGCAGGTATGTACAGTCTGATACAGTACAGGGGAACCGTGTTTAGAATAATGGGGAGCGCGGTGCTTTTGCTGGCTCAGGAGCTCTCATCCTGGGAGAAGGCAGGAGTGGGGATGGCCAGCTGCTCGTAGGTGGGCAGGCTGCTGTGGCTGGCAAAGAATCCTGCTGCGTGTGAGGCCCCACCCTGTCCCGTGGGTCTACCCCCAGGCTGCCCTGCCTGTCCAGGCTGCCCCGTCCGAGCCAGCAAGAGGTTGACGGCATCTGCAATACGGTTGAGGGTGTGGTCCATCTGCGTGATCTGCAGAGGAAATGGGTGCACATCAGTGTTATCCGCTTTCGCTGTATCCCCGGAGCAGATTCACATTGACCGCTAATGCCATGGCTCTGTCATTTCCACTTATGCTTCTACAGTGCACTACAATGTTCAAGATGTTCAGATGCCTTTTGAGTCAGTTCAGGTTCATCTGTGAAACAAAAACTTTCTTAATGATAAAATAAATTTTTGTATGAATGTGCTACCTCAGTTGAAAAAGGGATTTTAATCTCAGTGGGGTTATGATAAAATAAAGGACAAATAACTAACTAACTAAATGGTATCGGTGGATGAGCCTCCAGTTTGCAGTGAAACCTAGCCTGATTTGCTGTGCTGTATCTATTCCAGCAAAACCTGAATCTAGCAGCCCAACAAGTAGTGCCAAGGAGCAGTGCCAGGTAGATGTGCTATCATCCAAAGGTGGCAATGACATAAAGAGTGTTCTGCCCTTTTCCAAACAGTATGGTTGAGGTTTCTGGGGTGAAAAGGGCAAGTGTTTGTGGGCATGCTGTTGACATTGAGCTTGGAGTGTGGTGTGTTTGTGATGGGTGCTGGGGGGTTCTTCTTGTTTTTAGTAGCTGCAGGATGAACCCCCTCCCATCACACCCTCTCTGCTCTCCCTCCTATGAGCCATTGCTCAAGGAAAACTGTCAGAGCTCCTCCACACACACAGCTCTCCTAAATCAGAAACTCTACAGCAGGAGGAGCAGAGAGGGGAGTGGATGGGAGGGAGGGAGAGAGAGAGAGGAGAGAGAAGAGAGAATCATTTGGGGACTGCTTTTTACTGTTCTTTTTAAAATTTTTAAAAAAATTTTGTTTTATCAATTCATGAGAGAGAGAATGAAAGCGAGAAAAAGAAAAGTGAGTAGAGTGAGAAAGAAAGAGACAATCAGCAGATTGAATCCAAAATTAATCATTCCCTCCATTGTGAATGATATTACTGTTTTAACTCACTTCTGTTAGAGCATAGACACACACTCAAAATGTACACACAGTTTACAAATATAAAATCTTGCATAACAATACAATAAAACAATCTAGACTCACTGATTATTCATCAAACAGGAATGATTCCTTATCCAAAACAAGAACTTCAAACAAAATGCAAACAAATGCAAAAGTAAGAAAAAGGACCAAAAAACCCCACAACTCAAGGAAACTGGAAACCCATCCGTGCTGTTTTCTCTGGAATGAAACTTAAGTTGATCACCCGGGCTCAATGGGGGGGGGGGTGGTCTAATCTGTGCCCCACTCAAACTGCCAAACTGCTGCAGTAGGCCATTTCTTGCTCTCCCTTCGGATGCAGGACAAACAATTAGCACGACACTTTCATCCACCCACGACACATCTGTGATTTCATCTCCCGTCAATGCCAGGCCTCGTTTGATGTGGGCCCCCATTAGCCTCATTCTTCTCCCCCCATTTTCTTTTGAACGGAATGGCAACGGGCTGAACATGAAAAGGCTAAAGCCGCCACAAATGTTTGCTGTGTAAAAGCAGGGCTAATTGCACCCAACTGATCTTTATTGAGTCTGCTTTTCAATCACATCAAGACGACATTTATGAACAATAAACACTGCTTTTGTTGGTTGTCCTCATTCACATTACAAGGAAATGTGATGTCTGCAGTGTGTGTGTGTGTTTGCACGTATGGATATGCACAGTCCTATGTGTCTCTGTTGATGTTGGTGTGTATATTTTTGTGTTCACTTACATGCATGTCTGTGCCGTCATGTGAGTATATGTGTTTTTTCTGTAGGTGTGTGTGTATTTTGGGCACTGGCGTACGTACTACAGACAGACATGTAAAACCCACACAGATGTTGTTGTCAGTCTTTCTGCTGCCTCCACTGGATGTGTTTAAAGAGTGTGGCATAAAATAAGATGCACTACCAAAGACACGTGAACCGGACCACAACGATGGGGCAGGGTTTGTCTCGTATGATCCGCATGTGGAAGGCCATTTAGATCCACACAATCTGACATGATTAAGTTCCTCAGACCAGGCTGATTCCAGCTCAAAACTATTACCCTCATTATGACTTTTATTCATTACTTTTTGTTGATTTGGCTTTTCTCCCAAGACAAACCTCATTTCCACATATCACTGGTACTGCTGGCTTTTGAGTGGATAAATTTAAGGTAACAGTGCTGCAAGGACACCCTTACCAAATGCCCAAGAGCCTCCCTTAATTAAAATGGCAAATGCAGGGTTTTAACAAACTACTCAGTGTTGTGCTTTAACATGTACCAGTGATAAACTGATTGCTGAATTCTTATGTATGTGTTAATTAAACAATATTTTGTGTAATTTATCATTGCCATGAAATCCCTACATGGCACTGCTGTCAGTGTTGTACTACACTGCACAACAGTCTTCTGAAAGCACCACTGTCAGTACTGTGCTGTACCACAATACAGCCTTCTGAAAGCGCTGCTGATGTTGGCTGATGCTGAAGAAGAGGTCTCTCTCTGCACATGTCTCTCTGAGTATGTATATGCATTTGCATGAGACTGTGAAAGTGTCTGTGGTGTGTCTCTTCATCATTATGTGTAATCTGTGTATGTGGATTGTACGCATGTCTCTGAATATGAATGTATCTGTGGCATGTGTATCTGTCTCTCTGTTTGACTGTGTGTCTCTGTGCCTGCGTGTTTCTTTTCTGTGTGTGTTTCTCTGTCTGAGTGTACACATATATTTGTGTGTGTGCATATGTGTGTGTGTGTGTGTGTGTGTGTGTGCCTGTTGGCCCACAGCCCTGTCTCTCTTAGTCACCATTTATCATCACCAGAGGGAAAAAAGCCTTCTTGGACCAGTTCCACTGCAAACAGTGATATCCACCCTGCTCCCACTGCCTTATGCAGCACTGTTACAATCTACTGCACTTTTGGCATTAGTCCTTACTCACACACACTAACACACACATGCGGACATATTCAGAAAGAAACACACACACCACAGACACACACAATCTAATGCACACACACACATGCACATACACTCAGAGAGACACACACGCACACACACACACACACATACACATACACACACACACACACACACACACACACACACACACACACACACACACACACACACACAATCCTTTCTCTCCCCCTCTCTCTGACTCATAGGTCACACATAAGGGCTTGGAGGAGCTTAGTGATTATAGTGATATAAATTCAGGGCCTGGGCCTGGCCCAAGCCCAAGACTGAGCTCTGGGAGAAACTCACTGCAGCAGAACCAGCTCGCTACGCAAATGCTCCGGGGGAAACAAATGGAGGATTGTCTTGTTCTGAGCTTGCATGCTGAGATCCAAATAACACCGGTTGCCCAGCTGTAAGCCTGGGGGTGTTTACCCCGCACCACTTCCCCTCACGGCTGAACCTGAGCGGCCTCAGGCCTGCTCCTCTGCTGTGTTTGGGTACCGGTGATTCCACAGGGCTCGTGCCAGCCTAGGACAAAGGTGGAGTCAGCGGAGGCAGGACACATACCTTTAGGGCCCAGCGGCAGCCCTTCCCACAATGCACTGCTTCGATGGTAGTTTACAGACTGTTAATGGCACGTAGTAAACACAGTGTAAACACATCTGTTCACACTGAGTTATGAGAAGATAAAGGGTTAAATTAGGGTTGTAAAAAAACAGGCAACCAATTGTTGTAAAAGTCAGGTATTATCAGATTGATAACACTGATATCCAGAGCAACAAACAAGCCACTTAAAGGACTAGCTGCTTCCAAATGTATGTGTGACATGCGTTTTGAAGTCTCATTTCTTTGGAATATGTCAACAGGCATACTTGAATGACACACACACAAGTCCAGCATTCATGGGTTGCCATATTCCCAATGTATTGTAAACAACAAGATCGCTGTGTCCACACGCAAACGCAAACACAAACCCAAAGAGAACTATTCTGATGAATTGTTGAGAGGAACTGATGCCTTATGTGTTAAGTCAATGTTATCTTTTCTATTATCATTTTTATTATTTCTCTCAAATGCCTTTTCCCAGTGTTAGGGAATAATTTTCCATTTTTTCACCAACTGGCCTGGGTTTTCTGGTTTCTGTAAAATGCACTATGCTATATGTACAGGACTTTGTGACAATGTTGATTGTAAAAATACGTTATAACAAATAATATTTGATTGATAGACTGAAAAAACAAGCCTCATAACGTACTGTGTGAAAGCGTTGCTACTCTGAGAGGGCCTGGCTAGTTCACTGTGACCCAATTGAACTTGCGGTGTTTGGTTGACTACATGGATCACTGCCAGTTATCCTTGTGAGAAGAGTCTCTGTCTTTTCCTTCTAAGAGTCTTTGGCAGGTGACAATGTGCACGGCTCCCCTCAATCAATCTACTGCTATGCCCATCATCAGATGAGTGTTTCCCCGGTCAGGCATATAGTTCCCACCCAAGAAAAGCTCAGGAGTTGCCCGAGGGGATATGGGAGACAGGTGTTGTGGGTGCGGGGCAAGGTGAGGAGGGGGAAGGAGGGGTGTTCAGGGCTTAGTGGATTGGGCCTGTCCAAAGCTTAATGGCGGACCTCATGTCTGCTTATCTGAGCCCAGTCACATGGCCTCTGTCCTGTGAATACGTTGCCTCAAGGGGAGTGCTGATGAGCAGCAACTAGGGGCTCAATTCCAAGTCTGGGGCTCTCAGCTGAGCCCTGGAGTACCAAGCGGCACTTGACCACCTCATTAACTGCTGCAGAGAAAGTGCCAGCCAGCTGGTTATGGATTTCTGGCAAGAAACACCGCACCAAGTGATGAGGGAATGGTCAATAGCAATGATTAACCTCAAATTGATTACCAGTACAAGGGTTTGGTTACAGAAACAGAAGGCTGGGGCCTAGTGTTAACCCTTCCCCTCATCCACCCTCCACTTCACACATACAAACACATGTATGCATGTGCACGCACACACTCATGCAAACATGCTCATGCACTCAGGTACAAACACGCATACAAACACTCACGCATACAAACGTGTGCATGTGTGCGCTCATGTGCCCACACACTGTCTCTCACACATATGCACACACATGCATACATGCGCACACACACGCGCACACACACACAAACACATGCGCACTCACATACTTCAAACTCAATATTAATACCTGCGGGAAGGAGGGCAATTCAGGAATTTGCATCCTGTTCCCTGATCTTACTATTTTGGTTTTAGCTTTTTCTTAGACTTGGAATTGAGTCTTAGACAGACACAACATGTCTCACAAAAACTGTAAAATCCCACTTATAGACAGAGGATCAGACTCTAGATGAGACACAGCTGTTGTACTTGCCCTAAGCTGCACTGATACACATCCAGCTGTGTAAATGGATAACATCTAAGATGCTATGCTTGCAAGATGCCCTGGAGAAGGACTCCAATGAATAAATGCATGGTGTGAAATTCTTTCAGAGGGCATCGTCTGTTCTGTGGGATGCAGCTAAGTGAGCCTCCACATCTAAACCCGCATCTGCTGCTCTCTCGCGCACTTTCTCTCTTAACTCTGCCTGTGAGGGAGAGCGAGTCAGAGCCTGATTAGGCTGGTTTCCATTCAGAAGCCCGGGGGCTGTTTTTGCCAAATCTGCCGAGCCAAAAAAGAGAGGAGTAATGTGTGTGTGTCTGTAGGAGGGGTTTGGGGTAGAACAATAGATATTTGTTCTGCAATATATTACTTTACAGATTATGGTCCTTAAAGAGGCAGCAGCCTGGTTTCCTGATGAAAATGTGCTGAGTGAGTGACAGGGAACCAGGCAGAGAGGGGGGGCGGGCTCTGAAGGTGTGCATGCCACTCTTCACTGCAGAACTGCATGATCACTGCTCACTGTGACCACAACAAGACTGCTGGTGGTAGCATTCTGCATGTGTCATCACATTAGAAAAGTTGGGAGGATCCAAGCTGCAGTCTCACACATACACACACACACACACACACAAACACAAACAAACACACCCCGACCCACTCTGCACAAAGTGGCTCCCATTCTAATGGATGTAATCACACACCCCAGGTCCATAAACTCCCCACCCCACCCATTGTGCCATGCCCTGGTCCCACCACAGGACTGCTGTTGTCCCAGGGCACAGGAAACATGGACCTGCTGGTCTGGTGGTTCCCACTTTATTTCATTATTATATTACTGTTTAAAATGAGATTTCACAAGTCACTGGCTAACAATGAGCTGCAGCTGGGGAAGTAATCACTGATATACCTCCTGATTCACACACACACACACACACACACACACAGAGTCTCTCATGGCTATCAATGTCCTCTCCTACATGGCAGAGTTCAGAGTGGGGGAAAGCAGGGTACAATGTGCTGTGGTATGGTGTGATTTGGGGAGGCCAGCTCATCTGGGCTAATGGCAGCCACATTCCTCAGTGTTCTGCCTGTGCTGAACAGTCCTCCCCTGCTTTATTTTCACAGGGATTCCTGGCATCGCTGTTGTCCCAGCTCCACACAAACAACCCACAGGACACATACACACATGCATGCATAAACACACACACACACACACACACACACACACACACACACACACACACACACACACACACACACACAAAAAGCAATCTACAGTGATGATAATTTAGCTTTAGTTGTTAGTTGTGGGGCTGTGGGGCTTATCTCCGATTCCTTACTAAACTGCAGTATAAACTCTGCTCCACTTACTGGAATTGCCCCATTACCCCAGTCTTGCAAAGCTTCATCATGTTAACTGGCTAATTTAAGAACACCAGCAGCCAATCGATGGCCCCCTGGAGTCTACACCCCTCTCTGAGTATTATGTAAGGACTAGGATTCACACTCCTGTCTCTGTGTAGGTGCAACCTGTCCTTCTACTACTGCCCCAACAACTACTATTACTGACTAATACAACCACCCTTATAACTACTGCTGCTGCAACTACTACCACTACAAGTAAAAATATGGAAGAAAGGCAACTACTACTACTCCTTCTATTACATCTACCACCATTACTATCACTACTTCTTCCACAACACCAATAACCAACTATACCACAACTTTAGCTGTTCTCACTGCTACTGCCAAAAAGTCTACTACTACTGTAACAGCAACTATGGAAACTACTATTAGAAAGACATACTGTTACTGCTAATAATATTTAAGCTTCTATTATAGTATTATTTATACTACAAATGCAACTACTGCTGCTACTGTTGTTGCTACTATTATCACGATTATTGTAACAAGGGCAACTATAGTTACTGTGTGTGTGTGTGTGTGCGTGCGTGCGTACGTGTATGTATGTGTATGTGGTTCACACGATAATGAGAAGGTTGTTACAGAACCCCATGCCATCCTCCTGCCCTGCCCCACCCCACCCATGTGCCCAGGGCAGTAATGAAAGCCCCACACTCGTTGCCTCAAATGAACCACCCATTCCATGTATTTTTCCACAAACCCTGGCTATTTCGGTCCACCATCAAAAAGGCTCCTGTCGTCTCCCCGAGAATCCCCACCAAACACTCCCCCCACCTCTTTATTTTAAGGAGAGGGGATTATTAAATAACAGGCTGGGCAGGCCGTCCTGGCAGACAGGGGCCACATAGTGCCTGTTGTCACACGGAGGAAGGGGGCGGGTCGGTGGGTGGGGGAGGGGGACGGCAGCCGTGGCACACCACAGCATCACCCCACTGGCTGTCCTCCATTCGCTCCCACTTTTCTTTCCATTACGAAATGACCCGAAAATAAACTCTCCCCCCTCTTCTTCTTTTTCCATCGGCCGAGGCCAGCTGTAGGTCTGGCATCCAAACTATTTCACCTCATTCCTGCGCCCCTGCTGTTACCCCAGCGCACCCCAGAGAACAAGGATCACGACACAACCTTCCGTTCTCTTGTTTTTTTAATATATCCTCTTGAGGCTTTGTCACTGTCTCTGTTCCCCTGGGACACATAAAGAAAAACACCTCCCCACTCATAATTGGTGAACTGCCTAATCTCCCTCTTGCACCGTGGCATGAATCAAAGCTCCTCAGTGCTCAGGAGCTTTGAGTGTGAGCTGAGTTGTGTTTGTATTTATATTGCTGACTGGCGTTGGGGCCCCGGTCACCCCTGTTTACTGTTGTAGAGTGGTCCAACTGTTGGTTGTGCATTCTGTCACTTCTCTTCCCTTTTTCATTGTTTCCATCTTTTTCTTATCTGGTAACAGTGTGTTCTTTCTTTTCATGTATTATTTTCATTCTTTTCATTTCATGTGTTTATTCCTTCATGCAAGTTCATGGCTTCTTCTCCCCGTCCCAAACATCCCATAGGGATTTGTTCTGGCCATTTCTCCTGTGAGTGTAGGCAGAGTGACCTTTTCATCCCTCCAGATCTATATGTTTAAGGGTCCAGGGAAACACCTAATCTCATCTCTCCCTAAATGTCTTTATCTCTGTCTTCCTCTCTGTCTTTATTTTTCTCTTTCTCTATCTCTCCCAATCCTTCATCTCTCCCTCTCTTTCTCCATCCATCTTCAATTTCTACATCTCTCACTCTTTCTCCATCCTCCCAATCCTTCTGTCTCTCTCCCTCTGTCTCTCTTCCTCCCCCTCTCCTTCCCTATCTTGCCCTCCCTCCCCATCTCTCCAGGCTTTGCTCTGGCTCTGTGGAATCTGCTGGCTGCAACCCGCTGCTGTCTGCAAACTCTTTGGCCAAAACAATGGAAAAAACGGTCCTGAAACAGTTGCAGGTTTGCATCCAAGAAGGCTTCACTTAATATCTTGCACTGACCACAAATATTCCGCTGTTTGCTGGTGCTGCAGGAACGGCTCTGTACTGCGTGCACACGCAAGCTCAGGGCATATTGTTTCTGTTAAACATTTATCACTTGCTCCTCACGTATCCACAAAGGCACCTTTGTCTGTGATAAAATTTAATAAGCTTGGATATCTAGCTGGTGCAGTGTTAATGCAAACTTATACAGTATGTACACACAAACAATGCTTACGCTTACTTAAAACATTGCAGTCCATCGTATGTTGGTGGTTTAGCATGCAGATTCAGAGACACACACATACATGTGCACACGCAGTCATACACATGTCCCCTCACACACATACACACACCCATGCAAGTATGGGCTCACACACACAGATATACATACAGGCTAGAGTTTGGAGCAGACCACCCAAGAAGGACCAACCCCACTGAAATGAATGAAAGTTCCTCCTCCTGCCAGCTGTTTAAAGTCCAGCCAAGGCAGTCAGTCTTTTGCCGTTGGACTGATGGGAAGGAATGTCAGTACCTGACTGCAATGGGGCAGGGCTGCAGAAACAAGCAAAAAAGTCTGCCCCACAATGTGTCACAACAAAGCTCATTGGGTAATGTGCATCAGACGTCAGGCATCAGGTCCCCTGTTGTACCGCTCTATAACCCCACCCCTCAACCCCCCAACCCCCTTTGCCCTGCCTCACTCTTCCCCACATTTGCTGGGATTCCTTTTCTGTTTGACCAACCCACTCCATATCCCTAAAGGCAAAAGCAATTTTCATACCCTCAAATTTATTCCCAATTATGATTATGCCACGCATAACCAATATGACATGGTGGGAACTAATGTGGAGGGAAATATGCACAAAAGTTTATTCTATCCACCCTGCTTTTCTACAGTGAGGACAAAGTTTCTCTTGTAAAGTTCACATCTAGTTAACTTTTTTACTGGACCATGAGTACATTTAGCTCTGGATCCTTAGGTAAAAAAACAAATGTACACTCTCACTTGCTTATGCACACACAATCACTTCCACACACTTGGACAAAAGGAAGCAAAAACCGTAGAAAAACACAACAAAAGTAAACCGTTTCCCTGCTTGTACAGAACAATGAGTGGCCACACAATGGACACTGCAGCTTGTGTGATTTCAGCCATGAATACTTCCTGCTATCGAAGTCCTTGTCTTCCTCCACCAACACGGCTCACCAGGGGACAGCATACGAGTCACCCTCTCCTGCCTCATTTTCACATTCCTCGCCCCCCTGCTAACAATCTGAATGTACCAAAGCCAAAAAATCTGTGGAAGTAAAAGGTCAACAGAAAGCAGTGTTTGCCGAGTGTTCCTACAGCATTCGGTGGAATTAGTCAGACATAAATGCTATGCCCCCTGGTCATTCAGTCTAGCTCATGTGCCAGGACATTGCCAGACATTACTGGACATTACCAGATATTGCCAGACATTACTGAGAATTGCCAAACATTACTGGACATTGCCAAATGTTATTGGACATTGGCACGGTTTACCAGATGTTACTGTGTTATAAGGATGGGGTGCTGGTGGAGTGTCCAGAGTAAACCCACTGGTAACCTCTGCTTCTTCTCCAGATTATTCACTTCTTGGGGTGTTTGGTGGAGAGGCAGTGTCCCAGGGGGGCTACCATTGCTGGGTGAGGTTACACATTACTGCAGCAGCACCACTTTCATCCCCTTGCCATACTTGATGGATCATTACCATCAACTTCCTGATCCAGAACACTGTGTATCATTCAGGCAGCAGGCAAAACTGCCTCCCTGCCTCCTCACAAGCACACAGGCACACATACACAGAAATGCATGCACAAACACATATGTGCTCACACACATGCAGGACTACACATACGCATGTATGCAAACACAATGTATGCCATCCCCCCCAACACACACACATATACACAAAAACACAGGAACACAAACATACGTGCACACACACACATTACACAGACACACACATAAATACATGCACACATACACTTGCACACACATGCTTGTGTGTGGGGGCAGAAATGCATACATGTACACATGAACATGCATGCATACAGAAATGAAGGAATGTATGCATGCAGACACACACATATACACATACACACACACACACACCACAAGCATACATAAACACACAAATCCCCATCTGACAAAGAAGCATTGGTAAATGAGTGAAATGTGAAGGAAAGTCAGCTTAAATGTAGTAGAGGTTGGCAGCAGTGCTGTGCCCCCTGAGAGATGCTCTGCTGGCCGGGGGGGGCGAGATTCAAAAGACACCTTGCCAGGCCCTGACTCCACGGGGTACAGGCCCGAGCTCTCCGCAATTGGCCAGAACAGGAACACTCACCCTACTATAAACAGCCCAGTGGACGCCACAGCATGCTATGTATAGCAGTGAAGGCTAACCACAGTGAGCGCCTGGGGTTTGGCTGAGAGAAGCCACTCATGCACCCTCTCCATTTTTCTTTCTTTTTTCCTGCCCCTCACACAAGCACACAAAAACACATGGGCACACTCCATCACACTTTTTTCAGTTGGATATTCTTGACACTGCTCTAAAAATGGCCACTTTCACAAGCTTCCCTTGTTGGAAAAACATGCAGAGTTAAAGTTTCTGTCTGTGGAGGCAGCCCCTCATCTTTCATTTATTTCCCAATGCTGCAAAAGAGTAGTGAGGTCTGAACCCATTTCCATGCCATCATCCAAGCTGATACTGTGGACTATAATTAGAGCAAATGACTAATCCCAGAGTTATGATGCGTACGGTCCTTGTGAGTCCCATAGTGGCAGAGGTCCCAAACCACCCCCACTGAATACAGTCATGTTGTACAAATGAGGGTCTTACTCACCCCCAAATCCGCCTTGCAACCTCACCCCATTACACACAATCCAGTGTGGTGAGTCCCCCAAAAAACACCTAAGCACTTTACCCTACATGATAAATGCTGTGTATGCTTTTTAATGCAGTTTGATGACTTGGATGTGTCTGTTAACTCTCCCAAAATCTTTGTTTTAAGTGGAAGCAACAGCAAACAAAGGCCTGACAAGACCGTAAAGTCAAACAAGGAGCATTGAGGTTGTTTTCTCGAGTTCTGACAAGCCTTTCCTGTAAAGTTTTCATGCAAACACTATATTAGTAGCTGGTGCAGTGCTGTATGTGGGTTCATTCAACAGGGCCTCCGCATTCAGATTTTTTTGCCAGGTTAAAAGAGAAGCTGAACTCTGTTACACTTGAATGCCCCAACCCTCGTCACCCAACTCAACCCAATGGCTGCACCATTTCAGAGTGTGGCTTGACTTTCATCACACCAGGTAGTTTCAGTTCTACCAGAGTAGAATGACAGCAGTGTTTGTGAAATAACAAATGGACCCTTGTCCAGATTTTTTATGTGGTTTATGTGGTTCTGGTACAAACGCACACTGCAAATACTTCTAAATAACATGGTGTTCACCAGTAGGCTTACCAGTGGGTAGGTGAGGATTCAAATGTTCATTAACCCTCTTCATTATTTAGTGAGAAGTTGAATATTTGAATGGAAGGGGACAATGGAAATGAACCATCCTTAATTACTGTGGTGGAGTGAGGGGGTGGGAGGGGGTGCACTGATTCCTGATTACAGCAGTGTGAACTCATGAGGAGGGTGTTTGGGTCCAGCTCTTTAGCTGTTTGGTCCTGTTTACATCTGACACTGCCAGCCTCTTGTTTACCTCTAACACTGACAACTTCCTGTTTAACTCATCCTCCTGTCACCGCCCCCAGTGAACCCACCCATTCGGATGACATCACCTTGGCACAGAAACACAGCAGATGCACCCATCCCCACCACTGCACCTTCACTGGCCATGTTAACAGTGCCCACTCTATAGGGTCAGAAGTCATGCTCCCATTTATTGGCATGTTAACTGACTGGAGCACCTGCACTAGGCTGCCATAGGGGTCACATGTCACAGGTGTGTGCCTCAGCAGATAAACAAAGCCCTGAACTGACCCTGGATCAGTCCATTTGCTGACTGGACTGTCTGGACAATTCCACAAATTTTGAAAAGCAAGAGGTTCTGAGCTGCTTTTTGTGCAGGCAGTTTGCCTGACTGTTATCATGCAAACTGGGTGTGCTCAGTGCCAGTGCTCCAGCCCCGCATTTTCTCTCAGCCTGACACATGTACGTCCAGACCTTAGTGCAGAGACACATGTGCGGCTGGATCCTCTAATATTTATGTATTAACATCTGTTATTTGCTGTATATATTCTTTGGAAAAAGGACAAGAAGATTTTGGTCTTCTCTAAAGACCCATTTTAAAATTTTAATTCAGTTTACTTTATTGTACACATTTCTTTGTCCCTTCCCATTTATATTGGTCTGTTTTAAAGAGTAGGGAGGACATGTCTGATGTTCATTGGCAGCACTGGATAACTCTGGTCATGCTAATAAAGTCAACTGGAATCCTTGAATCCATGAGAGTTAAAGAGAAAGACTGAGAGACAAAGAGAAGAATGAAATACAGAGAGTTAGTGAGATGGAAAAACAGCGGGAGAGAGAGAGATGGGGAAAGGGAAAGAGAGAAAGGGAGAGAGAGATAAAGAAAGAGAAAGGATAGAGAAAGAGAATGATAAGGAGAAAGGAGATGGAGAGAGGCAGAATGAGTGAGAGAGAGAACAGGAATCTGAGAGAGAGAAGCCCCTGGGGATTGCTGTTATGTGTCTGGTTACACTAGGTCCTGCCCAGTCACAGCATGTTAACTAACAGTGGGCTGAGACATCCCTCACAGTGAGGGTCATCTCCCTGGGGTGGGCAGTGCTCTGCCCCAGCTGGTTGGCCAGCCCACAGCAGGTGCACCTCTTTAATGGCCATCAAGCCATGGCAGGCCCGGGGTGTCAACAGATCATGACCTGTATGTAGCCCAAATTCCCTCCAGACCCCCATCTCCATCTCTGGACAGAGAATGGGTAAAGAGAAATTAGGCTGCAGGTCCAAACAGAGAGAGAGAGGTGAGCTGGGCACTGTATAGGGGTGGGGGTTGGAAAGGGCACAGAAAGCTACGCTCCTACGCTCGATGATGTGGTCACATGGATCAGGCCCATTTTAGCATCAGAGGGTGAGTCTGACAGGAGGAGGGGGGTGGCATGTATTTGAGTTTGGGTTGAGTGCAGCTCTACATTCCTTCACTCCACAAAGCTGGCCACATCCCTGTGCACCTGTACCATGCCTGTTTGTCTCTCTCATGATGAGTGTGTGTGTGTCTCTCACACTGTGTGTTGTGTGTGTGTGTGTGTGCAAGTATATCTCTCTCTGAGTGTGTGTGTCCATTCATTTGCTTCTGTTTGTGAGTATCTGTGCAACAATAAATACACACCTACGCATGAGTGAGCATCTTAAGCAAACAAATGACATCATTTCTTCACTTCTCACCATTCAGAGGTTGATCTGAGTCATTGTAAAGTACCCATGAGTACAGATGTACACATACTGCTTTGTTTGTATAGGGATTTAAGACACAAGTGGTGCATTAACAGGAGTGGAGTGAGTGTTTGGAAATTCCTTAGCTGTCTCTGTCTGTCTCTGTCACAGGGTAGACAAGTGTCTCTCAGCATTGACTGAGCCCTGATCCTCTGTCAGCATGCACTGTAATTAGTGGATGTCACTCAGTGGATGTTGTCTTTATTGATCTCAGAGTGGAGCATGAGAGATGGTCAGGGAGTTTACCTCCCCATCGCAGGTGAGTGAGACACAATGGGCTCTCAGACCGGCTCCCGCTCCTCTCTTTGTTGTGTTCCCATACCCCCCCCCCCATAAAAAATTCAATTGTCTTTAATAGAGAAACAGCTAAAGAGCACCTTCAGGTCTTCTTTTTTATAATAAAACCCACTTGCTAGTATTAGCTAGGACATGAGGCATTTGAATGTCAAGGCCCTGCAAATGGGCAGCTAATTTGTGCATGCTTAGAATATCTGACCTTTACCTTTCCAGGGTTTCATTTTCTAATTCTCAATAATTTCTGGTTCCATTCCACTGAGATCCATGGCCCCTCAAGTTTCCAAATGATACATTTTAAATGCACAATGAACTTGTGACCATTTTTCACAGGGATGCCCAAGATGGGCTTTCAATTCCCACCTGTGGTTGTGGGATAGGTTCCGTCCTCCAATCAGTTTAGGAGACCCCCCACCCAATATTCATGGGCTAAACAAACCTGTATAGTGGTTGAGGTGAGAAGGAGGTACAGCACAGACAAAACAAGCAGACAGATTTGCAGGCAGTTTCTGGTCCTGCTCAGGCTACCGCAGACAGCAGTGGGTACGGTTATGGAAGAGGGGGCGCGGTGTAATAGTGAGGGGGTCTGTCAGCACAGACATGATGGGCAAGGGACATGTAGGTGGGAGACAGCCCCTTGAAACTGTCTGGCACTGTCCAACAAAGGGGCAAAGTGACAAAAGTGAGAAACAGGCTCTCTATCATTTTCCACAGTTCTGCCTTAACAGTGGTACAGAAATCAACATGAAACTTCCAGACATAATTTAAAATTCTGCTGTTACACTGCTTCCCCACAGAGTTGCTGCTTATACAAACAATACCTTTCATTCTTCCACACCCTCTGCTTCTAACAAGCACTAATTTACTAAAATCACCCAGACTGCATCAGAAAAAATCCGCCAGCACCAAACTGTCAGCCTGCACAATTCAGCCGCTGCAGCTCATCCAAAACGCAGCTGCTAGGCTGATCTACAATCTCCCCAAGTTCTCCCGCGTCACCCCCTTACTGAGATCCCTCCACTGGCTCCCAATCGCAGCCAGGATCCGCTTCAAGACCTTGACTCTTACCTTTTCTGCTGCAAGAAAGACTGCCCCGACCTACCTCCAGGACCTCATCCTACCCTACGCACCCGCTCGTCAACTTCGCTCTGCTACATCCAGATGCCTTGCTCCACCCACCAACAGAAGGAAAGGCCCACGCTCCTCACAACGACGCTTTTCCATCATCGCCCCCAGTGGTGGAATGAACTCCCCACCCCCTGAGAACAACTCCTTTACCCCAACCCTTCAGACGTGCGCTGAAGACACACCTCTTCAGACTCTACTTGGACTGATACCTCTGCCACTTGACCTTGTAACTTTGACCTTGTAAATTTGACTCCTGTCTTGTACTTGTTGCTCACTTACCTAGGTAGTATAGCGATACTTTATTGTCCCTGTAATTGTATTTGATTATGTAATCCTAGTTCAGATTAGTTGGCTCGCGACACTGACCTTGCGCTCAGCTTCAGCACTATTTGCATTGTATGACCTGTACACATCTTGCTCTTGTGCCTGTTGTTTGCCCACTATTTGCACTTTTGTATGTCGCTTTGGATAAAAGCACCTGCCAAATGAATAAATGTAAGATAAGATAAGATAAGAAAACTTTATTGTCCATTAAATTTACATAAAATGGAAATTTGTCTTTGGCAATCTGGCAACATAGTAAAAACAGAAATACATAAAATACATAAAATGCACTTTCAACAACAACAGTACATGGGCTATAGGGGGGTTATTTTGTTATGTCCCTGTTCAGAATAGTCACAGCAGAGGGCACAAATGACTTTTTGTACCCCATTTTCCTGGCTAATGGGACCTTGAGTCTCCTGCCAGATGGCAACAGCTGGAATGATGAGTGAAGGGGGTGGGTGGGGTCATTATAGATCTGGGTTGCCTTCTTGGTTATGGACCGATTGTATAGGTTCTGGAGTTGCAGTTGGTTGTCTCCAATGATCTTACCGGCCTGGTTGACCACCTGGGTTAACTTGTTCCTGTGCTTAACTGAGAGGTTCCCATACCAGGACACGATGTTAAAGGTGAGGACACTCTCAATGAGCGACCTGTAGACCATAGTCAGGGTGTGTTTGCTGGCGTTGAAGCTCTTCAACTTCCTGAGGAGAGAGAGCCGCTGCCTTGCTTTTTTATAAATGTAGTCTGCATTGATCTCAAAGGTGAGTTTATTGTCAATGATTGTTCCTAGATATTTAAAGTCAGTGACCTGTTCCACTTCCTGTCCTTTCATGATGACTGGCTTGAAGACGGGCCTTATGTTGCCTGCTCCCATCCTCCCTCCAAGACACAGCTCCTTGGTCTTACTGACATTGAGGTCAAGGAAGCTGTCATCAAACCAGGTGGCAAGGTGGTCGATATGCTGAGAGTAGGAGGGGCTGGTGACATCCTGCAGGCAGGCAACCAGGGCCATGTCATCAGCGTACTTTATGAGTGAGATGTCATTGCTGTTATATTTTATCTCATTTGTGTATATGGAGAATAGAAGGGGAGATAAAACACACCCTTGTGGGACACCGGTGTTCAGGACAAGGCAATCGGAGAAGGTGTTATTGATGCAGACACGTTGGGTCCTCTCTCTCAGGAACTCTCTGATCCACCGGACAAGGCTGCTACTAACATTCAGGTCACACAGGCGTTTCAGGAGAAGATGGGGCTGGAAGGTGTTAAAAGCAGAGGAGAAATCCATGAAAAGTACACGGACATATGTATTTCCCTTGTCTAGATGACCATACACTTTGTCCAGAAGAGTGAGAGTGGCATCCTCCACACCTCGGCTAGCTCGGTAGGCGAACTGCATGGGGTCCATGAGCTTAGCTATTTGCGATGTAAGTTCCTTGCTCACAAGACGCTCCATGCATTTGCTTAATAGAGGTGTGAGGGCAATGGGTCTAAAGTCATTACGTGATTTTACGTGCGCTGTTTTAGGCACTGGGATAATGGTTGCCATTTTCCAGCCCTGGGGGACAAAACTAGTGTTGAGGAACATCTGGAATAGCTGGGTGAAGACGGGTCCCAATTGGGTGGCACATTCTTTCAAGACCCTTCCCTTGAGCCCTTCTGGCCTGGGAGCTTTGTGGGGGTTGAGTCGCTGAAGGATCGAAATGAGTTCTTTTTCCTTCAGTATCATAGGGGCAGGTGTCATTCCTACACAGACGGAGTCACATTCATCACTGAAGTCATGTTTATCAAATCTAGAATAAAACATATTCAGATCATTTGAAAGGCGAACAGGGTCATCACATTGTGAGGCTGCTTTGTGTTTCCTTCCCATCATTGTGTTCAATCCCCTCCAAATGTACATGTAAATGTAAATGCAAAAATTTCTGAACTTAAGTTCCAGACTAACTGGCTCAAAACCCATGACATCGTTTCTATGCCACGATGAGAACGGTTGCCCTCGGGTTGTAGTTATGGCTGAAAGCACTTTAAGAAAGTGTATGTTTGTTTTATCCCAGTGCCCATGCACATAGGGAAAGAAGAAAGTGGAGCTTTGTTTTTTTTTGTTATGTGAATGTGGTGGTTTGCTAATGTTGTCCTATTGAATATACAGTGGCGTGAAAAGGTATTTTCCCCCTTCTTGATATTCTCTATTATTGCCTATTTGGAGCATTGAATGGTTTCAGATTTTCAAACTAAATGTAATGTATTTTGTTCCTTCAGTGAAAATAGTTAACATACACCCCTATCACCCCTGGAGAAAAGTAAATTCCCCCTTCAACCTAATACCAGGTTGGACCACCCTTAGTTGCAATAACTGCAACTAAACATTTCCTACAATTTGGTGAGCCTTGCACATCTCTGTGGAGGAATCTTGGCCCACTCTTCTTTGCAGAACTGCTTTAACTCTGACAGACTGGTGTGTCTTCCAGCATGAACTGCTTTTTTCAGGTCCTGCCACATAATTTCTATTGGATTCAAGTCAGGACTTTGACTAGGCCACTCCAAAACTTTCCTTCTTTTTAGCCATACAGATGTGAACTTGCTTCTGTGTTTTGGATCATTGTCATGCTGCATCACCCAATTATGCTTTAGCTTTAGCTCACGCACAGATGGTCGGACATTCTCCTTAAGAATTGTCTGGTACATAGCAGAATTTATGCTTCCTTTGATGGCAAGTCGTCCAGGTCCTGAGGCAGCAAAACATCCCCATACCGACACACTGCCACCACCATGTTTCACTGTAGGTATGACGTTCTTACAGTGGAATGCTGTATTCACTTTATGCCAGACATAGGAAGACTTGCACCCTCCAAAAAGTTCCACTTTTGACTCTTCTGTCCATTCTTGGGGATCATCCAGGTGCTTTTTAGTAGATGTGAAACAAGCTTTGATGTTTTTCTTGGTAAACAGTGGTTTCCGCTTTGCTACTGTTCCATGAAGCCCATTTTTGCACAGTCTCTTTTTTATTGTTGAGTCATGGACACTGACCTTAGCCTACAGAGGCCTGCAGTTCTTTGGAAGTTTTTCTGGGATGTCTTGAGCCTTCCTGGATGAGGTGCTGCTATGCCCTTGGAGAAATTTTGGCAGGTTGGCCACTCCTGGGAATATTCACCACTACTCCATGTCTTCTCCATTTCGAGATAATGGCTCGCACTGTGGTTTAGCGGAGTCCAAGAACCTTAGAAAAGGCTTTGTAACCCTCAACAATTTTTTTTCTCAGCTGTTCTGGAATTTCCTTTGAATGTGGCATTGTGTACCTGTAGAAGCTTTGTGGTGACTACTCTGATGGTAAGGTTCAAAATATATGCCATTTAAACTCAACAGGGCTGGTTGCCAACAAGCCTGGCTGTGTTAAGTCACCTGAATCTAATTATCAACTAAAAATTTGTTGATTTCTTTGTTTTAAAACTAAGGGGGAAATTACTTTTTCACAGGGGTGATATGGGTAATTGGTAACTTTTTTCTCTTGAATGAATGAAATATGGATTTAAAAACTATGTTTTGTGTTTTCTCTGGTTTCCATTGTCTAATATTAAATTTTATTTGATGATATGAAACCAGTAAGTGATAGCAATATGCAATAAAAGCGGAAATCAGGAAAGGGGAAAATACTTTTTCACGCCACTGTACAGTGAGGTTGAACATGTCTCCCATGTTACTCCACACACTTGAGCTCACACAATATTAGTGCCAGTCTTTGACTGCTAAATCAATGAAAGTGTTCACTTTTACAGTAAAAACACAATTTATTGAAGTAATTGTGACTGCTGAAATCACTAAACCATGTTTGTGAAGACTAAAATTAATGTTTCCTTTATTGTGAATCAAATTTAAATGTTGATTGTGTCCTGGCCCTTAGTCTTATTTTAACTGCTGTAATATAAAAGCTGTGGACAGAATATCCTTGCTTGTGGACATCAAAGTAATTCAATTCAGTCTTATCATTTGCAAAAGGCTTCCTTCCAGGCAGGTTTCCAGCATGTCAGGTGACTAACTCTAACAGGCCCACTGTCTGACAGATTCCCACTGTTACCAGAGTGTGATTTTCTCCAACACAAGGTGACAGTGCTCTGAGTCTGAGTGGGGGCTTGAAATAACTTTTTTTGCAGCAACCAAAAAGCCTATAGAAACCATGCTGTAACATTAACGTGCATTTCAACATACAATACACATAAACACAAGCACACACACACACACACACACACACACACACACACACACACACACACACACACAACTCTGATAAATCTTAAATGGACTACTCTCCCTCCTTCATTCTCTCCCTCTCACCCCCTGCTGTCTCTCTCACTCTCTCTCTCACCCTCCAGTCTCCCTGTCTCACAGATAAGTCAGATTATGCTCCTGTAATATGAAACTCTTTGGTTGTTGGCAGGAGTCCACATCCCTAACCAAACAAAAAGGAGTGAGACCCCCCACCTTGGAGCGCAGTGTTCAAGCTCATGGCTAGCAGCTCAGAGCAGGACAGTGAGCCAGAGTTACTCCCTGCTCCTGCTGATTGGGAGCACAGGGGTGTGCAGATAGCATCTTCAGCTATGCTGAATCACTGGAGGATAAACCCCTCCACCCCCTCCATAATGTAAATACTTTGCTCTTAAGATTAATTGTCAGGCATTAGGTGTACATCAAAACAATGACTGCATGCTGACACTTGGACTGCGTTTTTCAGTGTCATGCTCAATTGTTGTGTTATGTGCCATTCTTCATGTGGAGTCTTGTTCTTCTAGCTCTTGTGATGCACTTTTAATGCAGCTTGTTAATTATAACATAGTGAATCAGTCTGGACAAGTGTGACTGCCAAAGAGATGTGAAATAATAAGCAATGCCCATTGGATTCAGGCAAAAGGGAGGATCACAGTGACCTCGGTCAATGTTTGCCAGGTTAAAGTGACACGTTTTCAACTGTGACAGGATTTTCCACACTGACGTGCAACAGGTTGATAGTTGATGTAGGAGGTGGCCCTGGCCCCTCTTTGCACAGTACTGAGTGGGACTTATCGGGCTTACACACAAAAGGGATATTACATGACCACCTTAGCTTAGCTTAATTTCTGTGTGGCGATCTCTACCCCACTGAAGCAGAAATGCACCAGAACTTATGAACAAAATTCCCAAACTTGCTTGACCTGAATGAATCTGGCAATTGTCAATGAACTGCAACAGACCAGCTTTTGTCTGGTGTAGAGACAGCTCCAGGATGACAGTACCAGCCTCTAGGATGACTGAACAAAGACAGCTCCAGGTCAGGGTGGTCTGGCTAAATACAGGAGGGGAGTGGCGTATTTGGCCTCTAGGGCTGTCTGTTCCCTTTTTCGGTGACTAGGCCCCTAATGCCTAGGCTATTTGTCCGGCCGGCTTATCATTAGACACACGGAGAGACATTACATGGTATCATTACAGCAGAGACATCTGTCTGCCTCATCAAACATCACAGGGCCTCACATAATTAAAGCACACGAGTCACTGTGCTGTCTGAACGACAGCTACACACTGATACACGTGCACACATGTATACACACACAGGCATGCACGTACATACACACATATAGACAAATGCAACCACACACATACATGTTCAATAACACATTCTTAAATAGACATGCACAGAAACACCCACCTCCACAAACACATGCTCATTTAACCGGAGACACATATGCAGCTACACACACACACACACACACACACACACACACACACACACACACACACACACACACACACACACATACAATCCCAAATCTGTACACCCAAGTCTACACACTCACAAATAGAGGGAAGCAAAAGGGTGCTACTCACAGCACGACCAGCTCTACACCCCAAATAAACCATATATGAAAGCAGGTAAGTGATCACCCGCTGGCAGAATATTACTTGGCTGTTGGAGCACAATGGAGACGACAGATGCTGTGTCGCGAGGAGGAGCGGTTAGACAGTCTGTTCCAACCCTCATTCCCCTCATTCCAGAGGAGAATGCACAGGCCTACTTCATTACCCCCCACTCACACACAATTGTGGTCACATTTTACTTCTGCTGATATATATATATATATATATATATATATATATATATATATATACATATATATATATATATATATATATATATATACATATATATATATATATACATATATATATATATACACATACATGGTAGATATATGTATATGTATGTATATGTATATGTGTATGTATATGTGGGAGGCGCCCCGGTGCCAACATTTGTTTTGAATAAATCCCCTCGTTAAAACGGTAGTCCCAGAATGCCAATGCCCCAGCCCTCACGCTGAACTCATTAAAATCATTTGTAAAATCCAGGCCATAAAACCCAATTGATGCAATTGCTGGCATGAGGCTTCAATTAACGTTATTGGGCGGGTGGTTTGGTGGGTGGGTGGGGGGCTTTACCTCCACGTGTCGCAAGGTGGACCTGAGTCTGTGTGAGTGAGAGGCTGCTGGGCCAGATCCCAGTCCCTATCTCCACGGAGACCCCAGACAGCTGCAGGGCTTTTCCTAACCTCCAGGGCTGCTCTGCTAAAAATGCCCCCTGGATAGCATTGTGACGGGGGCCAGATCTCCTGGGCCCTCTCTCTGGTACTGAACAAATACTAGTCAAAATGCAAGGCATAGGGTATAATACAGTATACAGAGAACCTTACCTTCGTAGACGGGCTGAGGGCTGCAAGATGGAATGATATGGTAAAGCAAACAGCTCATTTGTACTCCTGACTCCGCCCCTTTGTCACATGATCCTCCAGCACCCTGTCACTCACCCAGGGCTGAGATAAAGGACATTTACAGGAAGGAATTCCCTTGTCCCAGTCTAGACTGGTGCACTGCTGATCCAAGTTTTTGGTGTGTGTGTGTGTGTGTGCGCGCGTGAATGCATTTATGTGTATGTATGCATTTGTGTGTGTGTCTGTGTGTGCATGTGTGTGTATGCATATGTATGTGTGTGTTGATGCGTGCGTGTTGATGCGTGCATGTTTCTGTGTGACAGGCCATTTTGGGTGGGTGACAGCCCCAAGCATTCACCACTATCTGCGTCTCTGTCCTCTCTAGCTACACACAGCCATTTACCTTATCTCTCTCTTGCTCCCAGCCCTCGACTTTGCAGCTCAGAGTAAATCTCCCAAATTGCTGTAAACAGGATACTGCAAGTCCCTATGCTCTGCGTATCTGTCTGCTGACGGCATGTTGGGAAGACTTTTCCCACATGCCCACATGCATTTTGCAGGGCCAATGCTCCTCATGCAAAGGGCTGTTCCAGAGGTAGGACTACCCCAACAAACACCCTCTCTAAAGACTTCACTTTATGCTATGCCTGGATTCAATCTAAGTACAATACGTCACTCCTGTCAAGTTTGAGCAACAATTTTAAAATCATTGGGCTTTTCTATTTTACAGCACACAATTTGGGCTATTTTCCAAAACTGCTTAGTAAATAATGTTGTATAAAAGAAAGATGCAGTGCTTTTAAACTCAGAGTTAAGGACCGGGGCATTGTGGTTAGCTTGAACAGAGCCACATAATCTCAGTTCTGCTTAGATGGTGTTGATGTGTGCTGTTGATGCGCTACGCATTTCAACAGCATTCCATTGCAGCTTGGGAGAATGAGCCAAATAGCATCACCCAAGCTCTCATCTACAGTTACTGGTACCATTACATGCACTGACACAATGAAATATGTACCATTTCCTCTGCCCGATCTCCTCAAGAGTGGCCTTAGAACTGAGTGGGTGGCACAGTTGCGCTACAGGATGTTGTGAAAGAGGAGCACCTGCTGGAGAGCTCTTCTATTCCAGGGCAGTGGTGAAACACATCCACACACACACACACACACACACACACACACACACACACACACACACACACACACACACACACACACACACACACACACACAAAAACACACATACACACATACACACAGACAACTGAGTACTATGAGTACATCTTCAGGCAACTATTCCCTGACAGATGAGAAGACCCAAACGGCCTGTGGTGTGAAAACTATCCAACACAGGCAAAAATGCCTGACTGGGAAGAACCAGGCCAGGACAACTGACCCAGCCCAAACTCAAAAGAACAAACCAATAAAGAAGTGATCCCTTAGAATCAACCAAGAAGAGCTGAGCAAGGAGAAACAACCCGGTACAAATGCTCAGCCCCAAATCCAGGGGAACTGATCAAGCAGAACCAACCGGAGAGAACCAACCCAGGGGAACAAAATCAGGTGAACCCACCAAGGAAAAACTGTGCAGCACAAAACAGGTATCCCCATGGGTTCTCTCTCTGAACTGCTGCCCATTTCTATAAGAACACATTCACTTTCAGTTCTATGAAGAGCAGAGAAATAACCCCCCCAACTACATTCTCCCCAAACTACATTCCGGCAGCACAGTGAGACGAAAATGAATAAAACATTAGGAATAAAACAAAAAATCTGGATAAGGAGGAAAAAATGTGAAGATAAATAAAATCAATCATCATCTCTCAGTAGTTGCTGGCTAGCATGATTAAGAGTGAATTTGAATTGGCAGAGGGAGAGCGAACAGGACCAGAAGAGGGAAGAGAGCCTTTGGGTAATCTCAGTGCTCACCATCCCACATCCTCCTCTCATTCATTCTGACACAGTGCATTGTGGGAAAGGGCTCTGCCAACACACTCCAGGGAAAAAGTGAACACACCTGTTCCTGTCACCTCACGGCTACTTCACCTGCTGTGACCTTGGAGAAGGGGGCAAGGTGGGGTGATGGTGTGCTGGGCCTCAGCTCTTAGCGTTCTTCTAACAATGGAGAGACACAGCACTGCCACGGAAAATCTGAACCCTACCTTCTCCTCCATCCTGTTGAGCCTGGAGCCAATGGTGTTGGTGCCTTTGTCCTTTGTCCGCTCTACACAGCGAAGGCAGGAAAAAATATGTGAGTGCGTGGCCTGTTTACCCAGACCATCACAACCTGCAGATAAAAGTGTAGTACAACTACAGAGAACCATGAGATATCTGAGGGTGGGTCAGAAAAGCCAACTTAGCCTACAGGGACAGTTCAGGACTCTCTGAGGTCAGTTACCATGGCTACTGCCCCCACTACCCCAGGTACAGGACAAAAAGCTACTTTGCTACTTAGCTACTTAGCTGTTGGATGTCCTCAAGCAGTGCCCCAATTCCCGCCATTCCACTCCTCCCAGTAAATGCTCTGCTCAGCCTGTAATTATTAGCTTACAGATTGGACTGAGGTGTATCTAACAGTGACTCTCCTCCACAAGTTAGGGAAGCTGGTGTAAACATCTTAAGTGACGTGGGCAGGGACTTGAATTAGCTGATTAAAACATTAGGCACTCAAGAATGGGGAAGCCTGCCAGAGAGACAGAGAGGGGGAGAGAAAAAGACTGAGAGAGAAGCGATGAGAGAGTATAAAAAAAACAGATCTTAGAGATCGCCTCTTGAAAAAAAAAATCGTTTCAAGATTTGACCGTAAAAGAGGCCTTAAATGTTTGACCGTAAAAACAGCCTTAAAATATTAAAGTTGCCTTGATATTTATGTGGGACTGCTTTGCCAAGCACATCTCTCCCCAGGAAATGGATTTGGTGTGATTTTTGGAAGAGCTGAAAAGTTAAGAGGAGCTGGCAGAGAAAGTCTGACGGCAGAGTTCAACAGCAGGGCAGAGTCGGCAGACAGAGAGAGAGAGAGCGAGAGAGAGAGAGCGAGAGCGAGAGATGGAGGGAGGGAGGGAAAGAGGAAGGCAGAGGGAGGGAAGGAGAAAGAGAAGGGAGAAAACAAGAGGGTGAGAGAGGGAGAGAAAGTGAGAGAGTCTGAAGAGAAGATATATGTTTGAGGGGACAACTCCTCCAGGCAAAGGCACTGCACGTCTCTTTTCTATGTGCTTGTATACCCCTGACCCACATGATCACTCCCATGTGACACTAAAGACTCACCCTACCTGAGCTTGTCTGGAACAGACTCATCTTCCCCAAGGACTGGTCAAGTCTGTGAAAATAAACAGAGAGCATTTACACTTCCAATCACATCAGCACAGGGCACTGATACACTCTGCTCTCTGTCAAATTCACAGGCAAAGACACACACACACACACACACACACACACACACACACACACACACACACACACACACACACACATACACACACACAGAGCAAAGGAAATTAAGGCCCTACAGTGCTAGCACACTCAAACTCTGAACCAGCCTGGGTACAGCTCTAAAGTGGAAAAGGGGTATAATGAGCCAGCCTGGGTACAGCTCTAAAGTGGAAAAGGGGTATAATGAGCCAGCCTGGGTACAGCTCCACAGTGGAAAAGGGGTATAATGAGCCAGCCTGGGTTCAGCTCTACAGTGGAAAAGGGGTATAATGAGCCAGCCTGGGTACAGCTCCACAGTGGAAAAGGGGTAAAATGAGCCAGCCTGGGTACAGCTCTACAGTGGAAAAGGGGTAAAATGAGCCAGCCTGGGTCCAGCTCTACAGTGGAAAAGGGGTAAAATGAGCCAGCCTGGGTCCAGCTCTACAGTGGAAAAGGGGTATAATGAGCCAGCTTGGTTCCACTTGCCCACCTCCTCTGCAGCTCCTTGATTCGCACCATGAGGTTGAGGTGTCCTTGTGAGTACTGCTCTATCACATCCCGTACATCGTAAGGCTTGCGCGCTTGCTGCAGTGAAAAAGAATTCAATCAGCAACATTTATCTGCACAATGCATCCAAACTTGCCATAAACTGTCTTTTTGGCAACATACAGTGGTACGTGCAAATTACAAACATTACTGTAGGGCACTATAAATACAGATATGCTGAAAAACTCAGCAAAGCTGGGCAGACTCTGATGCACAGGTGCACAGAGTTCTAACAACTCTTCAGACAGAAGGGGAGCTAATTAGTGAAATCAGCTGGTTCAGTTCATGAGTGGAACAAATACATGCAAGTACTTCTGCTGTTGAGGACTGGAGGTTCTGCTGATGCATTGATGAAGAAAGGGAATGCAGTCTGATGCCTCTGAAAACATAGAGGGTTCAAAGGACACCCTCTGATAACACCATGGATGAGCACTTGGGTTCTGCCCCCTGGGTATCCTTCCTGTGAGGCAGGAAATGCAAACCCCTTTGTTTTTCTCTGTAAGCCTGTAAGCCTTTATTTGAAAAGATTGTGTAACATTGGAGAGGAGTGTGAGGTGGCCGTGTTTGTTGCAAAATCCCCAGTGTTGCTTGATTGAGGCAGCCTGTCAGACGGCCAAACAATCACGCTGCTCTGAGGAAAAACAAACCATTTAGGAGTGGGTAAATATTGCAGTGACATCAGTCCCAAAGCTTTGGGCTCTGAGTGTTTGCTACATGTCACACCACACTGTGAGAGGTGGCAAGCTGAGATGAGAGAGAAAGAAGGAGAGGATCAGAGGGAAAAATTAGCAAACAGAAGAGAGCAGAGATGGAGAGGAAAAAAACAGTGAGAGGAAAAGGGAGAGAAAAGTGACGGGACAGAAGGATGCAGTGTGAAAAGCTGGCAGAGATGGAACGATAGAGAAGAGATGGGAAAGAGATGAAGAAAGCGGTAGGGAGGAGAGGGAAGAAGAGAGAGTAAAATGGAGGGATGAAGATAGTACACAGAAGAGAGAGAGGGAAAGAGATAGCAAGGAAGTCTGAAAAGCAGTCTCTTCCTGCTCCTGGCATCTCCTGGGCCTTCCAGCAGACTATAACACAACCCACTCTCTCTGTGAGGAGAGCTCTCACCCATGTAACCAGAGCTGGACCCAACTGACGACCCCACTCCTGTGGCCAGGATGTATTTTGATTCCCATAATGATTAGTGTATTACCCACTCAGCAAGCAGGGGAGGTGGCAGCCGGAGTGGGGTAGGAGTGGGACATAGCCAAAGAGCAGAAGAGGAGCTTTCCCTGTGTCTAAGCCTAGCTGTCAGTCAAGCAGGAGGGTGTGACTCCCTGCATACACTTGTTTGGAAGAAATGTCACTTTCTGGCCTTTAGGTACAACAGAGAAGCCTTTCACCACTAACTGCCACTGAAATGAAGGTGATGTGCTTCAATTCACAACACGGACCAGGCAACACACATAAGAATGCTGAGCTGGTGGTGTCTTGGGTGCATTTCTGATGTGATGACACTTAAGAGAGGTTTATTTTTGCCTCATGTTACCCTTGACCTGCTAGGGCAGTGGAGGG
This sequence comes from Megalops atlanticus, assembly GCA_019176425.1. NCBI lineage: Eukaryota > Metazoa > Chordata > Actinopteri > Elopiformes > Megalopidae > Megalops > Megalops atlanticus. The sequence continues at coordinate 34,457,263 of CM032881.1, forward strand.
AGTACTGAGGGAATCTGATTCACCTGTCATCATGTGTTGTTTCCTGATCTAATTGCAGGAAAGTGATCGGAACACAACACAAAGAGAGGGTGACAAGGTCAAGCCATTAGTGGGTAAATGCACCAAGGTGTGTGCGTATTGGGAGGAGGAAGTGCAGGGAGGGCAGGTTGGGGGGGCACCACTGCCACCCTACATCTCTTGCTTGAGCCTGAGGTCTAATTCCAGCTCACAGATCCCCCCTGGGACTCAGCCAGTGCTGTGGTTTTAGGTCCCTCCCCTTTGGCTGGGAAATGGGAGTACACTGAACAGCACATAGCTGCCACTCACACACCCTCACCTGAAACCTCTTCTTAGCCACAAAGTACTGCATGCGCTGGATCACGCGTATTGCTGCTCTGTGGGACTCCCTAAACCTGAACAGGACAGACAGAAAGATAACACCAGTTATAATAATAACAATAATAAAAATAATAATACACAAATACAATAATACATTTTTTATTATAATCGCTCACATTCAACTGATGTTATAATGTGGCACTGTTACATTTTACAATTTCACTTTTTGATCTCATGATCTGCATATTCATTGTTAATGCTTTGGTTTTGTATGGCAATAAAGCATTTTGAATGAAGAGAGACTTGACTTTTGGTTCCCTTGTTTTTGACTTTCATAAGAGATGAAAGATTAAAATAAAACACAACTCCACATGCTCCACTTCCCTGCTTTTAAAGAATACAATACATCTATGTATGGATGAAGTCATGCTAATAAATATTTGAATGTAAATGTGAAAGGAAGGGAGATAGAGGGTAAGATAAAGTGAGAAAGTGACATTGAAACAGAGAAAAATAGAGAGAGAGAGCAACAATGAGGGCAAGCCAGAGAAAGAAAAAGAGGAAGGCGAGAGAGAGAAAAACAGTGAGGGAGACAGAGAAAGAGAGCAGCAAGAGAGGGAGGGAGAGAGACAGGTGAGGCCATTGAAAACAAAGCCCCTGGGTCATGCACAAAGCCCTTTAGAAAATGCTTTTTTTAATCAAACTGTGTTGGCTTCTCTTACTCTCCCTCCCAATGGTCACAATACACTTCTGCTTACACCTCGAACTGCAGCTCAAAAAAAAAAACAAAGAACAAAGAAAAACAAAAAATAGAAATATAAAAGATGAGAAAAGAGAAAAAAAGGCAAGAAAGATGCCGTGGCATATCTGTCCCTTTGTACTTTGGACACAGAGAACTCTGGAACGGAAGATGACAGAGGAAGTGCCACACAGCCCCAGTGCAGGGCTTCAAGACACAGGCACTCGCAGGGGTAACTCGAGAACCCGGGAGCGGCGCTGCCTTCAATGGCTTTTTATCCTACTACCACAAAAGACTTATTACATGTTGTTGTTGTGATCATTATAGGTGAGAGTATATAGGCACACATATATCAAAAACACACTGGAGACAACAAAGGAAATAGGACCCTTTCCTGATCCGGATCTTTGTCTCCGTTATGTAATACTGAGCTGGCGACAGAGCGGCGCTGTTGTCCGAACCTGCAGTGACAAAGGTATCACTTAATCCTCAGTCCTCAGAGGTGACATCACCGGAACAAGTTCGGTGTCCACCCATATTTTAACTATCATTCACATCTATGCTGATACAGGCAAAATTCTCACTGAGCAACTGTGCACTGAACCAGTGTGTGGCAGACTGGTACAGAACAGCACCTGATCCAGGTAATACTCAGGTAATTGTGGGGGTGAGAGACAGCTGCAAGCATTTAGTTGTTGTCACTAATACATGACTTCCAACTCCATTGGTTTATAACACCACTTTTTAGTTTTTGTACCTGGTCTGAGTGATGGGCAGAATGAGCCGAACACAGAGAAACAGCAAGGTGGAAGCAAGCAAGACAGGCCAAGAGAAAGTGTGTGTGTGTTTGTGTAGGCATGAATGAGTAAGTATGATTAAGAAAGGCTGTGGTAAGCAAGACAATGGGAAATAGAGAGACTTGGTGTAAATGTTGTGTGTTTGTGTGTGCATGTATGTGCATGAAAGCGTGAGTAAGAAAGGAAGGTGGCAGAAAGCAAGAGGAGAATTTTGTGTATGTGTGCGTGCATGCACTTGTGTGAGCGTGTGCACTTGTGTGTACTCAAGTGTTTGTCAGAGTGGGAAAAACTTGGCAGGAGGTGAGAGACATGAGTGCCCAAATGAGTGTGCGTCCAGGGCAAGGGAGACTAGGAGCAAAGTGAGAGGAGTGCTTAACCCCAATCCCCCCGCCTGTCACTGAAGCAACAATTAAACACCCCCATTTTTCCCAGCCTGGCAACCCCTCTCGGTCAACGTGACACACCAGGAGCCCGTTTAATCTCCCTTTCCGTGCAAGATAACCTCTCTCCACAGCTGCTCTTCAAACTGCAGCATCTCCAAACCACAGGCGTGCTGAGGTGTCCCGTTGCTGCAAGAGAGGAGTAAATGAATACGGAGACATTCCCGCTCTCACATGCAAACTGCAGAGAGAAAAAAGGGTGTGTGTGTGTGGGGGGGCTGGGGGGGGGCTTGTTAGCCATGCCAGAGAGGCATTTTCTCTGTGGGGTGTATCAGAATTAATACTGACTTAATGAGCTCCAGCTCATTTCCATCAGCATAAACCATTTGGAGGCCAATGGGGGACATAAGCAGACGCTGGTTGCTGGTTGCTGCCGTCCCCAGCCTCCCCCTGTTCCTCCGCCTGACAGGCCTGACTAGAGCATTCCTGCAGGCCTTGGCGTGCGGCTTTCAGTAAAAGTATGTGCCAAAAGGTCTCCTCTTGTCCTTGTGGGACAGAGACTATGGCACAGATAAGAAGTCAGATCACCTGTTGTGCCCAAGAGATCTGCAGCAACTTTTATGTATTTGAGAGAACAAAGAGTTAACATCTGACAGCAGATTTTTTGTTTTGTTTTTTAGCAATGCTGTGCCTCTGGTGGCCGTTTTTTGGTCATGGGGGGTGGGGGTCAAGGACAGGCTGAGGAAGGAGCCAGGAGGGATTATGGGCAGACCAGGGGGTGACTGCCCAGCTGAAACGACAGTAGCCATAGGCAGTGGAATGTTGGCTGGCCGGAGGGAGCAGGACATGAATTCATAGAACATGTTGTTCATACTGATGTTTGTCTGTTCACCTAAATGCTTTGGCAATGCAATTTGTTTACTGTCATACCAATAAACCTCCATTTTCATTGAAACACAGAGCTATGCACATGTAGGGAGAGACAGGCATGACCCTGTTTTCGGCCCTGTAACCTCCCAAGCCTGGCACACCTGATGAAACACATCCTAACACTCTTGTAAGATTATTTCAGTTGCAAAAAAATGGTCTTCTGGTCAACAACTGTGACCTTGTTCAATTTTACTGGGAGAAATTAATGTAATGTAATGTACTGTAATGTAATTCCATTCAACAAGAATCTTTCTGTGTCTGGATAGCAGGGGCTTCAAGTGGTAAAATAAAAAACATAGATGAAAGCATAAAGTTAAGGGAAAAGAATAAAGAATGGGAAATTAACAGTGTATAAATGAAATAAAGCAAAATCATTCCATGGTAAAATAGAGGACAGTCACAGAGCCCAGTGGGTATCTGCGCAATCAGAGACGCACAGTGTTCCCATTTGACAAATACAGAAAACACCAGCAACAGTTTAAACATCAGGAGAGGGGCTGAGGCCCCAATGCCCTTCCGGCCAACCAATTAAAACACTTTTTGGCATTTTACACCTTGAGGTGGGCCTTCAGACATTCAGACAGCCTTTGGGACTAATTATAACAACAGGGAACAGACTGATGATGTCAACTCGGGTCATCACTAGCCCAAATTATGACCCCTAACTCTCCATTGGGTCACACCTCTGACCTGACAGACAAGGACAGTTCAACATGCTTATTCACATATATTCAATAACTTCCAGGCATGAAGGGTGCCAAGGGCCAGCATGAGGTCTGGATTACTAACAGGCACTGGGCACCATGGTGCCACCCCATCTGTTAAACACTGTTTAGACCCTGCACTGAATCTGCTGTCTGGGGTGGCATGTGAACCACAGGAGGACGCTGGCTGACAGTGGGCTGATGCTGGGCTGACCTCCAGGAGCATGCATCAGGTCAGCAGAACAGGCTACTGGTTGAATCGCTGCTCCAGCAGCTTTGACTGCCTCTCAGATTGGGTGGCAGTGGAAACCACCTTAGGAGGACAGCCCATCACATCTGGGTGTGATCTAACTGAGGTGGAGAGGGCAGGTTAGTGCAGGTCTGAGCTCAGCTGCCAGTGCCACACCCAGAGCCAGCTGGAGAGAACCAGGACTTCCTGCTTTGGAGTAACCAAGCCGAGGCATTTCGTAAGGAGGGAGCTCTCCCAGTGGAGAATAAATCAGGCTGTAACACGAGACAGGATGGTAGTGCAGGGCTGGCGCGTCTCTAAGTGATGGCTCCTATAGACTCATGGGGGTGGAGAGTGTGTATGGGAGGGCAAGGGGCGTACATTTTTGTTTTCTTGCTGCAAAGACTTATAATCAGCTGTGGGCCTAAATGTAGCAATGAGAAATGGGGCACTATATACACCTCTGAGCAGATCCTCACTAGGATAAGATAACTGCTCACAAATAACATACACATGGTAATTAATTCTTCTCTGTCTGTGTGTATGAGTGCATGCATTTGTATGTATTTGTACATGGCTGTGTGGTTGTGTGTGTGTGGTAGTTTTTGTGTACATAATATTTGCGTGTTTGTATGTATGTATCAGTCTGCATGCATATTTGACTGTATAGCGTGTGTGTGACTATGAATGTGTCTGCACTATGTTAAGTGTGTTGTGTGAATATAATATGTGTGTATAGTGTGCAGTGCGTGTAGTGTGTCCCAGCCAGTATCCGATTGTGCAGTGTGGTGTAGCCACGATGTGCAGGTAATATCCTCTCTTAGAGGTGTGTGTTCCAGCTTGGGCTGCATGCTCTGCTCCTGACTGGCTCTTGCAGTGTTTGGGGAGAGTTGGGGGGAGCTGGCCACAGGCCACCAGAGCTCATTAAGCTAATGGATCTGGGAGCTGGCAGGCGTCCAGTGCTGGGAGAGGGGAAGAGGTAAGAATAATGGCCAGAGCGCAGGGGAGAGGGCTACTTTACGAGATCGGGTTTCGCCCCAGCAGCCGATGGGGGACCCGGAGCCATGAATAATGGGAGGCCTGAATTGTTCTGCGTCAGCGTGTCCTGGATTTATTCACCGCGACCTAATATAAACATGTAGCGTCTTTATCCAGCAGGAACTGGAATGGCATTCAATGGCACCTCTATTTCTCTCTCTCTCTCTTCCTCCCACTCAAACTTCCTCCCTTCCTCTCTCTCTCCCTTCTCTCACAGAAGTGCAAATTCTGTAAATATGTTTCAGCCTGTCATCCCCTTAAGTAGCATGCAAAGTGTGTAGGCTCTTTTTAAATATGTAATTGCCTTTCTGCTAAATTGCACTTTATGGCAGCTGGCTCATGGAGGCAAGACTTTTGTTACCACATAAGGAGTGCTGGGAGATGTTCCCCTTGCAGTGTTCAAGCCCATTTCACACCAGTCACCTCAGCAGTGAGTAAATCATTTAACTCCCAATCGAAGTTCTCTGTAGAGCTGAGCTGTAGCCTTTCCACAGAGAGTACATAAACAAGCAGGCATAGAAGTCGGAGCATGGAGTCAGGGGGTGGAAGTCATGGGCCCCCTGCAAAGGTTATTTGAGTTATTAAAAACAAAATGTCATCGTGTGCCTGCCACGCTCCAGGAGAACAGCAGCCTAGTGGCAGTCACTTCTAATCCCCAAAACAGCTCCACATCAGCAGCTCCCTGCTCCCACTGTGACTCCATGTTGTCACTGTGTTGGCCACTCCCTGCTCCCTCTGCAGGCCAACATCGGTCCACCATCGGCCACTGCACTGCCTCCCCATCCCCCTATATCTGGACAGAGAGAGGCACTGCTACAGTAACACTGGGACACTGTACATGACAGCATATACACACACATGGAAACACACAAATACACACGCAAACACATGGAACACACACATACACACAAACACATAGAAACTCACACAGATATACTATATATATGCCATATAAGCCAGGATGTTTGAAATGCCATTAAAGCTGAAAGTGCCGTCCCACCCCCAAGCTCCTCCCTCTCTCTGGTTGGGCGGAGATGGAACATGGGAACAGGCCCATCTGTCCCCCTGGCAGTAGCATTTCCTTTCCCAGCCTGGCCTGCGAGTGCTGGAGGAGAGTGTCCCATGACCCTGCTGGGTCACCATCTGCTCCCCTCACTGGCACGAATTCTGGGCCACAGCATGGCTGCCTGTACACCTACCCCTCCACAAAAAAAAAAAAATCTTGTCCCATCGGGACTGCATCTTCAGGGTACACTGTACTGGGGGTGTGGTTGTGGAGGAGCAGGGGTTGTCCCAGCTCTGAAACTCCAACTCCTACACTCAACTGCTGTGAAGAGGCTGCTGTAGCCCATTAGCCATCCTTTGTGTCAGAGCTATAGGCCTGCCTTAACCCCCCCTCCCAACCCAACGACCCCCCTAATTCTCATTTCAGCCTTGCCATCCTGCGAAGAATGCCAACCAGATGTGCACTATGTGCAAAACAACAGACATAGGACATACAAAGAGGGCGTGCTGCTGGAGGATTGTACTGTCACCCTGCCTCCATTACAAATGGGGAAATGCCACACAGGAGAGAGTGTCCAGGCTTTCTCTGTTGTAGGAATGCTATGGTGCTTAGACAAGGAGTGAATGTGTATGTGTGTGTGTGTGTGTGTGTGTGTGTGTGTGTGTTTGTATGTGTGGGTAGGAGGTTGGGGGTTGGTTTGGGGAACCCGAGTCCCCCCTTCTGTTGTTTTTCCTCCTGATGCATGGCTGCTCCCCGTGGAGTGCAATTGTATTAATAGCATGACAGGGAGCAGATAGGGCCCTTATCACTGTGCTAATACAGCGAGGTACCAAGCACTTTGGTCACTTACTGACTGTGTACGTGTGTGTGTCTGTTTGCATGCGTCTGTCTATGAGTCTGTGTGTGCATGAGTGTGTGTGTGTGTGTTTGTGTGTGGGTGGGTGTAAAATAGTGAGAATGTTCTAATTAATGAGACGAATCCCAGAGGCCCACGTGCACAGACTCAATCTGGAGTACAATCTGGAGTGCAATCTGGAGTTTGTAGATAACTCTGAACAGCACAATGCTGGGGACATTAAACTCCCCCACCCCCAGAAAAAAAACACACGTACATACACTGACATATTTACACAAGAAAACACAGAGGCACGCACTGGTACACACACACTCAGACACACACAGAAACACACACTCACATGTACACACCCAGATGACAGTGGCTGTGAGGCTGCGTGGCTGGGTGGTCTGTGGCTGGGCTGTGGGGATTAATGATGACTGTGTGGGGTGGCCCTCCTCTCTGCCCAGGCTTGTTCACATGTGACCCCTGGCTCAGTGGAGACTCATTATACCTGGGTCTGCTTGCTCTCCCAGGCCGCCAGCGTGCTGGCTGGATGCCTCGCACCTCATCACTACACAGGGTCTGGGTGGACACTGTAAGCAGTTCCCCCTCTCCAATGCTCCTCTTAGAGGCAGGGGAGGGAAACACATAAGTCAGGCCACTGAGAGATGTGGCAGTACTGGCATCTAAGCAAACGTTAGCTAGCTGTAATTTCTTTTTTACAATGGCAGCTGTCTGTCATGTTTTACAGCCATATTGCAACCGGGTAACACAGGGCAGTTCCATGGGTCGCTGCTGGAATTTACTTGGGTAAGGTAGAGATCACCCAGTGACAGGTCAGAAATCACACCAACCTGAGTGGAGGCAGGGAGGCAGACACATGTGGAGAGCACAGAGGAGGTGTTGAAACAACCAGAGTTGGACTTAGGGAGACTGTCTTTCAGAAATACAGTGAAACTCTCCTGTCACTGTGGTCTTTGTTGCCTAATGTGTCCAACACGCTCTTGTAGGGAGAGAGAGAAGCAGGAGAGGGACATGAGTGAAGTGGAGGTAAAATGGGAAGGGTGGGAGAGGGGAGAAGAGTCTAGGAGAAAGGCAGAGAGCAAAATGGAAAGAGAGAGGGTGGTGACTGAGAGTGAGTGAGAGAGAGCAGAGAGAAAGAGGGAGACAAAGCTGGACAGTGCCACAGGACAGGACAGAGCTGACATTGACCTGCCCACTCCTGTACTGGGCTCCCTCCCTCTCCCCCCGCCCACAAACACTCCCAACACCTGTACAAATTCACAGCCGTACTTCCCATTTGTTCAGGGCACTGTCTACACGCATGCACACACACACACACACACACACACACACACACACACACACGCACGCACACACACACGCACACACATACATAGAGGCCCCTCCCAGCCCCAATGCCCATCCTCTCTCAGACAGTGAGCAGCCTGTTCCCTGCTGGGTCAAGACTTTGTACAGAGTGTGCTGCCCCAGGTCTCAGGGCCTGGCCCTTTACTGGCATGCCATCACTTTCCCACACTGCCTGCCTGGAGGCACCTGCACCTACCCTCGTCTGGTTCCATGAATTGATAAATGCTGTTGTCAAATATGGCCACACTGGGATAACCTGGGTGTCTGAACTGGCACCAAATCACTGCCTCTCAATGCTAACAATGCCAGTGTCAAAGGAGAGATGACTGTGACAAGGAGGAGGGGGCAGTTTGCGTGCATCTCTGGGTGCATATGGGCGTCGCCCTCTGCTGTGTTTGTGACAGCTGTCATAGCAGTCACAACAAAATCAAGCACTGTGGGGATGCAAGATGCTAGGAACAGGAAGCAGCAGCGTCATTAGTGCTATCAGCACCCAAATCAAAACATTGAAAATATATTCAGCTGCCCCCCGCCTGTGACCAGGCCCCCAACAAGCCCAACGCCGCCCCCAAACCCCCATGCCCCCCCCGCAAGGGGTGTGCTCAAGAAAACAATAGATAGTGGTGTTTGGTGGTTTTGTGGCCCTGATTACAGTCCCCTAGATACCACTGCGGCTCTGGGCTGAAGTAAACACCCCAAATGATGCCCTTGTGAAGAGAAAGTACAAAATCCCTGCACATCATGTGACCTTCACCTACAACTACATCACACTATCTACTTGCAAAGACGACTCCCTTATCCATGGCAATTAACATTGTCTGTGTTTTGCATAATACAAGCACAGCACCTGCGCACACATACACACACACATACAGTCTCATACAGCCAACAGGACCACTACTACTCACGCACACACGCCCACACACACAGACACAGTCATACACACTCACACACATGCACAGACACACAGACACTCACACACACACATCTACAGTGACTCACATAGACACACACATACACTAATACACATAGACGTTGCTCGCATGGCGTGATGTGACAGAGTAGAGGTGGGGCTTGTGCACACAGCTGGCCTGTAGGGAAGCTCAGATCTCTGTCCAGCTGACACTCACTGCCTGGGTCATGGTCCTGAGCAAACACACCAACAACACCAGTGACCTGGGGCAGAGGCTATGGGACAGAGGGTGACAGAGGGGTCAGAGAGGGCACGGGTCCCTTCTGCTCACACATGCCACCACCCCCTCTCTCTCCTTCCTCCTGCTCTCTCCTCCCCTCCTATTCCATCTCCCTCTCACTTTCCCTCGGTTGACCAGACAGATGTTCTCTGGTTAAAGGGTGTGTAAAGTGGCATGCAGCTGAAAATGGCTGCAGGGCCGGATGTCAACATTACACCACAGCCCAGTGACAAGAGGCCGCAGTGACATAAGCATGCTCACACTCACACACACACACACACACACACACACACACACACACACACACACACACACACACCTTCACAGTTTAATACAGGATAGGGTGAAGGCTGACAAAATATACTGATGCAATGACAATAAGTAATATATATATATGTGTATATATATATATATATATATATATATATATATATATATATATATATATATACATATATATATATATATATGTGTGTGTGTGTGTGTGTGTATGTATGTATCTTTGTATATAGACAGATACATACACACACATATTCAAGCAGTACAGACATACAGACTATGCAGTAATTGAGTATACTAGCACTGTTACTAGACAATTCAGCTTGCTAGCTGCTTTCAGGTCAGTACTGGCCAGTGTTGGTTCAAAGGTTCTGTTTGAATTCAACAGTAGTACGCATGTGATGCAAGACCCTGTGTCTCAGAAATGTGATGAAAACATGTTGCATGCAAGAGGCTGTTTAGGGAACTGGGTATTAGTATCAAACATAAAGTCATTTCCCTGCTTCAAAAATCCAAACCTAACTTGCCATTTTGGAAATGGCTGGTGTAAATGGTGGCCTTGTAAAGTCAGCCAAAGGACAGTTTCCCTGACAAATCTCATACAGACACTCCCCCCTCACCCCCACCACATAACCTCCACCTGCACAAGAACAGTGTGTTCACCCCCTGGAACAGTCACTTATCAGAATGCCATAAAAAGAACACAGACAGCCATATAGATTTCCCCCTCATGCAGACAGGTCGATGTGCACAAGCCAAAGTCGCTCTGAATGCATGAAGTCAGATATTTGCTTGTGAGGGGGGAACCTTCTCTCCTTCGATGTACACAAGTCAGACTGCCTATGGCCATGTAGTGTAAACAACAATGTCAAGATATATACATACACACACACACACACACACACACACACACACATGCAGTCATATAGAGTGCCCTCCCACATAGACAGGTCAATATGTACAATGCAATTTCCATATATGTGTCCATATAGAGTGAGTCATATAGGCCCCCTGCTCTATAGTCTTATAAACTGAGTACTCTTCATCCACAGAGGTTGCTGTGGAGCTACTCTGAGGAGAGAAACTGCTGGCCGTGCACTCAAGACCTCACTGAGACCAGAAGGCAGGAGAGTGCTGATCTCCCACTGACCTGTGACCCCAGAGAAACATGTGGTTTTACCTGCAATAAAACTGCTGTTTGTAGGGATACAGGGAGGGTAGAGGGCGGGTGGGAGTGTGGGAGGTGCCCCGTTATCAGAAGGCAAACACTAACTGTTGAGGAATGCTGGAGCTGGCTGGTTTTTATTGTATTGATTTAGTGCTGGAGGTGCTGGATTGCTGGAATCTGGTGGGGTCAGTTGAGATCCCCCTTTGCCCAACTCACTGTCACATGAACTTCCCCCCACCACCTCACCCCCCAGCTCCATCGCACCCTCCCTCCCAAAAACAAGAGCGAAACTTCATGACACCACACACACTCACTCTCCTGAGGTCAGGGGTCAGTGGTCAAACAGTCATGTGCCACATAACCCCTACTCTAGGGCTGGAGTGGAGGGAGAGGATGGAAGGGGGTTACAGTACCAGTGTCACTCATGTTGCAGGGGTGCTGATGGACACAGGAAGTGATGAGGCAGGATGTAAGTGTAGTGGCTAAGAGAGAAGCTTGGTCCTAGCACTGAACTCTGTGACGCTGGGGGACTATGGGCCAGGAGAGTTAGTCACCTCTGCTTTCCACATGCTGTGTGTCTTGCGTAAAAGTCACGTTATGTCTCAGAGCGCGTCGAGTCAGTGAGAGGGGAACCGGCCTTCTGTGCTGTTCTGAAAAGGAGCTCATAAATCAACAGCTTTCCAAAACACAGGGAAGGTCACGCACACCAGAAACTCCTTACCCAAAGAGTGCTCATGAAGTCTGATGATTCAAACAGAATACCACCCTCCCCCCAACCACGCACGAAATACTCACGCATGTAAACACGTAACAAACACAAATGCACAAACACACAGAGATTTAAGATCACACACAACCACTAAAGCAGATCCACACAAACAAATGCATGTGTACACACACACACACACACCCGTCCTCCCCCTCCCCTCACAGGGCAGACAGTGTACACAGTCAGTCAGAGAGCTGCCCTTCGGAGTCTGTGATTGGCTGGGCAGCTCTGTGGGGAAAGAGAGAGTGCTGACTCAGCCGACACATCTATTGTTCCTGGAGAAACCTGACACTGCTCTCTCTCTCTTTCTCTCTCTCTCTCTCTCTCTCTCTCTCTCTCTTTCTTTCTGTGTCTCTCTCTTTCTCTCTCTCTCTCCCCACTCATTTTCTTTTTCCTTCACCTTCTCCCACTCTCATTAGGGAAAATACAGACAAGCAGTGGTGCAGCCAAAGCAGAAAAAAGACACAGACAGAGATGTGGAGAGAGGGGCACTGAGGAGACCAAAGTGGAGAGAATCTCCTTTGTTAACAGGTTTCTTTGTTAGGAAGTTCTGCAGTTAGGGCATCTTTTCCTGTCTGAGGCAATTCCACACCCACATTAATGAATTCACTTCACCCCCTGCCAGCAACCCCCACCCCCAACTCTGAGCCAACTCTGATAAAGATGTAAAAGAACAAACTTGTAAACTGAACAAAGGAACCTCACAATTCATCTGTGATGTAGAGTGGAGGCTGGGGGCTCAGTAACCAGCCCAGCTCTGGCCATGTGTCACCCCCCAGTACTTGCTCGCCTGCACAGGCCAGTCTTTTCATGCTGGCTGCCTCCAACGCCCACACTCTGCCCCTCTGACATCATCACATAATCCTTCACGCACACACTCACACATACTCACACAACTTCAATTAAGCTCAAAACACACACCAGCTCATACACACTCAAAACGCATACACTAATTCATATTCACTCAGAAGCACACACAAGCTCACACTCTCCTCGCAAAAACTCACATACCCTCAACACACACAAACTTGTACACATTCAAAACACACAAAGTCATGCACACTCAAAAACAGACCTATGTACACTTAAAACTGCACATACACCCTCTTGTGCACCCTCATAATACAGTCTCTCACAGTTGGCTACTTTTTCACAAGGCATGACTAATGATTATTAACTAGCTGAACAAATAAGAAATATTTGAAATATGGACACCTCCCTCTCTCTGTCCCTCTTTACCCCCTGCCACATCCCTCCCTGCATGTTTGTTTGTCTGTCTGTCTGTTTCTCTCCCTCTCTCTCACTCTCTCTCTCTCACCCCCCTCTCTCGGCCGGGGGTCCCGTTGTCTCTGCCAGCAGCCTGGCCTTTTCATCCTAACCATCAAAGCCAGACCCCAGCCCTTTGAGAAGGTATTAAATATCTTTATTAAGTATTACTCTGAAGGCTCTGATGCCACCCCCTGCTTTGTCCTGGAGACTCCTTTTCAAAGCCACAGTTAAACTGCTTATGTCAGATACCTGCCACGGCGTGCACTTTTACAAAATGCTATGTCCCTCTTGGTGCGATCAGCCTTGTGCCACTTTTGGCTTCACCACATGAATGTCCATCACATGACATACAAATGTTTGTTTCACATCCTTGGAAGACAAACTCTGTGATCAGCTTCATATGAAGATCAGCCCCACACTATGATCACATTCTCACTAAAGGCAGTGTTACACTGTGATCAGCCTAATGCAACAATCAGCCTGACACTGAGATCAGCCTCAGTGTCAGGCTGAGGCTGGTCCAGACTGCAGGTTCAATGTGTTCATACCAGGATGAGGATACTACTGCACTGCTGATCTCCTGGCCGCTGCAAAACTCTTATGAAAAGGAGCATTTCTGCATCTATTCCCACTCCTGAATGGAGAAGCAGATTTTCTCAGACTTTCTATGCAGATCAGAAGATCTCTCCCACTCTCTATCCTCCCTCTCTGCCTGTTCATCTCTGCTCCATGCTTCAGGTCCCTCATTAGCTGTGCCTAAATGTAATTACCATTAAAGAGGCCAGAACAGGAAGGAGCACTGAGCCTGATCAGAGGGGCGCATGCCACCAATCCCAGCTAAAGGCCAAAGATGGCCCTCTGGTCCCTGGTGTTAACAAGAGAGCCCCATAACTGGTCCATCCTGTGCTGTGTGCAACACTCCAAGTCACCAAGTCAGTCACCAAGCCTGAGACTCTCCCCATCTGCTGCTTAGGACACTTCTCCCAAATGGAGGCTGAATCTAACCTCAAGGATAGCACTGAATTTCAAAATAACAGGCAGAATAATCAGACAGTTATTTGAGAGGCCTATCGCATGGTAAAAATAAACCCCCACAAAATACTGCTCTCAAAATATATATAAAAACTATGCAACTTCCCAGCAATTTCTTTATAAACACTGTGACTCCACCAGCCAACACTGAACGGCTGCACATTGGGACAAAGGAGAGAGGGCAGGGAATAAACAACGTTCTGAGCTCCAAGCGTCCAACAGGCAAGGGTCTTGAAGAAACAGCAGGCCCGGCCAGCAGCCGGAGTGATTCTTTCTTACAATAAGAGTGGCTCTAACAAAGCTGCCACTGCAGCCCTCTCCCAGAAGCACCCCCCCAAACCTTGGAGCCGGGGCCGGCTGTCAATCAGGCCATTGTTGACGTGTGCAGGGCCGCAGACAATGGGCCTTTGTCTCGGCACAACAATGCTGCAGCTCTCCGGCCATGGCTGCCCCTGCTCTCGAAGCCTCCCGTGTGTTTCTGTGTATAAATTAATCTTTTCAGCCAACAGTTCCCTCTGAGAGGAGCTTTTGTGCGCCCACTGCTGCATTGCTACAGTAGTACACACATGAGGAATGCCAGAGTGGGCCATGGCCCTCCGTGTTTCCCGCCTCCCCACCCTGGTCTCATAACTTGCCCAGCGGGTCACGGTGGATGAAAGGTCGGTTTTGTTCTGGGACTGGGACCGGGCCAGGGGGATGGAGCTGTGGACGGACCATCTGTGACACACATTACACATTATCCACAAAATGTGTGTACGTGTGTCATATTTGGAGGGGTATGGGAGTTTGGGGATCATAATGACCCCAAGGCGTTTCAAACAAGAAGGGTCTACGAGCCAAGACAAAGCACCATAAATGAATGTGACCCCTTGGCTTAACTAAGACAAAAATATTGAGAGGAATCAAAAGGTCTTTGGCCATGGGGCACTCTGTGTTATCTTATCCTCAGTGTCTGTGCGGGGGGAACCCTGATCAGCAGTGATACTCGCTCTGTGTCAGCATTATCCGAACAGCACAGGGACTCCATTGGGAAACTCCTGTCCCTGTCTGTCCCTGGAGGGGATCCCATTAAAGAACCTATCCAGGGTCTCACTGGATGGGACTGATTTGGTGTCAGGTAGATGTGGTAGCAAGGTGTGCTTTAGATTAATGGGTTATGCAGAAAAGCCCCTTTCCCAGTGCAGAGCTGGGACCAAGCCAGCTTGCTTATATGCCTTTTCCATGGTGGACCTGAAACCATGCTAGCTGACGTATATGCCTTTCCACTGTATATCTGGAACCAGGCTGGCTCATTATACCAATTTTCCACTGTAGAGGTGGAACCAGGCTGACTCATTATACCACTTTCAGCCATAGATCTGGAACCAGGCTGGCTAATGTTACTCCTTTTCCACTGTGCAACTGGAACCAAGCTAGCTGACTTATATGCCTTTTCCACTATAGAGCTGAGGCCAGGCTGTCTAATTGTACTCCTTTTGCACTATAGAGATGGAACCTGGCCAGTTTGTTGCCTTTGGGGTTAGGGTGGTCGGTTGTCAATTCAGAACATTGGCTATTTATACTATGAGCTGTGGGTGGAGTCTGCAAGTTGTATAATGATGTTGCATCTTTGGCTTCCATACTAAAAACTTTTTTTGGGGTGGGGGGGTGGGGGGTGTCCAACCTTTCGACTTTGTGCAGTTGTCTTAATCTGAGCTGACAGATGCATTCAGAGTGATGTTGTGTACTACTGCTCTGAGTTTGGATAGTACACCAAAAAAGCAATCATGCTAGATGGTACTAAACTGGTTTCAATTCTACGGTGCAAAAAAGGTATAATGCTGGGCCTGGACCACGGCAAAATATCAGTCTTGTAATACTCTGTCATCTACAATACATATAAACATACCGTTCCACTTAGAGAGAATCATTTGGATTATGAGTCACTCATCCTTGTGCAAACTAGTCAGATATGTAAGTGTACACACATACACGTGTGCAAACACACACACACACACACACACACACACAATTACACACACACACATTATGGGGATGACAGATGATAACTGTAGTTAACATTCCTTTATCCAGGATAATCCAACATCTCCCATTACAGTGGCACTCAAAGGTTGCAAACATAATACCTTGGGTCTCTGGAGTTAGTTTGTGTATTCTGATACTGCCTTATTCCTCACAGACATAGTGAAGGATTGTTGTGCAGAAATGCAGATCTGGCAGTGCGGGAGACGAGCATGCCTCAGTCACATCGCCTGAGGTCTGTAACTGCACAGATTTCATTGGCTGATCCTTTCCTTCGGCATGCCCATACTTGATAATCCTTCTGCAGGCTGGTTTACACCAAAAAATATGTTTAAGTATCTGTGTGTGTATGTGTGTGTGTGTGTGTGTGTGTGTGTGTGTGTGTGTGTGTGTGTGTGTGTGTGTATGAGATGTGTGTATTTGTAAGTAAAAATATCTGTGTAAGTGTGTGTGCAAATGAGACATATGTCTGTGTGTACATACACAATGTGTATGTGTGTGCGTATGTTGTGTGAGATGAATGTGTGTATGCACATGGTTGTGTTTGTGTGTGAGTGTGCATGTGTGTGCGCATGTGAGTGTGTGTATGTCTGTGCAGAAAATGTATGTTTGTGTTTGTGTGTGTGTGTGTGTGTGTGTGTGTCTGTCTGTCTGTCTGTCTGTGAGGTAAATGTGTGTATGAGGTAAATGCATGTGTATGAGCAGCACATAGAGCATAGCTGGAGAGGCACAGTTAGTGCCCCTCCCCCCAGCCCCCAGGTTGTAAAGCTATTTCAGCTGCAGGCACGAGGAACGCTTTGTGCTTCTTTAGCCTCTTGAGTCAACAGGCCAGGGTCAAAGGTCAGAACAGATATAAAAAGCTAAGGGAGAGAGAGAGAGACAGTCATTGAGGGGGACAAGAGGAGTGGGGGAGGGGCACCAATAGACTTTTGGCGGGAAGGCTTCTTTAGAAACACACACCTATCAAAGACGGTGAGTAATTGTCTGTAGCTGCTGCCCCTAACTCTCACATTACACGTGCGGGTACACGCGTACACGCGTACACACACACACACACACACACACACACACACACACACACACACACACACACACACACACACACACACACACACATACACTTTCTCTCTCTCGCACACTATACAGCCCCTTGCTTACACCCTGGTGTGAAATGAACGTAGCTTTGACATGAATCACCAAACGCAATCTGGCAATGAGCACAGAGCAGCCTTGAAAACACATGCAGGACAAGAGGAACCTCACCTCCATGCAAAACACAATGTAAAACACACAAGCACAGAGACACACACAAGACACAGTGCAGTCACCCAACAACTGCAGTGTGATGTGATTTCAAGAAAACAGAGTGGGATAGAGGCCCAAAACACATTTTGGGGGTGTGGGGAGGGTGTTGGGGTAGGGATAAAATTTAAAGTCATTTAAGCAAAGGACTGAGCCAAGATCTTTGGCACACAGCAGAATCTTGGACTGTGACCACATGTCCGATGGAGGCACAGGAGGAGTGACGGAATCTTTCCGCCGACAGACACCGTCACCTGACACATAGGACAGCCTGCCTCTGTCCAGAGCCCTATGTCAGTTGTTACTCACAAATCCTGTAGCACTTATAAGCACTGAGTTCTAGCAGCAGGTCTGACAGGGTTTGAGTGGTGGGAGGTGTGGCGGGGTTACAGCTGTGAGCAGCAGAGGGGTTAATCAGCAAACCAGCCCTACTCTGAGGCTTGTTAGCACCTCTGACAGAGGGAGGAGTTTCTTGTCCTGTCTGGCCTGGTAGTGCTACACATTTACACACAGCTGGGTCTTAGTGGTCATAAAGACCAACACACACCACGTCTGTATCTTTCTCAAACACACACACCACCTCTCACTCATAAACACACACCACTTCCCCCACATGTCATATTGTTACTACCTCCCTACACACTACAATGACTTTTGGTCTACTTCAGGTTTGGAGTGAAAAATGCCCATTGGAATCATTTTGGGAAGTGAAATCATTGCAAAACAAATTATCTGTGCGAGAGAGAGAGATGTGAGGCGTGATTATGAGCAGAGAAACGAGGAGGAAACAGCGCATCCGTCACTGCCCTGGCACTGCCCTGAACATACGGTCTCTGCATTCCAGGTTCTCTCCAACTGAAACCTGCCCTGCCCGCGCCACTACTTCATCCTACAGCCATGCTACACCTGGGCCCTCCGACTATACCCAAATCTCGGTCCACCGCCTCTCTGGATGCAGGCCACAGGCACAATCAAATGCAGGAAAACGGTCTTCCACTGCCAACAGGCCCCTGTCTTCCATACAAGGGTAGGGGGCAGGGCGGGCTGGCAGCGGGGCACTCTGAGACTGGAGCGGAGAGAAGGGAGGTCTACCCTTACTGGGAGCTCCATTCCCCTGACACGGGCCTGCAGTAAGGAAGGAAACCAGTGGTCTTTTCCTTCACAGATTGAACTCAATGCTTCAACACTGAAAAAAGGAAAGAGAGGCGGTGCCTTTGAGAGGCAGAATTTTCTCTACTTTTTCTCCCCTTTCACATAACTTTGCGGGTTTTTCTCTCTCTAAACTGATTGTTGACTTTTCTGGTCATTGTGGTGTTGTAGTGTAATGAGACACAGACAGAGAGAGAGATGGATAGTGAGAGAGAATGGCTTAGTCTTATGGGTTCTTGAACTGGGACAGATTTGAATTTGAGAGCAATGGCAAACAGGAGTGGAGAGGATACAGAGGGAGATGTTACAGTGGTGACAAACAGGCATGGCAGAGGCTTGGACTGAGCAGAAGAGAGACCAAGAAGAGATGCCACTTCTGGGATGACACAGATGGCAGGCAACTGAGTTCTGAGTTCGGAGTCCTCCGAAAGCAGGACAGACATAGGGTCCCCTGTCTGTGCCCTTCGCACTCTGGTACCTGTAACAGTCCTCACAAACCTAACCATGTTGGGCCAGCCTTCCTTGTATCCAGTGACAACCATTCACATGCACAAACCATAGAAGGGGTATAGCTTTTTTGCCAACTTGTCCTCAATGTAACGAGCAGGAGAAAAACCCATTGCTTCTGACTACTCTATCTTCTTGCATATATTATCTCAGCTGAGAGTGTGGATGCTACCAGGCATGCTGTCAGGCTTGACACAATGCTACCATAAACTCCAGACGTGCCAAGGTAAGAGAGAGGTGCTTTTCTTACCTAAAGAGGCTGCCCCTTCACAACAGTCTCAGAGTCAGGTTGGTCAGGCTGTGAAAAAGGTAATGGCAGGCTGGGGGGGGGGTGAACACAGGTGTCTCTGGAAAGTTCTGACAAACTGATTGAGGAGAGAGAGGCAGAGAGCGGTTGCAGCTGCGGTCACTGGTGTTGCTGTCAGGCGGGTGCGGGGGGGGTTTGAGGGGGTTGTTGGGGGTGCAGATGGTTTCAGTTACTGGGACTGAATGGATTGGAACGCAGGCGATACAGTGCGAGACCTTCGGCTGATTTATGAGCGCAGAGCGAAGCAGCATCGGCCCCCGTTCAGACCGATAAAGCAGGTCCAAATGTGATCCGCACGCACTGCCAAACTCTGCCCGCTCTGCGAGATTGCAAACAGCTGATCCACTCCAGTGCATTCACTTTTTCCAGCACTACGTCCAAAAAAAACTTGCTTGCCCACATTCCCTATGCACGCTACGACAACGTGTCTGCAGCCACTACTGATTGTAAATGTGTTTGTTTGTTTGCGTGTGTGTGTGTGTGTGTGTGTGTGTGTGTGTGTGTGTGTGTGTGCGAATTAGTGTGTGTGTGCGAGTGTTGCACATGTACCATGTGTGTATCTTTCTTTGTGTGAGTGTGTGCATTTGTGTACACATGTATGTACACTGAGTGAGTGCTGCTACATCTCTGCTCACATCTTCAGTCACACATCTCTCCCGTGAATTTCCCCCAAAGTGGCTGGCTGATGCGGGGACAGCCACAGAAAACAGAGCCCATTCCTCCCCAGTTCGCCTGTCCCTCACAAACTGATTCAGGGTCTGTGATCAGCACGTGCTAGCTGTGGAGACTCTCATAATCCACTCCTGCTGG
Organism: Megalops atlanticus; assembly: GCA_019176425.1. Lineage (NCBI taxonomy): Eukaryota > Metazoa > Chordata > Actinopteri > Elopiformes > Megalopidae > Megalops > Megalops atlanticus. The sequence continues at coordinate 34,477,441 of CM032881.1, forward strand.
AAGCTCGTTTCAGCAATATCTGGGTAGGGGTGGGGTGGGGTATTTTTTTTTCCCCCTCCCAAACTGTGACGGATGAAAGGCTTCCTCTGGCTCCTGGCAGGTGCCCCTCACTGCTCCTGGCAATCTCAGAGCACTTTTCCCCAGTGCCACCTGCCCCCCTCACACCCCTTTTACATCCACTTCCCTAACAGGGCAGGAAAAGAAAAACACCCAGTGCTGCTGACCCAGTAAAAGACAGTGGGGCCGCCAGGCTCGGCTCTGAGCTGCTTTAATCCGGGTCCAAGCCTGAGGGGGATGGGGGGAGAGTGTGGTGGCGCTTCCTTGCAATGCCCAGGGAGAGGGCGGGGTTCCTCAGGTCTGCATGCCAGAAGGGCACAAAAAGACAAAGTTCTAATCCGCTGTCAGCACTGCTCCAGACACAGTGAGAGGTCTCAGTGAAGGCACCCGGCTCTAACAGTTGTTTGGGGGCAGTCATTGGGGGCATCTTGGAAAGCGAGAGAATGCTGGGGAGTCCACTCCAGTTTACTGCAGTAGTGACACTATTAGTGCTGGTCACATTAGCACTACAGTATTTCTTGCACAATACCCCCCATACTCTGTGACCATTGATATACATATACCACTCAGAAATAAGGTGGAGGCAGCAAGGTGCTGGGGTGCAGGAGACAGAAACAATACCCCCTACCCTTGCCTTGCCTCAGGGTCTCTCCTCTCTATTCCTATAGAAGACCGGTTGATTGATTATGAAGGCAAAAAATTCAACTTAAATGCTCATCTCTGACTAGCCCTCCCACTAACCCCACCCCCTCTTCACTGCCGAGCTTCTGGCTCCTGAGCCAACCACGAATTCCACAGGAACACTTTTAAACAAACACATTAAGGCTCTGCTGGCAAGTGCACCGCGTGCAAGCTTGGCAGGCTTGCTTTCCCCCTTGCGTTCTGGCACATTAGCTTTGCAGTTTGTATCTGCCGCCGCGGAAACACAAACGGAGCCCCACCTGTGTTTTTCGAAGCATCACCATGGGCCACGAATGCCACCTGAAAAGTCTGACCATCAAGAGCAATGGCTGTATAATGCCTGCTATCAATGTAACTCACATAAGGTGCATTTTCCAGATGGGAGCACCAATCTGAGGTCTCTGCATAGCAGTGGGCCTGATGCACCAGTTTCCAGTTATATTTACCATATTTACCAGTCTTTTGTTATTTTTGCTGAAAATTACCATTCTCAAAGCTGTAACTCTGCTACTAGTGTAGAACAACTAACCCTAACCCTAACACCAACTGCCATTAATCATTTAATTCATAAGCATCTTTCAGAACTTGCTGTTTTTTGTGAATCACATGCTGGTACAGTAATTGATATGCCACAGTAAATCACATTGTCCTGTGTGTTTGTTGCATGACTTTCCTCTCGTTAAGACAACAAAACTGAACTGGAATCTGGAATTGTAATAGATTAAAATTGGTGTAATCAGTCCTAATTGTATGCCCATTTTATACCCAATACATACATACTCCACTGGAAGGCTGCACCATGTCATTTCCACTGTGGTTTATGGCTGTCATCACAGAGAAGGTATTTGTGTTGAACTGACACGTTTACTGCCCATGGTTTGTGGGTGACAGAGATGATGGGTATAAACTGAATTGTTAGGAGAGCCACCCACGCGACATTCCTGTAAGGCTGACAGCTTCATTTAAAAAAGGGGGAAAAACTTTATGGAATTTTAGCAGTGCACCTTGGGCCATGATTTCCAGTGGAAACAGAGGAAGAAGCATAGTCATGCATCTTTATCAGGGGCTTGCAGACCACATGGAGGGAAGTGCTCCCAGGATCCAGATGAGGCCTGACAGATGAAGTAAAGCTGGAATCTAGGTTGCAGAGAGAAGAAGCCCTGCAGGGGTCCCGCAGTAGACAGCAGACAGTCGACAGACAGGCTCCATCCCAACTGCCCTGTGCATCTGACAGAACTTTCGGGTCCCAGGTCTGCCCTTGTACCTGCAGCAGTCATAGATTCACCTCACGAGCACAGCTATCTGTGTACCATCTGACTGCAGAGCCATGCAGACATGAAAGGCATCTCCACACCCCCCACAGATACAAACTTAAAGGCTGGACCTCTGATTTCAGTGCTCCCACAAGCTGGGCACCCATCTGGGCCAAGTAATTAGAAAGCTATTAGCATGACTAACTGACACAGACGCAAGTGTAGACAGAACACTGCTTTCAGAGGACCCTATATCTGTATCTTATATCTCTTCCTTTCAGCTGCATTCTTTGTTACAGGCAGTGGAGGTGTTTGTGATGTGATGGTGCCAAGTAGAGAAGGCAAGATTTTTTTCCATTGAATTTGATGATAAAATTGAATTTGATTTTACATTGAATCATTGAATTTGATGTTACATTTGAATTTTGTTCTAAATTTGAAGTGTGGATTTGGCAGGATGGTAGTGGAGGGGCTGCCTCACAGGACAGAGGGGCATCCTACAGGAGAGAGGGGTATGAGAGTCAGGTCTACGGCAGGAGAAACCATTGCCTCAGACCTCAGTTCCGCTGAAGTGACCCTCCAACGTAGATTCATCCCCCCCCCTTGTTTACTGTTACAGAGAGGAAAAAGAACAATCCCTGGCCATGCATACATATAATGCCAGAACAAAAAGCATATTTGTAACTTTATGACCTCAGAGGCTTGTTAAATCTGGGGTTAATGGGAGCAATCACAAGTTTGTACACTCAATGTTTGGAAGGAACAGAGGAGAGGCTGTTTCATAGGGGTGCAGAAACAAAAGGGAAGGGGGCTGGCTGGTGCAGGACAGAACATCCTGATGCTAACAGCGCAATAAAAAAGGAGAGAGTGAACTGGCTTCAGCTTTGTGTGTCCTTTCACAGCAAAAGAACAGACGCAACACTATTGCCCCCTAGTGGTGTGTATTATTCCAAATCTGCTCCTAGGCAGAGATATGGACATGGGCAGGGTCAGAGGCTTTAAGACTGATGTGAGAAGCATAGATGAGCTCCTTATCTGCTTGTTTTAATAACCCATTTGCCACTGGAAGCAAAGACCACGTTCCCCATGCTGGACTTCTAATGGTGTGCAGTGGGCTTGGTAATGGGGCCACAGCATCTGATTTGCACCCTTCGCCATAAGCCTTGGCTCTGGGCCCCTTACACCTACAACTCTCATGAGCACCCTGTGATGGTGTACAGGTCCATTCACACAGAGCTGGCATTCACGCGTGGCATGAATTAACTCGCATAAAGAGGAGATTTTTCTAGCCTGCACGGGTGTAGTATTTGACAAAGGGAGAGAGAGGTACAGAGTCCTCAATGCCCAATGGCTGCGCCATCCTGTCATGGCAAGGAAGCACCATGGGCATTGATACCTCAGGGTGACTGGCAGCACCTGGGGCAGTTCTCCTGAGGGGGTGGGGGGACCATAGTGGCCTTGCCATTCCAAACCTGCTCTTGATCTTGTGTAATCTCAGTGTGATGGGGTTGAGAGTAGTGGAAGCACTTTTGTGGTTGCCGCTCTGTGGACACAACAGCTCATGAAAAACACCAATAGGTCCTCTGCATTCTGAGTAATAGCAGTGCATCATGGGAGCACCAAGAGAAGGCAGACTCACTGTGACACATGCGTGACAGGTGTGAGGGGGCTGTCTTTCTCTGTCTCCAGGTCCAGGTCATCTGCAAAGCTGCTGTTCCGCTGCAGCAGGTGAGGAGACTGCACATCCAGGAGCCCTGTGCTCTTTTTCACTGCACAGACACACACACATGCCCAGTTTAGATAAACACACACCACACACACATACATACACACACACACACACACACACACACACACACACACACACACACACACACACACACACACACACACACACACACACCATATTAAGATACATACACGATCACACCATTTGGATACACAAACACAAATGCACACATCCACATTTAGACACACAACAGATGCATACACACCACATTCAGACACATATAATAATACACATGCACAGATCAGTGATGTGAGTAACAAGCATACTGATAATCATTACAGCAGACAGCATGGGATTGTGGGATAGTTTCCCCCATTCTCTGACAGTTACAATGAGCTGGAAAATAGAATAAGATCCCTCCCTGATTGCTAACCTGGAACTGGAGAGCTGGTGTGAAGGGAAGACACAGAGGGCCAAGACTGCTGTCGACCTGGAGAGAGAGAGATATGGAAGGAGAGACAGCCAAATAACCATGACAAATAAGCAACACAGTATGGTTAACAAAAACAGTTAAGATCTGCTGGTTCTCTGTTGAGGCCTCAGTTTGTATATAATATATATTGTATAAAATATATTGTACTCTTTCGGGAGATATACATGCTACTCAGCTCTTGGTAATAGTGTAGTATCACAGATGTAGACCCTTCCTTTATAAATGCATTCACTGTCAGACCCCAAACCCCCTTGTCAGATCACAGTCAAATCACTGTGTTCAGACAGAGAACACAGCTGTCCAATAGCACAACCCAGTATGCTGTACAACCTAAATCAACCCAGATTTACACATGAAATGCTCAAACAGTTCAAACACACAGTAAAAAGAACATATTAACACACAATTAAACAAAAGTGAAGTTTCTGGGAAACTTGGGAAAATTTAAATTCAACAAAAACTGTTGAAGTAGCCATCCAAAATGGAAGCATTTGGAAAATATATTCTATGTCCTTTGTTAAAAAACACCAAAACAAAACAAAAAAACCCCCAAAACAAAACAAAAGATATTAAATATGTGATTAAATTAAAAAGCTTAAATCCTGTATTATGGAGAGTCAGCATTAATTGACAGACAGTATTAATTGAACCAGACAGTACAATTAATGCGGAACAGCTGCATGACAATTTCATCAGTGCAAGTGGACCTGACAGCATCAGAGAAGAGATGTTAAAGCACAGCAGGCTTGAGCTGATGACCAACTTAAACTCTTCAGTCTAGAGCCGAAAGCCGGATATTACCCTGAGATCTGGAACTGAGGGCTAATAAAACAAAATTCATTCCAAATTCATGCCACTGAAATTCCTGCTTTGTGCAGATGACCTGGTCCTGTCATCAGCCACAGCATAGCAGCTTCAGCAGAGCCTGGTTAGAGCAGACCCTTGCAGTTTTGCCAAGACCTGGGCCCTGACAGTAAACATGAATCAGGCCAAAGTAATGAAAAAAATCACATGGCCAATCACATTCAGCCAATTTATGGCAGTGAGTTGTGGGGTCCCATCACAAAATAGAATCACAGAAATTGGGATAAACACCCTACCAAAGCTCAGCATGTAGATTTCTGCAAAAATACAAAGAAAAATGGCAAACAATGCATGCAGTCCCAAATTTGGTATTTATCAGCTATTTGGTTATTAAAAAGGAGCTTCTGGACACACTAGAAACACAGCAATCCCAACCCACTCCATTATAAAGCCCTGCTTTATACAACAGCTGAATCCAGAAAAGGATCCACTCAGTCAGCTGGTCCTGAAGCTCACTGAGCATGCCAACACCACCATCAGTCAGCTTCAGGACAGCACCGCAATAACAATTCACATTAGAGTGAACCAATTAAAAAATGCCTAAAACACGCTTAACTGGAAAACTGGGAAACACCTAAAAATACAAAACAAATTGGAATACTATTGGACCCCAAAAAGAGAAACACATGCATGGCACAGCATCTCAGTTTACACCTCACAGGAGACAATCTACAATACAAAGACAGAGGTTTCATGCCTCATGCAAATGAGTCAGACACTTAGTCTGAGTCAGAGTGAGTGCTGGATTCAACACTAAAATGAATGAGTCAACAGTGGAGGATTTGACGCTAATGGAGAATGAGTGTCAGCATTCAACACTAACAGCAGTGACTCAAAGTGAATGGCAGAGTTGAAAGTAACAGGAATGAGTCAGAATGAGTCAGAGGAAGTGGTGGGGTGTATACTAATGGGAGAGAGTCAGAGTGAGTCAGATTAAATGGTGGAGTGTATACTAAAGGGAGTGAGTAAGAGGAGTGAGACAGAACAAGTAGCAGAGAACAAGTCACAGTGAGTGGTGGAGTGCACACTAATGAGAGCTCACCAAACGGTCTCAGAGTGTGGGTGTCCACTGAACCGTAGTCGCAATGGAACAGGGTGAGAGAGAGAGGAGCACAGAGTCAGGAGAGAGGAAACACACCAGCTGGGCCCAGAGCAGCAGAGAGACGTTTAAGTGATGACAACACACTCTGCTGCCAATGTGCCCTGCAGGTTGTACTGCGACCTCAGCTGAAACCTAACGCTCCAGCAAACATTTTTGTAATGTTGCAGCAATTTCATTATACTATTACACTGTCGGAAATGGCATGGGCAGTGCTGACAGCATCCTGGAAACAGTGTGTAGAGAGATGCACATGGAGAGAGATACTCCCTCAGTTTCCAGCGCTGTGAACTGCACACACACCAGCTTCATCCGTGTAATGCCTAGGCCAGTCCTACCAGAGGCAGCACTGTAGGCGTCTGCACTGAACTCCTTGCCGTCCTCAAACACAGAGTCGTAGGTGATGCTGGGGATGGTAGGGGATTTGGGCACCATGTCTTTCTCACTCTTCAGCTTCCTCCTCATTCTCACCTGCAGACAGTGGCACACAGCAGGGACATGATCACCACAGTTTGGAGACTGCGTTGAGGACCAGCAAGTTACTATCCCTGTAAGGCTGTCTGTAGTGCATGCCCATGGAGCAGTGTCCAGTATTTACCGTCTTCTTGGGGTGGGGGCTGGATACAGAGGAGCTGGGAACCACAGGCCTCTTTCTCACAAACAGCTTGTAGGTGGCCGAGTCAGGGTTCTCCACTGCAATGCACCGCCAGGATGTCTGAGTGTGGAGGGCAAAGAAAGGCAGAGGGAGACAGAGGGGGAGTCAGACGGAGAGAGAGAGAGCAATAGGGACAATTATTATAATTATTAATCCTAGTTTATATTATTACCTTTTGTTTTTTTCTACTGTAAATATATTGAGTTCTAGCAACAATGTCTTCAGTCAACATTCATGTCAACAAAGAATATGAGAATTTGAATCTGAGAGGAAGAGAAAGGGGATAGAAATATAAAGACAGAGAGGGGGGAGGACAGAGAGTGGGATAAAAGTGTGAGCTGGGCCTCCTGCTCGTGTGCCTGCATGCAGAGGGTAGAGTCTTACCTGTATTAGACAGGCAGCTGCAGGAATCTGCCTATTGAAATGCTTCTGTCTCTGTTTCTGCTGGACCTTCAGAGCAAAGCCAGAGCCAAGAATTCCCTGTGGAGACACACGCATGTACAGTACACAAACACACACACACACACACACACACACACACACACACACACACACACACACACACACACACACACACACACACACACCATGTGTTCATACACAGCAATACAAACCCTACAGAACACCTTCAAACTCTGCAGAGCAGGACACCAACATTACATTGATAGATTTTCCAAGATGAACTGTAATTGGGACATCTTCAGGCAGAGGGAGACGCATAGTGTCCTTCTTCCACAGGTGGCTAGACCAATCAGACATCAGAATAACTCTGGGACTTACAGAGGGTAGGGCGAAGAAGGAGATGGCGAAAACAGAAAAGCAGGAAGCAATCGTCTTGCCGATCCAGGTCTGTGGCACCTTGTCCCCGTAGCCTATGGTAGTGACTGTCACCTGGGTACACAGACAAATGCACACACTCACATTCTGTTATACTTTATAATGTCATGCAATGATTGGATAACCTGACTCATAACCGGAGGGTTGCAGGTTTCAGTCCTTAGTGATGCAAAGACATTTGAACCCTAGATTGTATTAAGGAATTGCTTCAGTACAGTTGGTCCAGCTGTATACATGAATAATATGTAAATCTGCTACATGGAGAGAGCAGTAGAGAAATGAATCAGACTGCCTTTAGGAGATGCCATGGATAGAATTGGGCTCATTTTGAACTGGATCATCATGTTTTTTACTTTGTGGCTGTGATCTGTAAAAATAGGCTGCCATGATGGTGTTTATTACATTGCCTGTGCCTTTGGGCCTTCACTTGCAACAGTGAGCAATGTTAGCATAAACTGGCTACCCTGGCTACTGGTGCTTCTGTGGGGTGGCAAGTGAGAAACCAAGGAAGTTGGGAACTAACACCAAACATGTCACCGAGGACCCCCCTCAAACCCGACCACAAACACAGCTATCTGCTGATGCAGCAGGGGATTGTAGGAAACCCCCGAGCTCCACTGCCAAGCTTGGTAAAGGCCTGCTTTTTGCCAGGGGTGTGGGGGGGGTGGGGTGGGGAAGAGGAGTTCTTGTTTATTTGTGTTTACAGTTTGAGGCCCTCAGATAAATGTGAGGGAAGAGGAATGACCACACCCCCAACTCATTAGGAGGCGTGTGACAGGGTGATGGCACAGGAAATGGGATCCCAGCCCCTGCAATGGCCTTGCACAGATAGAGCTGCCCTGTTGTGATGTTGTGATGGGAACAAACAATGCCTGGATTTGAGCCAAACCAGGAGAAGATGCAAATAGATTGGGATGTAATCTTTGGCCAGTGACAGAGGCCAAATTATGATATGAGTACATCTCTGGAGAGGAGGAGATCGTAGAGACTCCCCCTGCTCCCTGGTCTCCAGGGACCAGATTTCACTAAGCAGCCCTTACCACACCCCACCAAAGGGCATCAGCATAACTGCCAAACTCGGTTTCGCCACTGGAGTCCACAGCGTCCTTCTCAGCCAGGTATACAAAGTAGGAGGAGAAGATGAGGCAGAGGAAACCAATGTAGAGGGTGGTGATCAGCTCCTGGGAAACACACAGACAGGAAGAGAAACATCACCTCAGGAGCCTTTTCCCACTCTTTCCCCTGTCCAGTGGTTCTACCTGCTTAACACTGTGTTGCAATTATCAGGAACTGTGTTTATCTCTGCAGGTAAAAGTTGGAGGAAGAGGGCAAGTTATTAATATCTGCATGTATCCATGGGTAGAGGTTGAAGGAAGGGGGGATGGTTGGGTGAGAGGAGTCCGATGTGTGAGAGTGACTGTGTGTGTATGTCCATGTGTTTGTGTGCTGTGTGAATATGTGTGTGTTTGTGATTTGAGTGTATAAGTGAATGTGTCTGTGTATTTACGTCTGTGTGTGTGTGTGAGTATCTTCCTCACTTGTCGATGGATGAAGACCACAGAGCCTAGAAGGCGCCATGTCCCTCCCTGTCGATCTACATGCAGCATCCGCAGGATCTGGAGGAAGCGAATCCCTCTGGAAGAGACAAGCCACTCTGAGATTCACCCAATTTTTTTTTTTTTTGGAAGGACAGACAGACAAACAGACAGACATGACAGGACATTGTATGAAAGTTAATGGGGGCATATATATGCTGATGTAGGCGTTATGAGATCAGAGAGTAAGATGATGAAAGGAAGAGAATAAGATTTTGGTGAGGGTTTGAAATGTGTGTGTGTGTGTGTGTGTGTGTGTGTGTGTGTGTGTGTGTGTGTGTGTGTGTGTGTGTGTGTGTGTGTATTGCTGTTGGTGGGGTTAGTTGACAGGCAAGTCTAATGAGATGATAAAGGAGCCCCAAACTTTTTCAAAGTGTGGCGTTTGGTGCTGGAGTGTAATTTGTTCCATGGACATGTATTCTTTGAGGAGGTTTAACCATTGCATGATGTTTAATGTATTTCTAGTTTTCCAGTTTAGGAGGATAGTTTTCTTGGCGATAGTTAAAGTGATGAGTATAAGTTTTGAATTTTGGATATATATTTTGGATTGGTGGGTTTATTATTTATTATTATTTCTTGCCAGAAACGTTGAGGTGGTGGGCAAAGCCAGGAGGAGTGGAGATAATTATCTGGGGTGTTTAATGTGCAGTGTGAGCATGTGTTGTGTGAGTCCCATCTTATACATTTTGTGCTGAGTGATATGTGCTCTGTGGATTACCTTGTACTGTATTAGTTGTAGGTTAGTATTGTTAGTCATTGTGAAGGTGTTCCTGCAGATTTGGGTCCAGAATTCGGTATCAGGAGTAAATGATAAGTCTTTTTCCCAGTTTTTGATTGGGATGGAAATTGTTGAGTCTATGGTGGATATTAGTTCATATAATTTTGAAAGAATTTTGTTTGGATTGGTTATTTTGTTGATTTCTTCTACTAGTGGGGATGGGAGTAAATTGTTATTTGATATATTGATTTTAGATTTTAGAACAGACTTTAATTGGAGGTACTGAAGGTATTGTTCTTTCCCAACATCGTACTTCTGGACCAAATGTTGAAAAGTAATGAAATTGTAATTGGAAAAGGTGGTGGAGATGTGTGATATCGCTTTGTTTCCACATGTTGAAGATAAGTGGTGTTTTGTTGAGTAGTAAGTCAGGGTTGTGCCATATTGGAGTGTATTTCCAGGGTTTCATTGTAGATTTGAAGATTTTGTTGATTTCCCACCAGGCTGTCAGAGGTGTTGAAATTACAGTGTTAATAAAGCAATTATGGTGTTTCATAGTGGTGTTGAGAAATGGTAGATCAGAGATTGAAATTTCTTTACATTTTGATTGTTCTATTGCTAACCATGGGTTATTCTGTTGGTTTGGATGAATTCAATTGGTGATATACTGTAGTTGATTTGCCAGATGTTTGGAGCTTCTAATCATCTTTGAGTTTTGTGTTTATGTATTGTGACCAATTTGATTTGGGGTGTTTTATTTTTCCAATAGAATTTGATTGTTATGGAGTTTAGTGAATTAAACCATTTAGTGGTAGGCTGGGTCGGAATCATTCTGAAAAGGTAATTAATTTTTGATAGTATGATCATTTTTATGGTTGCTATTCTGCCAATTAATGAGACAGGTAAATTTATCCAGAGGTTTAAGTCATCTTCTATTGTTTTTATTAATGGAGTGATGTTTAGGCGAAACAACTCTGACAGTCTGGTGGAAATGTTTATGCCCAGATACTTAATATTACCAGTGGGAATGGGGAGAGATGGGTTTTGAGCTGCAGCATTCCAGTCATCGCCACATATGGGTAGAATTGTTGATTCTGTCCAATTTATAGCATAATTGGAAAGTTCGGATAATGAATTAATGAGCTTGATGGCCTCTTGTAGAGAGTTTGATGGTTCTGAGATTCACCCTATTACAACAGCCTGTTGTTCCTCACTGCAGAGCATAAGACTCCAACCCTTTGGCCTGACCACACAGCATTAGACTCCACCTCATTTACCATATTAACATACTCTTTATTGCATCCAAATGACATTTACTTTTTCTAGTAAACACATTCTGAAAATCTATTGGTTTCTGATTGCATTGCTGATACCTTTAACGGACCACACAGTTTCTAACCCGCTGAACTGACTGTAAAAACACCTTCATCTGGAAAAGGTCATGCTGTCAACATTTGCCTTTCCATGTTCTTACACTGTATTTATATTAATACTCACATTATATTTGACTTGATGTGTCTGACTGTCTGGTCATAGTGACTGGACCAAACCATGCATTGCTAATGAGGTTGGCCAAACTGAAACATTGCAGCCCTCCCCAGACTGAGAAACAGGTACCCAATGCTACACATCTGTTGGTCTCCCCCCCGTTCAGTACTCACCTGACTGCAGAGGTGGCAAACACCTGGCCTTGGGAGCCCACGGACAGAACGATGATGGAGGCCACAACAACAATCAGGTCTGTATGGAGTAACGGGAGATGGGGACCATCAGTGCATTATGTACCTCACTGCTATGAAAACCGACAGTCTGTTCCACAGCTCTCTGCCATACATGCTTTAAACCATGGGCCTGCTCAGGCACCATGGTGCCAGACTACTTTGGCTCTGACTGTGGTTCAAGTTTGAGACATACTTGCATGGTGTATCGCAAAACATCCAATGGTAACAGAGCCTGTGAGTGAGCGTGCAAGTGTTTTTTGTTATGGTCTGTCCTTCTGGGCTTACCAATGATGGAGATGGGCTTCCTGGCAAAGCGCAGCCTCCCCCACAGGCCCACATACTTGCTCCGGCAGCCGGCTGACCACAGCCGCACCACATACTCCACCCCGAAGAAGACCACCAGCACAATCTCCTGCAGGGGGAGAGAGACTATGTAATCACCAAGGCAGGAGACCTACATTACACATTGCATTTTTATGAAGCAAACACTCTTATCCAGAACAACTCACACAGCTTACATTTTTACATGTTGTCCAATTATATAGCTGGATATTTACTGAAAGAGCTCAGGTTTAGTAAGGTGAAGCACCTTGCCTAAGGGTACAACAACAGTGCTATCATCTGGGAATCAAACTGGCAACCTTTTGGGCTATGAGCCCTGTTCCTTACCACAATGTCACACTGCTGCCTATTTGCACAGATATAGTAAGCTTGTCAGTACTCCGGCCCCCTAGCTGTTGTGTTTATGTTCTCCCCATCTGTCATTGTGTCCATGTGCTTTTGTTTTTCCTTGTGTTCCAGCCCTGCCCCGCTCTCCGCCCTGTCTCTGCCCACCTGATCATCTCCACCTGCCTGCCTGCACACCTGCTTCCCATCACCTCATCAGCCCAGCCCTATATCTACCCTGCCTGTCTCTGTCTTGTTTGCCAGATCATTGCAGTGTTTCTCGCCTGTTTTGTTCCCGCCGTGTTTTTGCCGTTGCTGTTCCTGCCTGTACCTCGACCTTGATTCTGCTCACCGTTTTGCTCTGTTTGCCTGATTGTCTGCCTGCCTGGTTACCGACCCTGCCTGTTCCTGTTTTGACCCTGGTTTGCCCTCGGACTGCCTGCCTGCTACCAACACTGCCTGTTCTGGTTTTGCTATTTCGCCTGACGTCTTAATTATAGCTCTTTGGAACCTGAAGCCCTGGTGTCCGTGCTTGAGTCCTTGCCTGAGCCCTGACAAAGCTATGGATGATTTATTAAACTTTAATTAGCTCTTCCTTAGTTATTAAAGTAATGGCTGATTAAAAAGTGACCCCCCTTCATATGGAAGGGACACAGAGCACTATTATAGCCTGAGGGAAACCAACTAGGCAATAAGTACATCAAATCACCAGAGAAAGATACGTATTATTGTTGCCTTCATTATTAAGGCTTTTACAGCTATTATTTTTCATTATTTGCTACAAATCTCCCTCTCATTGCAGTTTGTATGTTTGCTATTGCATCATATGGCTTATATGGTTTGGCAATACATACACTGTGTTAGTCATGCCAATAAAGCTGATTTATACCCCCACAAATGCCTTAAATTACCCTTTTTTAACACTGCTTTGGCAATACTAAGCATTGTAAATAATAACAAAACACAATTTGAATGTTGTAGAATTGCCGGGATACCACAATACTGTGTGAAATACCATTTTCACACAAATACCAGACAATATCACAACTATGCTTTGATGACAGCATTGAGTATCTGTCACTCAAAGATATCTTGATCATGTGACTATAAAACAAACACACATATAATTTATATACACATACACACATAAGCACCACATTTCAGCTCACTCACAAAAACTGCAATACAAAAAATTAATACTTTTGTTGTGAGGTTAACAGGCACCTGTATGCATGTGTACACAGTGCAACAAACATAGCTGTCATTACTCTGTATGTGTGTGTGTGTGTGTGTGTGTGTGTGTGTGTGTGTGTGTGTGTGTTTGAATGTGTGCGAGAGAGAGGTACCACTAGAGTTCATGGTCAGTCTACAAACGCACAGGGTCGGGGGGCAGAGGTCATGAAATAACTCTGCAGTCAGTTCATGGTCTAGGTCGGCAAATGTATCAGCTGCACTTAACAGGAGTGAACAATGGGAAGGGGGGCTTCATTTCCGTATGCTGTCATTTCCGCATGCTGTCCTTCTGACACTGAGGCAGAGGCAGAGACAGGTATGAGCTATGAGCTCCTTTCGCTGGGCTCTGGGAACCACAGACCTGGACGGAGGCTGGGGATGGAGTGGGGGGAGACAGACAGCCACTACCCTGAGAAATGCAAAATGGGAGGACCCCAGCAGCAGCCTGGGAAAAGGGGGAAGATTCTCCTGGAGACAAGGAGTAGACAAGCACCAGAGGCCAGCTTGTCCAAATATCTCTGCATAATAGGGAAAACCTACAGAACTGGCCCTGGTGTGCTGTGCAGACACAAGAGGGGGGGGGGGCAGACAGAGGACTCTCGGGGTCTGGGATAAGCAGGACGGTGACAGGGCAGAGGGATGGGGACACCTCTGAGACTGCAGGGGGACAGAGGGCGTAAAAGGGCAAGAGCTGGCCTTGGCTGCTTCGACACTACTGCTCCCCATCTCCCTGGCAACAGCTCATGCCCCCCACCCTTCAAACCCTACCCACAATCCCCCCAAGTCAGCACACAACGGGGGTCGTACGTTTCTGTCCACTTTTGTTCCTTTACAGAGAAAAAATGACAAAGGCTTCTGTCTACCCCCTCTTTTTATCCAGACTTCCTGAAAGAGAGAAACAGTGAAAGAGTGGAAGAGAGAGACAGAGGCACAGAGACAGAGAGAGACAGAGACAGATAGTGAGAGAAAGAGGGAGAGGGAGACAGAGGTACAGAGATAGAGACAGAGGGAGAGACAGAAAGCCAGAGAGAGAGGTATCAGTGCAGGTCAAATGCCAAGGCCTCTGTGCTACAACATCTTTGTCTTTGCAGATGCAGCTCCTATTGAGCTGCTTCCCTCAGTATGGCCACATGCATAATTAAATATACATACATCTTGCACACTTTTGAGACCAAAAGCGTCTGCAAAGTAAACATGGGGGAAAAAAGAGGCTTGAAAACAGATGAATGTCTGAACACTTCCCTACCTGCTGCCTCTGGGCACAGGAAGGAGAGAAACAATGACACAAGGTTGTCTGGATCTCAAATTTTATGCCAGGCTGCCAACCCCCAGTGATAAAAACATGGCTTTGTTTCTTTGTTTTCATCATTATCATTATCGCCGTGACATGTTCTACATGTTCGACATGTTCATGTTATGATCTACTGTCATAACGAAACTGCCCCGAGAAGAATCTTAAGGAACCTTCCTCAGGCAGAGTATGGACTTGTACACAAACACGTTTAAGAGCCCTGGAGGCCAAACAACTTTAGGAACCACCACAGAAAGCTACACCACACTGAGTGACCAGTATGTAATCCAATTTCATGAAGCATCACCTATTGTTCCTTTATCCTTAAATGAACTCTAAAACAGCTTTTAAACATTATGAGCATCATGGCTCTATTGTGTGAATCAATCAATAAGCTGAAACCAACCCAATGCTATTAGGCTGACAAATTTGTTAATTAACCTCAGTTACCATTAAACAATTTGGCGGGTCAATATGGGATCAATGGAGGCCTGTGACCTTTATGTTGGAGCAGATGGACTATTGCCAATTTGCAGAAAGAGTAGATGACTAAGAGTACATGCTCATTGATCAACAGGATCTACCCAGCAGATGGATAGTAATTCATTACCTCCCCCCTTCTCCCCTCCCACCCCACCCAAACCACTCTGTCCGGCTAATGAAAGCTGAGAGGAACCAGAGGGCACCAGGTAGGCCAGGCTATGCATGTCTGTGAACTCCCACCACTTTAGCGGAGCGTCAAGGACTCTTGACTTTGGAGGCATCCAAAGGACTGTGAATTTGTCTCCAGTAGCATCCTGTTTAACCTTCTCTGATCTGAGTAAATCCTTACTGTAAATACACCAAAATGCCAAAAGTAATTACTGTGCACTGCACTTCGCAAAGGAGTCTGTCAGGACAGAGTATAGTAATATTTCTGCTTTTGTTTAGAGTTTAGATCCTGCCACTCAACATAACTTTCCCTGCTCCCCCTTTGTTACAATAAAATGCACTCAGGATTATTTGGCAGAGTTTGTGTCAATTAGGCGAGACTGAATCCTGACCCCTGCAAAGATATAATTCCACACGAGACAAAGAGGTGAGGGGTTCAAACCACCACAACGCCCCCCCCTACCAACTCAGGCTCATTTAAACCCTGTTATTTCCCGTACTATATTAAATCCCATTGTTGCTGGGGTGCTGTGGCTGTTTCCCACTGACGGCTGCTGCAGAGATCTTGTTGGCCTTGGCTGGGACAGTGCTGCCAACTGGAAACTCCGTCCCCCCCCTCCCACCACCCGCCTCCCTGGCTCCACTCAACTCCACACCCCGCAGCTGGAGTCCGGTCTGAGCCTCCGGGTTGTAGGCCAAACATACCCAACGGCAATTAGCAAAACGCCTTTTTGTAACAGTTTACAAGACGCTTTTGGCAGACCCTTCTCCCAGGGATTTTCAGCTAATCAAGCCAAAGGTGCCGTTTCCAAGGCAGATAAATAGAGTAAGCACAGTTCCAAATGGGCTGCTGGGTCACCTTTCCTGTCCTGAATACTGGAGCAAACAGAGTGCTACTTAACACAGATGACAACTGATCCAAATAATGTATACATACATGCATTTAGACATATACAGATGCAGAGAGAATACAGCAAGGAAAGAGATTCCTCCCATTTGAATGTCACAGCACAACATGGTGTGGGTGTCCCCTTCATTAGTGTCCCAGAGTCATGAGGCTGTCTGTCTTTCCCTCATGACACAGGGCTGTGTCTTGCTCTCCATAGTGCCATCCAGAGGACTGCTGTGTGTATTAATGTGTATGGGGATGTCAGGGAAAGATAGATCACTGTCTGTCACCCTGCCCTGGAGCTGATGGCTGGTATTGGGGGAATTAAATGGGCTGTGATTGGGGTATGGCCACACTGACCAGCTGTCACTGACCAGCACTCAGCTGACAGGGGGGGATGTGTAGCTTGTGCCAGATGCAATGCCTTCCTGAGTTTCCATGGCGATGGGCTTTCCCATCCACCCTGCAGCCGGACTTCGATAGGCACCAGCTGTCTGGCTCCCAGCATGCGTTGGTGGTGGTGGTGCTGGGGGGGTGTCAGTGCAGTCATGCTGCAGGAACCAGCTGACACGTAAAACACTGTTCACCCCATCCCAGCCCCTCATCCCCAAAACAGCTCTGCTGCAGGGAGACACTATATACACACCCAGTACATTCAATCACAACAATACCTACACAGCTATCAGTCAATTAAAATTTGGTCCCAAGTCAGTGAGACTCCACTTGGTGAAAGCCTCCAAATACATCACTAGAGACCCAGGCAGCGCTTTCTAAATATCCTCTGAATGTCTTGGGGAGATTAACTCTGCATATATCTCACTGTTAAAAATCTCTGCCTAATTTTGTTGCTATTCCCCAGCAGGCCCTCATATCTGCACTTTCCCTCCACATGAAGGACAAACCAGGCTCTACTCAACTCCCTTTTGCAAGGCTCCAGGTGGGCCTGTATACACTTCCAGATGAGTGTATGAGTGGGGTTTTTAACTTTCCCATCTGATTAGGAAGAGAGGGAGGGAATGTGGGTATGTGTGTGCATGCATGTATGGGAGAGAAAAAGTCATATGCTTTTTTCTTTGCTTGTTTATGAGATGTTTCTTTGGACATTGCACCTGAGATAGAAAGAACAAGTTTGTTGTATTTGCATAAGTAGGACAGATCTCACTGGACATTTCAAGTTGTAGATACTGCATTTGTAAGTTATTTTTTCTAGGATTGTCTATTTTCAAAGTGTAATTTCACTCTTTTTTTGTCATTTTTTTCTCTCCCCCATTTCCTAAAAGGAACAGATTTCCCAACTCTCCATCTATTCAAGCCATTCTCTGTTTTCTTTTTACTCAAAGTTACTGTCTTCGTCATCCACATTTTTTGCACATTATTTTCCTTGCATTGTTAATTTTTGGAGCATTTTTAATTTCTATGGACTCCAAGTCAATTGATGATGGTGGTAGAAGTGATGATAATGGTGAATTGAAATGATTCAGTGACTTCAGTCATTTTCCACCTGCAAAGTCATAAGTTCCATTGCACAATAATGTTTCTTGTCTGTGTCTTACTCAGGATGAGTTCTGTTTATCAAGACCCTGCTCCCACATGTGTGGGCCTTTGCCTACACCTGGTTCGACCTGCAGGCACACAAACTCAAATACTTCAAAAAACAAGAGAAGAGGATGATGAAGAACAAGGAGCTTGCAGTGAAGGACAAGCTGCTAGGGGAGAAATCAGAGGTTAAGCAGAAGTGGGCATTGTGGCTCCTGGCCAAGCTGCGCCAGGACATTTGACCTGAGTGCCACGAAGACTTTGTGCTCTCCATCACTGTGAAGAAGCCATCATGTGCGTGCTCTCTAGCCATAACCGGAAGGACAAGATGCGGAAGATCGACTTCCTCCGGCAGGCTGACAAGGTGTGGCATCTGGATCTGGTGATGGTCATCCTCTTCAAGGGCAATACGCTGGAGTGCCTGGTCAAGTACACCGATCCCATCTTCTAGGTCCAGCTGCACCACGTCAGCATCTTTGTCAAGGAGCTGGACTTCTACCTGGCCTGCTTTGTACAGGAAAGAGCAGCTTTCTGAAGGCCTTCCTCCTCGTCCTCCTCCATAAGCTAGCTTCCTTGACAGCAATCGAAAGCATACATGTCTCTGCTTAGTGCCCACCCCATTCTTATATTTACCTAGCATGTGGACATGCTGGATGAAACATTATTTTCAGTGATCTAACATGAAGTATTTATTGTTTCCATTGTTCACCTTTATTAGGTTGACAATTGAAAAATCTTGTTTCTATTGTAGTCAGAATTATGTTTTTTTACGTGTAGTTCCACAAATAAAAATATGTTTGCAAGACGCACTAATTAAAAAAAAAAAACTTAGCTTTCCCATCTGCTCTGCATCCCATTTCCCAGTTAAGTTCTACTGAGTGGATTGCCAGGAACATCAAACCAATGTATGCCCTCAGTGGGGGTGCAGCAATTTCAACCAGTAACATGGGGTACTCCTGTATCTTACTCTGGAGGTGGAGAGTGAGAAACTGAAGTGTAGATCACTGAAGAGATAGAATGTACCCAGACAGCCAAACAAAGGCTTTTCACTGAGCTGGGTTCCCTGCCACTTGTCAGTATCATGACTAATGACCTGGGCATTCAGCTGTGTGTTGGCCACCTTGTTCTTAAACAGACCAGAGCCAGTGAGGGCCATTACAGCTCTCATTACCCACACAGATGGCATTCAGCTGTATGCTGGCTACCTTTGCCCTGGGACAGACCAAAGCCATCAGCGGGCATTATGGCCCTCACTGCCTAAGTCTGTGTCAGTCCACATTGAGAGTAATGACAGCCATTGTTGTGATCTTCACTCGAATGTACGCCACTCAAAAGCTGAAAAAAATCAAACCAAGGAATTTCAAAAGCTCCCTGTTGTTAATTGTTTCATCATACATGGAAGCCACCATCTTGCTACCCGGGTTACAGTCAAGCTGCGATACTAAGATGAATGATCAACACATGGTGCTTTTTTATTGTTATTAATGACCTAACAGGTGGACAGCGGGGTCGCCTCTCCTATGTCCTCCCAGGCAGTGAGGAAATGAGAGACGTAACATGACCTCTGTTGCCTTGGTTTGGTCACCCAACACTGACCAGCAGTCCCCCAACCCCCCAAAAACAATGCAGGGGCACAACTGAGGAAACAGAGAGAGAAATACAACCTGTGTCCATCCTGTCCTGCCCCCCATCATGTGACACAGTGGTGACACACCACCCAAATGAGCCATATCACTTAGTCACGTGACAAACAATCCCACTATAAATGCAATTGGAAAAGTGACAATTGGTAGAAGTGACCCACGCTGACATGGTTTCTGGCCTAATGTTTTACTCTACATCTGCGACTCTGTGTGTGTGTGTGTGTGAGTCCATGTGCATCAGTGCATGACCTGTTCCTGATCTGTTTGTTATGAGGTCAGAGCCCTGGCGTCACTGAGGCAGGTCAGCTGTTAGGAGAGGGGTGGGGGTGCGGTTGTTGGGGGGGACTGCAGGCCTGGGAGTGGACTGACTTTCATCCCCAGGGCAATGGGGGGAGGGGCCTCACAGATGGAGAATGGGTGGGAAGGAGCCATTAGGGGGGCTACTGTAAATGGGGAAAGGGGGGTCAGTCTACAGGCCCCTAGGTTTTCCCAAACACTGATTTCTTCATAGAGGCTGGATTTCCTTCTGCAGAATCCAGTTCTCCCAGTTCATTGGTTGGTTTATCCAGCACCAATACAACCTTTACCAGAACAACTCCACTATCCCCAAACAGACAGTATAAACATACTCCAATTAACTACACAGACAGAAACTCACAAACTCACTCCAAAAAGTCCACTCCACTCATGATTCCCCGTCTTTAATCCCCAATTGGTTGTTTGTCATCATACTCTGTGGTATATGTGAAAAACAACCATGGTTTACTTTGAAGAGGCACAAAGGGCTAATTTAATTTTAACAAACTAACTCCCCTTATCATCTCTACAAAAGACTAATAGTCCACACTGTCACAATAAACAGAGCAAAGCACTACATCAAAGCACTACAGAGGAAGGAATTATAATCTAATCTCCAATTGGTTGTTTGTCATAAAACTCTGTGGTATATGTGAAAAACAACTGTGGTTTTAAAGGCACAAAGTCCCAATTTGATCTTAACACACTAACCCCCAAACATGTTCCATTTTGCTGTTTCTTGCCACTGTTGCGAGTATACCCAAATAATGGAGAGTACCCACATAATCAAATTAGCACACAGTGGATCTTATTGGGCTGAATGATGCTTTTTGATAAGCCTTAAAAAATAAAAAGCAGATCACTTTTCAAATAAATCACAAATAATTTAAACCCTAGTAGTGTTTAGTGTACAACAGTCATTCCCTAAGGTAAAAACATCACATCTACACACTCTCACTTGTGTGAACACACCATTAGAGAGCAAACTGTTTTCAGTGATATTACAATTCCAGAATTCTTCTGTTAATCACACACTTTGGCAGCAATGTCCTGTTAAACCTTAGTTTACAGACACAGTCTGTATATTTTGTGAGAACGTATGCTGTATACTCACTATGTAGAACAAGGAGGACAGGGACAGTCTGGGTGGCAGCTGAAATTTTCATTTTATTAAAGGACATTGTTCAATGGCAAGGACAGACAGCTGTTAACCCAGCATTTGGAAAGCAGTTGATATTCATGTAGTTGGGGGAGGGGATGTCAAAGGACAGGCTGGTGTCCAGTTCTGCTTGCTTGGACAGGTAGGCCTCTACAGCCTCGCCTGTCAGCTGGGCCCATCCATCTGAGGGATTAGCAGGGACAGTGGGAGGGCTACATCTCTTCCTCTCTTGCACTCCTGAACAAACAGCACTGGGTGGGAAAGGTGATGCCCCACCTCGCTGTCACCTGCCCGCGTCACACATACCCCCTGCTGGCACGCCACCAGTGGCATGATGGCCCAACAGCTGGGGCGACAGGAAGTATCTCTGCTATGCCCCCACATGGCCACTGTCCTTTCGGCATTTTTGTCACCATGGAGCCAAGGGCAAACATAGTGGCCAGGAAAACTGTTGCTGTATTAGTGGGAAGAAGTTTACAGAGCCCCACCTGAGTTTGGGAATAGTCTGTCATCAGTGATACTAGGCAATGACAGTGAGAGACAGTGAAGAATTAGGACAAGCCAATTGTCAAAAATGTTAAAAATAACCCAACCCAAATGTCAACTATTTTTCTAACCTGCTAAATAAAATGCCTGCTGGAAATGTTTCATGTTTGCCTTTTCTTTTTGCAGGGGTGTCCTAATCAGGAGCACCCCATGCTGGCCTGTTGGTAATCACACGCCACTAGCAGACAGCATGAAGCCATCCATGTGGGGGTCCTCTCAGGCAGTGATTGTCAGGTGGTTAACGTCTGGTACATTATCTGTTACAGGGCTCAGGGGGGAGCAATTACTGGCTCTCCAGAGGGGACACTTCATGATGGGGACACACTGGGGGCTTGTCGCACTGGCTGGGGGACAAGGGCCTCCATGGCATGTAAACTCACAGCCCCCCCACATCCTGGCGCTTCCGTATCATCTCCTCCCAGAACAGCTGCACTTTTTGGAGATGGTTCCTGTACCCGCATCATGTGCCCCACTGGCCCCCTCACACCTTTTCAGCTGCTGCTAGGTGACACCTTCTGGAGGAGATTATCCAAATTAACTGCTGCCACCATCTAGGGGGTGTGAAGTGGTTCCAGGTAAGTGTTGCTGATCCGGCAAAATCCCCTCAAACAAGAAAGCCCATGGGCACACACAATGACATTCCCCCACCAGAAATGACGTGGGGGCCCAGAAATGGCCCATTGAAGAGAGTATGGGGACGGAATGCGTGGAAAAGTCACAGTGTGGGGAGTAGGTGTTGCAGGAAGAACTGAAACTGTCAAGCTTGTCGCCAAAATACCAGTTGCAACAATGTTAACACTTGAATAAAGGATGCCTGAATCTCAGAGGGAAAGCTAACACCAGAGTGTAATAGAGCAGAGGTCTCTCAGCCAGGTGTGGAGTCCACTTTTACTTTTTCTATTGTAGGAAATGTTAATGTGCATAAGCATTACAATTTACACCACACATAAAGTAGCATATTAACTAGAGTGGCAGATTTCTAATATCCCTCTGTGAGTTCATTACATATTCAATACCCAGTTGAATCAGAAGTGGAACTCAGTGGGGCACGCCTCTGACAACATCAGCGTTTGGAGAGGCAGCCCTAAAATCTAATAATCTCTAACCTCTTCCTTCTATCATGGACAATCACTCCACCAAATTTCATCCAAATCTATTTTAAATGACCCTGCTGATATGCAGAGAGTCAGACAAACAAACAGGCAGTGGTGAGCCTCCACACAACCCTTCTTGTAGAAGACGCCACAGCCTGAACTGGATTCGAAAATCAAATGAAACCTGAAACCAGCATTCACAGGCCTGTTTTCTGCTTCATGCCAGTGTGGAAGTGCTCACTCCGACGCAGGCCATTTCTGCCTTTGTTGGAGCAACAGCTGGGAGGCACAATAGAGGAAATGGCTTCAGTTCATTAGGGACACAACAGGGAGTTGTTGGGGGAGGGGGGAGTGGAGGCCCCAGCTCCACCTCTCTTCTCCTGTTCCTCCCTCTTTTTTCTCTTCTTTTTTCCCTGCAGCTTTGCAGTATAAGGATGCCCTGAGGGGAGCTTTGCTCCAGCTTCCTCAATGTGATGTGGGTTTGAAGCCAAAAGCTGATTTTTTTGCTGAGTTATATTGTCAAATTCCATTATAGTCAACAGTGTCTGCTCCCACATCCCTGCTGTTGCCATGGGATTTTTTTCCCCAAGTGCAGGTTTGCCGGATTGATGTGATTCTCCTGGTGACCTCTGCCCTACTGAGGTAGTAGTCCCTTACCACAGGACCAGCCCACAAATCAGTATTCTGTTACAGCAAACATACTGAAACAGTTGTGGCCATCATGAATGAATCCTTGCAGGTGAACAGGCTTAGGCTAAGCATGAGAGGGCACAGTGGAATCCCAGAATGCACTTTGATTCTGAGGCATTGATTAAACTGCTCCCCATGTGACAATGCCTATCCCCACTCCACCCCCAACACACACACACACTGCAGGGTTGATCTTGTGCATTACAAGGGTGAGAATCAGCCTCCACGTGTCTAATCTCAGCCTAAATCCCTCTAGCTCTGCTAATAACCTAGAGGCCTGTTACATGGTGATTATGAGTGGTCTTTTGTGTGGCGCTTTCCCGGTGTGGGAGCTCTCAGGGGAGTCATTAACACCTCTTCATTGGGTTGCTGTCTACATGCCACTTCATGATAAGACCTAATGGAGCCTTGTCATCCCTGGCTGTAGGCAAGGTGAGGATGCTCACGGTGTATAAAGTCACGCTTGTAGATGGTTGGCGGTTCCTTCTGAGATTTCCTGCTTCCTGTGGGAATGCACCCCACCTGTGCACTGGGCCATTGTCACAGGCATCTTGACATTGGGGACCCGTTGCTATGAGCTGGGCCACACACACAGCCAGAGCAAGGTGGCACAAGAAGAGGCCAACACTGAGGTTTGAACATACACTCAAACTGCTCTTGTCTGCATCTAATTTGCCAGCAGAACACATGTCTTCCATTCACTAACAAACAGAGGCTGCCTTCATCTTCCTGTGCCCCATCTTTGCACTGTAACAAAACTGTGTGAGGCGATAATTTAGACAATCATGGTTTCACAGATGACATCCGTGGAACCCTCTATGTATTCTCGTTTAGTTAGCTGTTAGTTCAGCAGATCTTACTGAATGCTGTTGAACTGAGAGCTGTTAATAGCGATCTAGATTTGACATTGCTCCACAAGCATCTTTCTAAAGGATATGGGTGCTAGACGTAAGATTATTCATTCAACAGAGGAATTACAAGCAAATGTATTGTAAATTGTGTCAGTTCATTTGTCCCCGGAACAAATTAGAGACACAGACAATTGATAGAACAGAACAGAATAATTAATTGTTCAATGAGGCCTAGACAAAAAACAGTTGGAGAATTAATTAAGTGTAACTGTGACAGCTGCTCTAAATTTACTCAGTGGGCAAATACTGAGTAAAAATGTGCTATGGAAACAACTTTGTCTACCTTCATATTGGCACAGCTCTGCTGTGGCTGTGAAATGAAAAACTTGGCTCTTTTTCTCACCTTCTGGCTAATCATTGTAAATATCAGGGTGTGTAATCTGGGCCAGTTTTTTGAATGCAAATAATTTATTGCAGATGTATTCAATTGAACAAATTATCTGAGGTCTCAGCTATAATCGAAACCTGTACACACAGCCCTAGATCTCTCAGCTTCAGAGACATCAATTCAAAGCGCCCTGTCCCTAGACTGGGGTCAGTGGACTCCTTCCATTTCCAAACTAGGGGCTGTGGGGGGCTGCGGGAGGTGTCAACCCCAGAGGGGTTCCTGATGCCTCCATGGGCCCCTAAACAGCCTGTCTCTGAAAAATGCGTGGCCCATGATTTGTGTGTGCTATACTCAATGATAGAGTCGCCCCTATGGACACAAAAGGGGACACCTGTCGCGGGGACAGGATAATCCCAGAGCCCCCTGAAAGGCGCAGGCTGCCCCCGGAGAGGGCAGGATAATCCCCACGACCGGCCGCTGTCTGGCAGATTAACTTGTGATTCTGGGAGCCCTCCTGGAACAAGAGAGCAGTGCTGTCTTTAATCCCCCCTCCCAACTGCACGCACCCCTAATCTCTCTCTCTCTTTTCCCTTTCCTGATAGCCTCACAGGGACTGATTTCGCAATCCCTGCCTTTGTCTCTGCATCCTGGACAGACAAAGACAGCTTTTTCACACAATCCCACAAATTATTGCAAATATCGGGGGCCTCTAATATGGGCATATGGCCCTCAGTGAGTCTCTAATCTGCCGCCTCCCAGCACGCTTTGGAGCAGCCTAGCAATTCTACTGAGGATGGCACTCTACACAGCTGCTTAATAAAATTACTAATAATACTACTAATAATATTAACATTAATAATGATAACATAATCTGTTTGCTTTTCATGAGACTGGTTCAAATGTTTTTATGATATGGGCTGACAGCAAAATATGGACAAAAGAGCTGCCATGCAAGGTAGAGTTTGACACCCAAAACATATGATGAACAGACATGATACAGTAACAGATAAAAAAGCAAATATGACAACAATAATGACAGAGATAGTCTGAGAGGCCAAGGGGAGATGAGTTTGCCTGTCTGTTGAGAGCTGACAGCCTCCATTCAGTCCTAATTACAGGGCAGGATCAGCCTCTCATCTCTGCTTTGACCAGTAGCCAGAAAATGGTTGTGTGTGTTTGATCTCACTACAAAGTGTCCAGACAGTTTGGGTTTTCTAGCCTCGAGGTAGACTCATTTCCTTCATTGTTGTTCTTTTTATATTGCTACCAATTGTGGTATCCAACAAGTCTTTTATCTTAGGCTAGCAAACTGAGGACAGCAATATTATCAACTTTAGTGAGATGATTCAAATAACGCTTGAAATCCTGTTCAGGTCCAATATTGGATAGTGATATTCTATTACAAGTACTATAAAGTCATGTAAAAACCTGACTGGCCTTGATAAATAATGTCCCGAAGTCATTGTCTGGTTCTCACCATGGCCAGTCAAGGCAGAGAGTAGGATTGTGGATCATTGCTGCCCTCTTTTGTTTGCAAATGGTACCTCACCAACCTCTTAATGAGATTTCCTCACAGCAGATACACACAATCACAGACTGGAGATAGAACTTGACTTGGTAATTTAAGTTAAAATGCCATTAATACTCCTGATTATTATCATAACTACACATTCTGAAACATTGTTCATTGACACAAATGAAAGAGACAATGAAAAAAACAGCATTTCAAAACACCAGTAAATTTAATAAATAGAAATCCAAACTTTAAAAAATCTTAAAAATATTCTTTTGCGCCACTTTGTGTTTCCAAGCAATAAAACAGAATCTAATCCGAATGGCCAGAACAACACTGTACATGAATGAAAACAAATTGTTTTATACGCCATTACGCCATCAAACAACATGAACTGCAATACGCGAATGAAAAAGAGACCGCAGTGATTTTAAAACTCACCACCCAGAACAACGTGCCATTGGCCAGCGCTTGGTATTGGTCAATGGTGGTTAAGACACTGAGTATCAGACAAGCCAGGACGATGAGGAACCTGTGGAAGAGAGAAACGCTAAATTCACCTCCTTCACATAGGCTACTTTTTGCGTAAAGGTATTGCACAGACAGAAAATACACACATGTTTGATGTGTTATTGCACAATACATTTTCAGACTGTTGAAAGTTTAAAGGTGTACCAGTGAAGTGGGTGTTGGTGGTGCTAGCCATTAGCACTTGGGAACAAAATATTCATAATGTTGTGTTGACAGTAAAAATGTTAAATGTTAAATATAACACTGCAGAAATAGTGGTCCATTCAAATGGAAGTATCATATATGATGTTGATACAACGTCAGTGGTTAGTAAAATAAATGGTCTGAAACGGTCTGAAACAGCTGACTCACAAAGAGACAAAGACATGCCTTTTCGCAAATTCAGTATTGGCTGTGAGTGTTATAAAACATTTACTAACTATAACAGGTGCCTGAATTAAGATCAGCAACACACGTTTATTGTCAAAAACAGACCAGTGCTGCTGTATCCATACAATCAAAGATGTCCGATCTTATTTCCATATTGTCTACAATGATGACACAGACTTTGTTAATAATTAATTGGTAATAAAGATCAGAACTCCATAGATAAGGCATACATGTCTGGCTTATTGCATGATTAAGCAATAATCATGACTAAAACTCACTTAATATTCAGTAACTCACAAGTACACAATAATAGGCTATTTGACAGATCTGATGCAAATGATGCACAAGATGTGTGCTAAATTTGAAAAACAACAGCAAGATCAAACTTATAGCATCGAAATGATTTTGGCTGCATAAAAAGTTTGTAAATGGTCATCCAGAGTGACAGAAAAACAACTTCTGCAAAAGGTACAGAGTACCTATAACCCACTAACGATTCAAAAAACAAGATGCAAATGATGCAAAAACAAGATACTAAATGCAATGCATTTGACTTAGATGGTCTGCTGGCTCTGAGGTATATGTGTATGACAAAAATGTTGTGCATAATATGTCAAAGGCATCATTTTCATGATATTTATATCTTTGTGCTGATCACTTTCCAGGAGTTATAATGCTGTGGTTAAAAAAAAAGATCTATCCTCCTTCCATCTGTTCTCCCATCTCTTTACGGAACAATAAAATCAATTTAAGTTTTAGTTTCATGGGTCACCACACACTTTAATAAATTTCTGATTTTGTGTGCAGTTTGTGTGACCAGCAATGTTGATTTAAACTCTAAGAAGGACATTGAGTCCTGTAGAACACCTTAGATGACTTCCAGAAAATGGGATTTATGACCGTCAAACACAAATTGTTGTGTTCCAGTAAAAAATAGCTTAGTATCCCACCACCTGCCCAGTGATGAAGCCTAGCCATTGTATCAATCATTTACAGTCCTTGTATCACGTGACTGAAAGTCAACAAAAACAGAGGCACAGTGTGGCTGATATCTGATATCTAGTCTGAATTCTGCCTGAACTTCCCTGACATTGACATTTAAAAATGACTTGAACCGAATCACAGCCAGGGTCTTTTCAGGTTCAGACACCTGTCTGTGACCTTGGAGTGATCACTCCAAAGGGACATCCAGCCAAGTATAAAGAGCTACCTCCATTACCTAACTGTGGGATCAAACACCTGGTGGTGATACTTAGGTTATTATACCACTTGTCTGAGGGAAGTGGATGTGCCTGCGAGTGCATTTGAGCCACGAAGAATGAACAACAAGGACACCTGTGTTTTCAAGGACTCATGTGTTAATTTTATCATTCATGATAGGAAAGATGTCCTGTTTCTCACTTCTCCTGTTGCTCTGTCCTCTCCTATCTGTGATGTAGTCAACCAGGGCTACACTTTTTCCATCTCTGATTTTGCCAATTAGTGCCCTGCTTCCCCACCTCTGCCCTGATTAAAGAATCTTATGAACGCCTTTTATCATGATAAAAATTTTTATATCAGTCGATATTGATAATTATCACGATAAATGTCAAATCATTATTTCTTTCACATTTAAAGGCTGATTTTTGCTCCTGAGTGAAAGTTGAAGAAACCAGATGGTTAATTGTGGTTTTAAACTATTCTTTACGGTCAGAACATGACAAACACTTGCCAAACATTGGAATATTTCACAAATCTGAGGTAGAAGATTCGAAACAATTATAATGATAAAATCTTTTTTCAACATCAAAATATGCATGAGTAAAATTAAGTAAAATCCTTTTTCAGTCCTTTTTCCTCAACAAAATATGTTAAAAAGGCCAGGCTCAGTGCGGAGCTATGTTTCCCCTTCTCAAGTTTCCCTGTGTTTTAATTGGTTCATTAGGGACACCACTGACATTGATAGTAAAAGTCCGCCCCCTAGTTAAGTTGTTGTTGTTGTCGTTTAGAACGGACTGTTTTGCGGTGCTCCAAATCATGGATCGTATGTCCCTTTGTATGTGTGTGCGTACCTGAAAACCGTAAGTTGCTTTCCCTCATGTTATCAATATATTTGTATATTGTTATTCTGTTATATAAACGGCAGTTAATGCCGTAATTCCCGAGCGTTTACCACAGCTAGCATTGTTTCTAAATTACGGCTAGCGGTAGTATAATATAGCTAGCTAACGCGATCAGACAGGGTAGCCGCTGTCTGGTAGTTTGGTTAGATAAACCATAATTATTACTGCGCAGACACGATGTTATGACTGTTGGGATTTGAATCAATACTGTTTACATGTGGGTTGCTCAAGCAAAACGCGGAATTAGCTGCATACGTGAATAGCGTGGCTAGCCAGCTATTAGCCAGCAAATAGCGCCGCTGACAGTGCTGATGGGCAGTGTAGTTATTAAGGGGGAAAAAGCGCCACCTGGCAAGAGATGTGCTACACTGCTCGGATAATAATGTAGAGTTACCGCATTGACTACCAGCATATGTTAGAGGTGAACAGTATTTTCCACATTTACTTGATGTAACTAGTTATTGCAGCACCTGTAATAGTTGTAGAGATGTAAGTGCAATGATTGTAATAATTGTTTGAACTTCTTTGTTTATAGAACCATACACATACTGAAAAGAAAATAAAGAGTGGTACTGGGACACCTGTGTTCTGCATTCTTGCCGGATGCCCCGGAGTGGTCACACCTATCCCGAATCACATCACCCTTGAATCCCCCTTAACAAAATAAATATCTTAATAGAAAATAAGTGCTGCAGTGTGATACAGCACACATGTAAGATGGCTCAGACTGCAAAGTTTAAAAGTGTTTTAAAGGATAATGTCAATAAATAAAACAATAAATAGACAAAAATCTTAATTCTGGTCTTTTTTTTGTCGTAAGGCACGGTGCTGGAAAATGCTGATACAATCATTTGCTGCTGGGTAGTCGCACTGGGTACTGGCCTGGTGCTTGTCGAGGGTCCACTAACAACATTCGTTTGGGACTGTAATTTCTTACTTTCTGCGTGTTCTAACAGGTGATATTGTTTCAAATGATGAAACAGGTTTGCGGTGTTGCCTGTCTATGATGGCACGTGTCTTTGGCACAGTTTGCAGTGCATGCTGCTCTGTTTTTTGTCGGATTGTAAATAGCCAAAATATCTCCAAACGACTGAAGTTGAGTGACCTTTCTTGTCGACAATGTCTTCGTCCTTTGAGCTGGTCATGGGCACTGCTTTTTCTTCGGTGTCGTCATTTCGTCGTCATTTCACTTATTTTGCTTATTCCGCTCCAACTACAAGCCTGTCAGCCATTGTGTCTGTAAACAATACCACGTGCTGACCCGAATTTATACCTCTCACCATGCAACCTAACTTGCACAATGCATACCTCTATTCCTGCGACATGATTGGCAGTTTGTGATTCATTTCTGTGTATGCTATCTAAGTATGAAAATTAATTATATTGAACATTTATCAAACATTTGTTATATTTCTATCAAGGAAAATTATATTGCGATAATTATTGTTATCGTTTTATCGCCCAGCCCTACCCTTTAACACTACCAAAGATGGTATTCATACTGATTTACTATACCATACAGTAGGAAAGTATCATCCTTAGCACTATGCCACACTGGCTGTTGTGGCAGTGTAGTATAGAGGTGTGGAGCAGGACTGAAAGGTTGCTGGCTCAGTTTCGCTCTGGGGCACCACCGCTGTACCCCTGGGTAAGGTACCCAACCCAGAACTGTGTGAGTAAATATCCAGCTGTGTAAATGGATACCTAAATTGTTACCTATGTAAGTCACTCTGGATAAGAGCATCTGCTTAAAAATGGCAGTATGCTTTTGACACTCAGTGATAGAAGTAAGGCACTGTTAATCAGGGGGCACTGTTGCTACTGTTCACCTTCTTTGGACTTTGGGGACAGATTATTTGCCCTCCTCACAGTGTTTTGGATTATCTACAGAAGTAGAGCCATGCAACGTAAGTAACCTTATATATATATATATATATGTATGTGGGTATCAATGTAGCCCTCATGAAACTCACAGAAGATAAAAATGTTTAACAAATAATCTGTAATAACCTTTTCATGGCTATTTTGGCTATCCCATAACTGGTTTGGATAGATTTTGCCAGTGTATCACTGCTTGCTGCTGGGGAATATGCAAGTCCTTTACTTAAAGACAAGTTATTTTTGGCACAAAGGCATGCACATTGTGTACTGTGTTTTGTAAGTTGGGTATGCTGTACAGACTGAATGAGCACACAAAGTGAGCTCTGAGCTGGAAGGTAAGCAGATGACTGGGTCTGTGTGGTAAAGTCAGAGGGACACCTGAGACTTGTGTTTGGCATCTATCATGCAGCATTGGCAAGTCCTGATTACACTGATCAGGTATCAGGTATATATACATATATGTATACATGTATGTATATGACAAAGGTGCCATGCACACTACCTGGTGGACAGATTTATTAACACTAGTTGACCAAATATGAGCCCTATAGTGTTACAAACGATAAAATACACATGTAAAATAATGACATAAATGTATGTCATACAGAAGTGAATGACATTTAACAAACACCATTTTTTTAAACAAAAATAATAATAATAAAAAATAGCCCTGGATCTATTCATCTGTCATTCCGATCATGCATTAAAACCCTCAAAAATAATATGATAGCGTTGATAAAAAACGCAAGTACATTTTGGATCCTCTGTGAGTGTCATTCAAGCAGCAGATCAGTTGAATGAGATTGCGCTCATTTTGTTTATTTTGATTTCATGTTGTGAATGCCAGCCTACGCACCTGACTGGAACCTTTTTGTAGAGCACAGTGTCTCACATCTTATATTAATTTTACTCGGAAATAACTTGAAAATGGTGCAATTATCGGGTGAAAATCTAAAGATTTCTGGGCTGGGCTAAGCCCACAATGTTTCAAGATCCTAACAACGCCTCTGAGAAACACCACCAACATGTAACTATTCCCAAACAATATTTCTGACTTCAGTGAGGGTAAGGGTGGTCAGTTTGAAAAGGAGAACCTTGAAAACAGCAAACAAACAAAACAGCAAAGTATGAAATCAGACAACTTTACCTGGGGCCTCGGGGTGAAGCATGTGACGTACTACTGTTGTGATGTTTACCCATTGTCAGGAACATCTTACCTTATCATGCCTTTAGCAGCTGAGACAATAAGTAACAGGACAAATTGAATGTACTGTAAAGGTCTGCAGACAGGAGATTACATAAGCAGTTTTCTGATTCCTAAATGTTGGGAACTGCATTTGTGATATTGAATTGTAGACACAGATAGGGCTGTGCAATATGACCAAAAACTCATATCCCGATATAGGTCATTTCATATCCCGATAACGATACAGATCACGATATAGCACATTTTCTGTAAATTCAATGAATAAATAGTTTATATAAAATGACCACATGGAAAGGCCTATTTCTTATTACACTTTGAATTATATACTCGACAAATAAAAGGTAGGCCTACTTACTCATATTTGATTATTTTTCTCCTTTTATTCAGAACCTTTGTGCAAATTTTAAATCAACACTTTCGTGCGTACAGTCACACCAGTGTGATTAGCTGTTTAGTGCATATGCTAAAACCGGTGCAATTAAAACACTAGATTGGAAAAATTCTAGCTAATTTTATCTTTGAGGAAACAGTGATTTAACATTAAAAAATATAGCAAATGCTAACTGAAAACTATGAGAAGCTTAATAACGCTAATGAAAACATAATGAACCACGTAACACGCGTGCTACATAGCATAAAATAAGTTACGTGCAAAAGGGTTAAGCATGTAACAAAATAGAAAATATTAATGTATTAAATATAAAAAGGTAAATATAAAACACTTTTCAACTATAGTTCTGTGTCACCTTCACTTTCCTCCATGTTTGTTTGTGTTGCCTTCATGCAAATTTCCTGCCTGCATCCCTGCTGTGTGGAAGAACGCAAAGCGTCGTCCAAATGACAAAAAATATTGCCGTAAAGTGTGTGATTTGCAACACAACGAATTAAACGATAGACCATAATATGAAACGATAGACGTTTTTCTATCACCACATGATATATATCGTCATATCGCACAGCCCTAGACACAGATCAACAGCAATACAACAGTCAATTGAACACTGAACACTGAGAAATGCACTAATGCAACTGAGTGTCATGTGACACAGGCAGCACAGAACCCGAAGTGGTGTTGTGGAATGACAGAGTGCCAAAGTCACCCGTGCACACAGACCCTGGCACCAGCCGCAGTTATGAGAATGACGCATGGACCCACATGTGGAATCGCTTCACCACTTTCAAACCCTCTGCTCACCCCTGGGCCTCAAGCGAGGTGTGACCTCTGGATTTTCCCCATTCCTTCAGCCCCCATGTGTGCCTGGGGGTGGGTGTGGGAGGCACTGGCAGGCTGGCAAGAGAGCCAGCCCTGGACGGTGGGGGTCGGCTGGTGACCCACAGGCGCCAGGTACAGATTGTGCTGGGGGCTCTCGGCTCTCACGCGGACATAGGGGTGAGTACATGCCCCTCGACAGAGTGGGCTGCAAGGAGACAGGATGGGGTGACACTCTCAGAGCTGAACGGATGCACTCCTCTTTCTCCACCAATGCTCACAGTGGGCCTACAGTTGGGTGGCAGTGTAGCATAGTGGTTAAGAAGCAGGACTCATAACTGAAAGGTTGCCAGTTCAATTCTCTGCTTGGGTGCTGTCATACCCTTGGGCAAGGTACTTAACCTTGGGATAACATAAAAAAAAAAAACTAACTAATGGATAAGAGCATCTGTTAAATGCCAGTAATGTACCTTCTGAATCCTCACTTCATCAGGTTCATTCCTCTTACTCTTTTCTGCACTTTTCTGGTGCTGTGGCACATGACCATGGTGAAAAATGTGTCACCACCCACGTTTTGGCCCTCCCGTCTCAGCAATGGACACATCCTGGTGTGAAAAGCATGCTGCAATAAACAGTGCCTTCCCAGCTCAGCATAGGCACTAAGCAGTGACCCACACCAGTGACCAGTGCTCCTTTCTTCTCAAGAACAGAGTCCAGCTGGCATCCAGGTCAGGCCAGCACGATCATTTCCCTCTCCTCAAGGTCACCCACACCTGACACTCTGGCAACAATGGGCCTCCTGTGGCCCCTCCACTAGGAGGAGATAAAGCTGTTTTCTCTCCCAGAGATAGGAACAGAAACACACACACGCACGCACGCACGTATGCACACACACACACACATACACAGAGGCACATACTCATGCAAAGACATTGCACTCATACATATACCATATATACTCACACATGCACACACACGTACATAATCTCTCATGTGCTCTTCATCTCTCCCTCCCTCCTTCTGTCTCTCTCCCTCTCAAAACATAAAAACAGTTCTTCTCCCCCCCACACACACGCACACACATACACACACCCTCGGAAATTACCAAAATGACACAAAGTCCCATTTTCTTTTGCTGTGCAGGCTTTGTCTGACGTCTATTTTTTCTATCACTGTTGAACATCGTCAGAGAGCTAGCTCTGTGTTATCTTGGCCGAAATGCTTTGTGTAAATTTAGCCCTGATAAGAGCATAATAACCTCAGAAAAACATTCAGATGTGACCCGATGACAGCTAAGGTTGCAGCTCTCGAGTATGCGCTGGATGGTGGCATGTTCTGTTCATGGCTCTTCGAGTGGCTGTTAAGGACATAATCTAAAGCGTACAAGTTCTCAACAAAGACCTTTCAGGTTTCAGAACACTGTTTGGGTCCCCTTCCATATCAGAGTCTGTATCAAAAAGAAAACACTAGAATGAATGATATTAGTCTAATCAGTACCAGAGATTTCCTTGTAGAAGGAGTATATGTGTAACCTTGTGCTCTAACAGAAGTCTACTTTCCATTACCACACACACAGGGCAATTCAGAGGACGCAGACTGATCTACAAAGGTTTACAATGACAATGGAGATACTGCACCCACAGTGTTTGTAGCTGAATGAATGACTGGGCTGCACAAACAGGACTACCATCAAGAGAGACAACTCCCTAATACTGCCATCTGTTGGTAGAGGAGTGTACTACTGCATAAGAATGCATGTACACAGTACACATGAATGTAGATGAGTGTTTCTCAACTCTGGCCCTGGTGCCCCCTGTGTATGATGGGTTTCATTCCAGCTGAGCTTTCAGTACATTGAGAATGATTGAGCTGTTAAATTAGTACTGATCTCAATTCGACTTCACTTAAATATCCACTTTAAAACCTCTGTATGGGAACCATGTTTGCTCCAACAAATATATGTGAGATATTTCTGTAAGTTATTGCTATTCATTTTAATCCCTTTAAAAACAGTAACACAAAGAAGCATTCACCTTAATTGAATACAATTAGCTCTTCACTGGAGCTGAAAATAAGAAATTGAACTACTTGAGCAGTTGTATTATAGATAAACGGGACCATTGTATCAAATTTTTCCAAGAGGTAGATTCTCACAAATATGTTGAACAAATAAGCTTCCTTTTTCTGAAAAGATTGTAAAACAGTGAAGTAGAGATTGGGTGCATTGTGTGACTACCAAATTTTGCCTACTTTTGTCAGCCTCCGAGTGGAACCAAATACTGTGGTTCAGTTACGGTCCTGTTGTGATCGGAGTGTAAAGACACCTGCCTGCAGCATCACTTAACCTAGATTTTAATGAAACAAGTTCAGATCCCCTAGTGTCTGTGGCTTTCACAAAAGCCAAACAAAAACACCAAAAAAACAAAACCAAAACGATTGTACAAGGTACGGAGTCACAAAGGCGGCACACCTGTTGTGTCTACACGAGCTGTCACCAGGAGCCCCAGGGCAGAGAGAAGAGGGACAAACAAAGAGCGCTGCTGATGGACAGCTGGTGCTTCAGGTGAGGAGACAGCGGCAGGCAGACACAGCGCTAGTCCCCCAACCCCAGCCCCCCACACACACACACACACACACACTGCAGACCCCTGTGCTGATCAGGGAGTTCAGGTTAAAAGCAGCTGTAACACCCAACAGTGAAGTACACAAAGTAGGGCAAAAGCATCTTAGCAATACCAGCTTCAGTAATACCTCTACACCTCTAGTTTACACCAGCTCTAAAGCAAAATCCATAAACCTTACACAGTTAGAAGTGAGCTTTTATGCCACACACTTTTAATACTGTACTTTGTACCTGCTGTCATTCAGTCCTTCAGTCAAAGTGAAGTTAACACTGTGTGGTGGTGCAAAAAAAATGACAGAACTAATTTTGTTTGATTTATGGGTTGTGTAGCAGCTACCATGCTTGTTAATAAACTTGTTTCAAGATGAAAGAAAAATGTTTCCAGTTAGGAATTTTGAGCACAGCCTGCTTTATAAGAAGGAACAAAGAGAACAATTTGTCATGTGAATTTCAGGCTTTCCTGGCATATGAAATAGGCTTGCTCCTGGTTAACATATAATGTATTGTAGATAGGACTGGTTCATGATGCAAATGCAACTCATGTCTGCTGGGTGCTACATGCCTCAGATTTGCCACCTCGATTTTTTCCCTCTTTAAGGAACCCTGTTTGGAATCACCAATCATACATTATTTCAAGACTACTGATGTCGATTGACATCATCCAAACAACTTGCAGATGTCTGAGAAGTTACATGATGCCTGAGAGTGGACAGACGAGGAAGCCCTAGCCAACCTTCCTTTCCCTTGCAAATGGGCTTTGCTGCTCTGCTGTGGGCTCCCAGTCATTGATGGCAGATAACATGATCCACTTCAGATGCACACTGCAGGGCACAATCTGCACTGAAGACGAGTGCCTGTCCAACTGAGCCACCTGGGAGCCCCATTCCGCCACCAAGAGGAGGAGACTAAAAGAGACAGTAATGCCCAGGTCACTTAGTGCAGTCAGCCTACATATGGAACGTGATGAATGGACAATGAAGTAGCTTTCAGCTCCACCATGCTCAAATTCATAATAATAATAAGAACAGGAAGCAGTGTGTGTTTAGTACCCCTGGCAGAACTGGGACACAAAGCAAAGCCAGTAGACGAGCAGGAAAGGGCTGATTCAAGGAGAGAAGCAAGTCCTATATTTTCCCATGAATATGAATCGCATTTTCTTTTACTTTGGTGTACGTGTAGAGACGGGGGTGGCTGTGCTGTTGCTGCCCACCAGCTTGGCAGTACAGTATGAGCAAAGCTACAGTGTCCACAGTCGGCCTGATATCAGCTGTCTCTCTACTGATGATGCTTTACCATATGCAACCATTTCCAGATACTCCAGGCTAGATCACCTTACAAACAAGCAGACACACCAATGACATACACATACAAGCAGGAAAACTACGGACATATATACATGCACATATGCACATGCACACACACACATGCACACACACACACACACACACACACACACACACACACACACACACACACACACACACACGTGGGGGCTGCTGTGCTGGAGGCTGTAGTGATAAGGCTGCTATATCCCTCTGAAGCCATGGTTCTGGAGCTCTGGAGCCCTGATAAGGCAGCACACATTCTTGGCAGGCCCTGCACCATCTCCCCCTCTCACAGATCCTTATGGGAGGCCAGAGTTTCCACTACCCCTCACAAGCTGGGAGCTCATGTAATGGAGCCTCAGGGCCAGGCCGTTTGAGGGAACCTTGTCCCCATCTGAGCTTGTTCCTCCTGTAAAACCCTCTCTCACTCTTAGGACTTAGACCCATGGGATCTGACCCTGTTTTTTCCTCTTCTGCCCCCTAGTGGTAGATCCTGCTTCCCAGATCTTCAGTAGCCCTGACCACTTCCTAGCATCTGGCAAAGACAGCACTCCACACAGTGGTCAGACATTCATTACTATCAGCCTGGCTTCACTTACAAGGATATACAAACTCAAATTCAAAGGTGGTCATTCAACTGCCCTGGTTCTTTTCCTTTATTTTCAGTGACCAGATAAAACCAGGTAAACTATTGTCTTAAACAGTATTTTTGTTGTTGAATTCAGAGACTGCCATAATAGTGATGCAATGACATATTATTTAAGAACTGAGAAACATGTCAGAAAAACCTACAATTCCAAGTTAAGGGTGAGCCCCCCATTACATTACATTATCGGCATTTAGCAGATGTTCTTATCCAGAGCAACTTATATCAATTTACAATGTCATCCATTTATGTATATTTACTGAGGCAATTGTGGGTTAAGTACCTTGCCCAAGGGTACAGCAGCAGTGCCCCTGTACAAAATTGAGCAACTTTTTGGTCATGAGTCCTGCTCCTTAACCACTATGCTACACCCCCCACCCCCCACCCCACACACACACACACACACACACACACACACACACACACACACACACACACACACACACACACACACACACACACACACACACACACACACACACACACACACACACACACACTGCAGACCCCTGTGCTGATCAGGGAGTTCAGGTTAAAAGCAGCTGTAACACCCAACAGTGAAGTACACAAAGTAGGGCAAAAGCATCTTAGCAATACCAGCTTCAGTAATACCTCTACACCTCTAGTTTACACCAGCTCTAAAGCAAAATCCATAAACCTTACACAGTTAGAAGTGAGCTTTTATGCCACACACTTTTAATACTGTACTTTGTACCTGCTGTCATTCAGTCCTTCAGTCAAAGTGAAGTTAACACTGTGTGGTGGTGCAAAAAAAATGACAGAACTAATTTTGTTTGTCCTGCTCCTTAACCACTATGCTACACTGCTGCCCCCCACCAAAAGTCAACTTCTGTCAATGGTCAACCGTGGCGTCATGCCCTGTCTGGGTCCCCAGGACCGCCCATCTAATGCCTGCAGGTCAAGGGCGGGTAACATCTGCTCCAAATGCTGGCTGCCTACAGCTAAGCATAGCAGTCTTCTATCCAACCCTCTTTCCAGGTGAAGAGTTTGCACAGCTCTACCTCTCCGCATTGTGAGGGAGGTCCTATTTACAACACCCTAAACACCAGCAACGCCCAACACCACCCATAGTGGTAAGGAGCAGGACTCATAACTGAAAGGTTGCTGGTTCGACTCCCCACTGGGGCACAGCTGCTGTACCCTTGAGCAAGGTACCTAACCCACAATTGCCTCAGTAAGTATCCAGCTGTATTAAAGGATAACATGTAAAAATAGTAATGTGCTATGTAAGTCACTCTGGATAAGAGCGTCTGCTAAAAGAGAATAATGTCAAGCAAAGTAAGTTTCACTTCAGCCACAAAAAGCAGCCCATCAGGCAAAGCAGAAGTGTGCTCTTTCTCGGGCACTAGGCAAACACACAAACTTACAATCAAAGGACAACTGGCCTTGACCATTTTACTGAGGACCTGAACTCAGAAACAATGTTTTTATTTTGAGTTGTGCATGAGTGCTCCCCTATCGTTGCAGCAACTGCCAGTAAGTTTCTATTTTCTTTGATGACCCACGAACAGCATCGATTGATGACGAAAAACCCACTGCCAAAGACCGTAGATCAAATGCCCTTGCTGTATAACTCATGCTGAATCTGTAATTTGTATTGTCTTGTAAGGCAATAGACTAATGCAGCTGGTTCAATGGGGTCGGTGATACACAGGGTGTTTGCTGTGGTGACGAAGTCAGGTGACTGCTTGACTAACTCTGTTTATTGTTAAAAAATAATAATAAAAAAACATAAAGAGCGCACTCACACAGCGAAGTGATACACGAAGCATTTCCAGCCCGTCGGTCTTTCCAGAAAGTTGTACACCCGTCCTTGAATGTAGGCTCGGGTGATCACGGGGCGCGTGGCGCTGTATACAGACATCCGGGGGCTGAAGTTTACCCCGGGCATGTGGGGAACCGGGTGCGTAACAGCTGTGTCCATGGTGATCTCCTCAAAGCGGGTGTTATTATCCACAGAAGTCCGGTCCCGAAGTGGCAGCGACTTACTGTTGTTGCTGTCATTGACGGTTTTTCCCGAGCTGACCGACTCGCATTGCGCGTCGTGCACAGTCACTGACATCTCTAAACCGCACTGTTTATTACCATGTGCCGCATTAATCGGGGTCCTCCCGATACTCCACTGGCTAGTCTTGTTCGGAGTTGGACAGGACATCCCGTGAGCAGACGGGAGTGCGATTTAACCCTGAAAGGAGGACAACTAAGAATCTGCTTTCCACTGCGCGCTCAGTATACACCGCACAATCTTAACTAAAACAGAAGGGAGGATAGCTATTTGTTTAGAATGAATACCTCGTTCTATCCCTCAGTGCAGTGATGCAGTGACCGTTAATAACAACAAAAAATCTTTCCGACAAATTCAGGTGTTTTCAACGCATTGTAAAATCTAAGGTCACTGGCAACATTTGTGTGGATTAATTTTGCGTACTCAATGTTGACACATAGCTCATGAGTAACAGATTTAAAGTGGTTGAAGTCCCTTACCTACAGCTGCAGCGTTGCAGCGCTTCTCAGAAACGAACTCCGCTTGAGTGACGTTTTATTTGAGAGCACAAGCAGTAGGCAGTGCCATCTGCGTAAATGTAATTAGCTGTTCGCGAAATAAATGGACTCAGACCAGCGACGTTCCCGAAAAACTACGGTGTATTTGTTTCCTGGAACTGCACAAAATAAATGTATTCTTTCAATCTAAATAAGGTTACTGTTTATGGACTTCAGAAACATAGGCTGGAAGACCTTGCCTGGCAAATTGTACAGAATAACTGGCATGTCAAAAATGATTTTTTCATGTTTGAGAGGTAGGCCTATGTATATTTATCGAAATTGTGTGTGCTGGATATTTAGTTGCACAATATCAGAACTTAAAACCTTTAAAACACAGACTTGGCCATGCAACCACAGATAAAGTACTGGAGACAAATTAAGAGTATACAGATGGTGCGGCTTTAAACTACGCATGACTGTGCGGCATTCACTTATGACTGTGCGGCTTTCTGTGCCAGTTATATAGAGAGTTGATACAAAATGTATACCAATCCTCTGTATTGTGTTTCCAGAACAGGTCTGTTTCAGTTACAATAATGCATAGCTCTTCACTAAATGACCTTGAATACCTGGGAGAACATCCTTGAATAGGCAGTGAGAGCCGGACTCACTAAGACATGACTATTAATTTAAGTCATGTGGCATTGGAGTGGTGACAGGTGCTGTTGTCAGGTTGATATTGCGATACTACTCGAGATGCCAGTGCAGATCCCCTGAGCCGTTCCTGAAGCAGCACAGGCTGTGTGCTTCTTCAACTCTGCAGTTCCTGTCTGTTTACAGCTGCTATTATAATGACAGCTTTTGCACCAGTTAATGAAAATTGCTGAGGTGACGTGGGAGCAGTTAACAAGTAATTATTTTGCCCGCGGCTTGTTTGGCATTGGGTGGTCCACAGCTTAAGCAAAGCTATGTTTTGTAGGTTGCCCACAATGGGTGACTTGCTTTGGTCACATGAACCCCCTGTTGATTTGCAGAAAAGTTTTTGCTCAAGCTATATCCAATCTGGTCCCGACACCAGTCTTTGCTAATGGCCGCACCACCAGCCATACTGAGTGTGTCCCAGTTCCTTAGGAGGGGAGTGAAGGTTTGTCACACTCTCAACTGACCCCTCTGAGCATCTGAGTGAGTGTGTAAAAGTGATGGCTTAGTAATGAGAAGGTAAAGGTGATGACCTGTGACCCCTTTGTGTCATAAGTAGTGACATCTCAAACTACTGATTTCAGGTCAGTAGTTTAAACATTGGCAACTTGCAAGTGTATCAGGATTGCATCTCTCTTCAGCACTCCTGCATGAGTGCAGATGGTGCGAGGGTTTTCAATCCTCATTCAGTGATTCCAATCAGGATTAAAAGGGGAAAACATAAAGTTACTTAGAAGCTGTGTATTATAGCTTCTAGGTTACTTTATGGCTAGCCCTACTCCTGGCAGCACCCTGTCCTGCATATCATCTATCTATCCTTGCTGCTTGATTAAATCAGGTGTGCTCAGCTAATAAAATGTGCCACTGATGAGTTCAGTCAGGTAGGTAGAGCAAGGATAGATAGAAGACATGCAGGACATGGTGCCGCCAGGAGTAGGGTTGGGAAACACTGATCTAGCTGACCAGCTAGGTAATTTACAATAATGAGCTAGTGTAACCCTCTGTCTTTGGTCTGCGTGTTGTGCAGCAGCAAATGACTCCCCAGGCTGTATGGGTTTACGCACGTGCTTTATTGCGTCACTCTGGCGATAAAAAAAACAATCCGTTGGCACAGCGTTGTACAATCTCTTGCTCCAGCCCCACTCTTGTTACCGGTCGCGGGAAAGAGGGCATACAGAATGATCGTATAGATTTTTTCAAATTGACAGATTGTTATCATGCTTCTTTGTTATTACATGTGCGCACACACATTCCCATGTGGCTAAGATACTAGCCACTTGAACCCATCTTTACATAGTACAGAAACGAACCTCAAATGCAATGAATATATTCACATGGCACAAACAGCACAACATACCTGGCGATAAAAAAACAATCCGTTGGCACAGCGTTGTACACTCTTGCTCCAGCCCCTGTTCATGCAAAGCAAATCATATGTAAAACACTAGTATTAACCACTAGCTAGACGATACTCGTGCAGCAGTTATCTAGCGAGCCCGTAGAAGCTAGCTAGCGAATTTGCAGAACACCATCCAATTATATCAATAAAGCAATTACCGTAGGCACTTATAACAATTAAATTTCATCACAAATCACTGCATATATATTCATAAAACACTTAATATGTGTGGATCATACTTTCAAGTGGCTTATAACATTTTACTTCACTAAAACGGACGGAGCAAAAATTCTACCCACCACTCTTGTTACCGGTCGCGGGAAAGAGGGACAAGAGTGACGTTTACAGCGAACTTGATCACAGCCAGTGCCAACTAAAACCATAGGAGGGCGCCAGGAATAAAATTAAACGTTTCTTTAATTAAAGACCACTGGGACATAACCCCCTTGGGAACAACAGTACAATATTTTGACGAACTTCAATGTATTAACATGCAGGTACTTCTTACTCCTGCTACACTAGCTATAATCACTAGTTGTGGATAACACAGAGGTAGAAAATTTAGCAACAGATGATAACCAGGTGTTGCATTGTAGGCTAATGATTCCTGATTGATTGCGGAGTTGAATATTTTTCCCCTCTTAAAATGCCTGTAGAAAACCTATCAAGTAGTGCTTTTCCTCTTGTATAGTCTGTCATAGAATTACATCACACAATCAATACCGTGTAAGGATGGAACATGTCCCAAAGAGAGCAAATTTTAATTCCCTGCCTTCTGCATCCCTTTACTATTCACAGAATTACTTGATGGGCGATGGTTCTGGGATGCAGCATTAATCCTAAGTGTAATGGTAATTACATTTCTTGCTACATGTGGGGGTAACTAAAATACCACTAAAATACCAGAACTATCTTTAGATTGCAGGTTCTTTTTCTGCTGTGGGTATGTGTGTGACACAGCTGGCAGATATGCAACACATAAATGAACAGAAGGAGTAAAACTGACCAAAACAGTAATTTATTTAAAAATCAAACAAAGAAACAAAGGAAACCAGCCCATGTACAAACAGCAGCAGGGACAAAGTGAGCCTCCCCCTGTTCCCCAGCCACACCTGTATTTAGTCAGGCCTCCATAAGCACGGTGTGGCTTGTTATCCAATCAGCTGGTTCCCTTACAAATTGCCAACATGTGCATACAATTAGCAAATGATTGTTACACAATTGACAATGATTGACTCAATTAACAATTTACAATTAGCATTTCAGTCCTTAGGGAGAGGTGGCAAAGGCTCTCCTTCACAATGTGGTTTCAGAGAAAATCCTGTGCTGGAACAAAAGTTTCAACTACAATTTTTGTTTTTCAACAGCACCACAGCCTTGGTTTCGAGAAG
Source organism: Megalops atlanticus (assembly GCA_019176425.1). NCBI lineage: Eukaryota > Metazoa > Chordata > Actinopteri > Elopiformes > Megalopidae > Megalops > Megalops atlanticus. Next base: position 34,521,478 of record CM032881.1, read on the forward strand.
CACACCTGCCTCTTTAAAAGTGCAATAATCATTTGGAAAGCACAATAATGAGTAAAATTATTGCTGACAGAATAAAACAAATAGTAATACAAATAATAATAATACAATAAAACAAATAATAAAAGTAAAATGAAATAAAACTACAAATAATATGATGATAATAAAAATAATAAACTACATATAACAAAGGAACATACAAAATATATACATACATACATACAAAGTATATATATATATTTAACCTGTGAGGTATTTCACAGTTAATGTGCACAAAAACAAAAGGAGGCCTCTCCATTTCTATCTTAGAAATATCAACAAATCCGGCATCTGCAGATGTGACAGAACATTGGGGCTGGTATCTTCCAAAAGGTCAGTTATGTATTCTGTATTGTATTCTGTATGTATTATGTATGCTGAACAGTTAATTGCATTAAAAACATGTAATAGAATCTTAAAAGAATCACTTCTAAAACTCACTGACTTCATCACTGATGCATTATATGCTGCTGGTCCTTTTTAAAGTTGCAGCTGTTGGTTAGGAAGAAAAGAAAATAAAGCATTAGAGTAGTCACATTTACTCATAATGAAAGCATGCATTAGCCTCTCCATCTGCCCGTTTAAGAAATGGGCATGCTTTGGCAATGTTTTGTAGATGAAGATAAATAGCAGCTTTGGTTACATTCTTAATATGACTCTGAAAGTTGAAATCTAGAATGACCCTGAGGTTCTTAAGTTAAGGTTTGGTCTTTAAAAGTTTTTAGATATTTTTTATGTACATTTTTCACTCTGTGCTTTTGCTCAAATAACTAAGACCTTAGTCTTAGCTTGTTTAAATTGGAGAACATTTGAGAACATTTCAGTGACACATCTATCTACAGCAATGATTGAGGTTACATCCTCAGGTGATACCAAAATATATAATGGAGCATCATCGACATAACTGTGAAAATCAATGCCATGCTTTCTGATTACTCTGCCAAGGTCAAACATGTCTGAAGAGAAGAGCAAGAATCAAGCCTTGTGGCATCCCATATAATGTATACCTGTTCTGAGGCATTGTCTCCTAAAGGAAAAAAAATGTGTCTGCCTGGTAGATAAGCCTGAAGCCATTTTAGCACTGCTCCAGAAAGGCAAACCCAGTATTCAAGCTGGTGTAACAGAACTTTACAACCCACAGTATCAAATGCTGCACTTAGGTTTAATAAGGCAGAGCCATTATCAGTCAGCACTGACTCTCAGGTCAGTTACCACCTCAACTAAAACAGTTTCTGCCCTGTAGTTCCCACGAAAACCTGACTGAAATTTTACAAGAATGTCGTTTGTGCTAAGAAAGTCAGGTTTGAAATAGGCCTAAAATTGCTGGGAATAGAGGAATTCAGGTTACTTTTCTTAAAAGAGGACTCACTTGGGCCATTTTTAGTACAGTTGGGATATTACCAGTCTGTAAAGAGCAATTTGTAATGGCTAGCATATCATCTGTGCATCTATCAGATCAAAGGATTTTATGATGTCCTTGTAGAGAAGCTGGCTGATATTTCTCCAGTAAACGAGCCCAAAAGAACAAAAGGCTAAAAGAAACAATTTATTTTAAAATCAAACAACAAAACAAAGGAAACCAGCCTATGCACAAACAGCAGCAGGGACAAAGTGAGCCTCCTCCTGCTCTACAGCCACACCTGTATTTAGTCAGGCCTCAATCAGGAAGGTGTGGCTCATTATCCAATAAGCTGGTCCCCCTACAAATTGCCAACATGTGCACCCAACAGATTGTAACACAACTGACAATTAATGAAATTTGACGAGAAAAACACTTTCTGCAAGAATCAACAGCTGCAACTGGATTCATTAGATCCATTGTAGAAAAAAGAATGTTGAGATTACCCTGATTATCAATTATTAATTTAGAAAAAGGAGACTGCCTTGCACTCGTTGTACTGTTGCAACAAGCAAGATGTTCTTTAAGAATGTGGCAATTGATCTGGAGCTATACCTTTCTCCAAGTCTGTTCAGCTTGATGTCAGTTTCTTTTTAGTTATGACAACTATGAAAAAAATATCAAGGGTTGTCTTAAGTTTGGTATTGAGACTGTTTACTAAATTGTTACAGGAGGAAGGTGAGACTGGCATAACAAAATTCTCAGCTGCTTCAGAGTTTCATTCTAAATATTTATGTACTATAGTCAGCCTGATCTCAAAAAAAACATGGGAGTGGTCAGACAACATCAAGAACAAAGAACAAAGGCTATAACTGTAGTAAGAACCAAATCCAGAGTGCAGTTTTGGCTATACATTGATAAAATCAAAGGATTGCATCATGTTGACAAAATCCATAACCTTAGAATTTATATCATTGTTCACATGTAAGTTGAAACCTCTAGTCATAAGCACGTAGTTATAACTGGTTGATACAACAGATAAAAATTCTACAAATTCATTAAGAAACACTGATTTGTATTTAGGTGGTCAGTCAACAATAACAAGAAGCACAGGGGCATCACATTTCACTTCAAAATAAAAATATTAAAAGGCAGAAAAGTTCCCAGGTGAAATTTGTTTGCAGTTTTCATTGTCTGGATAAATAATTGTCTGTCTCCCCCCCACCACCCCCCGTCTTGCCTCATTGAATGAGAAAAGGTCAAATTTGGAGAGCAGACCTCAGTTAGTAAGGCTTTGCAGTCTGTACCTTACAGGTTTCTCTTAAAAAAGATAAAATCAGTTTGTGTTGTTCAATAAGATCGCTAAGAAAGCTTGTAATGCCAATTGTAATTCTTAACAAAATGACAGCATATTAATCCATTACCATGAAATGCAATTTAATGCATCTCTCATTGTGTTTTTTTTTTTTTAAATAACACATTTTGTACAGCTCCCCTTGCTTTGACACTAGGCACCTAGTGTTGCTGAATAACTGAATAATTGATTTTATCTATAATAAGTTAATAATAAGCCTGATAGATACACTTCTGCTAGAATGTATGGATCACATTTTGAAGACTGAGAAACTTCAGCTCCAGAATAGCTCAGAATAGCTCAGTGGTTGAGCAATAAGCCCAGTTTACAGGATGGCCAGGCCCCCTTCCCCCTACTCCATGTGGTAGGTGCCAATGAGTATGACTATACTCATTTCTTTAGTAGGTCCAAATCAATCAATCAGGTCTTGCAGTGTGAGTGGCAGCAGGTGGCTAAATTCAAATACAATCTAACATTTGTCATGAACTGTCCAAGAGGCAGTGATTCAGGGGCTCTGCCATTACTTTTGGGCTGCTAACTCATGCATCATTTGTTGGCAGTATGGAGCTCAGTGTTATAGCCCCCTCTCTGTAGTCCCCAACCTCTTGTGATCTCGTGTCTCCATCAGGATGTTATGTTGCTCAGCGGATGCCCTTATCCAGAGTGACCTGCACATTTTACATTTTTTTTATATCATCCATTTATACTTGCAGGAATATCCATTTATGTTGAGTCAGATTGGGTTAATTACCTTGCCAAAGGGTACAGTAGCAGTAGGCCTACCTGGAAATGAACCAGCAAACTTTGGGTTATGAGGCCTGCTCTTCACTACTACACCACACTGCTTTCTGAAACAGTGCCACTGAACGTATGACTCCCAAAATCACAACAGAGCACAACAATGATTGTTAATTTAAATTTTATTTCATTTTGTTAGCAAAAATAATAATAAATTATGAGGTATCAGAGCACTAACAAAGTTTTTTTTTTAATGTGCCATTTTAAAATTTAACAGCTGAAGAGTGAGCATTGAGAGCTAACTGGCTGTTTAAAACTCACATGTCCCAAGGTACAAAAAATGTAATGGTTTTCCAGCCTTAAATTCACTACACCTGAGAGATGGCCTATTATCTGCAGGGCAACATGTGTGAAGTATACAATGACAGCCGAGATTCTGTATTCGCTCAGGCTTCTGGGAGGTGGAGTTCTATTCTGGAAGTGCCCTGTTGGTGGGCAATAGGGGGTATACACCAATGGTTTTAGCGAAGCCATTCTGAAAAATACAGAATTAAAAAGGTGGATACATATTGCAGTTGAACTTCACATATAAACACGTTCGCATTTGTTTTATTTTAAAAAAAAGACTGATCCAATAACAGGAGTTCCTGGCTCAGGAGAAAGTGCGGTCTCCTACCATGTGATTGACCACGTTCACGTGATAGGGGATTCCACCCAGGTCAGCACATTTCTTAATATTCTGCCTCTCAGGGTCTCCAGGGGCAAGCACAGGGTGGTCAGGCTCAGCCTTGAAAAGCATTAAGAGAAAAACTGGGAACAGTCCTGAGCAGTCACCGTAATCTACAGAGACCTACATATCTTACATTTTGTATTCATTAATACAGCAAGATATCTGTTGAAGCAAGTTAAATTGTCCCACTGTTGTCTCCATAAAGGGGACAACAGTGTTGTCACATACAGGCTTGGATCCTGCAACTCACTAATTAGGTTTGTTCATTAAAGGCTGGCACATGTCAAAGGCAGTCTACAGCAGATGTGTTTGATGTGATTGAAAATTTATCATGGAGTACATTGATGCTTTTGGTATGTTGATAATGCATGGTCTGCTTGTAGTCTTGTGGCTTCTGCACGATTCAAGCACATTAGCAGGGTCGAGATGTCATAGCCAGTGGCCAAAGGAAGGCAGAATGAGCAGTTGACGGCTATACTCACTGGCTCTAGGCATCGGTGCAGAGTCAGCAGGTCTGACATCCTGTCGTTGAATCCTGGTGCAAAATTTTCAGGGTTTACTGCCACGAAACACTGACCCTAAAACCAAACAAACAAACAAAAATTCCAAACACATTATAATAACCCCTTAACAGAACACTTCTCTGTCTTTTGTGAGAAATGGAATTATGACCAGAACAAAAGGTGGGATTATCACCAGTTTGATAAAGACCTTTAAACTGTGTGACTTACACTCAGTGACCACTTTATTAGGTACACCTGTACACCTGCTCGTTGATGCAAATATCTAATCAGCCAATCATCTGGCAGCAACTCAATGCATAAAATCAAGAAGACATAGTCAAGAGGTTCAGTTGCTGTTCAGACCAAACATCAGAATGGGTAGGAAATCTGATTTAAGTGACTTTGACCATGGGATGATTGTTGGTGCCAGACGGGGTGGTTTGAGTATCTCAGAAACTGCTGATCTCCTGGGATGTATAGAATGTATAGAGAATGGTGTGAAAAACAAAAAAACATCCAGCAAGTGGCAGTTCTGTGGGTGAAAATGCCTTGTTCGTGACAGAGGTCAGAGGAGAATGGCCAGACTGGTCCAATCTGACAGGAAGGTGACAGTAACCCAAATAACCATACATTACAACAGTGCTATGCAGAAAAGCAATTCTCAACATGCAGCATGTCAAACATTGAGGTGGATGGGCTACAGCAGCAGAAGACCCCTCCGGGTACCACTCCTCTCAGCTAAGAACAGGAAACTGAGGCTACAGTGGGCACAGGCTCACCAAAAGCGGATGGTAGACAATTGGAAAAACATCACCTGGTCTGACGAATCTCAATTTCTGCTGCAACATGCAGATGGTAGGGTCATGAATCTATGGATCCATCCTGCCTCGTGTCAACAGTTCAGGCTGGAGGTGGTGGTGTAATGGTGTGGGAAACATTTTCTTGGCACACATTAGGCACCTTAATACCAACTGAGCATTGTTTAAATGCCACAGCCTACCTGAGTATTGTTGCTGACCATGTGCATCCCTTTATGACCACTGTCTACCCATCTTTTCATGGCTACTTCCAGCAGGATTACATGCCATGCCACAAGGAACACGTTATCTCAAACTGCTTCCAGGAACATGACAATGAGTTCAGTGTACTCCAATGGCCTCCACAGTCACCAGATCTCAAACCAATAGAGGACGTTTGTGATGTGGTGGAACGGGACATTCGCAGCATGAATGTGCAGCTGACAAATCTGCAGCAACTGCATGATGCTTTCATGTCAGCATGGAGCAGAATCTCTAAGGAATGTTTTCAGTACCCTGTTGAATCCATGCCACGAAGAATTCAGGCCATTCTGGGGGGAAGGGGGGTCCTACCCAGTATTAGAGAGGTGTACCTAATAAAGTGGTCACTGAGTGTATTTATCCATTTGAAACACAATAGGAATTAGATGGAAAAAGATAATGCAGCACAATAATGACCACTAGAGGGGAGTATTGGCATACTTCCATCCGTACTTTTTTATCAACTGCTGTTTTCTGAACTGTAATATGGAGTGCATTAAGAGAACAGGTTTTTATGCGGCCTTGAAGGGGTGTTACCGATCTGCACATGCGCTATATCATGTTCCATGGATTCCATGATGTGAATACAAACCAGATCTGCCACACGGTCAGTGACTTTCCAGGTTCGGATGTGCCGGCTGTACTGGGACCCTGCCAGCATGCCACAGAAGACTTCCACCATCAGGCCCAGGCCAAATCCCTTGTGACCACCTAAGGAGACAACAGCAAATCCACTCAATCACTTTAAGCCAGGGCCTCCAAACTCATGTCCTAAAGGGCAGTGTATGCATGTAATGGTCTTAAACCCAAATTATTTCCCCCTGCTTTTCATAAACAAAGCATTTTAAATTTATACACATCTCATAATATTTTACAGCTTTTTTTGCAAAACACACAGATGTAAATTGAAAATGCATGATACTGTTAGCATTAGATATATTGAAGCATATTTTGTGCTTAAAAAAGCGGTTTCAAATTATTTTAGGAAAAAATACACAATGTGCAGCTGTTGAATCATGTGCAGATCTAACAAGGCTATGAAGAAATATGGAAGCATTATATATGACTGAATGAGCCAATTAAGGCAAAGGAACTAGAGATGAAACAGTCCAGCTGTGAGGAAGAGTGCATAATGCAGAATAACTCTCTGTGCTTGATCTTATTCCTTTGCTTTAAAAAAGTAGATATCTTTATGGCTCCATCATATATTACACATGCATTTTCATTGCTGCCATGTATCTCAGGGGTACACAAGAAGGGATCCATTTTGAGATTTCATGCCAATTTATGCTAAGCCCAACCATTTACTTCACCTAACATGGATTTTTGAATGATAATTATGAATTATGAAAATTATTAATGATATATGCAGGCTATGAGTTTAGCATTTGCTAAAACACTACTGTGATCAAACGAAGCAGTGAACAAGTTTCGGTGTGCACATCTAATAAATGTCTTATGCCAGGTTAGCTGGTTGAAACAGATACCACCCCCACCACCCCCAGGAATAGAGTTGCACACCCCTCCTCTGTCAGGTTAGATGGAACCATTTCTTTACATCATGCATTCTCACTATCACACACATTTAAGAATTGGACAGGTGAATCTGCTGGCCTTTAGACTTCAGGCACTCTGACCTGTGGCCTCGCAGCCCCCGATGGGCACCAGTCCACCCCCACTCAGCACTTTGCCTGGGTCAGTACTCAGCTTGCCCTGAGAGTCGCACCCCCACCCCTCAGGGATGATTTCACCACTCCGATGATGCAGCTCCACCTGCAGGTGAAAAGTGGAATAGCATCTTGGCTCTGTGTGCGCAAAAACCTGCCATGGACGGGACTGTCTCAGCATCCTGTGACTGTCATTTGAGGCCCAGCACTCTGCTGTAGTACAGAGAAAGCAAGGCTCTGGGAACCCCCAAAATGGGTGCCTACAGACAACTAAAGGTTCCTATCAGTGATTTACAGGACGTGATAGCTCTGCTCTTTTCTATGGTACAGTGATATGGTCCTATGTTGTGTCATTGAGGGTTTTCCCTAACTGTTTTTCCCACCCCTCTCAACAAGTACAGACATACACAGAGACATGCAATTGCAAAATAAGTCCTGCTTATCAGGTGCAATACATTGAACTTTCCAGCTGAGTGATACAGATCCGTTATCAAGAGCCTTGCACAGAAAGCAAACCCAACCGGTCCTGCTCTGGTGTGTTACCTTTCCCAGGGCAACGGCAGACGTAGCCATGTCCAGCACAAAGCTGTCGTCATTGTTGGCTGGTGCTGCCACACTGATGGGGTTGGTACCCAGCGTACACTGCAAACAAAACATACCATTAGGGGCCACTCTGCTATATTCATACAGCAGCTTATCCGGATGTCAGGCAGAGACCACTCACACATACACAAATTAGAGAATAAAGGTCTTATTCTTTGCCTTAATTTACACACTATGATTTAAGGTAATGTTATTTTTATACATTGTGGTTAGGCTCATGTGATGCATGGTTTGTTGCATTTAAGGATGAATTTTGGGCTGCTTGTACCCTTATATGCTTAATTTTATGTTTTTCAACTAAATATCAATTTACTGTAATTTTTGCCATTGGTCTTTTTACTCTTGTGATGTGTGTATAATGTACCATCTTTATTTGCTCAAGTTTCTGAATTAAAAGTATCTGCCAAATACATTCATGAAGAGTTTTAAAGGGTCATCTGAGTCCAAGGGTGAAAAATGTACTGTGGATGAATATATAAGTTAAAACAACATTCATGGAACCATACTGGCTCATTGCTGTATGCCATTACTCACCTCTTTGGCTCTTGTGGGGACCACTAGTGGAGAGGTGTTGGTATAGCTCATACCCTGCAAGAGTTTACGTTTTTAATAGTGTTGTAGGTCCAACATGTACGACTAGGTAGAGACAGAGTCAACTACTGTGGCGCAGTACTGATACTCACAATCATGTTCTCTTTCAGCGCCTGCATGGAGTAATAGGCTGCGATGCCAAAATGGTTGGAGCCTAAGCAAAAAAAAGACCATCCAGAAATTAAAATATAATACAAACCTCCTGGTTGTGCTCAGTGCTACCAAAATATCCCCAGCAGAGTCAACACATGAAAGTGTGTCCCCTTTCAATGGTGAAAAAGGGGAGACTTGCCATGGGCTACCACCCAGCCGATGCCGACATCCCTGGCCTTCTTGATGGCCAGATCCATGCAGAAGTTGCCGACCACAGGCCCCAGTAGGTTATTGCCATTGACCAGCGCTGTCGCCGCAGACTCCTTTACAATTGCCGGCTCCCCGTCTTTGGCGCAGATGCCTGTCTGGATGTCCTTCACATACATGTCTGCAGTGTGGAATGGGGGATAAGAGCATGCTAAACCACCCACTGGAAGCATCAAAAAGGAGATGCCTACCACTGAAAATGTGAAAAAGGTTAAAAACTATGATCCTTGTGGTCAGTTCCTAACCTCTCTTAAAAACCATTTCCTGAATTTGCTTAGAGGATCCAGTTATCAGGGCACCCCAGTCATCACACAACAGATGTTTACCAAAATGGTTCTTGTTCAGGGGTACAAATGACAAGGTTAGACCCTGGATTCAAACCTGTTAACCCTCCCACAGGTCAGTTTCCACTGCAACTGTCCCACACTGACAAAAAAAAAAAACCACCACACCCTTCCGTATGGGAAGTCCCAGACAAACCCTGAGAGGCAGGAAGGAGCCAATTTTTCAGGCCAGAGCAATGCACTCACCCATCCTGTTGAGCCCATGGCTGTAGTGTCCCCTACGGTCACCCTCCACCAAGACCTCGGCCAGGCTTATGGCATGGCTGCGCTTGGTGCCCACCGCCAGCATGCATCTCTCAATGAAGCTCTGCACCTCGGACTGGAGGACCAGGCACCTGGGAGAGAAGGGGGAAGGAGGGAAGAGCCCCACCAAAATACTGGGTTCCGCATGATGCGTCAAGGGATAAAACATTTACTGCAATTGAGCTGCACACTCCCTTCCTCCTCCACAGTTCAACATGTGGTGCACTGCAGCAGCCAATGGAATGGGATCAGGTTACTGTCCAAAGGGCTGCTGTCTGAATCTGCCTTCCATTACACCCCTTTCATGAGTACTCATTATTTCAGCTCAGACAGTAGCAGATTTTGACATTACACTTGCTGAGGTGAATACAGCTACAGCAGATATGAGCAAATATCAGGACCTGCACTGAAACCCATTAGAAAAAGGTGGATGTGAACCACACTAAACAGACAGCATTCCAGGAAGGTGTGAGTAAGCCTAGGAGGAAAGAGCAGTGACCAGTACTGAATGGATGGTGCTGTAGGCACTGCGAGCAATCCAGTCCCAACATACAATCTTCAGTTCCACCTCTGCAAATTCTGGCACAGCCTCCAGTCTGAGAGTTACTCACAGCCACTGTGGCTGCAGGGACTATAATGATCCAGCACCACATCAATTACAGGATCCACTCTCACAATGCCAGAGTGCTGTAGAAGACCTTATGTGTGATAAATGTTGTACCATCTCTCAGGCCATACATATATACACACACAGACGCACAGACAGACAGATATACAAAATGTGTGTGCATATTAAAGGTTCTACACTTCTACATATTCATATGAATAATCACAGTTTTTGGTCATGCCTTTTGTAAATATTTACACTAAAAGTGAACATGAAGAACCACAAATGTGTAGGGACAGCATGTATGACCACTTTACGCAGCAACCGACCAACGCTCCCCCCCCCACATCAAAAGTGATGTGCTGAACGTACGGTTCGACTTTTGACCCAAATTGTGAAACTGGCAGAGAGATAAAGTCAAGCAAAAAAAAAAATCACGTATGTCCCAAAAACATTTCTCTATGGCAAGAGAGAAGAAGAAGGGAGTACTATATATACATTCTTTAAAAAATGTGATTATGGGAAACATGACCATCTAGAAACAGCTACAGCACACCTTATAAAAATGACCCATACTCCATCTCACCATAGAAACAGTGTTCCAATGTGGGCTATGGAGCATGGCTAACAGAAGCAAGAGATGAGGCCAAGTACATCAAGTAGGCCACAGTAGATCAATTCAACAAACAAACAGTGTTTCACCAGGTTGCCACTGCCAGGGGCTGATGGGACACTAAGTTCCTGACAGAAGCATGAAGTTCTTGCATCTGGTCCTGCAACTGAAACAAGCCAGCTAATTAAAAGCAAGCAGCCTGCCCCCCACCTTTAAAAGGGGGTGTGAGGGGTAATGAGCGACTGGTTTAATTACAGCCCATCTCAATACTGACTCCACAGTGGGAGTGAAGGAGGGGTGGGGGGCACGCCTTTGCCAAAACAGCTGCCACATGCGATTCAAGTCCCTGGTCTCCAGGCAGGAACTGTGTGGGCTGTCACCCTCATGACCAGAGCAATGACTTCCAGACCTGCTGTGATCAGCTGTTCAATAAACCAGGTTTGACAATAGCCAGAGCTCTCCAGCTGGAGTTTTTACTTATCAAGTGTAGAACGGCCATAGGGAGCATAATCAATAGTAAGACACGTTATTGACAAACTGCCATTCAGACAGAGACATTCAAAGTCCTCATTGGGGAGAAATGGAGGCAAATTGAGACATTTAGACATTCCAGACTCTGGGGGATGAGATATGCAGCAAGACCTTAGACACTGGGGGACAATACAGCATGCAGCCCAGTTGGGAATGAATCAGAATATACTGATGTAAAGAGAAGACTTCCATGAGAGACATCACCCTGCAACATAAACCATTTAGTGCCTTTTATTAGCCTAGTATTGTCTACTGTGTGCCAAACACCTACATTTATTTTAATTTGTATTGCCTGGAAAGTACCCTGGTCTGTCTCTGTATAAGAAAGGCCCTAAATATTTTTAAAAATAGTTTATTATTGTAATAATCATTATGGCTATGAAATAGACAGGTCAGCCTATACAGAGATACTGAGACAGAGAGAGGGTGAAAGAGAGAGGTGGAGAGTTCTATTACCACAGTACAGCTGGACAATAAAGCCAGACAATTGGACATGCAATAAAAAGCTTTGGCCACTCAATATAAATGGCTTTGTCCCAGACAGACAACAGTTTCATATTTAAAGACTTCTCTGGAACATGGCTTCATATGTGATTGAATTGTGTACATCGTCTGCGGTAGCTAACCACAGCACGCCATTTAAATTACACCCAGGGAAACTGGTTTGGCGCCCCATCATGCACTAGAGAAGGTGACCAATCTGATGTGCAGAAGCTCAAGGTGGTGGCCCTGGTCCAACCACAGCTCACAGCTAAAACTTAACACTTTGTTTTAGCTGTGGTGTTTCCCCACCACCCCACCCATAATCAGTCATATAATCATCAGGCAGGTCAAGGGGAAACCCTAAGAACAGTCCCAGCTCACACTATCTCATAACATTCATAGGGGTTTAAATCTTTCATTACCTGAATGCTAAAAACCAAAAGACAGAGTGGTTCCAAGAAGAAAGAGAGAGGAGTTTCCACAGAATCTCCAGCCTTCAAGTTCTGAGAACTAATCCCCCGGCCCCATCCACAATCACCCACCACACACACAGAGAAACACTCATGATCCCGGCTTATTGCAGTCAATTATTTTATGAAGTCAGTGCTGTGGATGAGAAATTTGTTAGGAGCCAAGATATGAGATGAAGCCAACCAAACATTTAGTGTACTATGTACACATCATCCCCTGCATAAAGGAAATAAACAGTCTATCATTTAAGAGCCTGTGTGTGTGCATGTCTTAACTTCAGAGCCACTTGGTTTCAAAACAACACTCTGCAGTCAGGCAGCACATCTGCTTAAAAGCAACACAAGCACAAGGGAGAGAGAGTGAGAGCAGGAGAGAGAGAGATGATGGCCAAAGCTTTCGGCTAATGAGTGGTTGCCGGGTTACAGGGAGTGCAAGGCAGAGATGGGAGAGGAACCTGTTGGGTCATGTGGCAAAGCAAGGAAGAGGGACCTGTTGTGCATACCGGTGCCTGTCAGCTGCATGCTCACAAAGCTGGTAATCATGTCAGTTAGGGTGTAGCCTGAGCGTGCAAAACAGTCCCTCGAGGACCAGCCAAAAGGCTGGAATGGAAATGTGTCCCAGGCCGCAGTCCCAGGAAGCAGGCGGACAAACCAGTTCAGCAAGGTGACTACTGCATCACCACCAATATGCATCTCTGCCTCAATTACAAATTACAATTAAGTGAATAATTATGCCTAATTCAGTACACTCCCATTGCCAAATTCACACAGCCAGGATTTTTTACGACAACCAAAAAACTAAATACATGCAATTAATTCAGGTTGTAAGGCATCAAATGCTAGCATATGACCAACAAAATCTCAGTCAGTGGGTTTTATTTTTAAAAAATCAGAGACGCGTGCGAGTTTACTGTATTCCGTGGAGGGAGAGGACAGCTGTTACCCTCATCAGCTCACTGACGCAAGGGTGCATCGCACCCTTTCATACATACTCCAGAAATAATTTTGACATCCCGAATTATAACTCTGCTGTGATCGAGGCTGTTAAATGTATAAGAAAATTGGAAATTCTCGAGCTTCCCCGGGGAATAAAACGCTTTTGTTATAATACCGAACAATCAAAGAACACAGAGACTGCCACCCAGGTCTCTGGGCAAAGGCAAAATTTCATACTTGCATTAACTGTAATTAAGCTTTAACTGGCCCATACTTTAGCAGACGACAGACAAAATAAATCGCTTGTTCATTTTAAGTTAGACAATAATACAATTATTTCAACACACCTAGTACCCAAAGCTGTCCTTATTCACAGTAAGTCTAATTAAGAAGTAATTCTAACTTATATCTTGATTCTACAGAAATTGCATTTGTCATACGACGGGAAAATTTAACCGTATGTTCATATTTTTAAACTCAGACAACAAAATATTTCGGTGCAAGCAGCCTACACCCATTGATTTTCGTTGCATTTTCTGTTCTGATGTAAACTTTAACAATGTCCCGACTAATAGAAAAATGACATATGTGTTAATTCGATGATTTTTTTTACACCGAAACACTAATCCCAGGGTAAATCCATACCGTACCTGCTCATGTTCGTATTTGCTCTGTGTTTACAGCAGTGTAGCAGCAGCTCAGGTAAGGTCGGTGAGCGAACGCACCGGCCGGTGTTCTCGTGCGTGGAAACACCCAGTGATGTCAAGTCGGTCGGGTTTTCACACCATTTATAAAAGCGAGCGGTCGAGCGCACATTGAACTCCATCGGTATTTTCCGGAAGGAAGGGGTCACGAGGTCGAGGTATTAGGTAAACTTTGTTTTGTTGCAGCAATGTTTGAAATGGAACTTCTCTTGCTACCTTTGACCGTTATGGGCATCTGTTTTCAAACACACGTTGAATAGAAACGTTCCCCCAAACACTGAAATATCTCCAACTCCAGTCCGATGTAGTTACAGGGTTGGGTTTTAATAATTAGTCTACTTCATTACAGTCAGCTCAATCAGATATTCTCCACTGGACTTCTCTGTTTAGCGAATGACTGCAGTTAACTGCTATCATGATTCCAGCGTAGAGGGGGTTGCCGGCAATTTAAGAGGACACCAGCTTGGGTAACTGTCGTTTTGGTACAGGAGAAGTGAAGGCAATAAAATACCTTTGAATAAACCTGCTGAGTCGATAATATGAAATGCCTTTCTATTTAAGATTTAGCTCTTAATTATTAAATATGAGTTGTGATTAGCACACCTCATTTGTGTAATAAATACCTGTTTTTATTCATTTGTTCTGTTTCCTCAAACATTTGTTCTTCCTTAATTTAAAAGAAACTGAAGTGGAGCTGAAGTGTAACAGATTATCCAGGAAGAGATTTTGGTCTTTTAAATGTAATGTCGTCAGATTTTCAGATTTCTGGTGCATTATAGTTTGTCTGTGGAATATCAGTTGAATTCATGGTGTCCTTTTGCTGGTTGTAACCTTTCACCAAGGTCATACAAGATTTTGTGGATACCTGCCACCAAGAGAAGCCTCACTGATGATACTTGACTTTCCTCCAGGTTTTATGATGTAATGATTTCATAATTTTGTACTGACACAAAACCAAAACAATGATGATGATTCTTTCAATAGAGCATGACTTGCCTTCCTTATCACTCAGTTAAAAAAAAACAAAAAAAAAACATAATGAGTCATAAATGATTCCCTGATACAATTCTTGGTGTCTTTGAACAATCAGAGCTGTCCACAGAAAAAAAAATATTTGGTTTTAATAATCTGATTTTAAAATATCTGATTTTGCGTCTCTCCATGCACTTTTATGAAAAGCTCTCGCTGGCAGTAAGTTCAGCTTGTATCTCTGACTAAGCAAGGAGGGCCAGGTTCAATGCTTTTATAAGACTCAATTATGCAGAAAGGTGCATGATACATAAAATAAAAACATCACGTGTTGACTTATGGACAGATATATTGTTTTTCACGAAGCTGCAGTGCCCCCCTGTGGACACACATGCATTCAAATGGTCTCAGGATGTTATGGTCAGACTTTTTCAGTGTCCTGAATGGCACTGCTGCAGAAGCTGTGATTCCTGCATCTGACTCTGCTGGCCACAGTCCACACCAAATCCCACTGCAGATGGGAGGTGGCACGCTAAGCCACTCAGATCACATGACCTGTGGGCCACGTGTGTGTGTAGCCACCCCCTCCAAAGACCAACCTGCCCCTGCCATCAGACCACTGCTTTAAAGACCCTCGGAAGGAAAAGCTACTCCCAGTTTAATTTCAAACCAGCCGGACCAGGCAAGCCTGTAATCTCCCTGGAGGCACATCTGCTGCCACTTTTTACATGGGAGAAAATAGAAAGTTGGCAGTAATGCCTGTAATTTAGTTGCATATAAATATCAGCCCCAACAAGGGAGTGGCCACAAACACAGAAGGGGCGTGGAAGACAGGAGACATGGAGAAACCAGCTGTGGAGGGTTGGATGAAAAGGCACTGTCTGACTATATCTGATGGATTGCCATTGCCAGTCCTAGAGAGCTGCACGTTTGGCTGGGTTTTTGCTCTGGCTCTTAATTGCTTACTTCTTTGTCAGTATTTGGATAGGGAATTGCCTGACCCATTGTTCCAGGTGCAAATCCTAGCATAAACTGTAACTTATAAATATGAAAGGCTTTGGCCCTTGAGGGTTCCAGCACGCCCACCCCACAGTGTAGTTGAACCTCTGCTAAAAGACTTCTGTTTTTCCACATAGACAAGAGTGAACAGCGTAGCATGAATGCAAGGAATGCTTAATGCACCTGTACCAAGCTGTCTTGCTTGAATCAGGACACTTGACTACCCAATGCCATACTCACCCTAAATGCCATTTGAATAATGTTTGCCAACATGAAGGTTAAACTGCCGTTAATTTTTTTCCAGCAGTGTGATTGTCATATAGGAAAGTGTTTCACTCCTTCCTCCTCTCTCCATAGCCAGCTGCACAGCTTGCTCCTGAGGTCTGGCCCATGGCCTGCAAGCCTAATGACAGCCCAGCTGTCGGCTCCATGCTCTGTAGTGGTCTCAATGGTTGATCTGCCCCTGCGTTCAGGAGGATGTTTACACAACCCACTTGTACGAAAATTACACGTTCTGCTTATAGGCAGCGCACTCCCTCCAGCCCCTTTCAGAAGCAGTGGAGGAAAGGACAGCCAAAGAGGAGCACCTTCATAAAGGTGGAGACACCCGCTTATTCCCCCAGCTCCTTAGAAAGTGTAGAACATGCCAAACCTGTACCACCCCATGACACTTTTATTTTGCTCAGAGTTGGCAACACCCCACCCAATTTCCTCTCCTCTCAGACACCACCAGAGGAAAAAAAGTGACAACTACACGTTCGTTTCCCAGAGAGCCATCCCCAGACCACAGCGAACAGATGAGAGGGAGGGCTTTATATCTGCTCATTTTGGGTAACATCTGCGGTAATGCCACCACTGCTAAAAACGAGGCCACAGATCAGCATCCTTAACCTCTTCTTGTTTTACACTCAGGACACCATGCACTGAGGGCAACATAATCACCCTAATAACCAATGTGCAGCAGAAAGGGTTTAATCACAAAGTTAAAAGAGATTAAAAACACTTATAGATATACAGTACTACATGCTCTGGTCCATCCCAGCTACAGTTTGGCTAGACTTGCCACTCTGCCTCTGAAACCACATACAAATAATATTATGATAAAGATAGTCATTTACATAATTTAAAAAAGCAATAATGGTGAAGAAGCCAAACTATTTCTGCATTTAAATGGTTTATTTTTCTTTGTCACATTTTTAGACCTTCACAATGGAAATGGATAATAAAACATCTAGGAAACATGTATCCATGAGAGTTATATAATTAGTATTATTACCACATTGAGTATTATAATTATAATTAATAATTAAAACAGAAAGGAGGAAGAAACTGAAAGTCACTAGTCCAAGAAACCTGCACGAAAGAGAGCACGAGTTGATCATCTGTCACGTCATCCATGAGGCTGCCTCTGTCTGGGTCTGTTTTGTCTACCTACTGAAGAGCTTCATGAAGCTCTGGTAGCCGTCTTCGCCAAAGAAGTCGAAGGAGCCCTCGGTGCTGCCCAGGTGGACAAGCAGTAGAACCAGCAGCACCACTGCCAACAGGGGCACGAGCAGGTTCCAGCCTGATGCCAGGATGTTGTACCACTTGGCCTTGTCCGAGCACTCCTGGGCCGCTCTTAGGTCCCCCAGGGTCTTCTGGTCCCTTGCCTGGGTTCAGGACGACAGGAAGAAGAGGGTCAGGGACAGTGCTCCATGGGGCCAGCCTCTGGGACAGCATACAGCTTAATTGTGTCTCAAACTACAGGGTGGATTTGCAGGGTGGATTGTTGGAATCAGACTTGATTGTGTTTGCACCAACCTGTTTTGTGTTTCATGTCTGCAAGATGATTCATTAGACTGTGCAGGTCTGTCTTGGAATGTTTCTGTCTGAGCAAAGCAATCTCAGACCATCCCAGCACTGTTTCCATCTGCTCGTTCAGAGGCATCAGTGCAGGCACTGTGCAAATCCGTTGCTCTTTGTACCAACTGGATGGGTCTGCAGCGCTGCCACAGAGGACTTGTTCACTGGGCTGAAAATGGACTAGCACCAGTGTAGTGATTCACATGTGGATTATATAGAATATGAGGGGCTCATTAAAACGGATAATTTAAAGATCAGTGATCCAGCTACCTCTGATTTTAATCTGTGTGTGCATCCACACAGGCCTCCTTCTGATAAAGAGTGCTTTAAATCCAAATATGGTAAATAATTTGGCCAAACACAGAGAATATAATTCTAATGCATATGCAAAGACATATGTGTGTACACCACAAAACAGTTCAACAAATGCAATTCCACTATAATGTACATAATTTCCTTCAGATAGTGAACCATGTACTTTCTACCAAATTGCAATATAATCTATAATATTCCCATATCATTTTTTGACTCACATAAGAATATATAGTACGTAACAATATATATACCAGTTGGCGAGATGTTTGATGCATCTGGAATATAATAATATATACACACATGCACACACATACACAGGCATGTATCTCAACACATTTCATGCAACACAGATTACTTTCCTGAAATCTACACTGCTCAGTGTTATACTCTGTCTGTCTCCTGTAATCTTTCTGAAACTTTCTGTCATTTGTAACATGCCAATTATGCCATTTTTATACCACGAGTTGGGCTGGCGGTGCCTGTTCTAATTTGAGCGCGGGAGCATTAGACAGGAAGTGTCATCCTGCAGCCGTCTCTGCCGCCACGTTCGCTCTGTTCTCTTTCCACCCACACATTCCTGTGGCCAACAGCACTGGAAGTTCCAAAGCTCTGTGCTGCAAGCTCTGCTGTAGCCTGCCCATGGATGCTTCCTCTGTCTTCGACTACATTTTACAGTAATTCTACAGTTTAGGGTCAACACTGTGCAGTTTGAGCATTTGTGAAAAAGTAAGATGTGTCAGTCATATTAATACATATGACAAAATTGTAACAAACAGAATCTAAATTCAAAGGCCACAGTCTCACCATAATGCTTAAATCTTCTCCCAAACAGTCAGCAGACAGTTATTGTTGTCTTGCTTTAATTTCCTTATATTGCTTCACAGAAAATATACAACCTTCAAGGATGTGCTGAAGCATGTTTACAAAGAGAGGTCTTAGGATGGGAACTTCAGTTGAACCCAGCCATTTTCAGAGGTTATTTCATAGTTTGGTATTATTGCCACAGAGCTGAGCTTGCACCCCAAAGGTTGCCTAGGTGTGCCTTAAACATGGCAAAGCCATTGTACTACAGAGTATCATACTTCAGTAGACCTGCTCTAGCTAAAATCCTGTCTGGAAACAACCTGCTGTATAAATAGCAAATGTGGAAAAAATGCAATCTGCACCAGCTTCCCTGGATAAGGGCGAGTGATAATGTACTTTGATGCAGGAGATGTACATAGCAGCTCTCACCTTAACTGAGTAGATTAGCGCCAGGAACCCCAGGCAACAGAAGTTGACGTACAGGGTGTTGCACAGAGACCAGACCAGGTAGTCGTTGGGCGGCTTGCTCACATGGCCCATGTTGATCACAGTGGAGCCAGCAGGCTTCCGGGCAGACTTGCAGCTGGTCAGCGGAGTGCAGTCCGATGGGTAGCTGTAGGTGGCGTTGTCCATCCTGTCTTTGGTTCCTCGGTAGTCCGCTTTGCTCCGACTCCTTTGTCCCCTGCCAACTGTCACGCGGCTCTGGGTTTTATCCGTCTGGAGGAGGGTGGTGACGCCAAAGCAGCACTGGGCTGGGACAGCAGGCCTGTCATTATGTGGTCAGGGGCTCTCTGAGGAGGGTCAGGGTAGACTGCTGGTGGGGAGCCACGCTGGGCGTAGAGCTTGCTTGCAGGGCGTAGTGGCAAGCACAATACACCTTTCAAGGGAAGATGCTTGGATTTGGAAGATCACATTATCCATGATCAATTGTAATCAGGAATCTTTTAAACTTTTTGTGAATTTTGTGGTGAAAATGGTGTGAATTTTGGTGCCAAGCAAGCCATATTTCCCTATTCTAGCTTATCTGTGGTTTCTACCACCCTTTGAAAAGAAAACAAATTGCCCCTAATTAATATGGTTGTATTTACTACATGGGGCACATTACAGAGGAACGTGAAGGTAAAGGGGAGGATAATATTTAGGAGTAGAAGTGTAGAAATTTACATAATCTGCAGCACAATGCACCAACATACTAAAATGTTTCAGGGAATTAAATTTGAATTTCACCAAGTGGGTCATCAAGATAATTATGTTTGGAAAAAGTGAACCTTTTTAGCAGCATTTAGATGAAGCAACTGCTATAACTTATTGAATTGAATTTATTGTATCCTTTGCAGGAAATTCTGGTGTGACAAAGGATGTACAGGTCAGCATTTATATTTAGTGTGAAACAATACACAGGTACGAAATGAGACAATGCAAAGGCATATAGTCATAAAGTGTAAATACATAAATACATGAACATTATTTACATAAAGTGCAGAACATTGAGGCACAGAGAATGCAGTCCTTAGCTTATTGTTTTATTGAGGGTATTCTGCAAAGCTGTGTTGGCTACACTTGCCCTTTTTCCCTTTGCCAATATATGCTATACTGATTCTCAGAACTGTTACAGCTGAAATATACCAAGACTAGGCAGAATTTGAGAAAGACACAAGGTTATTCTACTATACAATCTTGGAACATTTTCCTGAAACACTTGCAAAGGATACAGGACATCATGGCTATTGGTAACTTCAGAATTATTTTAGCATTTTAGATACACAATTAAATTGTATAATTTTTGTATACCACAGGGTTTTCCCTCCTTAGAGCAGTTTTTATTAAACTCTACACTCCCGGCAAAAAAAAAAAAATGGGCCAAGCCCAAAATGGCAAAACATTAAGCTTTTAATGGTCTTAATAACAAATCATTGGTCAGGAAATTAGCAAGAATTATACAAATTCACTCCTGAGACCTTCTGTGCTACCATTTACTCGTTAACTTTTGCTGCAGTGAATTGTTTGGGAGAAAGCTGGAAACAGGGAAATTCACTCATATAGTGTTCTTGTACACAAAGGTAAAAATAATGATAATGATTAAAATGTTTGATATAAAATTCAATCTAACACATGTCTGGATGTACAAAATTTTCCAAAAATATCTTCTGGGGTGTTTTTTTTCCTGAAAAGACAAGTCATTATTTGG
Organism: Megalops atlanticus; assembly: GCA_019176425.1. NCBI lineage: Eukaryota > Metazoa > Chordata > Actinopteri > Elopiformes > Megalopidae > Megalops > Megalops atlanticus. The sequence continues at coordinate 34,542,505 of CM032881.1, forward strand.
TGACCTGCCACACCTGATGCAGCCCATCAAAAGCCTGATGATGAGCTCATAGTTGGAGCCAGGAGAGATCTACAATATGCAGTGTTGTGAGTCCCAAGGTAAAGGAGTGAGAAAATCTGCTCCAAAAAAAGCAAAATATCATGCAGGGGTTGCTGTCAGAAATTGCAAAGCTGGTCTTCGTCAGGCCAACTGTAGTTATTATGAAATTTACAAGACCCTAAAGGCAGAGAAAATACCTATTTCTCTATCAGCTATTAAGAGAATAGGTCAACACTTTGAAACAACAGGTGATGTTGCCAGAAAGAAGGATCTGGAAGGCCCAAAGCCACATCATGCAGGGATGACCACCTGCTGAAATTTACAGTTCTCAAAGACTGGAAAAAAAGCCTACAAAAACTGTCAGAAGAATTCAAGACCTCCGACAAGAAGACTCTTTCGAGAAGAACAATTACCAGAAGGTTGTTGAATGCAGGTTTTGTGTCTAGAAGATGTGTTAAAAAGCCATTGCTGTCTGAGAAAAACATCAAAGACAGAATGAAGTTTTTTGCAGAATATGGAAAGTTTGATTCAGAGCGCATCAGCAGAGTTGTGTGGAGTGATGAACCATGGTCTGGGTTGTATGGTGATGCTCCAGAGAGGTTTCTTCGAGGACCTGGTGAGAAATACAATATTGAATGCATCTCTACCACAGTTAAGCATAGAGGAAGAGGTGTAATGGTGTGGGGAGCCTTTTCACCTGCTGGTACTGGTGAGCTGCTTCATTGTGAAAAGTCAAGTAATACTTTGGAGTACAGTAGAATAATGCATGAATAAGGCTTGTTTCCCACAATTGCAAAGTTGTTCTCTAAAGAGGAACAATCAGACGTTATTTTTCAACAAGACAATGCTCCTGCCCACACTGCAAAGACCACCAAGAAGTGGCTTGAGAACAAATCCATCAGGCTCATGTTTTGGCCTGGCCAGAGTCCAGATTTGAACCCTATAGGGAATATTTGGTCTCACATTAAACACAAACTAGCCGGGAAACATTTTTCAGCTACTCATCAACTGTTTGAAGCCATCAACGCTGAGTGGAACAATATTGACTCTTCCTTCTGTAAAAAGTTGTCTGCAAGTTTACCCTCAAGACTTCAACATTTAAAGAAATCACAGGGGAAAGCTATCCCATACTGAGTTACTTTATCTATTTGTTTAATTCTTGCTAATTTCCTGAAAAGTGATTTGTTATTAAGACCATTAAAAGCTTAATGTTTTGCCATTTTGGGCTTGTCCCATTTTTTTGACCGGGAGTGTATGCGAGCTGCTCTTACCAAATAATTTCAAATGTCTTATGAAGATTCCATAATCAAATACTGCTACCTGGTGGTCAAATTTAGTATTACAAAAACTTAAAGACGTTGGCCTGTCTTTGACCCTGGGGACACGACTGCTCTCTTGTGGTGAGAAAGAAAAATGCAAAATACCAAAGTCAAAACAAAGCAGGGTTTTAAGCATACAACGCTTGAACACATACATGTATCATTCACACACACTCACACACACACTCAAATGTAAATGGTCAATTTGCATGGTCCCAACCTTGATGAAATCACAGTTCTACGGTCATTTCTGCAAAGAAAACTGCAGTGAACGATGGAGCAGACAGCAAAAGCAAAGGTAGATGGGTTTAATATGTACATATTTATATGTGACGTGAACTACAGTGCATACAGAAACTGCTGAACCACATCCTGAATGTCATCAAGCCGTTACGCTGGTACAATACCCGGTGCGATACTAAATACATACTTAGTCCCAAAATATTTCAATGACTAGTCAAAGTTCAGGAATACTAATACGATACTAATACCAAGGAAAATTCTCAGTGGTGTAACAATTAGGTAGGCGAGCCAAGTTGCAGTCTGAGGAAACGGGTCTTTGGTCTGTTCCGAAAGATTACTCTCAGCTCCGCTCTCCCGACCGTAGGGAGAAGCTCATTCTATTACTTTACGGCCAGAATAGGCAGGGAAACAGAAGTAATTGCCAAAAACTATTAGCCAGCACCCATATTTTCGTTCATAGATTCGTTCATTCTTCAAAAACTCAGCGGAAAGTCCTCTGCCTGCCCTCTCGACGAAGGACCTGTTATCTTGGACCGAAACCGTTTTGGGACGCGTAGCCAAGGCGAAACTCTGCCGTGGACTTACATTTACATTTATTCATTTGGCAGACGCTTTTGTCAAAAAAAAGACTTACTATGTTACAGTTCTTTTACAAAGCTATCCATTTATACAGCTGGATATTTTACTGAGGCGATTGTGGGTTAAGTACCTTGCCCAGGGGTACAGCAGTAGTGTCCCAGCGGGGATCGAACCGACAACCGTTCAGTTACGAGTCCTGCTCCTTAACCACTATGGTGCACTGCCGCCTCCTCAGCCACTATGCTACACCGCCACCGATGACTTCTGGAACTTAAACAAGCGTGCCTTAATGTTATCCTTACTCTGCCCTTATGAAAAAAAAAACATTCTGGCCTATCCAAAGGCCTTATTGTCTCGGGCTTGAAAACTGGACGCTCAAGTTGCCTTCTCTACCAATGTGCCAGATACAAAACCAAAAGCAAAAGCCGTCTTTTAGCCGTCTTGCAATGGCGATATGTGCACACAGGGAGGGGAGAGTTTGGAGAACCCAGGAGTCAAGTATTAGTCATACAGAACAATTATTATTGCGTATTCATTTTAGACTTCTTGCTGTGTTGGGATTTTCCCTCTCACAAAAGTAACATTAGCAGTTTAGATGGAAACTAATGGTCCTGAACCTGCCGTTTGGTTTTTATGAGAAGCCTGCTTAATAGGGGTCACCCCATAGAATCTGATATTTTGTCTAATGCCGCATTGCAGCGGCATTGTACGCTTCACATTAAAACATTTATAGGGATTGCAATCAGATACTTGAAGTAACCCAGTGGGCTGGGTTTGGTCTTGAGGACCTTTCCGTCGCAAAGACGTGCAACGATAACGCGATCACAGATGACTTATGGAAAAGGAATGGGCCGTTTATGGGAGCTCGTTGGCTTAAACGAGTGTGCCTGTTAATCGTGCAGAACTCAAAAACAGGTTCATGATGACCATCAAATTAAGTCAAGCTCTTGGTCTTCTACTCATATGTCACCAGAAAACATTATGGTAATATTAATCACTGCTTCTGGGGAAAGCAAAATAGAATCATTTTATCTATTTATAGTTTATGTTAAATGCGACATGTCTGATGCACCATGTATGGCATATCAAAAATACGCATACACTATCCTGCCGAAAACCATGCGACTCCCCTTCTGATTGTATTAAAATGGGCGTGACTGCAAGTGTAACTATGCCTAGTTTGAAGAGAATAATATTGGAACATTGCAGTGGTTAGCACAGAGCCCCTACTTCAACCTGACAGAACATCTTTGGGAGGAATCAGAATGCAAATTACGCGAGGACATCTCCCTTCAGTGGTGGAGCTTAATAGAACTTTAAAGGCGTGGAGCATAATATCACTGGGTTTCAACCAGATGGTAATAGACCATCTTTCACCACACATTGAAGCAGCAATGAAGGTCAAAAGCCGACCAACATGCTGTTTATTGTTTTTTTTTTCCGAGAAAAGACATTTTATTCATAACTATGTCCAACGACTTACAGTAAGGCTGAATGTATCACTCTGTGTCCGTTTTAAAATGACTGTGATTTTGTATCCGACTCTTATGTAGGCTATTGGTGTTTGTAATAGTATCCAGACAACAAGACTGGAAGTGGATTTATGGACTGGTATTTTGTTTTACTAGACAGAGTACGGAATTGATTTATGTTTATTCATCAAAGTAGTAATTTTAAATGATACTTTATTGTATTAACAAACAAGTTAGCATATCAAATCGATTGAGGACTATATTCAACTTGTAAAAAAAATAATTAGGCTTACACTTCCACTTTTGTATTTCTGAAAGAATACAACAGTTTGGCAACCATTGTAAGTAGATGCTGTATTTGCACACCAACTGCAACAAGAGACAGACGTTGACAGAAAGCCAACTATTTCTCTAGCAACAAAGCCACAAAATCATTGCATTACCGTCGGAAAAGAAGCAAGGAAGCAAACAAAAACACTTTTTTAATGTTGTTATTTAACCCCCGTATTCTTCACGAAGAGTCTGGCGGACCGCCAGAACACCGAGCGACAGAAGAACGATGACGATGACAGCGCTGACCAAGGAGAGGCAAAGAGCGACGATGTTGAGGCAGCGTGCGGTGGATCCGTACTCTCGTGCACCTTCAAGGTCTCCCACCACTTTTCGGTCTCTGGCCTGAGGAACAGTGACAGCGCGTATGGATTTGCTCTTGATATATCGGCTACATACATACTTCAACATCTGTAATAACATATGACAACTTATAATGTTAATGAATACAAAATGAATATGAACGAATAACAAGTGCACTGCTACGCCTGCCAAATAGATACGAAGACGTGCTAAAATGTACCGAGGACTTAAAATCTATCACTCATCCAAAATTGAGAAAGATTTGCACAAGGTGATACATTTTTACAAAGTGCGTTTTCCTTACTGGTGCCCTTGGTCCCAGCTCATCAAACTATTTCAAAATGCTTGGCCTTTAACTTTAAAATGGCGAAACGGTGGAGAATTTTCACACATTAAGCAACTATGACGGAACGTATAAAGAAACCGAGATGGCGACAGGTTCTACCCACCTTAACTGAGAAGTAAAGGGCCGCAAAACCCAGGCAGAACGTGTTCATGTATATGGCGTTGAAGAGGGACCAGACAATGTGATCTCGGGGTTGCGGAGCCGAAGCCGCAGCGGAGATACGCACTCCACTGTGAGTCAAAGTTGTTTCCCGTGGCTCCTTCAGACGCTCATAACTGCTACCTTGCATTGGCAACAATTCTGGTTGGTAATGTACGTTCTCCATATTTAGAGGATGCCCTTTTGAATGGCTTACAGATAGTCGTGCGCTGATGTAGGCTATTCGCAGCACACAATTATCAGATAAAAGCAAAATGTGAGCGAGTGAGCCCTTTCTTCCGTTCGGTCTCACTCTTGAGTTCACATTAAGCAGGTGGCATCCGGGGGAGGTGGGCACTGTTGGAAGGGGTGTGACTACCTTCCAAGATTCTGCAAATAAGGAATTGTTTTTCCCTAGGAACCGTTTCCATAAGTTTCAATTTCACAGTACAAAAGTTAAGTAAAACTGGATCAGTAACTTTCGTTTTCTTACGAAAGCAAAGTGAGACCACTTTCTTGCCACATACACCAAACGCACTTTATACCCTCGTGGTTAAAACGATTTAACCTGGCAATGGACCTTTCAGGTATGAACCTGAGCCCTAAAAAAACTACAAGCTGTCACTAAGCTATTTTCCAGAGTTTTTCAAGCACAAAACACTTTATTCGGAAAGTAATTTCGTGTCCCTTTTTGCGAAACTTAAAGTCACCCGGCTCTTCTCCTGCGTATTCTGTGCGCTCTTGTGTACACAACAAATGAAACAGTCCCTTTGGTAAACTGCGGTCAACACATATCATTCTTCATGTGGTTGAGGGCTGCATACTCAACAACTCGGTGACAGAAATCGACCAAGCAAAAACATTAAAAAGCCAGCAGAATCAGGCTGCAAAACCGAAGGGATAAGCACAGGCACACGATGAATTCACCATGCCGGTGTTGTGATGGCAGTTTGCTAAGAGAAATGACATTCTAAACTGCTCTATGGTCGATTGGGTGGTTCGAAAGATTAAGTGCATTTTAATCTACACCAATCTCAGAGCGGCTTTCCTGGCCATGTAGCCGGAAGTGATTAAGGCACTGGATGTATAACCAGAGGGTTTTAGGCTCGAAAACCCAGGTTAGGCTGCTGTCTCGCCCTGAGTGAGACACGTAAAAATAAGCTTTGGCAAAATTATACCCAGCTGTGAGGTATGCAGTCTGCGAAGCAAATACGTTGTTTGTAACCACTAATAATAGGCTATAATCTAACATATGGTAATATGGGTATTGGGTAACAGTTGAAATAGGGAGAATAAAGGGATGTGCAGTACTAGAGCTGGAATCCACTGTTCTCGGCATGCATCAAATGAGCATGGGAGTCTGTAATGGTTCCAATATCGCAGCCAGCTGGACCTTCACCATTATTTTTTGCAAGCAGTAATATTTTCAACACTGCAGTGGAAAATCTTCGAAGCGCATCATTAGGGGACTGTAGATCATGCGGACCTCAATCTCCCAGCGCAGCAGCAGAATTCCATCTTTGTCGGTCTGTTTAGCCTGAAGCGTCTGTCTGTGAAGTGTCTCGGCTGCCGGGTGCTTACATTATGGTCTACATGTTCCAAATCGCGTTCGCATTTGCACATTGTTGTTCTCGATTCGCTCTGGACGAAGATACTGATCGTTTACTGCCGCAACCTCGCAAGCGAAAAACAACAGCACTGCGCTTATGATTAAAACATCACCCACATAAAAGGGTCGCAAAATCAATTGCTGTAAAGAATATGTTTATTAAAATTCAACATTTTGAGGGAAAGCTCAAAACAAGCAGGAATGAAATGAGCGTAAAATTGTTCAGATCCTCTTGAGAAATACCTTATGCTGTACCACACGCAAAAGTAAATGGAGTATTAACCTCTTAATTTTATCATAACAAATTATAAAATTAAGCGCTGAGCGCAATCACACATACTGACATTTATTACAAGAGATCATTTTGTTTCAGACAGACACAGATGGGGTTAAAACAGTAGTCAATGAGGAGACAGCAGGGTTAATCTTTTGACTTTCAACATGAACATGAAATCTTTAGTTCAATGATGTGACCGGGTGGTATCCGTGGATGGACAGTTGACACAGTATCCATTGCTGTTCTTTACTGTCACCTGAAAAAATGTCCGTGTCAAGGCCACATGTCTTGATTTCTGATTAGGCCACAGTATTCAAGCACTAGCATTGAAAAAAGTGTCAACTACAGATTGCAAATGGTCAGCACAGTGCACTGTTTTGTACAGGAAATGAATACACACTAGCTTTGGGGGGTACAAAATGTCTTCTTTTGCTTCTTTTCCATAAATGGTCTTGTCATGGTCTTCTAAAAACCAGCCTTCTGGTTTTTGGCACTTTTTGCCATTCTCAACTGATCCTGGATCAGAACTAAAACATTACACTGAATGGTTAGGTGTTAGGATTGGCAATAGGTGGTCTGATCTTAGACCTGCTGTCAAAGGCAGAAAGTAACCAGAGCTTAGCCTCACAGTAGCCCCAACACATATACTGTGGTAAGGCAATGTGACGTTGGTCTGGGTGGGAAACAATAAACGCTTATCACAATCCTCACTAGCCTTCCAGTGAGAATTAATATACTTTTTACCAATCCCCCAACAGCATGGCTAGTATCAAGACCACATTTTGGGGTGATCTTGACTTTAACTAGCAGGGACTCAAGGTAATATTAGTTAAGAAATCCTGTGGAGCCAAGTGAGGGCCAACTGTATTATATCCTAAAATGGAATGTGATGGGAGTACACAACTCACCCAATCAGAGAGCAGCAGGTGGAGCTGGGATGATGGCACTTGATTTTTCTAGGTGTGGCTACATTTCTTGTTTATCTATGGGAGTTATGATATTTAGTGTAAAAACTGCAACAGTATCAGTACTGCAGACAGTACTGTAAAAATCCAAATGAGATGTTTATATCCCCTACAGTACACAAGTGTAGGCATTAGGGTTGTTTGGATAAGCTAAGACATTACTGATGCTTGCAGGATTTTGCAAGGTGGTGCAAATTTTGGAGTCCAGCAGTTCCTTCTCCCAGTGCAGTCTGGCACTATATAGTTATCCTGCACTGGGTTTCACTTGACACTGTTCCTCACCAATTATCATATCTTAATCATATTTTCACATCTTAATTTCTTTTTTTTTCATAAATATGAGTCTCTCTGGGTCAGCCCTTTCATGCATTACCATCTCTTGAGATACACAGCTGAGTGCGCACACACATACACCTGCACTTCAACATGTCTCTGCGGAGGAGATGGGGACTGCAGTGCAGATGAAAATGAGACAGAAAAACAAATTGAGACAGGATTAGTTTAACAGGTTTAAACACATTTCAAAGAGCAGTTACGTGATTTGGGATCAGTCAAAACCTGGGTACTCTCACAAAAACAACCATCAACGCATAGCATTTACAAACAGGATATGCACATCCAGGGGCTGTCGTTAGCTGGACGGAAAGTAAGGCATCATATTACAGTGCACCCAAACACTGTGTGCTTCAGTGTACTTACGGTAGCAAAGGGTGCCCTGTGTCCAATGGCACACACAAACATTGTCATAGCACACACCGTGTGGGTGCACTTTCGGTTTTAAATATCAAGCATTATTCCATAGTGTGGAAGTCTATATTCAGCTTTCTTGTCATTGTGAGGCCTAGGAATCATTATGGCAGGAAGAGACATGTTAGTTCAGTGCACCCATCTGTGTGGTAAATTATTTTCACAAATTCAGTTGGCTAGTAATCCATCTGTCATGCAAATGCTGTTTTGGGGTCAGTGGCATGGTTCCTTAGCTTATGGTTACAGGCAAAAGTGTAACGGGGTGGATTCTGGGGGCTCTGGCTGCACAGCCCCGCCCTGGCCCCCATCTCCTTACATCTTGGAGGAAGCAGCCAAGGCAGATGCACCTCCGCGGGTGTACACCCGGACAACGTTCTGTGGGAGGGAGAGGAAGAGGAAAGGAGAGGGAGAGAATGAGAGACAATGAGTGAGGGAAAGGAAGGGAGGAAGGGAGAGAGCAAAGAAAGAACAGGAGAGAGGAAGGAAAGGAAGAAGAGAAAAAAAGGCATTAATACGTTGCATCTTCCTCACACATGGCAGAAGATGCTGCCTACAAGAGCACGTAGGATAAGCTCCAAGAAACAAATATGATGAAATAAGCTTTCCTAGAGGCTGGACATGGAAATAAAGCCATAGTCCAGCTTGAGTGTTAAAGGAGAGGTTTGCCTCCTTTGGCTCGGGGCACTGATAGATATATTGTAGGGGATGGATGGTGGCAACCCAGTCTTACCGTTTTGGCCTCTGCATTGTACTTGTTGAGCAAGGCCTGCACTCTGTTGCCATAGTCCGGATGGACAGCCATCAGGTTCTGCACCTGGAGGGAAGTAGAAAACACAGAGAGGTGTGATTGGACGTTTCATTGATGAGGCAGTAATGAGGATAATGATTAAGGTGACAGTGCTCTCTCTCCCACAGCAAGACTGACCATGCGCTTCTGGATGAAGAGCTGTGCCCCCTTCAGGTGTCCCGCCAAGTTCTGACACAGCCGCTGTCTCTCCTCCTCATTCAACACTTGGGTGTAGAAGGTTCGCACCTATCCCAGGTAACAGCATTAGTCAGCACAGCAATCATGTGACATCATGACTAGGGCTGTCAACGTTAACGTGTTAACGCTCACGATTAATCTGGAAACCTTAATGCGTTAATATGATTAATTTGCGTTCAAAAAATGACCAAGTTTGACCCAAACTTCCTCCCGTAATTCCAGCGCGGCATGGCAAACGCAGATAACACGATGACTGAGGAGACATCCCCCGGTGTGCTGAACGCCAAATTTCATTTTAAAAAGCTTCCAGATGGACGTTTAGATAAAACCAAAGTTGTGTGCACATATTGCAGTGATGAACTGTCTTTCCATCGAAGCACAACAAGTCTGAAGTACCATCTTCAGGCAAAGCACATCTTTGCTGATGTTAGCAAAGATGCTAGCACTGAGACAGGATCAAGCTGTGCTCGTCAATCTACACTGGCAGAGTGCAGCCAGGGCAAGTCTGTCAACAAAGCGACAACTACTAAGCTAACCAATGCAATTGCTAAATGGATCACCATGGACTGCAGGCCCATCAACATTGTTGAAGACCAGGGGCTTCAAAGCATTATCCAGATCACCTCAGACGACCCATCATACAAGCCACCTTCGAGGGGAACTATTGTCACAAGAATTCATGAATTATATGGTAGTGAAAAAGCAACGGAAGTGGAGCAGTTGGCACAAGCTACATTTATTGCATCGATTGGAGACCACTGGACATCAGTAAGCAACCGTAACTACCTTGGTGTAACAGCACACCTAATCGATGACAAATGGCAACTGCACTCATTCGCTTTAGGTGTGGTGAAAACAGAGGAAAGCCATTTTGCTGAAGCATGCGCTAGCCAGTTTCTTGAAGTTGCAAAGGAGTGGGAGATGACGGACAAGGTCACCACTACAGGAACAGATAGCACTCGCAATATGATCGCCGCAGCAAGGAGTCTACCATTCGAGCATATGCCCTGTGTAGCGCACATTATACAGAGGGTAATCACAGTGGCTCTCCTTGACAGCAGGTTTGACAGTGCTTTAGCCAAGTGCCTTAAAATAGTTGGACATTTCAAACACAGTCCTGCAAACACAGCAGAGCTGAAAGCTCTGCAAGCCTCTCATGGGCAAGAAGAGGAGTCACTCGTCCAGGATGTACCCACACGCTGGAATTCAACTCTCAAAATGATAAAGTGGGTCCAACACAACAAAGACCCACTGAAGGCAATGCTGGCACAGCAGAAGCACAACTTAGCCATGATAACCTCAGCTGAGTATGACAGGCTGGGAACACTGCTGGAGCCACGCAGGTAAGGTGATTTCCCTATCCTCTCCAATTTTATTTTCTGACAAATGCAACTAATATAATAGTCACTTTGTTACTGTATTTTATAAATAATTTTAGGCCTGTACCCTAAATGGGTGTTATCTAAATGAAAAGTGTAGTCATTAATTCTGCTGGTCTTGTGTCTGTAGGTATGTCACTGAGCTCCTGGGTGGTGACATATATGCGTCCTGTTCTGTGGTGCTGCCTACACTCTGCCACCTCTTGCGTACGATGGAGGTCTCAGATGTTGTCCATGCCTATGTAGTGCGCTTCAGGGCTGCATTCACAGAGGACCTCAACAGACGAAAGGAGAACACAAACCTGTCATGGCTAAAGGTAGCAACAGTTCTAGATCCCAGAGTTAAGGACCTCAGGTGCCTGCCCAGAGCAGAGAGGGAAGAGGTGTGGTGAAAGCTGAGTGAGATGCTGAAGGACAGAGAACCTGCATCACAGCCCTCCAGAGAGGAAATGGAACCAGAGCTACCAAAGAAGAAGATGGCCCTCCTACTGATGGTGTCAGAGTCAGAGCCTGATGATGAGGCACTGTTCACAGACAAAACTCTAGACAGGTATAGGACAGAGCCCAGTGTCAGCATAGAGGTATGTCCACTACAGTGGTGGTTGGCACACACAGGTGCCCATGGTAAGCTGGCCCATATTGCACAAAGGTACTTGGCTACACCTGCCTCAACAGTGCCATGTGAGAGACTTTTCTTTGGCAGGCCACATTGTGCAGAAGAAGAGGTCAGCTCTGTCATCTGAAAAATGTCAACAAGCTAGTCTGCCTGAGCAACTGGTCAAAAGAAAAGTAGACTTTATGAACTGGTTGACTCAAGTCACACAAGTTCACACTGTTTCAAGTAATCTTATTCAACTAAGAGTGTGAAAAGGGACTGTTCACTTTGTCTCTTCAAAGACACTATGGCATTCAGTCTCTTAAATAGGCTTACTCACTGTAGCATTCATTTGGGTAAGATGTTACTGTGCAAACAATTTACAGGCAAGCTGTTTAAAGTCACTTTGTAGCAGACGCTACTTTGTAACTGTTCTTTATGTGGTTGTCTGCTAATTAAGTCTGCAATTCATTATGGATGTTGTGGGCAATGCCAAGCACTCCCTGAGACTTTTTTACTTGGCAAATTAGGAGATTCTATTTCTAATTCAGAAATCATCAAAACTAAGCTGAGATGTTACAAAAGTAAAAAAAAAAAAAAGACTTATTCCTCTAACCAGTTTGTCATGCATTTCTTTATTCAAACACCACACATGTATTTGTTTTATCTCCTCCAAAAAATACAAGTAAATACTGGTATTTTAAACTTGATTAATCATGATTAATCACAGTCTATTATTGTGATTAACTCGATTAAATTTTTTTAATCGATTGACAGCACTAATCATGACACAAGCACAGGCCCTGTCCCTCCTCAGAAGTCAGATGTAAGGGTTTGTGGGGGTACCTGTGTGACATTATCCTCATCGGCACTGTTGTAGCGAGCCACGTCAGGTGAGACCTTGAACTTGGACTCTATGAAGCGGGGCTGTGCCTCTGGAGCACTGAAGCTGTTGGGATAGTAATTTGGTGCACCACCTGGTAGACAGAGAAAAAGAGGGACTGTGAGTGAATAAGTGAACAAAACACTGGTTAAACACTGGTGACCAATCACAACAATTGTAGTAGGCAGGTGAAAATAAGTTCAGACCATCCAACTAAATCCTGTACGTCTCAAGTCTCAGGTAGATACACATATTTCACTGGTCACTGCTCTGGACTGGTGATGGGAGAAAAGTTCATTAGTAGGCCTACAATAGGACTGTCAAGCTATGACAACCTCTGCACTCTTGCAGCAGAACTGAAAGGTGAAAAATGCAATCCTTTGCTGCATTCATCCATAGCAAACAGCCATTTTTCTGAACTATAAGTCCCACAATGTACCACAGGTCACTGGAAGATGGACACTACTGCACTGACAGCTTGTAAAGTTCCAAAAACCAGTGACATGAAGAAACTCTTGCTGACCTAGCCATCCCTACCCTCCATAGAAAAACTCATTTGTTCTGCCTCTGTGGGATTCCAGTTATTGTCAAGAGCAGTCCTTTGATTGATCAGCACCAGTCACTGGTTGACAGCCTACAGTAGCTCCAGCCATTACCAGCTTTATGGAACCTCACTCTCCTGTCACTGCTCTTAAGCTGCTGTGATAGGGCTGGCGGAAATGGGGGCTCCTCACCCTGGTTGTCGAACATACACATGGGCCCATCCCTCTGGTAGTTAGCCACACGGGCTCTGAATGGGCAGTTGACGGGCAGCTGGAGGTAGTTGGCACCCAGGCGGTGCCGATGGGTGTCCGGCTACGAGAAGAGGCGGCCCTGCAGGAAGTTAGAGATGACGGGTTAGGGGGAAAGCAAATTGTAGAGAAGTGAGTTGGTTACGTGCGTGTGCTGAAGACATGACTTACCTGCAGCATCTTGTCGGGGCTCGGCTCGATGCCTGGGGGCATGTTGCTGGGGTCAAAGGCCAGCTGCTCCACCTCAGCAAAGTAGTCGACAGGGTTGCGGTTGAGAACCATCTTGCCCACAGGGTTAAGGGGGTATTCCTTATGGGACCACACCTAGAACATAGGGGAGAAAGGGAGACCAAACACAACTTATACTGACCACTCAGACTTCACTGTCCAGTCCAAGGTGATACAAGATTGAAGTCATTACACCTTTAATCAACTATTGTAACACCAAAAAAAAAAAAATCACTAATGTACTGCAATGAATAAATGCAACAGTAATACTTATTTTCATGGCCAATGAATTGTCATCCTCTTGTGGTCAAACTGAAACATTACACAAATACTAAATTCAGTGCCAGCAACAGTACCTTGGTCAGGTCAAATGGGTTCCATGGGAACTTCTCCGCCTGCTCAAAGGTCATAACCTGGATGTAGAAAGTCCAGGTGGGGAAGTTGCCATTGGAGATGGCGTTGTACAGGTCTCGGATGGCATAGTCGGGGTCAGTGGATGCTAGACGCTCTGCGTCTTCCGGCCTCAGGTTTTTAATGCCCTGGTCAGTCTGGAAAGGGCAAAGGCCACATTAAGTTGAACTCTGAAGTTCTCGGAACTCTGAACTCTGAAGTACTGAAGTTACATGCATTACTTAAACACAGCCATAGAACATTAAGACACAGCCATACTGAAACCGTCGACTGACACATTCAGCCTGCAGTATGGACACCATTTACAGCATTGAGAGTTCAAACACACACACGCCCCTCAAAGCACCGACACCCAGCCAATAAAACCAACACCCTAGTGACCCAGCACTGACACTCACAGATTCTACACCAGAGGCACATAGCAGCAACTCCACACTGGCTTAAATTGAATGGAACTGAGCGGAAGCACAATGTGTCACCTTGTAGTGGAACTTGCAGTAGACTGGATGCCCTTCTGCATTGATCAGCTTGAAGGTGTGGGAGCCGTAGCCGTTCATGTGGCGATATCCATCGGGAATACCACGGTCACTGAACAGGAAGGACACCTTCAGAGGAGGGCGGAGTGTTACTACATAATTGATAACGAAGAATTCTGACAATCTGTTCCTGGACACAATGTCCAAACTTGGGTGCACAGAGGTCTATGTGTGGTTGCTCAGTTCAGAGGGGGTGCTGCTGTACCTGGTGCAGTGACTCTGGCCGCAGGCTCCAGAAGTCCCACACCATGTCCGGGTCCTTCAGATGTGTCTGGGGGTTGCGCTTCTGGGAGTGGATGAAGGATGGGAACTGCAGACAGACAGACAGACAGGGACATGGACATGATCACAAATCTCTCAGGACAGTTGCTGTAACTAGATGCAGACAGTGCTGGAATGAAGCCCCTGCTGTTTGCCCATGGGCAAATGCAGCCATGAGACCTTTGGGCACTGAAGCACTCAGTCTTAAGATACACTCTGTGTGTGGCTGTATGTGTGGGTATAACTCACCAGCAGGGCATCCCGGATGAAGAAGATGGGTGTGTTGTTGCCAGTCAGGTCCCAGTTGCCTTCTTCAGTGTAAAATTTAACTGCAAAGCCACGGGGGTCTCGCACTGTGTCCGCAGATCCAGACTCCCCAGCTGCCACCCAGACGCACACAAGCAGTTAATGTGATGGAGCTGACAAGAGTGAAAACTGCACATAGCTATGCTTCAACCTTTATTACATTTCATAACAGGTTTTAAAACAGGTCAACTCCTTAAATGGCTCCAAGGGCTGGTTTCTGAAAGGATCATCTGTTGTTTACTTTCAAAATATCTAAAATTATCTTCAAATCATCATGTAGGTCTAACTGGCACTTATTGAACAAGGTTTTCAATGAAAAACTAACTGTATGTAATCAATATGTGAAAAGGAATAAAAATTCAGTCGGTTACACCAAGCAAGTGTATGTTACAAGCCAGACTTATTAATCCTTGAGACATCCAATCAAGCACTTTCATCTGGCTTTCTCCATTTTTTTTTTTTAATTACAGCCACCAAAATGCACCCTTTAGAATATTGTAACCAGTGACAGCTGCTGAGTCTGCTGTATCTAGCGGTGGGAGGGGGTGGGAGGGCTGTCATGGTGCACGCCCACTACAGCTGAAGGTTAAAGACAGACAGCTCTGTTTCCGGGCCAACAAGCGATACACTGCACACTGCTGATGGTGCCAGTCAAGCCAGGGTGGCACGGTCTCCGCTGAGATCTTATGCAACAACTGTTTTGTTTGGGGGGGGGTCATCTGTTAGGAGAGCTTTAGCCGGACTTGTGTTCAGAGTGGTGTGGTGAAACAGTCCAATGGGATCACGATCCAGGACTGGTAAACAGCACTTTGGCAGACAGCACTGCACTTAGGTCCCAACAATAAGAGACCTCTTACAAAATGCACTTACAAACTCAACCATCGTCTTCACTCCTTTTTTTAATGTGTAGGTGTGGTGCTCTTTTGAAATGGGAAACAAACTAGCATAATTTTGATGTTGCCTGTGTACAACACAGGCAAAGCACTAAATATTGAACTTCAGAGGGAGCACAGGGACAGGGACAGGACACGTCTTACCCACAGTGGAGAAGCGGACAGCGATGGGTGTAGTCTTGCCCACGTGTTGAAACACCTTGGCCTTGCAGAAGCGGGTGACATCATGGGTGACCTCAAAGTACCCAAATGCTCCTGTGAAGAGAAAGAAGAAGGTCCATAGTCAAGTGCATTTCTGTGCTACAGTTCAATTGATGCCCACTTCAGGTCAAGGAACCTCACTGCAAATTGTTTTTTCTCCCACACTGCTTCCATTTTCATAGCGCAGAGACACCCACACACACAGAAACTGACCCCCACCTCCCAAACAAAGATGATTGAAATGTAAAAAGTTTTTCAATGTTCCTCAGCCTCAGGGGTGGCCAACAAGACCAAGAGTAGGAGCCAGAAGTCAATAGTATCATTGTCAAAGGGTCACAGAAATTACTTCAATTGTGCATACCCAATTCATTAATTTTCTTTCCTTTCCAGAAATCAGTTTGTTTACATTCAACACCAGGGGAAGGTGATGGAATGAATACACACATGCAGAACAGCTGATAAGATTAAAGGGGTAACCTAAACAGTGCTTGCTCAAGGGAACATTGTTTGTCTGCGCTGTAATAGCCTTTTACATTTCACAGGACTCAGCAATTCCTACACGCATTTATTGGTGTTCTTCACAAAATTACAAAACAGACCAATTGCATGTGTGTGCTTGTGCATGCAAAATTTACAGGATTATGTTAGCAATAACCTGACCTCCAGACCAGCGCACAAATGCAATTTCCCCAATTAGTTAAGCACATAAACCCCCCTCACATGATAAAATCCTGGATTAATCCTGGATAAAATCGTGGATAAGATAAATCTGTTGGCCTATTTGTTTTGACCAACACTATATTCTGATGTGCCAACCTCTGTATGGAGTGGATGCTTCTGGGTCCTGTACGCCTTTAAATGAGTGAATCCACACAAAATCAGTATGCATCAGATCAGATGCCAATCCACAGAGCCTTGATCCAAAAAGTAATTCCTATGCCACTGCTTTGTTCCTTACAATCCCCACAACAGGCATAAAACTACGTCCAAGTACGTCTTGAGTTTGAGCCGATGGACCCACCAGCTCCCTTAGCGTGCACCACTCGCTCTGGGATTCGCTCGCGGTCAAAGTGCGCCATCTCGTCGGTGAACACGACGTCCTGCACGAGCAGGGGTCCTCGGGGACCCGCTGTCTGCTCGTTCAGCTTGTCCCCCACCGGAACGCCGGCCCCGGTCGTCAGCGTTTCCGGTTTCTGTCGAAAATACAAAAGTGAAGGCTTTCCATCAGACGGTCAGGGGGGCGCGACAATATCCTCCTTTACAGTCACTTAGGCCTGTGGTACAGAAATTCCTTTTTCATCCTGCTCTTTCTGCCACACACTGTAGTACAATACACAAAGCTGGGAACAATGGGAAACGTTCTCAAAATGTTCGTTAAATCATAAAAAAATACTTTCGGGACTTCAATCTGTGTACCTGTGACCTGTGTACCTATTATTATATAACGTGGGCTCAGACCGAGGGTCAAAGTTCAAAATAAACCACATCAAGGTCATCAACAAACACTGACTATTGCCTGGCATTCACGCCTGTCGTTGAAAGCGACATGTGCACCAAATATTAATACAAACAGCTCTTCCAAACAGATGCTGCTAGCTACAACTGTAAACGTTGTCACCGTGTAGTTAGATAAAGTTAATGCAGACGTAGTACAAACTCTTGTGACATTCTATGCAGCTGTTAATAGTTCATGTGTTCTAATAAGAACGCAGCTATAAATCTCAAACAATTGAGTACCCAACACCAGTAACAAATCTAAAAAAGCCTTTACAGCAATCCATTTATGGAGATCTCATTCTGATAGGAACAACTAATGACTATCGTTGCCGTTTAGTCAAATTAAACGCTGCATGACAGTTTGCAGCGTAGCGAGCTAATCGACCACGTCGATAATTCTCCGTCACTGTCAAGGCAAATTAAAACTAAACTACCAAATTTCTACTGCACACCCTACACAGATGAGTGTTTTGCATTTGGTAAACCACTGGCAAAAAGTTGTGGTTTCAATGCATACGAATTCGAAAAGACTGCAGCCTGCGTAGCAAGCTAGCTAGCAAAGGCAACTTCCTCGATACTGCACAACCTTAAACGACCTTTCGCCTACCAACACACCGAGCGGCCTATTTACGTGCAGCTGGCTAGCCACCCGATATGCTTCCACAAAACCGCACTTATATGACTTACCTGGGAACCTCTACTCTCCTTCCACAATTTCATTTGATCAGTTGCCTTATCTCTGTTATCAGCCATCCTGACTGTGCAAAGCAGCTACTTGCAACCTTTTCAGCGTTTTTAAGCTAATGCACACAGCTCACAATCCACTCTGTGCAAGTAGTCGCTTAAGTTGTTCATGTACAGCCCTTTGGTGTCTAAACCCCTCCCCGTATACTGTTTTCGAGATCCTATTGGCCGCTTGATAATGACACTGACCTACTTTCTGACGCAATGACGTAGCAAAAAACGCTTTTTCATCCGTCGATGGCATTTTCTGGAAGACGTCAATAAATTACTAGCTGCAATCACAACTAACAACACCACATCTGAAGCAAATTAATCGTTGCGTCATTTTTTTATTTAAAACAATATTTGAACACAATACTTATTTTTTCCCGGCACATCCATTACAAGAATTGTAAAATTTCATGCACTTTAAAATTGTTTTTATTCGTCGGTCACAAAATGTGGAAATGCACACTGAAAATGAAGATATTGCTTCAATAACGGTAGATTTGGCACAGGATGAAACATATTGAAGTCACATTAAAATCTAAAACGTTGAGATTTTGGTGTACATGTTTAAATGCAGCAGCATGGTTAAACAGTAGCTTGGTGCCTAGCACAGCACATAGGTTAGATGCCAGAATAAACACAATAGTCAACGTATATTTGGTTAGTAATGTAACTAATATGTCATTTTCTTTTCCAATAATGATCTTATAATCACTTTCCAAAATGAACAGTTATTTAGCTTTTTACATTTGCAAATGAATACATAAATGCAGAAGTGTAATTTATGTGTTCCTGAAGTCAGGTTTTGGGTATATAGAGACATTTTGTTAAGTTAAAACGTCTGTTGAGGCAGAGAGCAAATCAAAACAAATATGTTTTAAGACATGAATTCACATTCTGTTGTGTAAGAAAAGAAAACATTATTGCCTATCTATTGTATGATGTGCACTGGATTCATATATCTTATTTTAATATAGTTATTTTAATTAATTTTGGCAACAGGGAAACTGGTGTTCTTCATGCCTGTCTCAGAATGAAAACCACCCTTAGAACAGTCTCCAACTGAGAGATAAATAAAGACTGGCTTTAGCCATGCATCCCATTTTAAAAAAAATTACTTTGGACATAATTAGTTCTAACACTAAAAATAAATGACTTTCAAAAAAAAAAAAAAAATGTCATAAATAATCATTCTGAGTGAAAACTGTACAACAAAACAATAAAATAATAATAAAAACAACAACAGCAACAACTAACATAACACTCCAAATCTCTTAATGGAAGCTAAAAACTGAAAAGGCTTGTTTTCTTATTACAGGGGTTACCTGAAATCACAGTTTGACACTTTTTATGACATGATGTAACATGTAACATTATGCAATGTATAATTATGTATATTACACATGCTTTATCTGAGGGTGTTCATGGAAATTTGGCCAGCCTGAAGTTGAGATTGATAAACCTGGATTAAAGAACCTGGATTTTTTCCCTTTTTTAACAGCCCAGGATATCAGACATGTTCTCAGTCAAAGACACACCCTTACCAAAAGCATCTGTACCTAAACTTCTACAAGATACATTTAAAGATCTGATATAAAACTCATTTTGACTTCTGCCCATACTCTTTTATAATACCATATGTACTGTACAATGGGTTTCAAAAGACAAAAAAGAGCAGTTTCCTGAAAAAATAAGCTCTTTTCCCTCCCCAGTTTTTTTTCCATTCTCGATCCCCAGACGGAATACTAAGACAATAGGCACCATGCAGAAATAACTGTGACTATGAGGGCAAGGGAGATGGGGTTAGTTGCGACGCAGCGGGTGCCACATGGAAACCGGTTTCCTCAGTGTGGCTAGCATCTGGTTCCAGTGGGTAATGCCCATGCCGCTGGCCTCGGGGCCGATGATCACGTGACCCACATTCTCCCCTCGACCATCGTCGGTGTACTCTGCCACCGTGACCCTCAGGGAGAGGTCCTGCAGGGGAGGCGAAGACACACAGGTCACTGTCTTAAGGGGGAGACCACCACCCAACCTCACGAGGTGCTGGGGTACATTTTTGTGGACTCTGTCAGAAGTATTATTTTTGACCAGAAATATGATGATCCTGATATATTTCTTAAAAACACAGACACAGACACAGACACAGACACACACACAGACACACACAGACACACACACACACACACACACACACACACACACACACACACACACACACACACACACAGGCATAGACATATACACAAACCCATTTATTTGTAATAACTGGTCATACAACAGGATGAAACGGGCAGCTAGGACAGAGACATCAACATTTTATCTTACACATACAATGTGTATTGTATGTATAATTGGAGATTGAAATTGATTTGTACTTTTTCAGTAAAAGCTTGCAACATGTTGAAAATGATGCCACTTTTGACTGAACGGACAAAGCATTTAGAAATCTGCTTTGTACATCCAAACAAACACTGTCCCTGGGTTTGATATTCTCATTGAAATAGCCCTAGAGGCCCTCTGAGATTGATTGTCTGATCACTGTCACCTGCAACACAATGGCTGGCACCGAGAAAATCATGGCTTCATTAAAAATGGGGTTTGTGTCATCCCTCTTCATTGAAGTCTTTTTCTTGCTGATCTTCCTGCCATCCTGGAGGAGGTACACTTTGACAAACGGATCTGTTTGCCAAAAGAGAGAGAGAGAATTCTTTATTGGCGGGGGAGTTTCTTTCCTCCAAGGGGAAAATAATGAGTCAGCCACTCCGTTCAACTGACAGGGACTCGTGTGCTTAAAATACACAGCTCATGAAAGCTTTATAAAGTCTGTTACCATGTCTCACTCAGACAACAATGCAGCACACTCTCCCACACACAACCAGCACCACCTATTCCACTGTTCTTGGATTTCATAAAACATTTGCAGCGAACACAGAATTTCATTTTGCAAGTTTGTTATCACATAGTTATCTCTGCATTTTTAAAAAAACAGGATGTACAATTTAGGATTTTGGCATTTAAAAAGCAGAAATATTTTCACATCACGAGATTCAGAAATCAGGATTTTGACATCTTACATTAAATACATAAATATCATAGGGACTCATTAAAAATCATTATGCTTGTATGGTTGTAAATCTAGAGAACATTATTTTGGCTATCCAGAGATACTTCTCCAGTGATGTCAAGACAACAAACCCCAAGAGTATTATTCTGTGTTGTTTCTTGTTTTCATGATGCATTTTCAGTGTGACAGCAATGGAGGCCTCACCTGCCGTGGTCTTGCCATTAGTCCAGACTAGGTTTTTAGCTTTGGCCACCACCACGGTGAGGCGCTCAGCTGTGGGAAGGTAGCTAAGAGACAGCAGGATTTCCCCAACAGCATCCACTGCCTTCAAGAGAACAAGGACAAGGTGGTTATCAGGGTTTGAGAACAAATATTTGACTATAAGATCGCTCATGTTCAATGGACAAGTATTAGACTGATTGTCAATAAACAAAGAAGTGAGGGAAAATAAAATCTTTCTGCTCCTTCAGCAATGCACAATCATGATGTTATCACATACGATCGCCAAATGCTCTTGGATTTACGGAACATTTCAGCGGATTTCTACGCAACAGATAATTTAACGGAGGACTTACCTGTGGAGGTACGGAGAGACAATGGAATGCAGCAGGGGCAGGGGTGCCCATCCCCCGATCAGAGCCAGCAGGCTCCGGGGAAGAGGTGCAAATGACCCCGCAGGTGGGGGTCACGAGGAGGCCTACTAGTTAGATCACGCCGGAGGGGATGGAAACCTGCCCTACCTAGCATTCTCCTGGCCAACGTTCAATCTCTGGCGAGCAAGACCGACGAGCTGAACTGTCGTATTGCCTCACAACGGGACATTAGGGAGTGTTGTGCCATGATTCTAACAGAGACGTGGCTAACCTCCATGATACCTGATGGGGCAGTGCAACCACAGGGATTTTCTTTGTTCCGGACTGACAGAACAGCTGAGTCCACGGGGAAGAACAAAGGTGGGGGCGTCTGCTGCTTGGTTAATAACAACTGGTGTACGGGCGTTCAGGTCCTTTCACAACGCTGCTCACCTAACCTGGAATTACTGGCAATCAAGTGTCGCCCTTTTTACCTACCAAGGGAAATCTCTGCTATTCTCATGGCAGCGGTTTACATTCAACCACGAGCCGATGCTCATGCTGCATTGAGCAAGAGATTAGCAAACTTCAGAATCGCTACCCCGAGGCAGTCCCCATCATTGTGGGTGACTTCAACCACTGCAACTTAAAAAAGGTAATGCCAAAATATTACCAACACACCTCTTGCTCGACAAGAAATGGACACCAGATGCATGTGGCAAGGACTGAGGGCCATCACCGACTACAAGGGGAGCTCAGGAGGAGTCATCAACACTGACCCCGCCCTACCAGACAAGCTGAACTTGTTTTATATTCGCTTTGAGAGGGAGAACTCTGAGCCAACCATCAAAATGGCCATCCATCCAGAGGACTACGTACTGCAACTGTCTGAGTCCGAGGTCCTTAGAACCTTCAGGAGGGTGAAAGCGGGGAAGGCAGCTGGCCTGGATGAAATTCCCCCCCCCCCGGGTCTTCAAGACCTGTGCGGACCAGCTGGCTCCTGTGTTCACAGACATCTTTAATGAATCACTGCAGCAGTCTGTCGTCCCAGTTTGCTTCAAAGAGACAACCATTGTGCCGTTACCCAAGAAGACCAGGGTAACAGGCCTCTATCGTCCAGTGGCTTTAACACCCACAGCCATAAAGTGCCTGGAGAAGTTGGTCATGGCACACATAAACAATATTATCCCCGACTCCTTGGACCCACTACAGTTTGCATACAAACCAAACAGGTCCGTGGGCGATGCCATCTCCCTGACACTACACACTACCCTGGAACACTTAGACAGGAGGGACGCCTACGTCAGGCTGTTGTTTATTGACTACAGCTCAACACCATCGTTCCCTCCAAGCTGGTCCTGAAACTGAGGGACCTGGGCCTGGGCACCCCCATCTGCAACTGGACTATAGACTTCCTGACAAGCAGGCCTCAAGTGGCAAGGACTGGTAACAACACCTCATCCACTCTGGTCCTCAACACCGGAGTGCCGCAAGGCTGCTGCCTCAGCCCACGGCTGTACTCTCTGTTCACACATGACTGCACAGCCATACACAGTAACAACTGAATCATCAAGTTTGCAGATGACACTACAGTTATTGGTCTAATAAGCAACGACGACGAGATGGAGTACAGAGATGAGGTAGCCCAGCTGACACAGTGGTGCAAGGACAACAGCCTTGCACTAAACGTCAACAAAACTAAGGAGCTCATCATAGACTTCAGTAACCACTGAGGGACCCACTCCCCCATCAACCTAGACGGGACACCGGTGGAAATTGTCAGTTGCTTCCGTTTCCTGGGCCTACAGATCTCCGACGACCTAGCGTGGACCCACAGCACGGAGGTCATGCTCAAGAAAGCACACCAACGCCTCTATCCCCTACGGTGCCTTAGGAAATGTGGCATAAGCACACGATGGCTTGTGAACTTTTACCGTGGCACCATAGAGAGTGTTCCCACAGGTGGTATCACTGTGTGGTATTGCAATACCACTGTACAGGACAGGAAAGCCCTCCAGAGGGTCGTGAGGACAGCAGAAAAGATCATAGGGTGTGCTCTTCCATCCATTGAGGAGATCTTTCGGACCAGGTGTCGGAGCAAGGCCGGCTCCATCATACAGGACTACAATCACCCTGGGCACCAACTGTTCTCCCCCCTGCAGTCCGGTCATCAGTACCGCAGCATTCGTACCAGGACAAGCAGGTTCAGGAACAGTTTTTACCCACAGGCAGTGCGCCTACTGAAGTGTTAATTGCTCAATTACTGGACTCAAAATTACACTGGGAACTCGGCTACACAGCATGCAGGCACTCTCACTGTACTGTACTGCTCTGGTCACTTACCATTTGTTATGTATCATTATACTGCACTGTACTGCACTGGCCACTTCATCATCATCATTTATCATTATACCTTTCATTATATTGTTGCATAAATATCACTTTTTTTTACTTTACCACCTTATTGTTAGTATTTATTATGCCATTACCAACCCATTGTTAATATTGATTATGCTGTTATTATCTGCACTTGGTCACTTTACCACATTTTAAAATTTAGAAATTATGTTTACAATTTATGTTTAGAAGTTTAGAATTATGTTAGGAGTGTTACTGCGGGAGTGAGTGGGGAGTAAGCATCCCATTGTACTTGTTACATATGGCAATAAAGAATCTTGAATCTTGAAGAAGAGCCTGTGACCCCTGCACAAGACTGACATATTGTTTCACTGACAGATGTAATTAATTGTCCTGCCTACAAGTGAGTGCACCAAACTAAGAAACCCAAAAGTGGCACAAGTCAGACCTCCCAAATTGGTGAAGCACAGTTGAAGTGACTGACCCTTGAGATCTCCCCATGGACCAGCCCAGCATTCCTGGCTCATACAGCCACCATATCCACAGCAGTGGATCATTTGACCTTTATGCTTATTAGTTTATTTTTACTTAAAAAAACGATTGTACAGAGGTGACAGTCCAACTCCCAGTGTTGTGTCTGTTGAGGGAAAAGGGGAAAACAAAAAACCAAGTACAACCAACCAAACCATGTTCAACCCAGACTAGATGAAGAGAGGCTCACTGAATCCACTTCAGGGTACCAACAGGGAACAGGTGATCCAAAAATGCATGTCTGAGTCCCAGTGAAAAGCAGGTAAACACTGCAGACCCAGACAAAATGCTCTCTCCTGGTCTCATGACACACAAAAGGAACAACTTCCATACTCCAAAACCAATCTGCATATGCCACCAACGTCTGTCCAGTTACAGTTTCAGCACCATAGGTTTGGATCTCCTCCTCCTTTGGTCAGCGGTTTATTTTTATGCTTACCTGGAAGGGAGGCTGCCTCGAGCTACGTGCTGACATCAGCAGCATGTTCCGATTCAAAGAAACAAAAACAATGAAAGATGTGCAAAAGTGATGTATCTGTGATCCAACCCTAACACTATCTCTTTGCATGAATCATTATTCACACAGAAGGACCTGGGACTTAAAACTGTGCTCAGGAAAGAGAGGAATTTGATTATTCAAATATATACAGTGGTCCCCCCTTATCCGCGGTTTCAGTTACCTGCGGTCAACCGCAGTCCGAAAATATTAAATGGACAATTCCAGAAATAAACAATTCATAAGTTTTAAATTGCACGCCGTTCTGAGTAGCGTGATGAAATCTCGCACCGTCCCGCTCGGGACATGAATCATCCCTTTATCCAGCGTATCCACACTGTATATGCTGCCTGCTACCCGATGTACAGTATG
The DNA here is from genome assembly GCA_019176425.1 of Megalops atlanticus. NCBI lineage: Eukaryota > Metazoa > Chordata > Actinopteri > Elopiformes > Megalopidae > Megalops > Megalops atlanticus. The sequence goes on from CM032881.1 coordinate 34,567,966, forward strand.
TATAGGAAAAAACATAGTATATGTAGGGTTCAGTACTATCCGGGGTTTCAGGCATCTGCTGGGGGTCTTGAAACATGTCCCTCGCAGATAAGGGGGGACTACTGTATTTGTGTCTTATGCCTGAAAATGGGGATATATCTGTCTATGTCTTATGTCTGAAAATGTGAAATCTGGAATTGTATGCTTTGGCAATATCAGACTTACCTTGTCATGCCAATAAAGCAGTTTGAATTTGAATTTAGGGAGAGCCATACAGAACAGTGAAACATTAGATTATTCCAAATCCTAGTGCAAGAGGGGAGTAACTGGATTGCAGCCAAGCCTTACCCCAGAGTGACCCTGTCTGCATACCTTGTTGACATCCTGCAGGTACAGCCAAGCATTGAAGGGTCTGATGGAGAGGTCCAGGTCAGAGAGCTTCAGCTCCGCCGTACCAGCACTGATGTTCCGCTCGTCAGCGTCAATGCCAAACGCTGCAAAGCGCAGGCTGCCCTCATCCAGGGCAGCCGGATCCAAGGGCACCGAGAACCGCTCGTCAAACGTCACTGTGAAAGCGTTCCTCTGGACCTGTTCCAAGACCACAGGGGAAGAAACCAGGGGTTAAATTGGGCCGGGGCTGTTCGGGGCTCAGCCCCGGCACATAGACCTACGCTCTTCTATGTCATCAGGGGACGCTCAGCCTCGCACATCTTCAACAATGTATATATTTTTACACTTTTCTTGTTCTTAATAATTCAAACAGTGACTGAAACACGTTTCCTTGATAGCTGTAGAGAACATAAAAGGGGTGATGTAAGAACTTGCGAACATCAGAACTTTCACGGGGTTTCCCTTTTTTCTGTCAATGGGTTTCGTTACCCTTTCGCACGTAACTTATTTTTTATGGTATGTAGTGCGCGTGTTAAGTTATGGTTTTCAGTTAGCATTTGCTATATTTTTAAATGTTAATTCGCTGTTTCCTCAAAGCTAAAATTAGCTAGAATTTTTCCAATCTAGTTTTCTAATCGCACCGGTTTTAGCATACGTGCTAAACGGCTAATCACACCGGTGTGACCGTATGCGCAAAAGGGTTAAAAGCTACCTAGCAGATCAGCAACCTCAGTCACTTGTCAGTCAGTCAGACAGCACAGATGGCAGAGAGATAGGTGGATGGCAAGGTAGGGAGAAAAATAGGTCAGAAACTGACACGTTTAATAACAGAATGTAAATTGCTCTGATATTCTGCTTAATGTTACAATTTTACTAAATGATAGTTTAACGTTAACGTAAGATAGCTGGCAAGCTCTAGTTCGAGTTAAACTGTCAATCAAGCTGGCTCATATTGAAATCTCTCAGCTTTGTCAGGACAATCGTGGTTTAAGCAGAATATCAAGGCAACTCCAATTACACCATGTCTAGGTAATAGAGGCTAGAGACTTTAGAAAGTCATGGAATTTGACTGTGTTCTCTGTGATGGAATTAACTGTAATATTAGCCTACCGTTTCCACTATGTGCATTGATGTAGAAGTTAAAATTCGTCTATCTAGCTAGTTGGGATAATGTGTCTTCAGTGAGTACACATGTAGTTGCTTCTCCATTTTTTCACTTTTCTATCTATAGATTATTGTTAGCAAGACTGCAAGGAAATGGTGACTGAAATTTTATGGGACTTTGAAAAGTCATGAAAAGGTCTGGAAATTTGAAAAGGCGTTGGCAGCCTGTGTATATTGTAATATTGTAAGATGTAAATTAATTCCAGTTTAATGTAACTATTAAAAAGACTGTTCTATTCAATTTTTTTCTAGTATTATTCTCTCCTTTAGTGGTAACAACACCAGTGCACTTACAGAAAGATTTTATTGTCATCAGCTGTAGTTTTGCACACTGCCAACAGTATCTAGAATGACTTTGATTAGCATTTTAGTGCTCAGAGCAGAGGGTTGCCTTGCCTTGTTATATTTTAATTACAGTTTGTCAAATGATATCAATCAGATTTTGTAGTCTGTCAATTCAGTTTTTAATTAATTCAATTTAACTCAATTCAGCTTTTAATTACAATACTCCTATAACAGTTCAGTCCTCTTTAAAGGACACTAACCAAAAAACTGGTTTATAGGTGTTCTTGACAGTCACCTATGGCAATATGGGGCGCCAAATGTAACAGACCTTTTTCGTGGACAGAATGCCTTCTGTGCTACGAAATGGATGATTCTGTGCTACGAAACGCATAAATTCATTACGAAACCATATAACACCGTAACTCCTTTTGTCCACGAAAAACACAAACTCATTAGCATTGTGTCCACGAAATATTGAAGAGAGCACATACTTTCGTGCACAGAAAACAAAACGGATAATTCCTTTCGTGCACTGAATTGACCGTCGTGCTTTTCATTTTGTGGACAAAAGGCGGAATGCACTTCGCACTATGTGGAAAAAAGAAATTCATTTTGTAGACGAAAGTAATTCTGTCCACGTAATAGATGTCCTAGGCCAGCATTTATGCTTTTGTGGCACGAAATGCAAAATGCGCAATACTATCATCATTCCGTGCCATCGAATGTTCATTTTGTCCGCTTAACTGTTTTGCTATATTACTGAAAGTATGATGTGCACGAAAGGGATTTAGCACAATATATTCCGTGACTCCGCAGTTACAGAAGGCATTCCATCCACGAAAGCAAAGGCTGCTTGAACTTTCGTAGACATCAATATTTCGTGGACACAGTGCTAACACGTTTGTGTTTTTCGTGGACAAAATGCGTTACAGTGTTACATGTTTCATGATGAATTTATGCGTTTCATAGCACAGAAGGCATTCTATCTATGGAAGCAAAACATTGATGTCTATGAAAGTTCAAGCAGCCTTTGCTTTCGTGGACGGAATACCTTCTGTAACTGACGGAAGGCATTCCGTCCACGCAAGCAAAACACTGATGTCTACGAAAGTTCAAGCAGCCTTTGCTTTCATGGACGGAATGCCTTCTGTAACTGCGGAGTCACTTAATATATTGTGCTAAATCCCTTTCCCTCATGTGTCTGTCTCGAGCTTTTCACTATTGTTTTTTTCTTCCTTCAGCATTAATGAATTGACATTGAATTGTTTTGTTATCTTTCTTTCTGTCTTTGTGGCATTTCTTGTTTCTCATGTAGGCTCTTGGCCAGGTTGTTACTATAACTGAAGGTGTCTGGTTAGATAAAGGTCAAACAAACAACTGTTGTCAGAGAGCTTGTGAGGAGATGAGTGCTCCGTAGGCTTCTTTCTCATGTGTTGGTTACTATAAAAGACAACCCAGTCTCAAGAAACATGCCCATTTAAATGAAGATTGTCATTATTGCATCATAATGTATATCATAAAGTGAAATTACTGGCATTGCATTTTACTGGTGAGAGTGTGAGTTTGGTGCTCAGCATGCAAAAGAGGAGAAGGCATGCTGGCCACTCACCCTGGAAACGCCCACATTGAGCTCCTCAGGTAGCAGCGTGACCCGAATGAAGCAACCTGGGAAGTCACCCTCCTCCTTCTCCAGCAGGTCCTTGCCCTGCAGCAGTGTGATGAACAGCACGCCCGTCCGGGCTTCGTACTCCAGTGTCACCTCCAGCTGGCCCACAGTAACATCATGGCCAAAGTTGTTGGCGATTGAGGAGATGGAGCTGAGTGAGTCAGTGGAGACAGAGCGGTTGAGTTGCAGTGTACCCGTGGGGTCTAGGTCCCGGTTCATCAGCTCCAGGGGCCCCAACTCCCGGAGCCCGTCCGGGGTGTCCCCTAGCTGCAAGCTGGGCTTGCGGCTCGTTGATGCCCTTTGGTTGTTGGAGGCTGCAACCCTCTGCAAAAAAAGCGCTTGCTCTTTAGTATCTTACATATACAGTGGAAACCGTTTATAGTGATCACGGTTATAGTGATCAACCGCTTATATGGATCAAAATGCTTGTTTAAATAATTTGCTTATAGTAATCAAGTAGTCCACTTACAGTGTTCATTTTGGGTCTTTTTATACATGACAACATATGGAAAAAATTAAAACTACGGTAATTCTTTTTTTTTTTTTTACTTTACTTTGATAGACCTACTTTGCCTTGCGGTAACCTGTCTGCTTCTGGCTAGCTACCTGAGGAATAAGTTTCATTTCAAACTCTGCTACCCCTTCGGCACTGATAGCCTACAGTTTATTTTCAGTTCTGTTAAAAATTGAGAAATGCACTGAAACCCCAGCCAAGCCATGTTTTAGCCTGTATTTGCACTACTGACGTTACTGTATTTTGTAAACCGCACAATACTTTTACATTTGAAACAGCTGTACTGTACTTTGAAAGAGTCAATAAAATTCAGTAAATAGTGACGCTGTCCGTTTCATTACTTTATATTCATGTAATAAATATACAAATGTCACTGCTGGTTAAAGATACAACCCAGACCCAGACGTCTTTAGCTACAGGACTCAGCTGCCCTTTTAACAAGTGCCTTTACCAGCTGAGCCACCTAGGAGCTCCAACCTTATTTTCATACCTTTTTCCCTTTATACAATTCTGTTTTGGAACCATCAATTGTACATTAGCCTCATTTCACCGCAATAACCCCTACACACTCGCAGGAGCACTGTAGCCAGACTAACACAATCACACTCCCATATCTCTTGCACTCTAAGTCACCCAGAACATTACCATGCAGTGGCCACTTATTGAAGGACAGGCCCTACTCCGCTTAGGTCATCTGAGCAATTCAAAGGTACCCGACAAATCATGGGGTTGCATGAGAGCTGTGAGATGATGTGAGAAATCCCTGGCTGACATGCCCACTCTTAACCCTGGTGGAACATCCCTGTGGAATCCTGGTCATTATCTGGAAATGACGCAAGTGCTTTAGAACCTGGGCCATTGGGCCCAGCTCTTTATTAACAGCCATTGCATGGACTATGGGTAAGACCAACCTGAGGTCAAATCAGTGTCCATGTGAAATACTGTGAATAAATGAATGAAAGAAGAAGCATCAATGCATATCTAGGGACATAGGCTAATTTTCTGTCCCTGAGTCTCCAAACAGATGTCACATTCCCCTGATTTGGGCCAAAGGTGTGCTTACCTTTTGTCTCACTTCCGAGTAAGAGGTCCCATATTTTTGCTGCAGGTAGCGGTAGTCATAGTTTGGGAAGGGGGAGGGTGCAGGGAAGGCTCCTGACTTCCACAGCTTCCAAAGGTTGACCCCCACTACCCCCAGGAGCACAAGGAATCCGGCCACGTAGACCCCCACTTCCCAGGCCGGTGGGTCACGCATAACTGGAACGGAGAGCATGAACAGTCCACAGTAAATGAACAGGGAGAATGGTATCTACGCCTGTACAGTGGATATAAAAAGTCTACACACCCTTATGAAATTGCAGGTTTTGAAATGTAAAGACAGAAATAACAATGTAAATGTCAGACTTTTTCCATGTTTAATGTGATCTTCCAACAGACAAAAATCCAGAGAAAAAACAAATAGTTAATTATTAGGAACATTTTAAATAAAAAACTACAACACCCTGAGTGCATAAATCTGCACACCCTTTCATAATGGGGGCTCTAGCTATGGTCAAAGTTAACCAATCACATTCAAAATCATGCCTGTAGGTAAACAGCATACACCTGCCATCAATGAAAGTGATTCTGATTAAACCCAGATTAAAGTCAGCTGCTGCTGTAGGATTTGCTTGAATGTTTGGGGTTGCATCCTACTGGGAGAGCCATGGTCTGCAAAGAGCTGCCAAAGAAACTGCGAGAGCTAATTGTTGAAAGGAGAGGGATAAAAAAGAATATCAAAGAATATCGAAGGCACTGGATGTACCATGGAGCACTGTCAAAGCCATCATCAATAAGTGGAGAAAATGTGGGTCCACAGAGACATTGCAAAGATCAGGACAACCCTCCAAAGTTGATGAGAGGACGAGGAGAAAACTTATCAGGGAGGCTACCAAGAGGCCAACAGCAACACTGAAGGAGCTACAGGAATTTCTGGCAGGTACTGGTCACTCCTTGCATGTGACCACTATCTCTCACATTCTGCACATGTCTAGGCTATGGGGTAGGGTGGCAAGCTGGAAACACTTTCTTACAAAAAGGAACATCCAAGCCTGTCTAAATTATGCCAAAAAATTCATTCAGTCACACCAAACCCTGTGGGAAAATGTGCTATGGTCTGACGAGACAAAGGTTGAACTTTTTGGCCTAAATTGTAAAAGATATGTTTGGCACAAAGCCAATAAAGGTCATCATCCAAGGAACACCATACCGACTTTGAAACATGGTGGTGGTAGCATCATGCTTTGGGGCTGCTTGTCTTCAGCTGGGTCAGGGGCTCTTGTCAAGATAGATGGGATAATGAATAGCTCCAAATATCAAGATATTTTGGCACAAAACCTGCTGGCCTCTGTCAGAAAGCTGACGACAAAGAGGAATTTCACATTCCAACATGACAATGACCCAAAGCATGCATCCAAGTCAACCAAGGCATGGCTTCAGAAAGTCTTGGAATGGCCCAGTCAGAGCCCAGACCTCAATCCCATCGAAAACCTGTGGAATGACCTAAAGAGAGCTGTACACAGGAGATCCCTCAAAATTTGAAGGAACTTGAACTTTTTGCAAAGTGGGATAAAATTCTAAAGTCTAGATGTGCAAAGTTAATAGAGAGTTATTCACAAAGACTTGCTGCTGTAATAATTGCAATTGGTGCTTCCACAAAGTATTAGTTGGGCGGGGTGCACAGACTTATGCAATCAGGGTGTTGTAATTTTTACATTTATTTTTCCTAATAATGAACTCTTCTTTCCTTCTCTGGATTTTTGTTTGTTGGAAGGTCACATTAAAGATGGAAAGAGTCTGACATTTCTGTTGTTATTTCTGTCTTTACATTCCAAAAATCTGCAATTTATCCTTTATTTAAGCAGGAAGGTCCCATTGAGATACAATATCTCTTCTGCCAGGGAGTCCTGGTGTGTGTAGACTTTTTATATCCACTGTACACTGTAACAAAATCTGTTATTTTCCAAATGTATTTATTATCAAACATCCACACTGTAATAAAATGTATGGCATACTCTTGGCATGTCAGAGTAAATGCTTTCCCTGGGTTTCCTTTTCAAAGAGTTTCTGATGTTTTCCATAAATCTTCAAATTCACTACAAGGTCCAATTAGACGTGTCAAACACACCCACCCACCCACACACCCACACACACACACACACACAAATAAAGCAGAATGTAATTTTCCATGGAAGATAACTATACAAAGACGTATTGATTTGAAAGCATCACTGTGGAACTGACTGTAGAGCAGCACTTCAGTGGGGGCAAACTATTTTAGAGTGCTGTTGGTGTAGACTCACCGCTCAGGTGGTAGTCTGATATGTCCCTGCCCTTAGCTGAGGACATCGTGTGGCTGCCTGCCAGAAACAAAGCAGCCATTAGGGAATTGTTAAGCTTGGAGGAAAATAATTACTTTGCAGAAAGCTAAGAAATTCAACATCTCGCTGTTAGTCCTCATGCATTTCATTGTGAGCGCTTCAATGTCACTGACACACATTACCTGTTTACTTACTTTTGAAAAAGTTTTTTTCTGAAATGAGGAAACAATGCTGTCATGTAAATCGGTGTGGTGTTTCTGAGTTTTATAAAATGCACAATGACCTGGAGAGGGAGGGAGAACCTTACTGGAGGGTTCCTGAATTAGTCATACCCCACCTCCCCATAGCATCTGGAACTTGTAAGCTGTCTGCATCTCTAGACATGCTCTGGGGCTAAGACAGAGAGGGCTATTTTACACTAATTACTCCACAAAGGGAGAGGAAAAAAAAAACATTTCACTCTCCAGGAAAGTTTGCAAAGGCAGGGCAGCCCAATAAAGGGACTATGGCACACTGCAGCACACCACATCCTGGTAGACAGTGGCCAGGGGAGGGTCCTCTTCTTAGAGCAGACATCCCCGTCATTGACAAATGAGTGTGTGGGCAACGCCTCCCTCATCTTCTCTGCATGCTGTCTTTTCATCAGAAGAGTGACAAAGCCATAGGGGGACGCAGTGGCACTGAGACAGAAATATTCTTCCTTTGTCATTTTTTTCTGTTAAGCACAGCTGTGTATTCCCTCTCTCATTACCTTGGAATTTTCCATAGTGTTCAGTGATTACTGAGGCAGTATCCACGAGAAGCCAAATGCTGCCCAGCCTGAATCTCTGTCTGAAGGGCTTGTGGCGATAGCATCTGGTGCACTGAATTAACATGTTTGACCAATGCCCAGGGGCACAGATCAGAACTTTGAAAACTCAGTTGAGATGATTATTTTTTCTTCTTATGTTAGTTTGGGTTCAGACATCTGGCACCACAGTTGATTATGATAAAATTATGTAATCAGATTTGTGTGCATGTGTGTGTGTGTGTGTGTGTGTGTGTGTGTGTGTGTGTGTGTGTGTGTGTGTGTGTGTGTGTGTGTGAAATCAAGAGTTTTTAAAGGGGAACTGACATTCTCCTGCCACAAAACAGAGTAATTCTTCTAACTCATTGCACAGGACACCCCATTAACTCTGGACTTACCAGTACCAAGATTCTGAACTACACATGTTTACTTTTTGAAGTGTTTCCATTTCCATTCCACTTCCATTTTAAGTTATGCTATCCATTCAAATGTTGCTTTTTGGTAGACTATGAATAATATTGGATTTAATAATTTAATGTCATTCTTGACAAACTAAATGAGGTCATCTGTAACAATAATTTATTATAGTTATTATATGGTGAGGACAAATGTAATAATCACTATGACATTACAATGACGATGAGGACAACAATTATACTGATAAACAGTTTAATCGCACAACTCCAGACTTTGTAAACTGTCAAAACAACCTTCAGGGTGGAACAAGGGGGAAAGCAGGAGGACGTTGACCATTTTGTTATGTCTGTTCCTCAAAACCGACTCGTCATGGCTCATAGGGAAAACGGGCACAGATAAGGAGCCGAATGGTATTTGTGCCCTTCCAGTACGTTGGCAGTAAGGACAGAACATACCCGCGGAGGCAAGCTGAGTGGGCGGATGCCTGGCCCTTCGGTCTCACCTGAGCTGCGTAACGCTATGGCCTGCGCTAACCCTTCAGAAGAGGAGAGATTACGAACCTCGTCATGTGGTACGCATTGTCCACCGTGCGCGAGATGAAACAACGCAACAAGCTGAGCCTAAAGGCCGCGATTGGCTCGTGTGCATCCAGCTAAGAAAAACAGGAAGGCTCACAAACCAGCGATAGATATTCCATGGAAACGCACAGCGCCCGTCTGTTGAACAGCACACTGCCTGGCGTCGTTACAAAATTTAGCTGCACCGTGGGGGGCTGGGAGGAGAGAACTCTGTGCCCCTGAGCTGTGACTGCTGCCACATATTGCTCCTTTAAAGCAATGTGGTTGCTGCATTAAGCCTGAGAAAAATTAAAATGTGTACTTCCCTTTATTGGTCCTTCTGTGCTAAAACGCCGCTGATCAATAATAATGGATGCAGCGCAGCAGGGAGGCGAGTGTGCACTGTCAGCTTCTGCTTCTGTAGGAGTAAGGCTTGGGAGAATTAATAAATCAACTTTGCTTTTAATCTCGAGCAATGAGTCATAATAAAATTAACTGCCTCGCTGCCGTGCTGCCCGAGAAAGCTGCGCGCGCAGTATACTACCAGAATTGCTCTTCATTTATTTCAGTACCTGATATTGTTACTGACTCCTCGCCAGCTCCTGTCTGCTTGATGCTAACAACAGCAATGGTAACGTTTCTAGGCAGGCGAGTCGGGAAGGTGGGGGTAATCCGTTCACAGTTTTTAGAATATGACAGAATTGGATGAAAACTCACGGCACCCACGCATTTCTGCCTCGCTGACGCCATCGATCAAAATAAAATTGCAGTCCTACCAGCAATACATGAATTTCTTAATCCGTTTCATTAATAATTGACCGAGGTACTTAATTAAAATGAAAATCTTTCTTTATACTTAATTGTTATGAGACTGGTTCATCCCACGGCCCGCAATTAATACAACTGTTTCGTTTCCAGAGGTTATAATACTATGCTGCCGAAACCACGGGCTCTTTCATTCTCGATGTAATAGAGGGCACGTGCACGTTTGACACAGACGAGGTAGCGCGTGGGTGTTGGATTAAATAGCACTGGCTGGAGAATTCCTGAAGGCCCGTGTGCTGGACAGAGAAGCTTATTATAAGCATGAAGGGAGAGGGGAAAGACTTTTTGCACATAATACTGTTCATGGGAAACCATTACCTCAGGAAATCAACATTAAATTTCTTTACCGAACACAGTGGCCTTTCACGAGACAAAGTATTACAAATGTTCATGAAAGTCCACAAAAGCATTTTCTTGCTGTGTTTAAACACAAATATATGCAGCGGTGCTCTTTAGAATATACCAGAGATTTATTTTACAATTATTTAGTAATATAAGTATTCTGCTATCTTAATGTCATAATCGTGGAACACTTTAAATGTTCTTTATGCACAGAAAAAAGCCTTAATACCCTAAGCAACGATGTTATGCTAACTCAGGTGGTTGCTGAAGGAATGGGTCAACAGAACAGCACTCATCACATCTGAATGACTGATTAACCGTAGAAAACCATAAAAAAAAACTTTCACTGCTTCATTAATAAAAACGCAGCACGGCCAAAACAAACTCTTGGAGCGTGTGCCGACGGAACAGTTTTAAATGACCGTCAATCCACAATAATTCCTCAGCCGCGATGCTGCCGACGTGCAGTAGCCTATGCGATTCCCATCATTTACCCTTTTCATTGTTTCACAACATTAAAAGCGGATATTTGCAGCCTGAACCAAATACGAAACCAATGATACAACAGTACACAACCCACACGCTATGTCTAACACTGAATACAGATGAACTTTTATGCACTTTAACATTTGTATTATGTGGCCAGACGGATATTGTATAGTATATAGGGAATCAATCGTGCAGTCGATTGTTGCTGAGTGAATCGCGGCACCAGAGGAATTCTAGACCGCTGGGTTTAATCCATTAATTAAAATGCACACAAAAGCATAATGCTCCATAAAGAACTTAATCTCTTTACAGTCACAATCAGCCCACTCAGTGGCGTATGGCAAACGACGGGAAGATGCAAACACACCACTGCAACATTATTCTTAAGTCCTCAAAACGAACACCATTTCTTACAAAGGAGGTAAAGAAGCTGATCACTTGCATCAGTGGTAAATATTTAGGAAGCCGATACCGACGCACATAAAACGAGCGGCTGAAACTGCACTTACCTAATTGGAGTTTTTGTTTTTGTTTGGTGCAATGAGGGTGTGGGGGAAAACTCCACCAGCAACCCCTTTTTTCAGCTCATTTACGGTTCTCCATCAAACGGCACAGGTGCCTGGTGTTCCCCGGGAAATGGTGTACGACTTCTGGTTTTCTTTTTAAGCGCATCCGATCAAAGAGGCTCGTTTTATTGTTACTATTCGTTCATGTGTTTTCTCGAGCGAATCGTACAGGCAATGTTACAAAACAACACGTATCCACCGCCTCAGCACTGAGCTGCATGCGACGCGAAGTCCGCGTAAGCCCGCTGCTAAAAGCATCTCTCTTGGAGCACTCCTCCCGACTGCAGAAGACCCACCCCTGCAATGCAACTTCCAGCACTTGACCAGAATACAGCGGAGCGCTCAGTACAAAAGCGATCTACCGTCTTATTTGCAAAGACCATTTACCGTCTCTTGATGTCGGCGATTGCCAGCGTCTGGCATGGCTACAATTGTTTCATGTCGTCATTCTAATGGTGAATGCACATTCCGTAACGTATGCTCCACTCAGTAATGGCCTCGAGTAATATGGTTCCTACTGAATCAGCAATAAAGGCGACTCCTCTTTCTCAGTGGAGGGAATTAAACAGTAAATGAAAAGGTTTGCTCGATTGAGTTCAGTACGGGTCGCCTTCCCCCTCTGCGCGGTTATTGGATTTCCTCTGCGTAATGTCGCCACTGACCCCCATCTCCCAGCATTTCCACTCGCAGTGCTTTCCCTTCTGTTGACATCGCTCTCAACCGAGACTTAACTGTATCACCAAAAACTTACAAGAGGCGTTGAGCTGTCCGTTTGAAGTGAAGATGAAACACTGTAGAAGACACACCAGATACCACTTAAATCACTTAATTCTTTGTGAGGGAGTTTTCCCGTGGTATAGTAAACGGGTCTTGTTCTGTTGAATGAGCGTATGCAATTTAGGAGCCAGGAGACAGCCTCACTGGGACATGTTATCTTTTACCCTGAGGTTGCACCCCCCAATCCAAGACATCACTCTTTGCCCCATGGAAGAAATGTCAAATGACTGCTAACAAATCGTGACCTATATGTGAACTCTGTATAAACCAAATATTCAAACTTCACATTGAATATTAAAGCCGATCTTTCATTTCTGTTATCTTGATTTCCATTTATATAATTTAAAATGAGATATTCCTGACAAAGCAAAAGAATGGGCTCAGTGAGACCAAGAGGAATTCATGCACACACAGACACACACACAACTCACTTTCTCACATTCCTGACTTCCATTGAATCATGCAGTTACATATTAGGAATCTCCATTACCCAGCAGGGAGCAATGCATGGAGCACGTGGTGGGGCATTAGATGCTCGACAAATGGCATAAATGGCAAAACTAAGCAAAACAACCATGAAGCAACAAACCTTGTACATCAGTACCCACTAAGCAAGCTGATGTGATGTTTTAGAGTAAATGCACGTCCAATGCATAGATAGGTAGGGACAAACAAATAACACACTTCCTCGCACTCAGTTCTGTACACAGCAGCATGTTTTGGACCTACACAAGTTGCTTCACTACTCTGCCGCTTCCTTAATATGTTATGTCAACTCAAACAAAGACACTCTGTATTACATATAAGATTGCTCACCTCTTTTTTCTCTTTACTGCTGGAAGAGAGATGTGTGGGTTTCAGCCAAGACAACTTCCTGTTTTCATTTGCTTTCATACTTACCCCATCCATCAACACTGGGCCTTTGATGAACACAAAAGCCATGTAAACCTAGTCTGAGAATTGTCTCCCCATCGCTGCAGTGAATGTTTTTTTTTGTGGAGTGAATGAATTTTTTTGTTTGTTTTTCTGGGTGCAGCAAATGATTTTTTTTTTGTTTTTCTGGGTGGGCCTAGATCTGGGGTGGCTTAACTGAAACGTTGCTGGTTCAATTCCCCGCTGGGGCATTGCTGCTGTACCCTTGGGTAAGGTACTTAACCCACAATTGCCTCAGTAAATATCCAGCTTTGTGAATGGATAACATTATAAAAACACTGTAACCAATGTAGGTTGCTCTGGATAAGAGCATCTGTTAAATGCCAGTAATGCAATGTAATCTCAGCTATCAACAGGACATGACTGAGGTCTCTATAGTGATGATCCCACAGCTGTGGGATGTAAACATGCAACCCACTGGTGAAAGTCCAGGTTCCAGTTTTGTAATGATGTCAATGATGTCACTTGGTTTCTTTGTTTTATCTAAAGACTTTGCCAGAGACACTCTTGTGCCTTTTACTCTCGTTCCTTCTCCCTGCAGCATTTCTGACTAAACTTACCACACATCCTACCCTCTCCTGGTGACAGGCTTCTTGACAGCGTTGCTCAGTGTTCTCGGGGTACTGCTCTTGGCCTTTTAGACTGAAGATCCCGTAGGACCTGCCTTTCAACCTGTTTTCACTTTATATCTATCACACTGAGACATTGTTACAAGATCCTGTAAAAATTTCTCTAGTGAAGTAATTAAATCTTGAGATGGAGTCCAGAGTACACCAGGACTGCATGAAAGCAGCTACTTTACAATGGCTAGCTGCAAGCTTTACCCACAGGATTAAACCACAGAAAAGTTAAGCTTTCCATAACACTACTTTTAAAAAGTAAAATTCCTAGAACAAACTCAGTGTGCACAACAATAACATCAGCTACACCGTTTAGGCAGAGCTATAGGAATATTGGCCATAAGCATGTATTTGAGCTAGAAGAACACAAGCTGTATCCTATGATGAGAACTACAGCAATATCAGCTATACTCTGTAGTGAGCTACAAGGATATTGGTCACACCTTCTAGAGAGAGCTACATGAATATTGAGCATACCCTCTACAGATAGCTACAGGTATTATGTAACTATCTGTAGAGGCCAGGTATGACCAATATTCCAGTATCCTTTACAGATAACTACAGAAATATTGACCTTACCTCCTAGTTACAGCTACAGGAACATGGACCCTACCCTGCACTGTGTGCAACAGGAATTTAAGAAAAAACAGTAGTGTGAGCAATATAGGACCATCAGCTACATCCAGTAATATGAGTTCTAAAATCTGAAAACAGCAGAGCCTAGAGAGGAAGACAGCTTTGTGTGGTATGTGGGGAAAACACATAATCTACTATATTCACAAGAATATGTCAGAGCATTACCCAAATGTGTTGGCAACTTACATTTGGTCTTTTGAATATAATGAGTATACACTTGCACATGAGTCACACACATTCACAAAGGCAACACTTCACAAATAGTTTTAAAACATGAGAGCATTGCCAACAAGCCAGTCAAGGATAAATGTCTTGCAACCACACCAGCCAAGTGAACATCATCTATTTATCCAATACATGGCAGACATTTTCATCCACTGATCAATAACCAGGGACTGAGGTCAAAGTGCAATGAATTCAGAACAGCCAATGTATATTACCAACAGAAAACATCAACTGCAGAGGAAAGTGGAAAAACACCTTGTCAGTTGAACAATGGAGGTTTTATGCATCAAGAATGAGTACATTCTGGTTATAAATGCTGTCCAGCTGCTTCAGATTTGAATGCCTTGGTTGAACATTAACATGAAATCATTTATTGCATCACACCACCAGTAGTCAAACACTAACCTCAGTATCCTCCAAGAGCAATATTCTCCTTATTTGCTATTGGCTGTTAGCTCTGGGATGCTCTTTTACTATTGGTTGTTGCTTCCAGGCTCCTTGTTTGCTTTTGGCCCAGAACGGGCATAGGAAGATCCCATCCTTCCCCAGTGTGTCACTTTAAAAGAATAAATAGATGTTTTTTAATCTTCCAACTTAATTTGATTTAAAGCACAGTTGACATTTTTTAATGTATTTAAAATCTTTCTATAACCAAATGTCATTCCAAGGAAGACAGAAACTGTTACATAACCAGCAGTGGCTGATGAGTTAACCCAGGGGATGGAGAATTTACCTGATAACTATCTCGAGCTGGGCCTGATTTTTCTGCATGATTAACAAGCATGCCAGTTTGAATCAGGATCACCTGCTATCACCTAAATACCTTTTTACTTGATTGCATTGAATGCTGGGGGGCCTCTGGAATTGTGCTCTCCAACTTTATGGAAAACTAAAAAGGACAATAGGTTTTGAGTTAACAGCAGACCTCTGAAATCATTATAACCAACATTATATAATGTGACCTTATCTCCTTGGTGGAGATGCAAAGTGCATCTAATATCATTTAATGCAAAGTGCACAGAGGCAAAGCTGCCACATTAGAAACAAAAAGAATCAACTGCGGGTGGGTTGTTTTCTCTAAAATGGGCAACCATGGCAAATCACCAAAAAAACACAACATCTTCAAGACCATTAGTTGTCTTAAGGGTGAGTTCTCTGCTTCTGCTATTTGGGATTCATGGGCAGCCACTGCTCCAGACAATGGAGTGCTTACTTGGAGCTCTAACCTTTCTCCAGAGTAGAGATGAACATGGAATGGATGGGAAAGAGCTCAAGTGTATCATTTGAGCAAGTCCCAGATTGTCCGTCCATCCATCCTGTGTGCAGCTCTGCTGCTACTTATTTCTTCTGCTGTAAGACAGTTACATTGATATATTGTATGGAAGGGTTTCTATACAAGGGAAAGAAGCAGATGAGTGACTTAGTAGTCAGATGTGATTTCAAAAACTTATTAAGCACTCAGCCTTAAAATATTATATATGAGCATTCATCAACGCAGATTTATCACTGCCTATTCTTGACATAATGGAACATCATGTATATTCCATCTCTCCCTTTATCCACAGTGCATTAATGTATGTAAGCCTCATGGTTAATGGGGTACTCGTCTTAGGTTATGAAACATGGTCTCCAATGTGCTCCCCAACAGAAGTTGGGGATCATGGAATATCAGATATCATGCCTGTCTTTGTGGGCAGCATCAGCATTAATGTATAAACAGAAGCTCTCCCTGTATTAAAGAGCAGCTGTCACAGTGAAAGTGGAAAAAATAAACAACAAAGTCCAAGCTGTAGTTGGATGTCTGAAAAACACTTGCAACTGCACCATATTTGGAGGGGACCTGTGTTACATCAGTTACTGTGACTCCCACTGGTGATCCAATAGGCACAATTCCTTTTTCACCAACCACCCAATAGCAAAGGCTCCCTGTGATTACCATATCACCCTGACCCAGTAAGGTAGCACTGTCTGAAGTTGAAAACTCATGCTTGCTATGCTGCAACATTTTTGGAAAGACCATACTGGAAGGAAGCACGGTTAATGTTCCCAGAATTCCTCTAATATTTTATTGAGCCTCTGTTTCACCATTACACAACTGGTTGCATAACACTGCAATACCTCTCATATAATTAATCCATATCCCTTAAAAAATACCAGAAGATCTTTTAATCATTGACTGGTATCAGACTCTGAGAAATTTTAACAGCACACCGACATTTTGGCTCAGTTGGCATTCCCTTGACTACACAAAAAAGCCTTTGTTTCTTTGCATTCCTTGACATAATAATTATTTTTTATCTAAGTGGAACATCATGTTATTCTCTATGTTGCCCAACATTTTTACTGTATCTCAAATGTCTTTAGTTACTCTAGATTAGGGTGAGTGGTAAATGTATAACTAGAACTGTTAATTATTAATTGAATATTAATTTTTTAAAATGGGTATTAATATTATGAAGGTTGAAGGTGTCATATACCTGAAAAAGCAAGCTTGTGTGCAACTAATAAGCAAACACTCAATCAAACCCTTTGGCTAACCCTAACACAAACACGAATTAAATGGATGGCTGTATATCAACTCTGTGTTGCATATTCTCCATGTCTCCAACGCCAAGTGCATACAGACAAACAGACTCACCACCGTTAAAATCCCGCTTCTCTCACATGACTCTGACACATTGCTCTTTGTGAAACCAGTTCCAAGATCGCATATTTTCTCAGACTTGCACCTAGAATAAAGGTTCTTGTACTATCGGGTCAATTTCACTATTATCATCAGTCTTCCCGCAAGATGTGGTATGGAAGAGTTGTTTATCTGTTAACCCCCTTTTAATTCCCCTACAAACGATGATGCCATCATCATTATATATCGCAATTATTAACTTTTCAGTTACCAAGACCCCCGGAAAATAATATTAAAATGATGATTATTGGGAATGATAGCAAGAATAATTACAATCCCCAACTGCAACAGATCTCATTACCATTTAAAGTACGATACTTTTCCAGCTTATATTCATCAATAAATTATAACGCATTTGTATGATCTTATCTGTCAAGACGTTCCTCGGAAATGTGGGCGCATGTCTCCACCTTGTGGTCAGCACTAAACGGTTATCTGTAACAATCCACCAGTAAACACCTACGATGTTCTGAAGACAAGCAGAAGCGGTGTTAACTCACGTAATAACAAATTCTGTTACTGCAGCGTCTGCATAGTCTTTATCTATAATAATCAGTTTTATTATAGATAAACTAAACACTAATGACATTGTCTCAGCCCTATATAGAAAAAGCTGGACACCTGTAAATATCACGTAAAGCAAATAAATTTAAAAAAAAAAGAAAGAAAATGCATTTTTCGGACTGATATTCTAGACTGTCTTAATTATCATGTGGAGTATAGGTCACTAAAAGCACAAACCAGGCTGGTCTCACTGCGTTGCACCCCAGGTGGCTAAATCTAGGCTGTTTTCTCAGGCCATGTCCACACGTACACGGATATTTTTGAAAACGGGGGTTTTCCCTCCTTCGTTCTTAAAAAAAAAAACCTCCGTCGACACGAAAACGCAAACACGCTGTCGAGAGCATGCTAAACCAACAGGCGACGATATAACCCTAACCGTAAAGCCATGTTGGCCAATCAGAAGCCTGAAATAAAAATTTAACGGCGCACACTCTGACGTCACAGGCCAAAAACTCCGTTTTCCCTGTCTACACGTGAACACTGAAAACGGAGTTTCTGAAAATCTTCACCCTGGAAGGCGTTTTGCAAAATATCCGTTTTCAGTAACCTAAAACGCCGTTTGCGTGTGGACGAAAGGCCAAAACGCATAGAAAAAGCTACGTTTTTAAAAATATCCGTGTACGTGTGGACAGGGCCTCAGTCTTTCCAAAACTACCGTTTTCACTGCCCGTTGCAGTTATAGGTTTTCACATCAATTTCTTTTTAGCGAAATAGTCAGAGGTACAGACCTTGTAACTACATTTCCAAAAAGAATCAGTGGTACAATGAAGAACAGACTCCATAGCCACCAGAACAATTACACTTTCATTTGTGTAAAATGACAGACATGTATTGATAAATAATCCAAAATATAAAATAAATTCATAATTGATGTTATGTGATCACTTGCATTCTACAGAACCAGTGTTGCCTTAGTGAGGAACAATACTGAACAATGTGTAAGTAGCCAGCCTACAAAATCTTGTCCCCAATGCCCGCTGGGTCCCCAAGTTGCCCAGTCTTGACAAGACAACGGACTAAACCGGGACAGCACTGACTGACACCGAAAATGTATGTGGGTCTGTGACCGGTTCTTGACACAGTTTGGACACATCATACATCAAACATCAAACAATGAATGCACAATCAATTTGTTTCATCTGGTTTTATACAGATCACTGGATATTCATATCTTTCGAAAATGTTCAGTGTTGGTCTTGGGCGCAGAGGCTTTGTGTTTAGGGGAATTAATGTTATATGGATAAATAATAATACCCAACCAATATGCTGCGATGTGATACGCGCTACATCACTAATTGTAATAAACTGGTTTACTGGCATAGTAGAACTTTATACAAATGTTTCTGTGCTTGAAAGAAAAGTACATAGTTAACAGGACCGTAAACATTTTCTTGAGAAAATGTTCTTGAGAACATTTTCACTTACTTCCACAGGGGAACACAGTAGATAATAAATGACAAATCCGACAAAATGTATATAAAACATATATTTATTGTTTTATTACTATTGGTTAACTTGATCAACAATTATTGGCAATACGCCAAGAGATATACACATATATAGAAAGCCGAGAGCGCTCCTCTGCGTGTTCAGTGGCTATAACAATGTAACGGCCAACAACAGCAAAATTCACCGTTAAAAATGCCGGTAGATGTTGCGCGTCGATATACATTTCAGGATACATTTCCCGAATCTTTTTCCCAGACAAATGTTCCTCGATTTGTTCGACTCCTTCATTGTGCAAAAACTAAACTTTCCCAAGGTGTCGACCACCATACGTTTGCCGTTTTTTTCTGTACTGTACATTTGGGATATCAGACGACAAACGTATCGTTATTGACCCGTTTCGGACATTCTTAACTCTCCCATAACAGCGGGCTGGTTTGAAACACAAAACAGTGAAGCTTTCTGAATGTGCACGAGAACATGCCTGCCTGGCTTAGACGGGTACCAATGCAATATACACTGTAAGCAATGTATACATTAGATTTTTTTTTAGAAAAAAAAAAACTTTCACTCAAAAGAACACAAAGGACAGCCACCTGTGCAGTCCTAATTATACATCAGTACATTATTCCAGCAGCAACTTGGAGCCGGGAGTTCTGGAGTCACGCACAAGTCTCCGTCAGCAGCCACAGACAACTAACGTACGACAGATCCCACCTCTACAATGCTCTGTTTAAAAGATCCGCTGCGCTCTGTCCTCCCTTAAGTAAACCACTATTGTACTTTCAGTTGTTTTTTGTTTTTTCAGCAAATATATGGTATGCCACAGATTCTACACCGCACCGGAAACCATGTAATCACATGTCAGTTTATGCGTTGCTGTTGAGAAAATCGCATCTGTCACTTTTCCGTCCGTATCATATACAGACATCTGTATATGTGTTAAGTATAAAATGCTTGGCAAAACTAAAGAAGTACAGTAATGAACCAGCGCACCGGTGTATTTACCAGTCACTGTGTGTGTGTGTGTGTGTGTCATATCAAATGCCGAGAGGGATAGACAGGCCGCTGAGATGTGAGAGTGACAATGCCGATGCTGGTGTCGTGGTGTGCCAGTGGTTTAAGATGGGGGGTCTTAGAAGGCAGTGGTTATTGTCTATTGGTTCAGGGCACTGGAGTGTAGTGGTTCAGTGACCAAGTCGAGCTTGTACAGTCTGTTGGGAGAGTGAACCGTTCACGACATCTGCCTCTAAACCCACTGCAATACTTAAGCTAACAAACCCAAACATTCCATGTAACACTGAAACAAAACGGCAGTTTCGGCTTTGCTCAGGCTAATGCAGTCCTATGCTCCATCTGACAACTCCATCCAGGAGTGTTTTTTTTTTCTTGTTTTAATAAAATGTGCAAACTCCCATCTGCCCTATTTGTTAAAAATAAAGAATAAAGAACACGACAATACAATATGAAAACCGTGCAGTCCCTCATACGTACATCCAAAGTCGCCCCAAAGACGCAGGTGCTGTTGCAGCGAGCAGCGACTAGTTCACGAGCCCCTCTTCAAACAACTTTTGACAGAACGAGAACATGTGCCATCTTCTGTACATTTCCACCGTTATGTGCCCAATAGAGTAAAGAGAAAATAATTGAAAAATTGCATATTGTAATATTAAGTACATACATACGTTTAAATACTGCCGTTCGCAAAAAGATAACACATTTAAAATAATTGCACATATATCCAAACAAAAGAAATATTTTTCTTAAACACTCAGCCCTCAACAAATCGATCACAGAGCTGTTCTGACCCAACGTAAAGTCTCTCATTCTGCTCAAAACTAATATGTCAATATGGGTGAACTTCCAAGAGACTGTAAAAGACAATATAGGTTCCCACCACACCAACAATTACAGGATCCAACCATAAAATGACAATGATTAAATTATTCAGATTGATAAAATAATCATTAATTATTAATGCATCTCTAGTGTAAGGGCACTTCATCTCAAATACTTCTCAGTGACTAATTAAAATCTGAGTGACTATCAATATGTACACTTTCAAGGCTTTCTTTAGCTGTTTATAATGAGAAAATAGAGAGTAGATCTTTGGCTTGTAGTGTTTGCATAAATGTTCTTGTGGCACAAAAACAAAAAAGTCAATTCCATACAGTACCTTCACAATGGGGGAATTATTAGTCAATACAACATACTGACTTTGTCAATTAAATATTGGGAAGCTATCAGACTAGTGCAGGAGTTAAAACAATTGTTAAGATTTCATGTTTTCCTCTACATTCATATGCCTGAAAAAGTAATGAGGAGGGCATTCAATTAGTGTCTCTTATTTAGATAATGTGTAGGTGTAGGTTATTTTAATAATGTGTAGATGAGATTTGAACCCAAGATGGAAGGTTACAGTACAGGTTGAGTTGAATGACATCACTCAAAACATTCCACCTCAAGTTTCAATCCATTCCCCTTCAAATCTGCCTCATGAAGCCCAATTTAAGGCTTTTTTGGCACGAAATCCGGAAGTTTGATATAATATCGCATCTCAGTGAAACCCTCTGTTTACCGCACCTGCAAGTCATTGACTTGGTCCGAGGATCAAATCTATTGTGGGGATAAGAAGTGGTCAGAACAGCTCAGCCTGTAGCTACACCAGCATTTATGGATGCGGTGAGCTGGCCCTTCAGCAGACCTACATGTTTTGACATTCTGTGACTCCACTGCTCTCTTCCTAGTGGAGAGGTTTTCAACATCCCCTATCAGACATGTTCCTGGCTAGGTGGAGTTGCTTTACTTTCTGGTGTGGCCCAGCAGCAGAGGCTGAGGTAAAACACAAAGAAATAAGCCTTATCTCAATTCTCTCCTCTTTCTCAGCACCCACAGGGGTCTAAAGCACTCTGTGTGCATTACAGTTTCCCAGTTACATTGTGAAAGATTCAATTTGTGTTTGATGAGACTTTTGTTACTCAAGTGAGCACACTAATCATTGACTGAGTAGGTAGAGCAAAAGGAGACACCTTGGAGACTTCTAGATACATGTAGTCCACTCCATTCACAAACATCAATCACTTGCGATGGAAACTACATCAAGTTAATAAATGAGCGGAAACTATTATTCTGCAGAAACTGCAGAAGTTGGCTGTCCTACAACAAATCTGTGTTAGATGAAGACAAAGTCTTTCTTTCGAAGATGAGAGTATTTTCAGAGGCTGATTTTACTTGATTCATTTCTGCCCTCTCTTGAATACCTTCCAATAGCTGAACATAGATATAAACAAACAAAAAACAAAATCCAGCATTAACAAAAAACAAAACAAACTAAAAACAGGACACATCCATAAAACTAAACACTTGAATACAGCGCAAAAATGCCATCGGTCACAAGAAAGCTGATGATGGTTTGTATGATTTTTTTTTATCTTGCTCAGTTGTTTTTGTTGGGGAGGTCAAGGACAGCAGGGCAGCTGATCTAGTTCCCCCCGAATTTCCACCGTAGGGAGAAGATCAGGGTGGGGGCGAGGACGAAGATGAGGGTGAGAATGCAGGTGAGGCTGGGCCTGTGCTGGAGTGGCAGCAGGAGTGGGCCTCAGAGCTGCTGCACCTGTGGGTGCTGCTGCTGCACCTGTGGGTGCTGCAGTATCCCGATTACTCGGCTGAGTGTGTCCGTTGTGGAGAAGGCCAGGTACTGGCAGCACAGCCAGTCCTCCAGGCTCACCCCACAGCCCGTGTCCAGGGAGCGCTCGGCGAACTTGATCATCATCAGGGTCCGCTTGAGGTCCAGCCAGTTCTGCAAGGTTGCCTCCCTGTGGCCAGGCCCTGGGCTGGCGCTTAGCGCCTGGAACAGGTCTTCTCGTGGCCCCCAGAGGAGGCACTGCAAGCAGGCACGCGCCTCTGAGATCTGGATCCTTTCTGATGGGTTGGCATTGAGCAACAGGCTGGCCAGCTGCTGCAGGCCTTGGGAGTAGAGGGAGCGGGCAGGGAGTGGTGGGAGGTCGGCACATGTGTACTCCTTCTCCTTCAGCTCGGGGGTCTCCTCAAAGGGGTTGGGCTGGTGCAGCATCTCATAGATCAGTATGCCCGTCTGGAACTCATCACACTTCTTGTACTGGGTTGCTGTGACGATCTCAGGGGCCAGCCGCGACTGGTCCTTGAGCACCTCCGGATCCACCAGCTGGGTCTTCTGCTTAGCCTGGGAGAAGTTGCTGATAATGAGGCGGGCAGGGCAGGCGGCGCTTGTAGTGCTGGCATTGTTGTTGGGCTCCAGCACATCCAGGTTCCAAGGGTTGCCCGGCTGGCAGTGCACCAGGAGCAGGTTTTCCAGGCGCAGGTCGCAGTGGGTTACATGGTACGGCTTCATGTGCTCCAAGCCTGAGCAGAGCTGGAGCAGCAGGAGGCACACCTGCCGCTCATACAGATCTGGGTTCCGGGAATGCCGCCCCACACCCTCCCGCACAAAGTCTGCCACTGTTTGGAAGGGCACTTCACGCGTGATCACCACCACACGGCTGCGCAGCTTGCCCGCTGCCCCCATGTGGCCTGCTGGGCCCTCCGGTTGTCCCTCGTGACCTGGTTCCGCCTGCAGCTCCTTCTTCTTCCTCGTCGTTGGTGCTGTCGGTGGCATTGGCACCTTCGGGCCCTTCTCACTTGGCTCCTTCTTCCCTTCCCCTTCTTCTTCCTCCTCATCTTCATCATCATCCTCCTCTTCCTCCTCCCAGGGGAGGAGGCGGGCAGGCACGTCAGCCAGGAAGTGGCCGCAGTCCTGCTGGATGTTGAAGTGGAGGGCCAGGCTTTGCCTCACTGCTAAGCTATGGAAGAACTGCTGCTGTGTCTCCTTCACCTTGCTCCTGCAGATCTGGAGAGGCAACCATGAGACCATATTACATACATACATACATACATATATACACAATGTGAAACCATATACATGCCCTATGAAACCATTTGTTTCTAATTCAGAGATAATGCAATGTGGAGACAGGATGCCAATACAATGCAACAATGCAACTAGTTCAGCATACACAGCTACAGAAAGAACAAGAACAGAGAAATGGACAACCATTGAAAAAGAGTGTCCTACAAATGCATGGCAATGTCAAGCACTAAATATAAATGCAAGTGGCTTCCATGGTAACAACGAAAATGTGAGAAAGGCAAGCTGTGTGGTAAATGTTTGTAAGTTATGAGTCATTCATTTGGCCTTTAGCGTTCACCATTGCTCTAAAATGTTAACAGGGCGTCCTTGTTGTTGGATCAACTTTCAAAACCCAGAGACTATTGCATCTACTGAAATATAATCCCTGCTCCACAGAAACAAGTCTCCTCTGTGAGGAAAAATAATTCGTTGTACAACAGTTTCATAGTACACGGGGTTACAGAAGAAAGAAACAGAAAACAGAGAGATGATCATTCTGTTGAATTACCTCAAAATGTGTAATGTACATGATTGATTGTTACTGACCTTAAAAATCAATCCCAGTCTAAAGGTTCACTGTAACCTTTTCATGCCTGAACTTGGCAGCTGGTTGTTTGTTAAGTCTGAAGTCTGTATTCTGTGCTTTGATCAAATGTTGGGACAGCCATCTTGATTTATTGCTAGAATCTTTGCCACATGCATTCATTCTACTAAAACTATCCTCTGCCTTTTAAGTTTTGAAACTGAATAAGCATCTAGAGAAATCTGAGAGGTACATGGAAGCTCAGTCCTTATCTTGATGCTAGAGGATGTCTGTACAAAAGCCACCAATATATACCTACAGAACAGGCTACTGTTACTAGGTTACCTATAGCACATCAAAGAGACCTGCTGTTTTTTCTGAAACAACTACTTCAAAAAGATATTTGCTCAAATTCTTTCAATTCAGATCCCCATTTCAGACTCTCACATCATTATAACTGTACTATATTAACAGTATGGCACCTACTGTATATTCCTATATATTCTACAGAGATGCCACTGTCTTCGTCTACAGAAGAGCTGAAACTATTCTCTGTCATCATAATGGCTGATTGGAGATGACTTCAGAATCCTTCTGAATCCTACCCATATGGACTTCACTTCAATTCCTCTCATTATGTCAGAGACAAAAGGGAACAGAAATGAGTAGTCTGAAATGATGTTTACTAACCTCTACAGAACACGAGGTATAGGCATGTTGCCAAAGTATGAAGTGGTGCACATGCTTAAATGCCTCTTGATATTTGGAAAATTTCATTTGATGTTGTTGGTAGCTGCTGAGACATGCAAAGCAACAAGCCGTTTGTCACAGTAGTGGCGACCTCCTCAATATCCAAGCTACTTCCAGACCCCTTTGAGGAATAATCGCTCTTCTCACTTGACATAACCAGAATTATTTTTAGCAGGTTGGGGGAGTGGGGGATGGGGGTCAACTTCACTGGGAGTTCAGAGAAAATCTGCCCACCCCCCACTCCCCTCATCCATGTTTTCCATGTGGGAACACAGCGGAGATTCTATAATTGGGGATCCTTGTGAGATGAGGCAAGCGGATTGCCAGCTTTGTTTATTTATCAGAACATGGAGGGGAAAGCATGCTTTCGTCTGAGCCTGGTGCTTTTTTTGAGGAGTGAAGGCTTTGAAGTGGTTATGTGCTGAGAGTTGCGAAGGCCGCTTGTTACGGTGTAAATAATGCAGGCTTTTCTACTGCTCACATCCTCTCAGCTGCCTCGAGCTCTGCAGGAATGCAAATGAATTAGCGTGCCCCTCGCTGTTTTTGGCTGCTGCTCACGCTGCCATGAGTCCCGGCACCTAGCGACGCATGGTGTGTGTCACCTTGCTGGGGACTCCACCAGATGAGCCAGCAAGGAATCACACATAGTTAGCCACAGAACATCTGAACCAAAGATGTTAAAAGAGGAGCCATTAATTACCATGGACAAATTTTTCACCTTAAACAGCCAATGCTCAACCTGCGCTGCATGCTGTGAACGGATGGTGGCTTCGGAACAATCCTAATTACATGGAACCATGGGACACAGACTAAAGCCTTCACAATTCATACACAGCCTCTGAATCTTAATCTTTACCTCTAGAATATCTGAGCACAGCTGTGCCACCAAATAATGAAAAGAACAGGTGCGGGAATAAAGAGAGAACACATGTAATTCAGTCGTTTCTTTTGGAGATGAGTAATTGGGCTGGGGTTGTCACCAGCTGTTGTTGTCTCGCATAAAAGCCTGTGTGTACATAAAAGTCACTTGGATAAAAACTCTTATTTCATTTCATGAAATAAGAAAAATAACATTAAATAAACAAAGCACTAAATGTTCCACTGTCATCATTTATATTTGGATATGTTGTTGCCGTATGAATTAAGTTTTTTTGGCAAAAATTCAAATGTTTTCCCTTCAATTAAATATTTTGTCAAAATATACATTGTGAATATGGCTCAGGTTATGCATTCCTTATTTCTAACCTGTGCTAAGCTGCATTATAATGATGACAAAACATAAAATCATACCTACAGTAATCTATTCTCAGTAGGTAATCTGTAGTGCTGGTCTTCCTGAACAACCAAGAGCATCGGCGCTACAGTGTGCTGTGAACTGCTGATATCTTGTGAGATCTTAGTGAGATCAAAAAACTTTCAAGAAGACTATTATTGCTGAGTTGTTGATGGCACACGTGACATCACACGTAAAGCCTCATTTGTACTATGACTGAATTTGTCTGTCTGCTCACCTTGATGGCATAGTTGACGAGTGGGTCCTTGGCATAGGAAGCTGTGTAGTAGACCGCGTCGCCTGCTTCACAGCACGGTTTGCCTGTGGTCAGCCGGAAGTCAGACCAGCTGTCAGTTCCGAACCGCAGATGGTCCTTCTGCCCAGCCATGAAGCGGTCCTCACACTTCCCGGCGAGCTTGCGCAGCGTGTCCGTGTGCAGGCCCCGGATGCGGCCCACCACCTCCTCCCAGTTGTCCATGCCTTTGTAGAGGGCCGGCCTCTGGGGCTTGGAGGCCCCGCCCCGTCCGGCCGCTCGGCCCCGTCCGGCCAGGGACTCGGTGCTGCGGTAGCCCCGCTTTTCTCGTCCTGCAGAGGGGCCTGTTGATGAGGCCAGACAGGACAGGCTGTTGGTGGGCCGGCCCTTCCCGGCTGCCGGCCTCTCCAGAGAGTCCCCGGACTCCTGGTCCAGCATCCGCGCTTCAGAGCTGATAGAAGAGCTCTGGCTGGCGGTCTCCCAGGTGGAGTCCAGGTCATACAGTGGATTGGCCACGCTCAGGTTGGTGCCGCCGGGCTTAGCTTCGCCCTTGGGTCGCAGGGACAGCAGGTCTTTGCCTAGTGCCGATGGCTCCGTATTTGCCCGGGCAATGGTCTTCTTGGGTAGGGGGGGTGGTGTGGCCTTTAAGCTGGTCTCAATGCCCTCCAGGTCAGCCGAGCCAAGGGTGTCGTCAGAGGCCTTAACATTCCTGGGGTGCTTCAGCGGGATCATGTTGGCACGGGACTGGCCTGCAAAACAGTGGGAGGGAGGGAGAGATGACCATATGTGCAACACAAAAATGGATTACCACAGAGTTGTTTTCTTGCTGAACTACTACCATTATGTAACAGCATTGAACATGCTCCATCACACTCTTCAACTGACAGCTGTACCCATGTCAAATAACCTTCAAATGGCTAATCTGCTTCTGGATGTACGACCCCATGTGTTTTGCTGTGATAAGGATGTCCAAGTGTTTACTTCTTGAGGAGAATTGGGGACACAGATAACAGTTCAAATCAAACGCATCCATCTGCTTTCATGCTAGTGGTGGCAAATCTCATCATTGGTGATTTTCAGCCAGGCTTAAAGAGGCACTTGGAAAGTGATTTTGTCACTGGGCTTTGGTTAAGTGTCCTAGTTCTGTGGGCACTGCTAAAAAATCCCCTAACCTCACTGTGCTAGAAAGGGAGGATAAGAAGAATCTAAAAGTAGATGATCTAAAAAGAATCAGAAATCAAGGATTTCAAATGAGAAGAATGGTGCATGCTGGGAATTCCACAGCCTATTTCATCCTGCCACTGGAAGAAAAAAAAAAACCCTTCCCTCATACGTTCAGAACATCAGAGCAGCAGTGCATGCAAGTTAGGAGAATTTATTTAAAGGAGAATTTATGCAAGTTACAATTTCAATACATGGAAAAAACTTTTTTCTCCAAATGTCAGAATGAATGGTAAACATGTATGTGTATTCACCTCATATATTCATCTGGAAGTAACCTGAAATGTCAGTTTCTTCCCCACCTCAACTGTGGGTATGTTCCTGTCACTTCTCCCACTAAACATACCACATGTCATGAATTTTCTTACAACCAAAAAAATTTCCAAGCTGCTTTTGGAATCTGGTGCAGAGACAGTTGTATAGATTCATGTAATATTTACAAACTTAACTATTGCATAACCTGCCTACAAAATAGAAAAATAAAAAATTGAATCCTTTTTTTAAGGTGCGTAAGATTTCCACTCTAAGCTGACTTAAGCCTGCTAAATACATCTAAATTGTAGCTATAATCCAGATGTACTTGTACTACTAATGCTCTGAGTTCTAAGGTTATTTGCCTGTGACAGATATATAAAATTTGGGGTCCACTGATATGCAAGAAGACATGTAAAAGAATGCCCCTTTGACCTGTAAAATTTTTGCCAGACAGACAAGGCCATGCAGTCTGTTCTTGTTACACTGTCCAGAGTACATCACATCACATAACAATATTTGCTTAACTAGAGCAACATTCATGCAGTAACAGAAACTTTCCTTTTTACTTGTTAAGCATTCATACAATTATCATATTCAACAATTTGGGTTAAGGCATGGTGGTGCTACAATGATTTTCTCCATGGGATATGAACCTTACAGGCCCAGCTCCTTAATCATTTGAAGCACACTACCACAAACAGCAGAAAGAGCAGCAGGAGCGTGTGAAAGGAATGGGCAAAGGGATGAGTGTAAGTTTCTCAGATGGAACCCAACTCCCCCCTAAGAAAAATGCACTTCAAAAATGCACCAAGGAGAACAAATTTATATTTACTTGTCTTTTTCCCCTCTACCTTTCAGTACTTTATTCTAATTGTACAACATCATGTACAGACGACTTTTTCTTATAATATTCTGCAAGATTAATGCTTTCCACATATCACCTGAGGAAATGGAAAAGAACAGATTATGATTTCTTCGGTTCCTCTTGAGGGTGTGTCAAGCTACTGAACAATGATCTGGACAGCAGATTCAGGAACACAAGCCTGTGTCCTGTGGGGAAAACATAGAGCCCAGTCTTTTTTTTGGAATTAGCATGTGTATTTCAAACAGCTTTGATTCAGATATATTCATATCCCCCAGTTTACGAAGTTATTAACCTCCATTGTGTGTTCCGTGTCCTTTTCTCTCTCCTCCAAAGTGAAAGAAGGAGACCGGGGGGGACGCATACTGTATATTCAGGATGTGGGGTCTCTGTTGCACATTAAACCTCCATAGAAGGTCTGGGGAGTCTGCATCACCATCGTTTGGCGAGACCGATCCATCATCTCACACTGCCTATTTATAGCACACGGTAGCCGCATTTTAATACTGTGTTCAGATCTGATAGCAGACTAATGCATTTATATTCATTTATGTGTCCGCTCTACATGGACGATTCATAGAACAGAGCCGCTGCACAGAATTTGAAACATACAGCCATTGATGTTTGAAGATATTGATCTGCCACAAAGTTGTGGATGTGTATATACCAGCCTTGTGAAAGACAGGGTGGTGGATATCAAATCTGTTCAAAAACTGACCCTGTTGTCCACCTACTGTTAAACAAATGCAAGCACATGTTCCCTAACAATCACATGAATGTAGGAATGCATGCATATGCACATAAACACACTGACTCTCACTCACTCTCTCTCTGACAGACACACGAATGCATGCTTGCAGACACGTATGCATGCTGACACAATCTTTGTCTCTCTCTCTTTCATAAATGCAAACACAAGCACCCACAAACACACACACACACACACACACACACACACACACACACACACACACACACACACACACACACCCACACACACACACACACGCACACACACACACACAACACACACAACACAGACACACCCCTTATCAATTTAGATAAAACTCTGGTTTACTGTTTTAGAACATTTCAGCAGGATGAAGAGCAAAGTGCGAGGTTCATTGTAAACAGAGCTCCATGAATTCTGCCTTTTATTGCTGCTCAGCTTGTCAAAGAGTAAAGAGCGGCATGAGTTTTCCACAGCACTTGAGCAGCGAATGCATCAACGTTAGTGTTCTAAATGACCCGGAGAGTGGCCCTTAACTGACCTATTAGATCACTGAGTCACCCAAGTCAACCCACCTCAAGGATACACTGCACAGGCCACCAATCCCTTAAAGGCGATTCTGTTGCCAGAGCACCTGGTTGAGAAAGAGTGAGTTTCCGATCTCCCACAGGATAAGACTTCTGTGGCCACCCGTGTGGAATGGGGAAATGCTGCATAGATGTTCTATCCTTTCTTGCTCCGCACCTCAATGTTGGTTTCAAACTGGCAAAATGAGCACTGAAACCAGCCTTGGTCCCTGAAAGAACCCCCTGTGAATGCTGGAAGTTTACGCCATCAACTGGTCGATTGGTTTGGCCCAAGTGAGCTGCTAACAGAGTCCTCTGTGAACAAAATGTGCTGTTGGGGGGCATGTGCTAATAAAGTGTGAAATGTGAAATGAAGCCCCTTCATTGATTCATTTTAACTGCTGCTCCTTACAACTTTAATGTGGTACTCCTCTTCACCCTCTGAACCAGTGATTTGATATGGCTCAAGCAGACTCGAGCTGTATGATAAATTAAGACAGAAGTAAGGTGAGTGCACATTATTATAAGTATTACTTTTTATTTATATAATTATTATTAGATAATCAATTCTTGATTTCGACAGGCTTAGTAAGAATCATGCAGAATATTTCAAGAGGTATTCTTGTTTTTCATTTTTTTAATTTCATTACTTACTGAGAAGTTTAATGGAGGACCTGTCTGTAAGAATGCCTAGTGACACCTCTCAAGCAGCTCAGCTGCCTACGATGCTTACACCAAGTTGGAGGCAGAGTCTTGCAGCTCACACCAGCGTTCAGGTCTGACCTGTGTTATTTGCTGACAGTGACACGGAGTCCATACCGGTAGTTGAGTACACACATTTGGCCTAGTTCTGCTGGTGTAGAGTTGGTATTCCTTCTATGAAACAAAGTCGCTGGTATGTGAATGTGTCAGAACATTGTTTTCACTGTGCCCCAGTGCTCTTGTTGAATGCACTAGATGTCACAATGAGACAAGCCTGAATTACACTTGGTGATTCCAAAACGAAGAGCATAAAAGCAGAAAAAAAACAAATGCCAAAAATTAAAAATTTGCTGCGACTGTACCAAGCCAATGACAGGTCATTTATGTAGATGTCTTGGTCACACGGGAAAAAGATTCTTGCACAATCCCTAAAAATCTCCCAGAGGTTGTCTGGCAATGCAGGATTTAGCTTTAAACAAAATTAAATGCAAACCTAAATGATAAAAACATGCACAACAGCAAGAAGAGGGCACAGAGGAACAAGTTTTTGGTGAGATATTTTCTGTACAAGGCTGTCGAACTTCATCATGTTTCCACTTTTTAAATATAAAAACACTCTGATGCAATTATCTTAAATTCCAGTAGCAATATTCAAATTCAAGGACAGCTTCAAATCACTGATGCTTCCCTGCAGCAGTGACAATACCTGTGTGCATTAAACAAATAGTTAATAGTAAACAAGCCCATTCCAGTTAACTGATGTGAAACGCTTCCACTTTCTTACGGTATATTCCAGAAAGTTAAAACAGCTGCATGTAAATCTCGCTTGATTTACCTGAGAGTGATTCTCAAAAGTGCAAATGAAAACAAACCTGCAAAGTTATGGATGCTGTACAGACGGAGCTGTTTGCCTCCTGCCGTGGTGTATCGATAAACCCCTGATCGCTCCCGATCCCCTGCAGTCACGAAACAATCAAAGCCCTGAGTCCTCCGTGCTGCCACTAAAAAAACTCAAATCCTGCAGCCCCCAACCTGTGCGCCACTCATCCTGTTGGCCACTGGAGCACAGGGGATGGGGGGAGGGACGAGAGACAATAGATGAAGCAGAATGAAGGATTGCTCCCTTTTTGCGTGGCCAGTTTGGGAGACGGCACTCAGAGAAACGCCAGCCGTCGCCTGCCCTCTCTCCGCCTCCTCCAGATTCCCTGTTGCGACGCTCGCTGGTGGGCAGGACAGCCCTGCTCTACTTCAGCATTCCTTCAGAGCGAGGCTGGGTTCTGTGCTCACATCAGCTCTGGCAGGGAGGGGGGTGTGTGTGCCCGTGTGCGTGCGCATGTGTGAGAGAGAGGACTGATCAATGTGTTATCTTATACTTCCTGCAGGGCCTGGGCAGAAGCACCATGGCAGCAGGAGTTTAGCCCTAAGGAGCGGGGACAGGGTTAATGGCACCCAGGGATACAGCCAGGATAATCCTGAGCACCCTGCTTGTCTCAAGTTGAAGATTCTAGAAGGGCTACCTGGCCCTGCATGCACACAGCTGTGGACTCTAGTCATAACACTCCACTGCAATCCTGCCACTGCTGGCCACTGCCTTCTTCCGTCCAGGGTTAATGCTGATGGAACAGGCAGTATGGGCATTGACCGGATGGCTGTGTCCTTCTGCTCTCTGACATAAAATGTCTGCCCCGATTTTATTGTTTCTCCTGCCTTTACACACCTTTCTGCAGAGCTGCAGATGAACAGAAATTAAAAATAGCTTTGCAAGACGGAAGCTGTGTTAATCATTCAGTGGCGAACAGCCGACGCTAACACCAAGGAGGTGAGTTCTCAGCTCAAAGAGGGCTTGAGCGCACATCTTGATTTCCCTGCCACATGCATGCACACACATGGATGTGCACACACACACACACACACACTCCTATGTTCTCAGGTATCATTGAGTTATGCAGTCAGATTCCCATATCATGCAGCAAACTGAGCTGATGATTGCTTTCAAATGGCCAACACAGACAAAAATAATATGCACATCAAAACATTCAAATCCCCCTTTCCAGAATATTCCAGGGAATTCAAAGTGAGTTATGTATTATGGGGAGAAAGTCATTCTGAGTCTTACAGCCTGCGTATAGGGCTACAGTGAGCACAATATCACTCATTAGGAAATTTATTTTCCTCAAATGACCAAGCTGTGAGACTCAGGAGGTATTTTACCATGTCTGTAAGCTGCTGGAACACAAAGCAAGGGAAGCAGCAGTGTGAGACAGAGACAACAGATCATTACATAAATCACAGAACCAACATGATGTTGTTAGATGCCTTGCTGCAGTCAAGGAGCACACTTTTGAATCACTGCTTATCTTATGGGTTGACCCCTGTGTTTATATCAGAATTCTGTAGGTAATTGCATCTTCACTGGCAAAAATATTAAATTTCACTGTTGAATTAGGAGTTCAGTCTTTTCTGAATCTGCATGCCATGCTTTTCAGCTTCTTTTAAACCAGCACACTTAGGAAACAGTAATGGTGATGAAGAGGAAACAGGCATTTTATCTTTCAGCCACTGATGCTAAATAGATGCTACAGATTTCACAACAGGTGTAGTGCATAATGCGACAAGACCAAAAACATGACACAGAACTGCTACTATGAAAGTTTAATTGATAAACGGCACTGTTGGCGGAATAATTCACGGATTGATCAGCTCAACTCCTCAAAAAACAAGCATCAGCTATTGTCTGGTATGCCTTTATGGAGACACAGCTAACATCTAGAACATACACAAGGATGCATAATACTCCTGAGTGCTGCTGAGACCACAGCAGGGCTTGAGGCAGGCATGGGCTGACAGATGTCGCTAACATCTTCTGCTGACATTTTTATACTGTCAGCACAGGGCAGACGTAACTGCATGCACTGACAAGATAAAATATATGCACCCATACATATAATCCAGACCATAAAATATGTAATGGTTATATATGTGGTGTTTTACTAAAATGGTGCTACTTAATTGCAGCAACAGTTACTTCATAGTAATGAGTGAGGAAGCAAATGAGAGTATGAAAATGTCAACTGTGAAATATTTTAAATAAGACTAACATATGGTTGGTATTGGCTTCATACTTTCTGTTAGCTGTATTCCATAAGAAATTCTTTAAAGAATGTGTTATTTTTTCCACTTATTCAAAAAAGTAGGGATATCAATGCCCAGTCACTTCAAACCTTACAAACTCTGCACAATTACACTATTCAAATCTTATTGTACCTACACAACATCTTTCAGTTCAATTATTTCACAACTGCCCCTTTTCTGCTGATGTATGTATCTTCTTATTTTGTTATGAATCCCATTTCAACATTTCCTCAGGAAGCATAATATCACTCTGCATTCATTGTTCAGAAGATGTGTGGTTACATCAGTGAGATGACAAAGAAAGGCCTCACATCAAATGCAAGTTTATCTCATATAGAGTGATCAGACATCAAAGACGTGTCTGTCTCTTAATTTAATAAATGGCTTTGGGGCTGACGCTCAGTTTTTCTTCAACTTCTTAACATTTCATGATGTTTATATTTCAGCTGTAGTCATGGTCAAAACACCCCCTGCATAAAATTGTGTCCATACTATTGAATGTGAATGAAAGATTTTCATCAAAGACTGATCAGTGATTTTGATGTGTTAGAAATTCCAACATCACTACACAAGCTGTTGAGGTGACACTTTCATTCCCAATGCAATTATTTACAATTAATTTACCAATTTTCAATGCTGTGTCAGTAAGTGTTCAATGCTGTTTGATTCCACTGTGGGACTGGAACCAGGTTAAGGATATAATGATCCAGCCTGATTACAGCTTTACAGGGGGTTTAATGACCCAGTCTGGTTACAGCTCTACAGTGGAAAAGGGATATAAATGGGGCACCTTGGCTCCAGCTGTACAGTACAGAAAGGGTTTCAATGTGCTCTCATTGCTCTTACCCAGGTTGCTGTAGGTGGCGCTGCAGATGCTGGATGCAGGTGAGTGAGAGTGGCTCCCCTCATCATCAGGCTCTCCCAGGCTGGATGCTAGTGTGGCTCCCACACTAGCGCCATCCTCCCGGGGGGACAAATCCATCTTGGTGGGCAGGGAGGCCACAGTGGGTGCCCCAGCCTCAGTTCCCTCGCCGGGCACCTGGCTGCAAAACACAAAAGTGGAAGGGGTTACGAAAATGTGCAGGAATGGGAAATGTTAAAACAATACACTGCCCTATCTTCCTTTCAATTCTGAACAGTGAGAAAAGTGATTAAGGCAGGAAGTGGTTTTATTAAACAGGGGAAAAAATAAGTTCTGAATATAAGAGTGTAAAATGTACTGCCTTAGCTACTTAGAAGTTTCAATAGAAAAGCTTAATCACAGTTCTAGAATCTAAAGCAGGGCAGCTCAGTTACTGTGGAGAATGAAATGAGTGATGACTGTGTGTGTGTGTGTGTGTGTGTGAGTCTTTGTGAGAGTGAGTGAGAAAGAGAGAAAGTGTAGAGAAAGAGAGGCACAACTTTCTTATTTTTGAGTATTTCTGGGCTACCATAGCTTAGTGTCAAACTTGAGAGGGTTGTTACCATCCAATTAAAAAGCTGCCTGTCAATGCTTAGCGCGTTGTATACATGCAAGTGATTGCAAATTTCTGTGTTATACATGCACGGGGGTAATGGGGGTGAGTTTTCAATATGACCTGCAATTCAAAAATATAATTGGATGTTCGGGCATTCAGCTGGATATAACTGGAAGTGGCACCTTCAGGGTAGATAAAAGTTGTACTCTGCAGGTAACCAAATCCCTACACTTCACAAACCTCCTACACTCACTGGGCTCCTGTGACACATAAGCTCAGAGCCCAGCACACAGTTCCACAAACAAACTGTTTAAAACTATTTTAAAAGAGGTCTAGAACAGGTCTAGAACAAAAGACTGAGGTTCAGGAATTCAGGCATAAATCTCCAGACCACAGGATTATAGTTCCAGAGCAAGGTGTACATGACAAGCAGAGTTCCAATGTTCAGGCTTGCAGTCAACATAGGCTTGTTGTTCTGGAACGAAAGCTTGTAATTCTGAGACCAAGTCTCATAGTTTCATTCATCATGTGGCATTATCCTTGTACAAAAGATCACAGCTCTGAGATCATAAGTGCGTACTTGTTAAAACACATAAGCACAATGGAATATACCCTACAGTTGGACCACATAAATCCAAACAGAAAATCATCACATAAACCGTAGTAAAACTATCAGGTATAATATCACTCGCAAAATTACAGATCTTTTAAAATAAGATCACAGGTACTGTATCCTTGATAATGCAGTTGGAGTCTGTGTGAGTGACGCTGTGATCAACTGCAGCTGCTC
The DNA here is from genome assembly GCA_019176425.1 of Megalops atlanticus. Classification (NCBI taxonomy): domain Eukaryota; kingdom Metazoa; phylum Chordata; class Actinopteri; order Elopiformes; family Megalopidae; genus Megalops; species Megalops atlanticus. The sequence goes on from CM032881.1 coordinate 34,604,628, forward strand.
TGCACTGTGAGAGGGTCAAGACCTTCCAGGCAGAGGCATGGCAGTGAGCTCTCAGCTTCACTGACATATGCAAATCCCATTTCTACTGTGTGGTTGGAGAATGGGTGATGTGCAAGGAGTGTTCAGCTGTAGCACAATCGACTGACAATCTGAGTGCTGTGAAACCATACTGCAAGAGCCAAATGCCCTCCACTGCTTGTAACACTATGCACACTAAAATCATCTCAAAAGGTCAACCCATGAAATGATAATGAATACGGCTTCGGAAACAGAGCCATCAAATGAAGAGGCAACATAAGGATGAATCACTCTTGTCATGACATTTCTTAGAAGTACAGCTGACTTCATGAGCAAGTAACAGCTTGCACATCACCTGCAGTCAACATACTGTGGACTCTCTGTATCATATGAAGATGGATTCCTACAGTTTCTTTGTTTGGACCAACTGTGAAACAGCTCCTGCCTGTCCATTTTCATTTTTAACAGTGCTGATGACATCACATGACCTCAGTCCTGATGACATCGCATGACTTCTGACCAGGCAGAGACCCTTGCCCATTCCTCATTTGAGAGTAGTGTCCCTTCCTGTTCAGCCACATTCTTGCATGTGCTAAAAGCTGCTGAAATTGAGACTGGTTCTACTGCTGCTCTCTTTTCCTAGGGCCGGATGTTTCCTCTCAGCTTCCTTCTTCCCAAGGATGCAATGTGTTATTATATCCGCTAAGTGGCTCAGATGAAGCTGATAGAATGCAGTCACCTGACAAAGTTATTATGTTGCTAATGCTTCCACAGTGCATACCTACAGCTAGATGTTTATGACAGAATGATGTGAGCAGTGCATTCCCCCAGACAACATGAGGATTCCCCCCCTTCAGTTCCAGAGAGACATGTGGAGGTGTTCATTAACTGTCTTCTGAGTGCATACATGAAGCCTCCATTTTAAAGGGCACCTAGAGCATCTTCTGAAATTATTGTTACAAATTGTACTGATGATTTTCATAAGTACTGCACACTGAAATGAAGGTAAAATCTGCAGTAAGTATTTGAAAATGAACACCAGAGAGAGTGATAAGCTGAACATGCAAAGTCCAAAAACAGTCAATGGCCCCCAGACTGATGTTTAAAATGCATGTTCATACCATAAAACATCTCCCCTGGGATTTATTTTATCCCAGAACCATGCTAGCCTTTAAAGAGCAGTCTGAAAGAGCTCCAAATGCAGATGAACCCACAAACGAAGGAGGTAAAATGTGTGCTCAGTTTGTGTTCTGAAAGGCCATGTGGTGATGAGGTTAAATTTCTGCTCGTCTTTTTGAAAACGTTCATGCTGGTTTTTCATCAGCATGTAAATGTCAAGGTGAACATTGTGACATACTTTTCACTCTTGTGGGTGTTCAAATTGAAAAGCACTTCATTTATTTTGAGAGCAAAGATCACAAGCTAATTTGAAATCTTCTGATTTCTTCACCAGCGACATACCATCTAATCCTTAGACAAAACCTTGAATTTATTTATCCTTGTTCTCTTTGTGAAAAATTACATTTGGAAATCACATCCTTGTCACTCATTCAGGTCTTGATCACTTGCAAGCATAAATATTATCAAGGACACTTTGCTACACTGCAAACATAGTCTACTATTTGTATGCTAAGCTGCTTTTTGCCTTATTACATAGATTTGAATTTATATCTACTTTATAGCAGAGTGCTACAGTGTTGCATGCTAACAGGCAGAAAAGATCAGCTTCACTGGACTGGACACCAACAGGAGCATAGCAGAGTAGATCTGCACTTGATTTTAACTAAAATATTAAGGAATATCAACATTTCAATGGAATGTAGATAGTTTAAACAACACAGGGCAACAATCTTTATATTCTTTGAAGGTTTGTACTGATGCCAGAATAATGCTGACTTGTTGCAAGGAGTAAAACATCAAGTGGTCATTTATCATGCTTGCATTCAAAAGGGAGGATGTCACAGACTCATGTCAGATCTTACATTCTTTTAGAGGGAAATCAAGATTTCTCTTGTGAAAACATTGTATGATTCCCATTCATAAAACTGAAAGCCTTGCCAGATTGTCTGATGTTGCCAGATATTTGAAATCCTCTTAGGTAACTTGCTCATAAAACACACCATTAAATATTGTGTAACCAGAGGATCATAGGTTCAAAACCTGGAAGATGCAGTGATTTTTGTACTCCTGCTGGAATCTCTTCTATAAAATCCCCAGCCATATAAATGAATGCTGTATTTTGAAAAGCACAAGCTTTGAGTAATGCCATGTGTTTCATCTTGCCCAGCTGAAAAGCTGGTTTGACAGAGGGGGCCTCTGAGGGATAAAACTTCTTTTGGCAACACTCAGTGGGAGAACTCTTATGAAGGCAGAAAACGGCCATGTTTTCAAACGCGCATAAAAGGTTGCTGCACTCAGGCCTGGACCAATGTTACCAACTGGCTTGGGAGTACGGACCTGCATGAGAATGGCAAGGTGAGAAGCAACGTGTGCTGGAGTGCTGGAACTTATTAGCCTGAACTGCGGGATCTGCGGGGGGGAGTGCCATGGCTGTGTCCTTTGATTTTTGTGACCGAGGCATTAAGCTGAGTCTTCTTTTACTTTCTTTTATTTTCATAGCATTTCTCCCCAAAAAATAACCCCCAATATTTTTTTTTTTTATATATATTTTAACTCAGAACCAGCAGTGCTGATGGAGGTGTTACATCAACAAGGATGAAGGTAAAGGCAGACAAGACAATCACAGCTACACTAGAAAATATGGCACAAGGCGGGGCCCCCAGAGTGTGGCACCACATACCTTCAGCCGGGAGTCGAGGCTGAGCCCTGCATTCTTGCCTCTGTGTCAAGACCTGACTTGCTGCAGCAGACCCGACGCTCACTCTGTTCTTATGAGTTCTACTCAAAGCTACACTTCTGCAAACACGCGCCTCCCCACTAAACCAACAGGACAGACCAAGAGGAGGAAAGGGAGGGGGGTAGGATATAGGGTGAAAGGGGGGAGGCTTAGGGATTCCCAGCTTACCCGCTATACTGGCTCACACAGCTCCCCATCGGTGCTACCCTCAGTCCCGACTGTGTTTCTGGAAAACGAGGGCTCCTGGTAGACTCATCGTGTTGAAATGGGTCGCCCTTCTTGCCTTCTCTCTCTCTCTCTCTCTCTCTCTCTCTCTGTCTGTCTCACCCTAGCTGTTTGCTCCTCAGATTGCTCACCTGTCTGACAGTGGCAGCCAATCAGCTCACTCAGCTGCCAAGGGGAGAGAGGCTTAACCCTTTCCCGGCTTCAGGTCTGACTGGCCAGCCCTGTGTGACGGCTGAGAGCAGGGACAATGATGTAATCTTCATGAGTTGGGAGTCACCCACGGTGGGTGGGGTGGTGTAGGGCTGAGGAAGTAGATTCAGTGGGAGGAGCGGGAGTTCAGTGAGGTCGCAGCCCCACCACAGACACACCTAACACCCCTGAGCTCATGATGATTGCACACTACTGTCCAGCAGGATGGAGAGAGGTGGCATGTGAACCAGGAACAAGGTGTAGGTTACAGCAAACAGGCCCATAAATGGACTCTCCATTATAACTCCTGCATATGAACATAAATACCTTGTGTACACTGGGAAATGTGCTGTGGCTTTAAGACAAACCTCTGAGTTCATGTTCAAATGTTCTTGAGCAAACATCTCAGCTGTATGAAGCTGTTATCTACAGTGCAATAAAACAATGAGAAAAACACTAGCAAGTGCCATAAGGGAAAGATTAAAAAAAAAAACATTCTAGCAAAGGCTATGGTGGGTGTCTGTGTGTGTGTGTGTGTGTGTGTGTGTGTGTGTGTGTGTGTGTGTGTGTGTGTGTGTGTGTGTGTGTGGTGTATGAGACTATGTGGGTTTTGTGTGTGTGTGTGATTATAAATGTATGTATCTGCATGTAGAAAAGCACCAGTATGTGTCACAGTCACAAAGAGGGTATGTGTCTCAGAGAGCAAGGGTTGCATGTGTCTATGTGGGAGGTGGGGGGGCAAAGAAATGTGACCTGATCTTATATTGTGAGGGACAGTCATCACTTGTTGTGTACAGCAGTTACACAGCAGTGACACAGGTGAATCAGAGACCCGCAGCTGAGTCACCTGTATGAGTTCTTCCATGTACGTGCTTGCCCACTGTGTCTCTGCACATGCTCTAAGGGGCTGTGGTAGGAAACACTGTGACAGCAAGGATGATGGACATCGCAGGGGTCAAAGGTCACCACACATTCACACAGTAGCCAGCAGTACCCTTGGAAAAAGGGAAGGAGCCTTGTGCAATGGTCGATGTGACACATTCTGAGCGTGATTCTGTCTCTACAACAAAATTTAGCCCCTGCATTTATTCTTCCAAAATAGCTTGACACACCAAAGCATATATACTACACCTCTCATAAATTCCTAAAGCATTATGAAACAGGAAAACACATTTTGTAAGCCTTCAGGAAATATAAATGACAGAAATAAAACATTTTAAACCTTTAAGTGAAAATCAGGTTAATTTCCTGACTTTTAATAGAGACATACAGTTCAGGAAAAAATAAAAATTGCCTCAATGATAGGGGTGGGCGATCTGACGATTTTACATCGTGATCGATCCTGAAGACGTCCACGATCTACTTTTCAAGCGAATCGTAGAGATCGTGACCTTTTATGTCCTCCTACTAGTCAGATATTTCTCAAAGCAAAGTTATCCGTAAACTTTATCGGGCAACGGTCGGCACTTCCGGAAGTAATACAGTCATGCGCCGCTTAACGTCCATTCACATATAGGCATATACGTCCGTAGTCCCATAAATCTAGGCCTGTAATAAATTTTAAAAATCCCAATCGCAGAACAGGAAGTAGCGGACGTAACCGGACATAGGCTAGTGAAGGCAACGCTTCCCGCACGCAACAGGTGTATCTCATGTCTCATGGAAGTAAAGCGATTGCGCTGCCAGGCGTATAATGGTACAGTACATAGTAGCCTATACCATATACCATATATAGTATGGTGTTCGCACAACGTCCAAATCACATAACGTCCTATTTCACAGAACGTATCGTGGACGTTATGCGACGTACGACAAATCTATTTAACCACCTTAAAAAAGATAAAAGCAGCAAACGATGGGAAGAGGTGACTTGACGCGGTCATATTCTATCTAGCTAAGGATACAGTGCCGTGTGGACAACGTGGGGTTTAAGACAGTGGTGCACACTTTAGATGCACGGTATGATCTGCCAAGTCCAAATATTTTTCTAATTCCGCCATTCCCCATATGTATAGCGAATGCCGACAAATGGTTGCTGCACAAATAAAGCACGGCGAATTTTTTGCAACGACGAGTGACTTCTGTGTTGTTTACATTTAACTACTTTTTCTATTTGAGTTCTGAGTACTTGAAAAGTCTGTTATTTTATGGTTATTATGTTATCTATTGGCTGCTGATTACAACTTGAAGTTGAAACTGTGAAACTGTCTGAATGTTTATTTTTATTAGAATGTTCAAGTGTGAATGTGTCAGAATCTGAAAAGTGCACTTTCGTCTCGTTTACATTTTACTACGCCCTTTTTAGTTTTTCACATTTTACCACTACAATTTTTTTTCTACTGAGAAGTTTAACTCAGGTTTTAATTACCATTTTGAAAACTGTCTTTACTGCAGTATTGTGTTTTAAATGGTGCAAATAGATAAGTCCATAGGCTTGTTCGAGTCTGGATATTCTCGACAGTACATTTCAAAATTGGGAAGAAAGATCGCAATTCAGATCGTGGATCGCGATTGTGTGTTAAAAAGATCGTGATATGAATTTTTGGGAAGATCGCCCACCCCTACTCAATGATACCATGCTATTCTGTAACTACATGCTTGCTGAATTAAGCCTCCATAATTTGAGTTTAAGTGGAAGAGTCTGGCTTCTCTACAGTGATTAAGCACTGGGGTAATGAGCAGGTTTCTGCATTACAAGATCAAAAGGCAGAGAGGACGACAGACAGGTCAATCCATGTACACATTCACTGACTTGCACTTAACCCATGAACATGCTACTTAAAGGCAACCCTGCCATCCTAGCTTTTGACTTGCTTCATATCCAGTTGAAATATGGCATGAATAAATGGGGCCCAAATATACACATTTACAATGTACAAATATACAAACCAATGCAAGGACAAAGACAGACTGAGCTTATTGGCAAACAGATGATGAACAAGGAGGAAGGCAGGGCTTTTTGGATGCCCTGTGTGTCAGCTTTCATTGTTAGTGTGTGCTGGTGGGAACCAACAGCCGCTGGTTTGGAGCGAGGGTTACTCTTGTGAACAAATCACGCATGGTTTCCCCGGGTGACGCCCACATCAAACACTTGCTCCATCCCAGGGACAGGGGACATCATTCCCATCATTTATGCTCTGTACAGGAAGGGTCAGAGCTACTTGTATTTTCACAGGAGGCTCAGACCCTTCAATGTGTGCAGAACCAAGCTGCAGATGTTTTACCACTCGGTGGTGGCCAGTGTGATCTTTTATGCTGAAGTGTGCTGGGGTAGCAGGGTGAAGGCAGCTGATGCCAACAGACTGAACAAGCTCATCAGCTGCATCTGTCCTGGGAGTGGAAGTGGAGTCTCTGGTGGAGGTGTCAGAGAGGAGGATGCTGCAGAAACTATGCAGGATCATGGACAATGCCTCTCACCCCCTGTATGCCACACTGCACTCGTATCAGAGCACCTTCAGCTGCAGGCTGAGACCACCAAGGTGCACTACGGAATGCCACAGGAAGTCATTTCTTCCTGTGGTCATCAAACTGCACAACTCCTCCCCCTTTCTGCAGGGAGAACAGCTGAACCATTGAAAAGTGGACAGTGCATGCTATCATAACCGTTCCCTAACCGTTTGCCAATATGTTCAATATGTATATGTTCATATCAACATCTTCTTGTGCAATATATACATGTACATCAACATCTACCTTGTGCAATATAAATACCTCAGCAGAAACATATACTGGGCAAAATCAGAGTAAAACACTTAATGGTGCAATACTTACATAAACATCTAATGGTTGTGCAATACCCTACCTGTTGCTTGAATATTTCATTCTGCATTTACTGTGTCATTCTTACTTATTTATATATTCTTTTTACCCTTTTGTGTTATATTTATTGCATTGCTTGACTACTTTATTTTTATTTTTATTTTCATTGTTTCTGATACTGTAATGTGAGCAATCTCTAGCACAATAATTTCCTTCGGGATAAATAAAGTCTTATCCCATCATCTCCAGGTGTGCCACAGTGGCTCCTGTCCCAAGGTCATGTTACCACTAAGCATGTTGGCACATGGTCCCTGATGTCAGGTAATATCTGCAGTCCAATGACACTGCTCCTGAGCCAAAGGTGGCCTGTAACAGACTGCAGTTGTCCATATCAGAACTGCCTGATGCCAGATATTTCTGGACAAGTCTGCCAATTGGTCTGTGGTTACTGGTGAAGACTAGAGTGGAAACTGGACAGTGATACAACAGAAAGGCTTAGTGTAACAGCAGACACTGTGGAGAAACCACCACTGAAAATAATGGCAAATGCATCTTAGTCTTTTCAAAGAAAATACTGAAAACAAGCCCTCAAGCCATCAAAAAGAATATTACCCACAACTAGAGTCTCTTTTCTGTACAACTGCTGTTTATTACTGTTTAACTGTTTTATTGACAACCAGTGTGTTCTGTGACCTGAATCAAGCCAGAAAAACTCTTAGCAATTTTTGCAGATGTGGATTGACAAGGATGAAATTAAATTTCCAGGGCAATGCAACATTGTCCCCCTTAATTTAGCACAAAGAAGTTCCATCATGGACCTTTTGTTTAAACATTACTTATGATGGCAGTGAGTGTATGAATAGTCCACCAAATCTGAAATTATACTTCAGTTAATTAACAATTCGCTCTCTTGGGATACCATGATTAAACACATCTACCTACAATAAATAATGCCTGGTCACTGGTTTTCTATGTCCAGTGAGCAGCGGCTCAGGCTGTGTTGCTTAATTAACTGTATGATGGATGGAAAATCTGTCTCACAGTAATTACACAATGATGCTACAGATGTAAACACTTAAATGACCAATCATACATTATGCTGCAAATGACGCTGCATGGAATTACACTGGAGAGGAACCAAGACTATGATAAAAAAAAGGAAAAACCAGAAGAGGGCAAAGCCAAGCATCAGTTCAACACCATTACTGATGTGGGGAAATCAATAATTCATGAAAGTGATTCCTGATATGGATTCAGATTAATCACACTTACCTGATGTCCTTGTTGGTCAGATTCATGATCCCCACACCCTGTGTCTCTCCAGGCTGTGCCTGTGGCTCTGGGGACAGCTGTGTGGTGTCTCGGCCCTCCTCTCCATGGAGCAGTTGTGTGGTCTGTATGGTCTCCTCCACGCCCTCCCCCTCTTCCATGGTACTGCTGCCCTCTGGCTTGTAGGTGAAGATGATGGTGGGCTTCTGGTTGGGGTCATCCGTTTTGGCCTCAGCAAACCAGTGGTGCCTCTGGATGGGCGGTGGGGGCAGCATGTGAATGACTGTTCCATCCAGGCCCACCAGCTTCCCCTTCTCCCTCTCTCGCTCCACCTTCTCCCGCTGCTCCTCCTCATCCTTCCGCCGGCGGAAGAAGCTCTTAAAGGAGATCCAGCGCTTGGGCTTAGCGCTTTCTGCTGCTGTTGCTCGCCGGCCCTCCCCTCCGCTGCTCCCCGGGCTGGTTTCGGCATCAGCGGGTCGGGGGCCTCCCACTCCCGGCTTAGTCCAATTCCCAAAGTGCTTCTGGAGGAGATTGCTGGCGTGGTAAGGGGAGGAGGTGGACCGGGGGGGCGGGAAGGGGGCATTGGGCTCTGACTTGGGGCTGGAGGGCGGAGCTGCCGCCAAGGCGCTCTGGGATTTGGGAAGCTGCTTGGAGGGTGTGTCTTTCCGGGGCTTAGACAGGCATCCATCACCTGTGGAGAAGAGTGACTTGGGCCGGCTGAGTGTTTCTGTTAGGGCATCCGGTGGCAGGGCATAGAGCTCCTCAGCACTGCAGGTCTTGCTCTGCACAGCGGGCGACTCAGGTGGTGACTGAGGGGGCTGAATTGAGGCCACAATCTGTGACAGCACAGTGCTGGCCTTCTCCCGGTGACCTGTGCCAGCGCTTGCCACTGTCTGCCGCTCGCAGCTGCCGTCTCTGCTGGGTGTGCCACTGCTTTTGGCCAGGCTACCACCGTGCACAGGGAGGGCTGTCGGTGATGTAGCTGCAGCATTCATCACAATGTTGGAGTCTATAGTGGTTCTGGTATTGAGTTCCTGGACTTTCTGTGCCACTGGACCCATCTTCCTGTCTTCAGTAGCTCCATTCTCTGGCATGGTGCTCCCATTGGCAGCCTCCCCTGCGGAAGGGGACTTGATGCTCTCCGAGGACCCAATCTCCTCATATGTGTGGCTGGCCACCCTCCCACTCCCTCCCCCTCCTGCTTTGGACTGGGGCAGTTCACCGCTGAGGCCCAGAAAACTCTTGTAGACTGCTAGGTTGTCATAGGCGCTAGGGTTGATCACGATGGGCACCTTCACGGCATTCTTAGTACCACGAGCGTAAGTGGGCTCGTCACGAATGATGATGGGGAATGGAGGCATGCCAGCGTTGTTGTAGCTGTTGAACTTAATCTCTGACAGGTTGGGCGACTTGACGGGCACTGTGCGGGAGGAGGAGGAAAGCCCTGCTGTGGGGGATGTGGGTGCCGACTTGTGGCTGCAATGTCTGGGTGGGACAGTTGGGCCCGAGGCACCCCCGCCTGCCAACTCCACCTTTGGGAGCTTCTGCCTGGGGCTGGTGCTGGAGGTCCACACCTCCTGGTAGCGGATACTGCTGGACTTCTGCCGGGAGGCATTCAGCATTGCTGAGGGTGTTGGGGGTGATGGTGAAACAGGGGATACTGGGGACGTGGGCTGCCCCAAGGGGGAGCTGGGGGTGGAGGCAGGGGTGGAGGAGACAGATGAACCCTTAGGCTTGGAGAGGCTGCCTGGAGGGTGCTCTTCTGTGCTGGCCATGGACGCAGACACATCCACGACTGTGTACGGCTTGCAGACGGGGGGCTTCTCCAGGTTCACTACACGGTAGGGTCTGGCCTGCTCCTCTGTGGGGCTGAAGCTGATAGTCACCGGCTGTCCAGGGAGGGCCAGTGGCAGGGGTGCTCCCTCCTTCTGGCCCTCCTGGTCTTCCAGTCGGATTGCCAGGACAGCTTTGTGGGTCTCCGAGGCCTTGGGGGAACGGAGAGCCCGGCCGGGCAGCTCCCTCTCGCTGGCGGCCTCGTTTGGTGGCTCTTTGGATACCCCAGGTGAGTGTAGGCCATTGGACAGCCCACAGGGGACACTGCTGCCACTGCTGGAGGTGGTGCGGGTGTCTTCAGGAAGGGAGGAAGAGGACTCTGGGAGGTGGTGGGCTCGGACCTAGAGAAGAAGCCGCTTCCCTGCAGGTTGTTCTGGCTGAAGGGGACAAGGACGCTACCGCCATTGGAGTCCGTCAGAGCGTATCCATTTAGGATCTCGTCATAGCTGTCATCATAGTCCACGGCGCAGATCCTCTGCAGCGAGCGGTTCCTTAGGGGAACGGTATTCCACTTCTTCCCCGCAGCGAAGGGCACGGGGGAGAGGGTGGAAGCACGGAAGTTAGCGAAGCGTGGCTGGCCCCGCATGCGGATCTCCATGGCCAGCAGCTCCTCGTCACTCTCATCCCAGCTCTCGTGCTCTCCATCACCATCGGCGTCACTCTCACCCTCATCCTCCTCGCCATCACTGGAGAACTCTGGGTAGCAGAAGCGCCCTCCCTCGGTGCTGATCACCTCAGTGCTGTCGCTCAGGGAGACTCGCTTGCTTACTGCCCCGTCACCACGGCTCCCTATGGCCAGGCAGCTGGTGGCTGGGAGGCCCCGCTCCAGGGAACGCTTGTACGAGCAACTGATGCGACCCAGGAACAGGTCCTTGGAGCTGGAGCCTCCAGAGCTGGGGCCCCCGGGGCTGGAGCCCAGGCCTGCAATCTCCTTCAGCACATCCGCCAAGCCATTGTTGTTGTTGTTGCCACCAGGTGCCCGGCAGGCGTGTGGTCCGTAGCCCTCAATCTCACCTCCATCACCCTCTCCCTCATTGTTGTTCACCCCGCCAGGCCTGTTGCGGTTCACCCCGTTGCGGTTCCAGACTGTGAACGCTGATGGCTTGCCTGTCTCAGCTGCGTCAGCTGGTGTGTGGTTGCCCTCGGCATCCAGCCCACTGGGGGAGCAGGGTAGCATCATGGTGGGCTTGACAGCAATGGTGGGCTTCTTAGCAACAGGTGGACGGAAGTTCCCCGAGCGTGCTGCCACGCCACCCCGTGGGTAGCCACTGTTGAGGTTGGCGTTCGGCCGCCCTCCAGTGATGGGGGGGTGCTGCTGTGGTGCCGTTCGTTCAGGGGTGCCCTTCTTCGGGCCGCCCTCAGCCAGGCGGTGCAGACTCTTGGGTTTGAAACAGTTCTTGCACTCGCCTGGTTTCCACACGTGCTCTGTGAAAGTATTGCAGGCAGACATGGTTCCAGTCCTGATTGGCCCACACTGTGGTTCAGTGTACTGGGATCCCCTCCATGGGCTCCACAGTTGGTCTACTGTAATGCTGTTGCCTACACTGGACTCCTCTTCAACACTTGTGCCAACAGAATCTGAAAGTTAAGAACAAGGCCAGTTAGAAATCATATCAGGAGGTTTGTTTACTGTTTTAAGCTACAGAAAATACTCAATGCATCTAAAGAGTCAAGTCAAGTTGAAACATCCAGGTGTGATTGGAATGTATCCATATTTATATAACAACATCACCTACTTTGCTTATTTAAAAATAAAGATATTTGACAAATTCACTGTATGAACTAATAAAAGAGCAACAGAACAACAGATGTAACAAAGCAATATCTGCCCTAAAGATCAAGCATTAATATGTCTGCACATGATCCATCAGAAAGTTAAACAACACCTGCAAATCCAAAAAATGTGCACCTCTTAATCCTTTCGTGCATATGGTCACATTGGTGTGATCAGCCTTTTTGCACATATAGTCCAACCGGTGTGATTAGTATAGCAAATGCAACAGTGAAAACTATGACAAGCTTAATAATGCTAATGAACCATGTAACGTAACACACGCGCCACATAGCACAAAATAATTCATGTACAAACGGGTTAACAAATGATCAGCTTTCCTAAGCCATACAAAGAACAGTACAATGGCAATAAGCTGCCACTAGGTGTCTCTGCTGAGCAGTATTCTCAGCCTGTCTGTCTCAAAGCCATCTCTGAAGGGAGACAGAGAGTTCCACTGATGCATTAATCCTCTGCCCAGGGCCAGAGGGTCAGAAATGCAGAAGAGCAGCCAGCTATTCTTGGGACTATTTTGGGAGGACTGCACAGCTCAGTGCTGCTGGTTGTAATCAGCTGGTCTCATAACTGGACAAAGGCAAGATTAATGGACTGACCAAGCAGCATGCAAGGCCCTAAGAGTGGGGAGAACCTCATTATGGAAATCACCATGGCAGTCAACAAGGAGGACAAATACTCTCTGCTTTTAAATGCTCTGTGTTAAACACTAAGTATGAAATGCATTCATTTAAGCAATATCCATGTGAAAAGCCACAACAGTTACCTGCAGAATACAAACTAAACTGCAACAGTGCAAGTTGTAATACTCAAGTCACATACATGCAATGAGCACTACCTCCAGATAACTATCATGTATCAGTACAATTATTTAATTTAGCCAATTATTCCACTCAACCTTATTCAGCAGTCATTAATTCAAATGTGACCCTTTTTTATAGAAGTGGATTTGAAACTAAATGGGCTGAAAATTGTGGCTGTTAAATAACACATAACTACCCTCTGCAATTTCTCTGTAATTGACAGATATTAAAGTGAACTCAACACCAGATATCTTATTGATTCATTGGCTCTGACATCATAAGAATTTCCTGCTGGGCAATGAAATGAGTCTTATTTTTCCCCTTTCTACAACTTTTTGAGTCAACCTTTTTGTTTTCAATTCACTTGGGGTACACATTCACAGTTCAGAAACTAATTACATATAGTACAACTGGTGCAAAAAGTCATCTTACACAATTATGAATAATCAATGACATGCTACTGAGGATTCCTATTAAAATGGAACATCTAACTTAATTGCATTTTTAATACTATGATGGATTATGAGAAAGGCTTTTTTGACAGCAGTTGTTTCATTTCAGCTATGAATGTGTTTTTCTCTTGCATAGAACAATGCACAGAGACCATACTACAAGGAGAAAGATTATTATGACATAAAGCTTGCATAACAACAGCACTGGGAATATACAATCCTGTTATTGGTGATACTGTCTCAATTTTAAAACTCCATTCCCAGACTACTGCCAATATTAATCCCCTGTATCCATTTGCCCTCTCTCCATTTCTTTTGCATACAATTTACAGATAAATGAATGCCTTCAGAAAACCTGCCTGATGCATACTGAGCCCCATCCCATAATAATGTTGACCTTGGTGCACAACTTTAGTGGTTGTGGTTAGCGGTTGTAGTTGTTGTGGGAAGAATCCTATATGTTTCCCTGTTGATGCCCCCCTCAAAGACAGGGCATGCAGTCTTTTCAGCCTAGATGCCACCACAGAGCTGAAAAGCCTTTATGGAAAAGCCAGTTTCTCCTCCCCTCTTCCTGGCACACAATGGCTGGGTTCAGAGGCCCAGGTGGCCAGCCCACTGGCATTCTGGGAAACATGTTCCAGGATGATGACAGTGGTAGCTGGATAGAGAACTCAAGCTCCCCGTCCAAACAAATCAACCTGTCACTTCTTGAGCCATCATCCTCGTGACGTGGCATTGACCTCGCTCATGCGCTTCATGCAGTCATGGAGGATGCTGGTAAAGGGGTACATGTGGTAGATGAAAGATTATTTACTCACACCCAAAGAAAAGGCCAGGAAGTGAGTTAAAAAATAAAAAAACACCAACATTATTTACGCTTAAAAGACTTTTATTCACCCTGTAAGTGGATCGCTGTGAGTCTTAAAATCAGTTCTGTAACACAGCTAATACTTAACGTACCCTATTTAATTCACTTAAAAATCTAAGAGTGCTCTTACTCAGCCTGTATAATTTGATTAAGTAGCTTTCTCCATAATGTTCCATTGCTATGCCATAATGAAATGGCTCAATGTAGAAGCAAATAATCAGGGTTCACAACTGCACAGCAGCCAGTCTCTGAAAACATAAGGCAGGACTCAGTCATATTACACAGTCATCAGAGCAGAAGTGCGATTTGATCCCACAGCATAAAAATTGATAAAAACCTGATACAATGGCATGGATAAACGGATCAGGGGTCTGAGGTCAGAGGTTTTCCTCATGAGGTACTTGCGTCAGCGTGTCACTTGCCAGTGTGACAGTGCAGGAAGCCTGCTCCCTCCCTCATGGATGCAGAGGTGCGGCTGTGTTTACGGCTGGCGCAGAGGAACATCTTGTGCGTGTCACTGCGAAAACAATGGCATGGGGTGCGGTGGCCAATGCGGGGCCACGTGGGTCAGATCCTGTGTGGAGGAAGACTCCATACATGTGCTGTTTGAGTCTGAACTGGGAGGGTTCTCAGACCCTTCATGTTAGTCAGTCTTGCATCCTCCCTGTTAGGCTCAGTTTCTTTTGTTCAGAATGTCATCTCAGCTTTCTGAACAGACATTCCCCATACGCAACCTCGGCTTAGGACACTGTGGAAATGAACTCTCCTGCCGCATCTAAAGTGTACAGGGGATGCAAATGCTGGATGCCTCCTTAGGAACAGGCCAATCAATAAAAAACACATTTCACAGCCTGGCACACGTGCAAATTGTGACTACTCAAATTCACGCTCTGCTCGGTAGGCACACTTTGCATCTGGTTACAGGAAGGGCCACACAGAGTCGATTTTGGAACAACAAGCTAATGACTGGTAGTCCCACTCTGCAGTAACAACATTCACACTGTTACACATGCACACTTATATACACACACATACACACACACACACAAATCTCAAACTCAATTCACAATGTCACCAGTGGTGTCTAACAAGTATTTGCCATTCAGCATGAGTACAGTTTCGGACCCTTCTAAACAGTGACAAATCTGCACTCACTCCTATCACCGGAGTCAGACACCCCCCCAGACAGCAAACAGTCACATCCTGCAGCCCAACTTCACTGGCAGGAGGAATCTCATCTCAGAGCACTCTGGAACAAAGGGAAATACCAGCCATTCTTCAGCTATACGATAATCTCATTTTTTCTCTCTCCCTTTTATGACCTGGCATGAATTGATGACTGTTCCCAGGGTCGCTGGCCTACTTTGAGTCTGGAAGGAGCTGAGTTTCTGCTCAGCCAAAGAATTCTGGGACGCCGGTATGGAAGGCGGCCATTTTTCACTGCTTGGAGAGACAGTCGCCTATATGATCTGTCAACAGCAGGAGAGGAGCAATGGACTTGGTCTGTCAGTCAGGACTAGACAATACTGAGACAAAACTCAATGACAATGCTTAAGGCTCAAGCCTCCCCCCTCCACTCTGCCAACCACAAAACAAAAGATGCTTCCAGAACATATAGTTCACTCAAGGGTGAATCAGTCTGAATCAGTCACACTCAGACGTTCTATTACAAGTGTCTATTACACTGGGTAAAACATCTTTTGCTTTTCTCATTATCCATGTCTGTCTGTTTGAAAATAAAAACCTTTTTTTTTCCCAAATCAACCAATTTAATGAGTAAATCGGCAGGGTAATTTCTCACAGCTTTTTTGTTTTCTCTGATCAGATGAAAAAGGTAAATATATATGAAACTTGTGAAGTTAGGCCCAAATTTGGGCTTAGATGCTGAGGCACGAGATGTCCACACCCTGAGCAGTGAGTGACTCAGAGACTCACAAGAAGAATCCTTCTGGTTCACATCTTTCTGCATTTAGCTCCTTGGCAGACGCTGATATCCAGAGCTTCATCGACAAACTTTTAATAATGCATACAATGCAAACATTTTAACAATGGCACCTACAGAAAATGACAGGTCACTACTGGAATGTGTGTCAATCGGTCACACACAGTGCCATAATATACAATACCCTACTTAATACAGAGACAATGTAATAATACATTTCCGCACCAAGCATGATAATACCCTACAGTAATGTGTAACAAAAGGAATGATTTGTGTGTTACAATTGGGTAGGGCAGCAGGTAGGGTACTGCTGGTGTACCCTTGGGTGAGAGGCTTAACCCAAGTTGCCCCAGTAAATAGCCTATATATGGATAGCATGGATAGCGTTTAAAAATTGTCACCCATGAGAGATGCTCTGGATAAGAGGATCTAAACAGCAAATATAATGTGATATGCTATAACATAAAGGAGGGGGTCAAGCTCGCTTGTACTCCACAGGGAGGTGACTGCAGTGTGGATGCATAGTTTCATATCCCCACCTCTCAGGAAGTGGTGGGCAGTCTGCCGACAGTGCTAATGTTGCCCTGTGCTGAAAGCAGGAAGAGGTTCTGAAAATCCCACCAGTGCTTTTGTCGTTCCTCTGCTTTGGGGCGGCAGTGTAGCATAGTGGTTGAGGAGCAGGACTTGTAACTGAAAGGTTGCCGGTTTGATTCCCGGCCCTTGCACTGCTGTTGTACCCTTGGGCAAGGTACTCACCCCCCAATAGCCTCCGTAAATATCCAGCTGTATAAATGGATAACATTGTAACTGATGTAAGTTGCTCTGGGTAAGAGCGTCTGCTAAATGCCAATAATGTAATGTAATGAAAATATTCAGAACAACAGCACAACAGTGCTGAGGAAAACTAAAAATGCACCTTCAGAGACAGCACTGTGTAAGAGTATTGCAGCATTATAGCAGCAGAGATTCATATTTGCTCAGGAGGCTGCACAGGAGGCTGATCTTTCCTGGTGTGGCTATGGAGTTACTTTGACTATTTCTGCTGTACAGTGGTAGAAAGAGAATTATCAGTGCCAAGACAGCTACACACAGTGCAATATCTTGATAACACAGAGAATCTTGTGTGTTACATGCTGAAAGTGATGACAACTGTACACACACACACACACACACACACACACACACACACACACACATCCATCCTAACCCCAAGCCCTTGTGCATTTGTCTCAACAGCTAGACAATAGATGTGGGCATTGATTGCCCCCATTGATTGAGTCTGGTCTTATTATCAAAGGATAAACCATGTTTGCCAGGTATCAGCGCACTGCAGAGTTGAGAATTAGCTGCCAGGCCCAGAAGCCCTGAGAGCCAGCGCCCATTCCTGACGCAACAGATAAGATCCCTCACTAACACAGAAATGTGAAGGAAAAAGCCAGCAAAATGGGATCCCAGTGACCCTAGCAATAGCAGTGAACAGAGTCACAGGTCTTTGGGGAAAAAACAATTAACTTTTGCACAGACATAACAATAGAAACATGTAAGCATTTGAAAAAATCAGGTTATGACATTATCATTTACCACAGATGATTACTGAATGTGATATTTTAACCTGTCAACAAAAATACATATGCTGATGATTTTAGTTCAAAGTCATTTATCAAACCTTTAAATTTAAAAATTCTTACCATCAATTTAACTGAAAATACATATTTAGACCTGGACTTAAAATGCAGAAAATAAGTTTTGTTGTTTAATTTACAATTTATTTTAAAGAGACAAGAATGAGCAAGCAGGAGATTAACTGGACAAGGTTACTCAAATGGGATTAAAGTTTCCACTCCATGGGGTGTGGTGACTAAAGCCTGGTATTTCCCCAATTCCTCCAAAAAGTTCAACATAGTAAATCTGTCACATAGAGGAGAATTCTGTGCAACGCAACCTGATCTGAACTCCAGTCTCAATACAATTTCCAGCCCCACCACCAAAGTATAATAATTCAGGATCATTTGTCACTGGACAAAAACAATGCCCGAAAATGTGACTAGCATTGCATTTTCTTCCCATCAGAAAAACTATTTGGGAAAAAAAAATCAACTTGCTAAACATCTACAAAGTCTTATTACTTTTAAAAAGCAAAAACAGGCCAAGTGGCTCAGACAGTAAAAGTGCTTGTTCCAAGTGCAGACTGAGCCATACAGCGCAGGTTCAAAACCTGCCGTTTCATTTACTAACATGAGCCCGCAGTTCCTCTGAGGATAGGGGTGGGTAGGTCAGCCAGGGTCTCCACTCCTCAGCTCTCAATATCCTGGGACTTGTGTGGCTGCCTATGAGTTACTCAGGTAGCATCGGAGAACACACCCCTCTTCCAACAGTGTTTGCCTCCTGGTGCACTGTGGGACTTGTAGTGTGAGAAACACTGGTATCTCCTGGTATCTCCTGAAGGGATACAAGTGCACCTGGGCTGTTGAGAACTCTCCCCTACCTTGACCCCCCCACCCTCGACAAGACCAGCCATGCCCCTGGCAGCCATAAAAGGCATGTCCAGATGATGAATACAACCCAGATCAAAAACTAATTAACATCTCCATCTCTCTCCAGCTCCCCTTCAATTTCTAACTCTCCTCCTTGCATGCGTCTCTCTCTCTCTCTCTCTCTCTCTCTCTCAATCACTAACTCCTGGGAAGAGCTGGGAACATTACAGAATCACAAACACTAATTAAGTTTTCTCTTTGACTGACTCTGGGGACCATGTTGTGTAAGAATGCTATCACGTGAAACCCCCTGGCCTTCCCCTTCACTCTCATTCCAAGAGAAGACATGGCAGCCTCCCGTTCATCTTCAGTAATAATTCATACATCAGTTCCATACAAACACAGAGTGTACACAGACAGCCAAACATTCTTACAAAATGTTCAAAATCAAACAGAAAAGCTGTTGTAAGTAAGACACTGCATATATATTGTTCTGCTCCTGGGATCCAGACAGTGCACACATTACTGAATTGTCATTGTCAGCCATTAGGGTCTGGGGAAAAAAAAAAAAAAAAACTTGGAATTGTTGCACGCAGCAATGAAACATTTGCAAAAGTCTCTGTGTCATGTCACGGCAAAGCCTTGGGCAGAAAGAGAGGGAGCAGGCGTGGTGCAGTAGGGGGCTGGGCTTTCAGCATGTGGACTAAATAAGCTCCAGCTGGCCTATGGTAGCATTTCAGGAAGTCCCACACTTGTGCTGTTCCAGCCCTCAACTGCAGGTGTCGGGTTTCGGGAGCACCATGCCTGGGCTGCCCATGACTCTGCCCCCATTCTTTCAAACCCCTGCGCCCGCTGTGTCATGTTATGGTGATCTCTGTTTTGTGGGCGGGGGGACATGGGGTCAGATGAAGGAATGCTAGGCCAGTGGAAAGACTCTACCGGTGGCCACAGTGACAGACTGTGTCAGCGCCGGGCCCACTCCAGGGACACTCCTACAACCAAACACCAAAGGGCCCACCAAACCGACGCTGACTGCTATACCTCAAGGACACAAACACATCTCCCTTCTGAGCCAAGAAGAGTGGAGACAATCCCCCATGAGCCCAGTCTGTGGCTTCACTTTACTGAAAAGCTGAAACAAGCTAACATCACAGTTGTAAAAAAATAACAAAACAAATTTAAAAAAAACAGAAAAGGAATATTTGAAATGTAGCTAACATCTGCAGAGAGTAATCCAAAACCATGGTGCAACTGACAGTCTAAAGGCATGAAAATATCAACATTTCCCTCAAGGAAAATAATGTCTTACAGTGACAGTTCACTTTGGTCTTGATTTTACCATCATGGGCTGTGCCAGAGACTGAAGAAATGGCATGCACACTTGCAGAACTCTATACTTGAATATTCTCCGTATAAACATATTTTTCTATGGTGCATGTATGGAAAAAACAAGTGGAAATATAACTAAATGAAACACACAGTCTGCTTGCAGATGTTAATGTTAGGAGTCATATGTCTGAAAGGAATGACAACGAATGATCCAGATCTTGAGGGTCTTGATTTGTCAATGGGTTGTGTGCTTTGCAGTGGCGTAGTGAGTGGGCATTGCACAGAGGTGAATCCTTCAGCAAAAAGACCAGTTTTCCTTGCTCACTGTTTCTAGTTAGGACACATAATGTTGACAGGCTGCAGAAAAATACACACTCCCCTGCAAAATAAACTGCCTTGCTGTCACGGTGTATTTACTGGATGGCAATTTATGCCCGGGATTGAGTGAAGAATGAGCTGGCCTCTATTTTTGCACAAAGGAATTGATTCAAGGCGTGCAGCCCATATCCACCTCCTTATCCGTCTTCCTCAGAGCTGAAACTCAGTTCACCGCAGGAATCAATAGCGCTGGGGTCAAATACAACAGAGGAGGGAGATGCTGCCGTAATGAGAGCTGCCAAAAGTGACATTCGCTTAGCACTTTTGTAATTAGTGTTTGTGTTCAGGGGGACCTGCCTGGAGGAGAACTGGGATAAATAAAGACCCTCGGCATCGCTGTGGATTAAATGATAAAAGAAACAACGAGCAGGACAGAGCAGACTAAAAGCTAAATTATACTTCGGAGCAAAGGGGGGAGGGATGGACACCCACTATAAAGGATCTATTTGTTCATAGTATATCTCTATATATATATACCTTGCAACAGAATGACAAACATTAGAAATCTAATCTGAAATGAGTCTGCTCTACACCTTTATCAACCATATTTTTACATAATAGTAGAGACCATCTTCATGGTTGCCTGCAATGACCCTTGGGACCAAGACTGGCATGTATCTCACCAAAGCAATAGGACTAGGATATTACAGTGCAAATTTAATGTCATAAACAATGAAACAGCAGTCTCCAAAAAATCTCTAAAATCTGGCAAAAAATACACAAAATAGTAAAATAAAAACACCAGACACAACCACAAAATGCTGCAATCACTATGAGGTGCTTGGGGTGTGCAACCTCTCAGTTTTATCCATTGAGGAAATATGTCTGCGTTGGCATACAGGGTGATGATGAAAAGGAGGCCCTGGGTGTGAAGTGCCTTCGGGGCTTGCTAACAGTCTAGCGTGTTGGTGGTTTGAAGTGTCGGTCAAAGGTTTTGTCTCTATGACACGCTCAGCAGAGAGAGGGCACTATCTAAATAGGCTGGCACAAGCAGGGCCTCATCTCTCCCTCCACATCAACCACTCTGAGACAGGCCTTTAACATTACCTTGAATGGACCTACTGGCTATGGACAGCAAGAGCTGTTTTATACTTCTTGTTTATCCAAACTTGTGGTGACACAACCACCCACCACAAAAGGCACTAGTGAGGTCAACGCATATGGAAGGATACAACGTTCAAAATTTGTAATTGAACGCAAACAAGGGATGCAGTAACATATGTACCACTGGGTGGCAGTAGTTAAAAATATGGTGAAATGTTTGAAAAGAGGAGAACAAAACACTAGTAACTTGTTGCAAGCAGGAAAACTCAATTACAGTAGATACAATTTGGGCAGCAACTGACATGATGAACATATTACGCCCCAGCCTAGGGGAAACTGGGCATAACATAAAGGATTCCCACTTTCCCTACTCCCAAGGATGACCCGTGCCACAACGAATACTGTTACGCGCAAAATGCAATTTATTTACATACATGCGGTAGAGTTGGCATCGGGGTCAGCATGGCCAAAACAATAAACAAAACAGTAGAAAAAGTAGTAAAGTAGAAAAAACAGTGCTGAACTATCTCTAATCTGCTGCTGGATAAGAGCAACTGTGTTTTATTCAGGGAGGTCCCTCAATTTGATAAAGAATCTTAAGTTTTACTTGGAATATACAGCACTGATTAATGGAGTCCATATCCACTGTCACTGCCTATTATTTCAAATGAAGTATCCCTGCCACCTAGTGAATTAAGAGGAATTACTCCTCTGGCCTTTGCACAGTCAACCTGCATCATGTCAACAAAACAACACGGTGCAAGATATCATAATCTGCATGTTTCAAGAGATGATGACAGTAACCCCTGCAACCTTCATATTTGTACTTACACTTAATTAACCTTAAAGGATTTGGGGAAAGGGCCCCTCAATCCAGTACAGTAAGGTAAAGTAAATCAACAGAGAATCCCACAGAAAAGGCCATCAGAATGACCCTCTTCTTTGTAAAATGAGAGTACTTGCCGTGGATCACATTGGTTAAAACTCCCATGGTCTGAAGAAAATCAACTGTTTTTCTTTAACTGACAAGTATTTCCACCTCTCCAATCTTCTACAAAGGTGCCAGAGAAGAGACGGTCAAAGAGCCTGTTTGCTTGTCACTGATGTGTCATCGAAGCACTCTCTAATGATTGCATGTGACTGTAATAACAGCTATTTTTTAGGAAATACGTGAAATCCAAATGAGATGTTTTTGATATGAGGACGAGCTGGTGTTGTGCCTCTATCTGCACAGCTGTGATTGTGTGAAGTAGTGATGAGACAGCTCACCTGCACATCTTGTTTTATAGTTTGGGTTTCTACTGCATACGCAGCACTGGCACAGATGTGTAACATTGCCAGACAGAGACAGAAAGAAGTAAAATGGCTGGCAGCCTGAATATAATGCTTGGTTTGTAATGGTACAGCTGCTTCCAGCAAACCTGGTTAAAAAAAACAGCTAGACAGGATTGTGATGTACAAATGGAGTGTGTGAATGTCTATGTCTCTTGCATATGGCTGGAATAAAATTTTTGAGACAAGAAGGGCTCTTTAAACCTTGGGAGTCATGTTAATCTAGAATGTGTCTGCTCAGGCATGCTTTGCAGAACTCTGTCTTAATGCACAGCATTATGCAATCCTACAGCCCTGTGCTGTAGGGAGCAGAAATTTAATACATTTCCTCTTGTTATCTATAAGCTGCATACATGCAACACCATGACCATAGCTTTTTTTTGGCCAACTACATCTTGTCACAATGGAATAACTTGCTGATTTACTGTGGGACAGTGTGTAAAACTAGGTTTACTTCAGCACTGTGCCAATCTGTCTCACGGGGCCCACCTCTTCACCAGTCCTGCTGATAACGCAGTGCTGTTTAATTACAGTGGATCGAGAAGTGCACTCTCGTTCTGGTGAATTAGCAGCACTCTTATCTCGAAGACACAAGAAGCAAAGCTCACCAGGAGAGTGGTGGGGGTGCATACAGGAGCTCTGAAAAGCTTGGCTGAGACCTCACACAACCAAACTGACACCTTTCATGTACCCCCCAGCCCCCCAAACCCCCATTCAGGGTCAGGAAAGTGTCGCAGACAGGTGCATGAGACATGCTCCGATCAGCTTTGAGGGCTAGCCTTGTGGGAAGGACAATGACAATAACAGCAGTAGCAGCAACAGCCTAATTATCTCTTCCAATCATCTACTGCCACTCCATATCCTCCCATCTATGAATATCACCCTTGTGAGCTGCTTAAACATTATGGAACTTGGAAAATTGCTTTGTTGGCCTTTGCTGAGTACTATAGCTCAAAAAGACATACCTTAGTAGATAATCTGTGAATGTTCTGCATGTAACTCTCCAAATAGAAGTTCACTACAGGGAATTAACAATAATTAATGATAATAAAAAATACATTCAAATGTCAATCCAAGCTTTTATTTCCTAATGTCCATCATAGTAATAATCATAATATTAATAACTGCTAAGACCTAAGTAGTACATGTTTTGTCATTACAGTGAGGACAGAGCCAGGACCCTCCGAGCAGTACATGCAGAACAAACTAAGCATGAAGTAGACCAAATGAGCTTTGAAAGGCAATAACTGGAAAACCCAAAGCCCCATTTCATTGCAACACTGGAAATTTCTTTTGTCTGAATTCAAAAAACTATGCCTTTTCCATTTGGAAGCATCCTCACACCTACAGCGGAGAGAGAGAGAGAGAGAAGGGAAGGAAAGAGAGTTAGGGGGAGAAACAGAAAGGGGGAAGAAAAATGAGGGAAAGAAGAGAATTGGTACAAGGCTGGCTTTCTGTCATGTACTCCAACCAGGAGGTATCACACAAAAAATTCTGTTCACTGCTCTATCAAAGTTGCTTTTTTTCTCATAGACTGGAAAAAACACTGCAAAGACACTGCAAAATGGGTCTTTGTACATGTTTGAAGAGACTTGCGGGCAAGGAGTGTGCCTTCAGTACTGAGAAATGATTGCATCCTCTGTGAAAGTGCACTTGCAAAATACAGCAAGACACAGATCCATATCAGGTTACTTCATCATACTTGCCATAGGTCTTGACTAAGTGCCCCGGGTTCCTCAGGTGCCACCTACACGACTCTCAGATCAACTTACTGCAAGTGACAGTTCTGTTGTGGATATGAGAATCAATGGGACTACTACTTCACAAATGTTTGTACTTTACGAGAGCTGTGACTGGAGCCTCACATTGATATGCAGGTATCCCTGACTCACACAAAAAACACTGGATACCCCGTTCCTACATTTGCCTGTAAATTGTAATGGGGAAAACATTGGGGGTTGACTGATTCAGCGTAACAGAGAGAGGAAAAAAAAAGAAAAGAATGCGTATTTCACTGTAAACAACTGTGCCACTGAAGCAGGGGGCTGAAAAGTATAAGTAAACTGCTGTGTTTTGAACTTACAAGTGAACAACAAAAGAACCTGTGAACCCAACTGGAAAAGACCAACACTGCATTCTAATTTAATAAAGGAGAACCAGGACACACTTCAGTGCTGCCAAATTGCTTTCAAGGGTTTACAAATCTGCTCAGTACCACCAAAGGACACAGTTTCTTGACATTTTATGTTGGAAAATGGCACACTATTTTCAACAATTCCCAAGGAATCCAGCGTGCCAAAACAGATTTTTTTTTGGCCATTGACTCCTTAATGGGAGAATGTCATAGAAAGACTCTTCAGATGAAAACAGCTCATTACAATTCTACACGAGGAAAAAAAAACTGAGGGACTTTTGGCCCAGTTGCCAAAGCCATAAGAGCATGTGTGTACCATGCTGGGTAGGAGACCTGACCGAATTGTCTAAGGCCCCTTTCTGATGCTGCTGTTCGGGGAGTGAGTCTTCAAAGTTTCACAGCTTAAAAAGCTCAAAGGATCTCTCGGGGGGCACCGACGTGGCTAACAGTAAGGCCAAATTAGAGCCGAGTAATCATGTGAGCGGCATGGTGGAAGAGATTGGGGTTCACCATGAATGCCATTTAAAGTTTAATTAATTAAACTCTTTTGGGGGATTATCTGACCGGCTGTGGTGTGGTGGCATGTGGAAATAAGGTGTGACCTGAAAACACCACGAGGTAACAGGGACAAAGTCCCCATGAAATCTGCTTGCATTAAGTGAAGGTCATGCATACACATATAAGCACAAGCACATGCATGCACATACATGCATACAAAATAAATGTTTGTTAATTGCTAGTCTGTGTTAATCATAAAAATGTTAAATGTTCAAGGGCCCTTTTTATTCTATTCAGTTCAAACCTACCAACAGCAGATCACATTTCATCAGTTGAATCAAAATCTGTTAATTGTTAATTATTTGCCTTTTGTCAACATGACTGTCTGATGTGCATATGAAGCCAGTCATTGGTTAATGGGCCACATTGGTTAATGGGCCACAACTGCCTAATCAAAAATAAGTATAGGTGTGTGGCTATTGCTGGATGCACTGTTGTAAGAAGCTTGTGGTGCTTATGTCCAAGGCTGAATTTCTTTGCTTTGTATATTAAAATATATATTTTTTTATTTTTGCAAGTTTGTTTCTTCTGTTCGTTTTGTGAGAAGCAATGGTCACACATACACATGTCACATTATGGTTCCCAAAACAAATGCTGTAAGTACCACTGAGGATACTGGGCAAATTTCACGTGTCAAACCACTTCCTACAACAGAACTGGAGTAAACACTCCAATGTCTCATTCCCTGTCCCCAACGCCAGTCTACATAAAAGTAAACAGCATGTCACCCGAAAAGAAGGCAGTGCTGAAATGAACTGAATTTAACCTGCAAATGTAAATATAATAGACTACTGATTTGATACATTGATTGCATTTAGGTTCAGGATCAACTGTATCATTGGTTTCGCATACACAATGCATGGAGCGGCCATCATGGTTCATTAGTTTCCAAGCCAAGCTGTTCTCTGCTTGCAGTGTGACAAAAGAACTTTACCAGTACACTGAAGGGAGGCACTGCAAGCTAGCTGAAGGAGGGAAAAACCTATTAGCACTCGCGGACACAGACATGCTAAAAAAATGCTCTCTCCATGCTATATACCTACTACAAACATCAAAAGTGTTGGAATTATGCTAATGCAATAAAAGTATGCTGGTGAAGTGCAAATAAATATGCGCTCCAGTGGGTGACGTGTTCAGACCTCCAGTGGACACCACTCTTCCTGCATCACGGAGCATGCACCCTGAGGCCCTTTCATGCCAAGCCCATACTCCATGGGTGAAATTTTCCACAGAAAAATTTCAAACATTATTGCTGAATGACATGAACATACAGAGAATGAGTCTTTTACCATTACAATCAATCTAACTGACAGTTTTATCACAGTATAACCCAACAACAAAGGATCAAGTCTTTTTGTATTATGTATCATTTTGTATTATGTAGTTGAGGATGTCAAAAAGTGGGGTGCAATACAAAGATACAAGGCACACACTTCCATGTTTACAATTCCCATTCGATGTCATTCTCATTTTGGGATGTGGTTCATGAGACAAATGACAGATAACAAAAAGGCAATTGTCTCTGTGTGCTTTAGCCAATGATATGAATTGACTCAGATATCCAGCAGTATAAATGGAAAATGTCTAATATTGAGATACATTGTAGTCATCTTGCAACAAGCGTGTCAGCAATACAGGTAAATTATGGATTAAGAGAAAATTCCATATGTGATGTGATGTCAGCCCTAAATATGAAAAATCAGAAAAAAGACACAATAAATAAATACCTAATAGATATATGCATAGATATATGCATCTGCACAGAGTAACCATACATGACTACTATTTTCTGTTGATAGCTGTAGCAAGCATGGTGGTCTACCTGTCTTTGTTTAAACCTCCTTCTGGGTCACTCTTAGAGAGTGTCCAAGACTTCTCTTCTGTGAAAAAATAAAGAACATTTTCAGAGACCCCTGCTGCCCTGGCAACCACATCCAGTATCACCAAGAAGACACCTTCAGGACAAGTGAGCAGGGGAGTGTGAATACAACCAGGTGTACAGTATTGCTTTCTTCATCACCCCTTTGTTCTGTCTTTGTTCTCTGTTGTTTGGTTCTCCAATTATCACACTCCATGAGGATTTCTCATTTCCTACTGACAAGATCAGTCACATTGGACTGTTCACTTCACCAAAGGACTCTCCACCAGACTGCAGCTGTCACAGATGCTGGGGCTTTTTATATCTCTCGGTTCTGAGATGCCAGTTTGATTGTAATGCCAAACTTGTGCATCGGGTTGGATTTAAATGATTGTATCTTTAAGTGATCCAATTACACTGATGAATGAACTGTGTCATACAAATCCACAATCTCCCATCTAGGCTCCACTAAGAGTAAAATGTAGTACCTTAAGCATTTACTTTATATAACAGAAGAAAGAGACCTTTAACTTTTTTCTCTCCAAACAGCTACAGCCCTCAGTATGCCCAATGACTGGATGGAGATCCATCACTGTAGCACAAAGTTTTCTTTTTCCTTCCATATCAAGAGTGATGAATGTTATCCTCTCGATTTCAGACTTTCCCGTGGATGCCTGGAGGTTAATTGCTATCAAATAAGAAATCTGGCCACAGTATGATCTGGACTGACAGGATTTAATGAATTCGGCTGATAATGCTGCTGAAGGCATGGGAGACTGGTGGCTCACTTAAAATAATAAGAGTGTAGGCCCTCCAATGGCTCTAATGAGCCAACACAGGGTGCTATTAACAGGAGCTCCTTACACACTGAGGGACACACATTTACTGCAATGCCCACAATTATGGTTCTACTTTGAGGGGCTGCTGAATGTGAGAGCTTAATGTAATTTGTGGCCATGGTGCATATTCTCATGAGAAATCCTTCAAACAAACAACTTTTATCAAACTGATTAAAAAAAATCCCAGCTACACCATGTTCACAGTCTTGTGGTGCACATAATTCATGGAGTTTATGAAAAAATATAAACAGACGCTATTCAGCTTTGATGAAGTGGCCAGCTCTTAAACTGGTCCACTACACCCAAACACCATCCTTCAGGGTAATGCAAAACAGCGAAGCGATGGAATGAAAAGCAGTTTAAACAAACACTGACAGACACAAATAGGCCAGAAAATCACTTTAAGAAGGAGAACCAGATTAAGTTCCAAACACTTCATATCTTGCATATTTACACTGTGTACAATATTAGCCTGCATACCACATTTTCTTGGCCATGTTGATTAAACATGCTCGGAAACATGTTTGTTTTTCTGGCTCTCTACAAGATTACGTGCCTCCTTTTGACAACAAAGCAAGAACGTGTAACCAAGGAGATGAAGCTTAGCCCACATATTGACGTCCTGACACAGAAAGCAGGATAATGGGTTAGTAATAATATAGAGCAGGGTGAAGCTAACTTCCCAAAACCTGGTAGGGCTGCAGGCTTAGCTTGGATGCTCTGAGTCCAATTATCAGGCAACATGAAGCACTCCTTAATGCCATGAAAACTGCAGACCTGCAGTGGCACATCCAGAATTCTCCAGTCTAAAAAAAGGCATCTCCTCATCACCCTTTATTCAAGATTGAACAGTTACAGAAAGAAGGCAGTTGCTTAGATCTAGACAGCAACATCCAACACAGTGAGCTGTACACAAGTCACAAAGGCCTACACCTCCACACGACAGCACCCCACACAGAGGCCTGTTACATGAGGCAGGCACAAAGATCCACACCTCTGCACAACAGCACCCAATACAGAAAGTTGTACATAAGTCACAATCACCTGCATGTCCACACAACTGCACCCAACACAGCGAGCTGTACACGAGGCAGGTACAAACACCCACACCTCCACACCACAGCACCGTACACTGAGAGCTGTACACAAGGCACAACAACCTGCACATCCACACGACTGCACCCAAAACAGCGAGCTGTACACAAGTCACAAACACCCACACATCCATGTAACAGCAACCAACACACAAAGCCATATATATGTGGCACAAAGACCCACATCCAAGATCGGGGTGGGGAGGGAAAAAAAAAAAATCACACCTCCAACTGTTGGTTAGACATCTAAAACGAAAATCTGCTTCTGGAAGTAACACTCAAAACACTTCATTTACATGTCTGTCAGATGTGTTCCCTCAATAACATATTCAGCACTATGACAAAAAAACCTTTTGTGTGGAATGCTGAACTTCAATCACAGGGATTACTAGGTTGCTGTTAGCACTGCACCTGAAGGGAACAAATTGTAGGGTTTTATTAGGAGAGAAGTATCTAAACACTGCGATTGTCACACAGATGTGTGTCTCCTTTGGCTCTTCAACATGTCTCTCACTATCATCCCCGAACAAACAAAGCAGTATTCCAAAAAGAAAAACAGATTTAATTGCTCTACACTGCTTTTTAACCCCCAACCCCTTGGCCACTCTGTAAGTCTGAATGATGTACAACAGCCCTGCATTCTTGGAAGTCTGAGACATTTTGTCTTGTGGGCAGATATTTCAGTTGTGACTGCGAAAATCATCTTTAGCTGGAGAAATAACATTCCATTCTGTTGCTTGTGGAATGACTGAGAGGCAGCATGGGAAAGCCCCGGGGTGCGGGGCGAATTACAGACCACAAACACAGACGCACACACACAAATGCAAACACAGAAATGCAACAGCAGCACACATGCACAGGCCAGTCACGCACACAGACAGAGACATAAAAACACAGACACACACAGAAACACAAAGCACCCCACACAGAGACAGCCACTCTCTCTCTCTCTCTTACACACACACACACACACACACACACACACACACACACACACACACACACAAACACACACACTTCCTCTCTGTCTGACTCTCACACAGACACGTACAGGAAACCCTGATCCTGTAGTTACCTCTGTAAGTTGTTCTGTAATAAAAGTCACAAAAATAAACAAATCACATTTTATTGCTTGTGGCCCCTTAGGTATACCTTCCAGAGCCCTCATGTTTTACAGATGTCATTGCACCCCACAGCACAGAGGGAGCTTTTTTTGGTAATTAAAGGGTTATTCAACTGCCCCTCTATCACAACTACTGTACATCTCATTTCAGGGCTTTCATGTTCCTCACACTGACAGTGACGGGGCTTCCTCACAACTCTGCTTCATCTCAGACACTCTGCAGAGAGGACATGACGAGGCCTGTTCTCAAAATTACTCACCTTACCTCTATCAAATCCATTGAGAATTTTGCCTCCTGAAAGCGTGGCATTTTCTTATTTGCAGGGAAAAAGGAAATGCACCCTTTTCTGGGCACATGTTTACACTCGTGCTTCTGCTCTGGAACAAGTCCGGGCATGTCAATGAGAGAGGAAGAATCCACGCAGTGAGAAAAGGAGCAGGTATCGCAGACTCTGTGTCCCATCAACCTGTAATTTGGATGATTCCCCTGAAGCCAGCCCCCCATGCCCTATCCTTATGCTGCTTTAAAGCCAGCTTAGGGCACGTCACTAAAGCTTTACTCATGTTACCTCAAGGGTTTTTTTCCCCTTGACTCAAAGCCTTTGGCATAACATTAAAATGAAACAACAGCTGTTTAGTACAACCTGGATTCCGCAGACCACAAAATCCAATGGCAGATTAAATGGAGGACGCTGTGTGTCTCCCCAAACAGCACGTGAGTTATTCATTGCTCACAACACCCTGGTCTTCTTTGCTGGGATGATGGGGGGCTTTGCTTAATGGGCAGAATCCTACAACCCTTCAGATGGGAGGAATGCTTGAGGGTAGAACTGGAGAAATCCATTGTTCCAATTCGTAATCGCACCTCTAAGTAACATGCAGCCATTCTGCATCTGTTTACACCACTG
This sequence comes from Megalops atlanticus, assembly GCA_019176425.1. Taxonomy (NCBI): domain Eukaryota; kingdom Metazoa; phylum Chordata; class Actinopteri; order Elopiformes; family Megalopidae; genus Megalops; species Megalops atlanticus. The sequence goes on from CM032881.1 coordinate 34,635,700, forward strand.
AGCATTGTGGTGCTAATCACCTGACCCAGGTATTCAAAATACAGCTTTGCTTCACTGTGTGAACACTAAAGCCTGGTCTGTTTTCCTACTGTGGCTCAAAACTGTTGGCAAGGCAGTAAAACGCACTTAACTCATTCTAGCCTCCAGGCCATTCTCAACAGATGATACTGGCATAGCAGAGGCATTTCTTAACATATCACCTTGGCGGTCTGCTGTTCTATTGGAACATTAAGAGAGAATTTGTGCATTTCAGCTGATTAATGGATAGTCAATATACCTCTGCCTCCCTGCACATGCCACCCTTTAAACAGGGAAGGTGCAGGGCCATTTAAGATTGCTCACTCTTTACCAGGAGATAAAGTCTCTTTTACTGATTCCACTCAGACACCATGGTACTGTCATTTGGACAGCATTAAATCAAAGCTTTTTTCCTAAATCAAACAGTGAGAGGTTCCTCCTGAGCCATGCCACAAGCGAGCTTGGCAATGGCACTTTTTTCTGCTGTGAGATGTGTGCTTAATAATGAGGCTTCAGCACCAGGGTCACAGGAAATGTGCTTTCAAAAACGGTGGGCCCCTCTTGGCCAATAGCAACGCTCCCTGGAGTAATTCATGTGGAGGGCACTGCAGTGAGGGCCATAAACACACTCTCCTAATGAGAAGGCATATCCAGGATAGTAGAGTGGTAGAAATGAGTTAGTAGAGTTAGAAATGCATGAAATTCAAACTCCACACACCCAGAGGGAACTCAAAAGCCTTCTCTCACCATTTGGATAGGAACTCATTTCTCCCATACAGCTTGTGCACTTAATGGATCCCACAAGGGAGAGTCTGACTGTGGCAGGGCCTCAAACTAGAAACTCTATCAAGCACTGACAGGAGTAAACCTGAGAACCACTTCAGACAGTGCAGTAAACACTGTATACCCACACACAAACATACACACACAGACACGCACATGCACACACACAGACAGACACACAAACACTGTGATACACATCAATGGAGCAACCACTCAGGAGTGTATCAATATCTTAAAAAAAAGAATGTAGCATTTTTAGTTTGTTTTCATAACTAAGGCATTCTACATCAATGTGCAAACAAAGTTATCATCCAGCAGATCTAGAAAATCCTTTGAGAGGTGGTGTAAGTATTTCTCTTCTAGGGGAGTACAACATTTTATGCAATTGACAGAAATCACTTCAGTGGCACTGCGGTGATGTTAGTGGCAGGTGTAGAGATGTGCAGATCTCTTTCTTATGCAGACAATATTTTCTCCTTTAAGCGCACACCCGTATTATTTCTGCTTATAACCCACATATTTTTATAAATAATATAACAAACAAAAATCACATCGTAAGTATAGTACACACGTCACTACAAGCAGTACACATTTTTACAAAATCTACATGACTGTAGAGCATTTCTTATCATGCTCAGCTGCAAACAGAGATAAAGTAGCTTCATAATTTTTATTCTAGCTGAACCCTGGCTGAAATGTGAGATTGCCTGCTCTCCCTCTTTCTCTGCTCTCTTTCTCACGTTTTTACACACTTGCAGTTTGTTCAAGAGCAGCTGTAACTCTATGCACCTTGGCTGCCTATCGCTATGAATGCAGATCAGCATCCAGTCCCCACATTTCTGTTTTTCACACTGACCACTACAGCTGCAGGCCAGGACAGGAAGGGCCTGAAGCAAGGGGGTTGGGCAGGAGTGTTCCCCTGCATGTATACCAAAGTTGCCTTGCTGCAGATTAATACTTAGAAGAGGCTCTGAGAAGCCCCATAAAGAGTTCAGCGAGACTTTCGCTCTCAGTAGTGAAATGCTCCGATCAGTTCAAAGGTTTTAGAAAAGCTGTCTTTCTTGAATATCCAGGGGGTTGTAGCTCAGGGTGGAGGGTGGGTCTCTATCTATAAAAAATGTTTTCATGTGGACTGGTGTGGCCATGGATGTAGACTTGAACATGAGTAAAGATGAGAGAATATGGCTTCATGATGCTCAAAATAGGCAAAGCTAGGAGTTACTAGTGATTCACTGATTTGAACCAATCATGGGAGTTTTGGTAAAGAAAGCAAAGCCTCCTGATTGGTTTGAATGAGTCAACAATGACAATGTATGACAGTTTGGCCGATCATGGGGGCATGAAGCCTTTATATTTCATTAGCATTTGCTTAGCAGACACTATTATCCAGAGGAATGTACTTGGCTTACAGTTTTAAAATGTCACCCTTTATACATTTATTTAGCTTCATACTGATTTTAATGTTGCTATTTATACAACTTGATATTTTACTGCTAGGTAACTGGCCAAAGGGGACAACAAAGTTGTCCCATTGGGAAACCGAACAGCGATCCTTGGGCTACAAGCCCTGTTACTTACCACTACATTTTGCATTCTTAACTCCACTCCCCCAACTCTCTGCCTCACTGTCCTACCACTCCCCTCCAGCAGAGATTACAGAGGGACCAAGAAGGCAACCCTGCATCTGCTATCTCTAATGCTATACCACTCTCTCCCCACAGACAAATGCATGACAAATTACTAATTCTAGATTGTAACATTACGTAGGAATCATTGTTCTGAAAACATAAGCTTTGTATATTCAGATTTGCTGTTTTGAACAAGTATGCTAACAATCAAAGCCCTCATCTTTGCACCAATTTTATGTTTTTAAATTTATTTTAATGTATTCAACCATCATTAACTTACCCTTAAAAAGCATGACTACATTTTGAAAAAAATAAAGGAATATCACGTGGAGAAAGGAGGACACTTGGGGGAGGGTGGGCTCTGGAGGCCTTTCCAGTTATTACTCCACTGTCGCTTAGTCTGGGCTGCTCCTCTTCTAACTTCCCTCTCTCTCCCACCTACTTTTGGTCTTTACCACCTGACCCACACTCTGCCAGCCAATCTCAGACATATAATCACACTTCACAATAAAGGGAAATTCCAATTCCCCCCTCCTCAGAGTGTACAGTCTCCACATGATGGCTCTCACAGCAGCCCTCCAGGAACAATGACCCTAGTGATGAGTGACAGCTGCATCTCACTTTAATAACTGTAGTACATAGGGCAGGGGGCAGGTCTGTCTGTGGTCTCTCAGCACTGGAGAGGCTGCTGGTTTTGTCACATCTGGATGATTGACGATAATCTACTTCACTGGATCAGTTCCTAGGCTAAGTGACTGCAGGGGGCAGTGCCCTCGGTGCTCAGCATGTTAGTGTGTAGAAGGAGGGAGAAAATCTTCAAGGTTGCAATACTCCAGCAGCAGGATTGTCTTGTCCTGGGAGACAATTCTTTGAGTGTGTGTCTGTGGCGTGCACTTGTATGTAGTATGTATGTGTGGTTGAGCGTATGTGTGTGTGCGCATGTGTGTGTGTGCGCAGTGTGTGCGCAGTGTGTGCACTGTAAATGCCTCCCCTCCTCTCTACTTACTGTGTGGTCACACTGTTCTCCACAGCACCCTTCCTCCCTGGCAGGAGTGGACTCTTAACCTATGCACATCTCCATCAAAGCAAGCGCCACCCCTGTGACTCAACACCCTGGGATCAACTCTGCGGCCATGGCCTGCGGGACTTTCCCATGCCTCTCCCACTGCTCTGACTGACCCCAGTCCAATACAATTCTCACCGTCACAGCTCTCATATCAGCACCAGCGCTTCACTAAATGTGTACACCAGACTTTGAAAGGCAAAAGACAAAAATGAAAAGGAGAAATTAGTCTTCTGAATTATTAATGTCTGGCACAAGGGCTTGAAGAGTCTCTGCACAAAGACTTCAAAGAGGGCTTGGTTTTTTGGGAGGCCCTAAAATGTTCATGCAATGTAATGAGAAAACCACAGCCAACAGAGAAGGGCAGTAGTGTGGCACTGTGCAGCATAAAGGAAGGCAATCTGAACAGATCTGATGCAATGCATGCTGCTATACCGAACCCAAACAGGAACCCTCACATTCCACATGCATCAGAAACCTCTCGTCCTCAGCCATGAAGGAACTGGAGCCGTTTTTCTTCTTTCTTTTGTGCTTTGTCCCCCACCGTGAATCTAGAGAAGATCCTGCTGCAATATTTCACTATCACCTCAAAAAGGGGAGCCTGGTGTTTCAGAGAGAGCCAATCAAAAACCCACCCCTGGAATTACCCTGTCTAAAGTTCAGACCTGGTTAGATTGGGCTTATACTTACACATTAGTTGTTCCCACTTCTGGTGCAGTATTTTAAACACTCAGCATTAATGAATGCAGCATTAATTAACTCATTAGCCCTTGTTAGCTTGAATTTGAATTGTTAGCCCTTCCTGCTCATCTGTGGTTATAGAGCAACTGAGCATTGCCAGAGACTACAAAGGAATGTCGTAGCCAACTGATTTGACTTGTGTATATCTGCAGGAAATTGATAGTTTAAGTACCTGCCATATTGCCACGATAGATGAACACCTCTCTCAGCATCTAAGTCAAAACCTGTTATGAGAGGGATGAAATGCACTATAGCTGGAATTGAAGCCAGGAAGCCTTAAAGGAAGTCTGGCTGTTTTAAAATAGGTCTGAAATCAGAAGACAGAACATAAAACAAAAAAGCATGAATATGGTTATGACGTAACTTTCATTCTCCTGCCTTGTATTATGTGTTACAATGGATCAATGGGAATGACCTGTAGACATCTTTTATCCAATCAAAACCATTAGAACTGTCAGCATGAGTTGGATATAGACCACAGCTTTGCAGTTCTGATTGGCTACAAGCCGAAGCCCACAAATCACAGATGCCCCTTAGTAATACTACCCATTTCAGACTTAGAGACAGACATGTCAATTAGAAGCATAGATTGTACACAGAAACAGTGCCACTTCTCTCCTATAATATTATCACATTTCCAGCCTTTTAAGAGTATTTACAAGAGGAGTCAGAGGAGGAGCCCATTAACTGCCTCTCATTCTGCAATTTAACATCACCTCGCTATTCACCGCATTTGATATTATTACATAATTACAGTAAGATATATTATGTCACACACTATTATATACCACATATGTACTACATGTGTGGTTCTCCTCCCACAGGCATGTGGTATGAGATATGAAATTGAGGATCTCTGGCACAGAGGAAAACATCTACAGCAAAAGAAACAATCTACAAAAGCAGTGCACACACAGACACACACAAACTGTTAGCCTGACTCTCGCTGTACAGATGGCCGACATTCACAGAACTGGCACATACATGCAAAGAATGTGATAATTACCCCATAAAAATATTGTGTTTTCAGATATCAATATGACAGGTCTAAACATCTTCTCATGTGAAATGTTGTCATTCTAAATAAAAGTCTTTTTTTCAAATACAGAGGAAATGTTACAAAATAAAAAAACTGCCAGTGGTGGAGAAAATAATCAGGGACAGATTTAATGAAGAAAAAAAAAACTCTGGGCCAGGCTGAAGGGACAAAGATTGTTTTTAGATATCGGAACTGACAAAAATGTTGCAAAAATTACTGTGAAACCCTGTTTTACATCAAACTGTACATGCAGTGCTAATTTAAAGATTTAAGATGAGCATGATATTCATACAGGCTATAGAGATACACAACTGTCCTATCAGATGAAGAGACATGAATTCTTATCTACTGAAAAGTGATTTTAAAAAGCAATGCAACTCCACATAAAGAGTTGCATTGTTTTATGAGTTATTAAAGAAGTCACACTTAGGCCTGTTCTGGCTTGTGTAGTACAGTAAAAAAGCTAGGTTCTTATTGATGTTTCCTTTAATTCACAGCCACTTTGTTGTGTGAGAACATAGCTGGGCTGAGGATCTACAGCTCCCAGGTGTCCAAAGGGGCATTAAAATGAGAGATGGAAGTTATCTCACAAGACTGGCCGTTTTGGGGAGCTGCGCTAAGATCTTGCACAACAGTTATACTCTTGCTTTAGATTTAGATAGTGACAGGTACATGTAACCTGGCAGAATGTTGTCTCATTTGTGTGAGATTATATGAGTTGTGTGATTCAGTGAGTGTAATCAGCCTTGCTTTTAGGTTTTCTCACATGTGGGAGCATAATATGCAAATATGCGAAGGTGATAGGCCAAATTGTTACAGTGCTATTAAAATGGTAGTAAGTAATCAGCAAGAAAAAACTGCAAGGAGCTGGAAACAGACAATGAAGAGAAAAAGAGTCAGCTTTGCATCAAAGCACCAGTCCACATGAAACACATCACTCCTATTTTTCTCTCCTGATATTTTTAGAATAGTAGAAACACTGCCTTTGATGTTGAACAGACTCTGTGAACAGTGTTCACTGAGTGTACCATACACTGGGAAATTAACTACTGCAGGCAAACTTTCTCATCAATATACACATCCTGCATATTAGCCTCAATCTGCTACCTTGCAATTGGAATGAGCATGATGACACAATGTATTTCGAAAAAGATCTCAATGCAGGAGATCCAATGTTTTTCTAACAGATGGCATAAATTGCATTTGTCAATAAGTTGATGAAAAAAATCTAAATGCATTGCATTGTCCATGCGTGGGAAGATTCAAATCCCACCAGGGATGCATTAAACATGAACAGACAAATATTGGACTACCTTGTGCTGTCTGAGAAAGACTGAATTTGCTGTATTTTATTAAAGATATTCTTTGTTCCACCAGGACAGGCCATCCAAGAGCACGTTGTTTGGTGTTTTTCTTGAAAACTTCTCTCATGGGCCTTCATACTCCAGACAAGAGGGCATGCTTTCACTACTTACTTGGAGAGTAAGAACTTTAAACAACTTTCGAAGCAACATTTAACCTGGACAGTACTTTGGTGGCTGCAGCATGCCTTTTGAATGGTTGGAGATAGCAAATGAGAGAAAGGGACTTGCAGAGAACTCACAAGGCAGTCATCAAACATGTGCCATGAAGCACCTTGGCTGACTCACTGAGGTCACTTTCCACTGTCACACCAACACTTTCTCTCTTTAGTCCAGAAACCTTCTGCAGGGAGAGAGAGAGAGAGAGAGAGAGAGAGAGAGAGAGAGAGAGAGAGAGAGAGAGAGAGAGAGAGAGAGGCTTTGACTTTTCATGCTCATTATTGAACAATCACACATCTCCACATATCATTACATGTGAAAGTTCACAAAAGCAAGGGGTGGTATGTACATATTTACATAGAAAAGACCAGGTAAAAAATAAGAAGAAGCAAAAACCAAACCAACCCCAATGAAACAAACAAACAAATAAATAAATAACCATAAATAAATAACCATAAATAAAAAATTAATGTGAATGTCACCTTTGTTTTGGTCATTTCAATTTCTTCAATCTCTTTTACTTTTCCTGGGATATCATTCACACCACTTGCTGCACAAACTCACAAAGAGTATCGCTTATTTCATATAACAGTCCAGTTTTAACCAACAGATTATCATGGATTGCGTTGCTGCAGCACAGTCACTAGTTCCCTGCTGCTTGAGCTCTTTTTTCCCATCTTGAGAATACTTTCAATAGCCATTTCAAAAAATAGAGATACGAGGGACAAGAGATACACTTCAAAACACTTTTTTTATTAATGATTCATTCTGGGGTAGAACTGCATTATGCCATCAGCTCTACAAGCTGTCACAGTCAGTGTGTGATATCTTACATTAGAGGAAAACAAAAAATACAGACAGAAACAGACAGAAAAACAACAGACAGGAGTAACAGAAAAAGACAAAGATGGAGAGAGAGAGAAAGAGAGACTGACAAAACACTTTGAGGCTGGTGGCTGTTAGCTGGCAATCAGCATTGCCATTTTCCTCTCTCCTCCACAGCAGAGAGGGGGGAGGGAATCTGCCCACAGGGGCAGTGATAGCTCCCTCCAGTCAGAGGTAGAAGAGGTGTTTATCTGCTGGCTGACAGAGCAACTGCCTGCCAAAGCCACATCCCTACACACTGCAGCTGTCAGAGAGAGAGCGGCATGACACGTGTGAGGGATGGGGCCTGGCCACAGAACTCCAGACTCAAACCACTGTCATCTCAATGCCAATGGCACACTGTCTCAGCATTTCACACACTGTTCCACCTCCTAAAAACAGGCAGTAGGTTTAACCTGAGGAATTACAGTACTGCATATATCAGAGATTTGGCTGCAGAACAATTCCAATTGGCAACTGCACTTGCTGGAATATTGGTTCATTTTAATTCAGTTCAGTACACTTAAATTCAGTTCAGTTCAGTTCACTTAAATTTCAGCTGAACTGAAGTAAAATGAACTGAACTGCATTCCATTGCCCTCCCTCATTGTGTACATTGCTCACCATTTGAGTTGTAAAAATAAAACGTTTAACAAGACTTCTGCTCATATTTTGTGCAGTGGGCAGACTCAAATTTCTGCATCACATTTTAAATGCATGTCTTAATAATGATGATGATAATAATAAAAATTATTATTATTATTATTATTATTATTATTATTATTATAGTATCCTACTGTACAGCTGTAATCTGACTTTGCTCATGTTGTTTCCATTAATTATTATAATAGTGTTTTTCATCATTCCACTGCAGATACTCTATCATATAATTAACTTTATGATATTCTCCTCCCTGTTAAAATCATTTTCAACTTTTCCTAATCGGTACACTTTGACTTTGTTCAGTACAAAAGGCTCTGCTCAAAACAATTAAAGACATTTTGTATGTAAAACATAAGTTTACTAACTGATTAATCACAGTTATCTTGTTAAGAATATACTCACAAAAAAATGTGCAGAAATTTGTCAGCTCTTTCATGACTCATTTAGGCCTTTAGGAAGCTGTTTTTTTCTACATAATAAAATAACACCAAAGAAGAGCACCCTCCAGCTGTGATGTGATAAATCCCTACTAGCACATTAGTCAAATACATTATAATGGACTTTGTAAAAGGGGTTTGAACTGATATTAAATTCCCCAGTACAATGGGTTCTTCCTTATCGATTAGAAGGGATTTCCTGTTGACAGCTATGTTTTCCTTCAAAGAGCTCCTGGGGGCAACGTGCAGAGATTTAATTTTTCAGCGGTTCGCTTTGGACCAAGGCCATTTCCGTGTGTGATGGAAGGCCTGCTAATAACTCACACAGGAGAAAGCAGGCACATAATCCAAGCTTGTGGGAAAAATGTTTTCTGCAAGTAAATTAGCAATTAGCTATATTTCACGATAAGATGGGGAGAATGGCTGAGTATGAGATAGAGGGTATGTGCACTTGGGTAGAGGGTGAGCCTGTAGACCACAATATGTCATCTCAACACATGCTTGGCTTGTGTTTTCTTCACCATTTCTTACACATGCATCCTCCATCCTTTAAAACTAACAGCCATACTAATAGCATATCAGTTCTTCAAGGTACATGAAAAAAGTCTTTATTACTGGGCAATTTTTAGGACAGACATTCAACATGAGGGGACCACAAATACAGAAACACTGTGAGAACTGGTTACAGGAGCCTCCACTGCTCGGGTGAGAGTCAGGCCGGGGTGGCGAAACACAGGACAGTTGAGGTTTTCCAGCAGAAATACTCCCACGCCGCTGAGGCCCCTGTTATTACGGTTCCCACAACACGACCATGTTAGCTGTGTGCCAGCCTGTGGGCAGGAGTCCCACAAGCCTCTGGTGTTTCGACCGCGCTGCGGCTACGTCATGGGTTGTCCGTCTCTCAGATCACATGCATCCCAATGCCCCACAAGATCTTCCTCTTAATTTCTTGTCTTGTTCACTCACATTGCACACAGCCTTACCATGGCTGACTTTTGCTCATTTTTCATGAAGTGTGATTGTTAAGAGTTACAATGGCTGTGCTTCCCCAAGGAATTTAAACCTGTGACTCCCCCTGCTTATGAGGAAAGCAGCTTAACCAGGAAAACACAGTTGAGTTGGCTTTATCACACCTGAATAGGGATAACTAAGTCGGTGCTCACGACAATGTTCCATGCAAACTGCATTGCATGGAGCCAGACAGCCAGCAAGGTCTCAGGAAAAACAGAAAAACACACAAAATCTGAGGTGTATTGCATACCAACCAGGCCAGAAAGGTTGGGTGATGTGGCCTTTATATTTGTGTGCAATATCATATGCATGTGCACCCTCAGCTTCTTAGCTGTTCACGTGATGTTGTAACAGCTGACACCACCTCTGCACTGTGTGTGCAATGGTGGAGAACCCAGGAGAACTGCAGATTGAACAGGAGCACACAGAGTATGTGCTGCATGGTCTTTCAGTGTTAACTGTGTGCTCATTCTGAGGACAACCAGGCGTGAGCAACTAGGCTCCAAAATCTGCATTTGTTCAAGTCTTATTGCAATATGAAAAACTCTTTTTAATATCTGAAATTGCCCCTGGGTGTATTATTGGCAATTGTGCTGCTTTTGCACTGCAAATCAAATTACAGGAATAAAGCAAGGTATTGTTGAGAGGACTGTCATTTAGCTTAAGCGCCAGGAGATGTGCATATTGCACTCTGCCCTATTGCCTCATGATGTAAAATGTAGTGATGCATAAAACCCCACACACATACCTCTGTCAAAATTTGGAAGATAAACGCATGGTGTATGGCTCTGCCATGTCTAGAGACAGTGTCTTAAAAAAGCTCTTTTGAGCTGACCCCTTATTGTGATGTCTGCTGCCACTGGTGGGTGAAAATGTGTTAAATAGAGTTATTTATTATGGCAAAAGTTGTAATAAGGCTGAGTTTGGCCTTGAATGGGTTATTTGGTCTAGCCTTAGGGATCAATCTGAGAAGAAGAGAGAATTCAAGATGCAACTGTGTTGCCATTTCATAAGAAGGAAAGACACTGGCTTTGGTGTTACAGGAGTCACTGGTGTTACTGTAATTACAGTCAGATCACATGGGCTGTTACTAAGTCACCTCACAATCTTGGCTGGTCTCACTTGAATTTCCAACAGCAGGTCCATTTCAGCTGACTAATCTCTATTAACAGAAGTAACATTAATGTTCGAGAGGTAGAAGAGCATGTGAGCCTGAACATCATTGCCCGTCTGCCAAAAAAAGTCCCATTTTCAGTAAGTATTCGAAATCCCCTGACTGTCAGCCTGCCTGGTTAAAACAAAGACAAAACTTTGTTTTTGACAGCATACAGGGCTCCAGACTAACTTTTCCACTGGTAGCACTGGTGCTACCAACTTTCTCAGTTGGTCGCACCCTTTTTTTTGGTACAGCATGGTATTAATCAATGACCTTGCATGCTGATGAACAGTTGTCTTAATTTGCATTGATGTAAACATTGACAGTGACTCGAGACTTCAGATTTGCAAAATATTTTAATCTGAACATTGTTTCCCTCGTATCGCAACCACAGGTACTGCGTTAGCCATTGTAGTTGAAAGTATTACTTTTTCTTATTCACTGGCTCACTGGTTTCTCCCTGCCTGCACCTGCACTCTCCTTGCGGCCTGCACTCTCATCATCAGTTGTGTCTCAGTCAGGACCTCTCGTTGGCTCTCCCTCTCCACCAGCCTCCTCCTCTCTCTCCTCATTTTGTTTTTAACCCTTTTGCGAGTACGGTCACACTGGTGTGTTTAGCTGTTTAGCACGTATGCTAAAACTGGTGCGATTAGAAAATGAAATTGGAAAAATTCTAGCTAACTCTAGCTTTGAGGAAACAGTGATTTCACATTAAAAATATAGCAAATGTGGCAGTGAAAACTATGAGAAGCTTAATAACGCTAATGAAAATACAAGGAACCATGTAACGTAACGCGCGCTACATAGTATAAAATAAGTTATGTGCGAAAAGGTTAAAATAATCAGCTATAGACCGCTTCATCTTTGGAACACTGTAACAGCTAAATGGATTGTTTCTCACTTTTCATCATCAGTGTGTGTGTACAGGCAGGGAGAGTGCAGGGAGGGAGAGACCGACTGAGCCAGTGAAGAAAAAGTACTACTTTCAACCACAATGGCTAACGCAGTACCCGTGCCGGAGGGGCACCAAAACAGCCTAATGATCATCATGCACTCACACGAATGCGACCACGTGAAATTTTAACTCGCACACTCTCAAAAAATGGTTGCATATGCAGGCATATTTGCAAGTCACACTGGTGCGCCTAGTTATAAAATTTAGTCGCACTGTCTCCAAAAATGGTCGCAAAATGCAACTAAATGGTCGCAGTCTGGAGCCCTGATACACTGTCATCAAAACAAGTACATGAATCTAGATCGAGGAAACACAGTACTATGAGTCAATATGCCACTAAGAGTCTAAGATCTTAAGAGTCCAGATGTCAAAGTTTTTTTTGCACTTGAGAACTTATGAAAGTCCCAAGCACCTGGTCACAGTGGTGATATAGTATAAATCCCTGCTACTGACACTATTCAGCAACAAACTCAAATTACACTGCATATAAACCATATAAACAAAAGCCAACAAACTGATGGTTGGTATTTATTTACCAAAAAAAATTCTCTAAATGGATTTTTTAATCAGTCGCAGAACAGATACAATGAGACATTAAAACAGACAAAAGACACAGATCCTAACCCAAATGCTATGATTCACTATAGACAGTGGCCTCGTTCACTGCCCCAACCCCCAAAGAAGACAGTATAGCATTTGGTGCTGCTAGCTCTCAGTCAGTGCACAACTACCATAGCATACAAAATCCACAATGAAAAAAATTGAGTAGACGCAGTTGCAGTGAGACATCTGCATTTCTCCATGCACTCTGTCCCCATCTTTCCTGCTGTGTGAGGGGAAACCTCCCATTTCCTGCTAGGGGGATTATTGCACCGTTCCGTCACCCAACTCTGGTTCCTTCTCAGCTGTTGCCATAACGACCAGGGTTTGGCATGGAAACAACCTTCCCACCACAGCATGTCACGTGCAAGATGTGTATGAGATGCTACAGTAGTGCATGTGCAAACATTGGGGCGTGAAACATGCATGTTTATAGAAAATTCTCAACATCTCAGCACTCTCAGTCTCACCACTTTCCAAAAAGACCTCAGAGAGACAGTCTCATCTGGAGTGGAAGAAATGTATTTGCAATCTCACTTGCTTCCAAAAAAGAAAAAGACCTGTATAACACAGTCCTTCATCTGAAAAGAAAAATGAACTTTCAATTTTGCTGGCTTCCAAGAAGACCTGGGTGAAGCAGCCTCATTTGAAGAGAAAAATGCATTTTCGATCTCGCAGGACATGGACACAACCTCAGTGAAACTGTCTCTCACCAGGAGAGAAAAATATATTCTCAATCTCACTGGCTTCCTCAGTGAAACAGTCTACTTGCATTCTCAATTTCCCCAGATTTCACAAAGACCACAGTGACCACCATGTGTGAGGAAAAAAAAAAAATAACACAGTGCTTTCAGGAGCCACTACTAATACGGGGTTTAATCACATATGCAGTACACATCTACACCCTAAAGATACTCTTTTTATCAGTAATAATTGTCACAATTCCCATGGCACAAAACAGTTTTACCCACTTTTCTGCAATGCATTGCATGTGAGACTTAAATGTGTCAAATATGAACACAATAGGTAAGAGACATTGTCCTTCAGAATTGCACTATTAGTATAATGTATATTATACTATATACATATGCAGTCCACATCTACACCCTAAAGATACTCTTTTTATCAGTAATAATTGTCACAATTCCCATGGCACAAAACAGTTTTACCCACTTTTCTGCAATGCATTGCATGTGAGACTTAAATGTGTCAAATATGAACACAATAGGTAAGAGACATTGTCCTTCAGAATTGCACTATTATGAGGCTCCTGCAACATAAAATTAGCTTCCAGAACAGCTTTCAGATACCAAGACAGTGAGGTGAAAATCGATTGTGAGGATTAGAACTTTTTCTACATTCCATCAATTATTTACGTTTGAACAATGGACTCTGTGGTGCATTTTAAATTGTACTCCATAATCCTGAAAACTTGAAGTATTGATTATGTGACACGACTGCTCAGGGATCGACCTGAGAAGGATTCATCTTAACGCACCTCTGTCAGATTGAGAAATGTAAAAAGTAACATTTCAAATGAGTCGCCTAGCGAAGGGAGCTGGATGCTTTGTGAATCCCGCAAAGGCTGGGATTCGCTTGTTGTCAGGCTCTCAAGGCTTTGAAGCAAAAGCAGAATTTCACTGAGGGGAACGAAGCCTTGATTCAATGTCAGTGACTGACAGCCCATTCCGGGCTTCATGAAGCCACTGTTCATCACTATGGTCTGCTGGCTTTGTTTATCCTGGAACACTCTTTCATTGGTGCAGAAGAACTGAAAGACCAGATGTAAGGCTATCAAAGCACTGCAAAGGGAGGCAAACAGCAATAGTTTCTCTGCCAAAGAAAAATGTTTGACAATTAAGAAATGCAAGCAGATCACTCTGATATTGTGAGTTCTTGGTTTACATCTGAATGTTGAATCCAGCAATGGTTTGTCTGTGATACACTTACCCCGTTCTTTGATTGTATAGTTTTACAGTTAAAAGTGACAGAATTAAACAGTCTGATAATCTAATCTAATCTAATCTAAATCACTATATTACTGCACCAAATAAGCACCTTGGCAACCAAACAGCCTCTCCCACAGATTTATGGATGGAGCAGCCTGCTTTGATTGCAGTCCTTCAAACAGTGGAACTGTGTGTGTGTGTGTGTGTGTGTGTGTGTGTGTGTGTGTGTGTGTGTGTGTGTGTGTGTGTGTGTGTGTCTGCCTTTGTGTGAGTCTGTGTGTGTATATATGTGTCTCAAAGTCTGTGTGTATATGTATGTGTCTGTGAGGGTGTGAGTACAAGTACATGCCTGTGTGTGTGGTTGTGTGTGTGTGTGTGTGTGTGTGTGTGTGTGTGTGTGTCAGAGTGGGGGGTCAATTCCATTTTAACTCAGTCAGTTGAGGAAATGGATTGAAATTCAATTTGAGAATTGGAAATCTAATCTCTAATCTGGAATTGTTATAGAAAATGATAGGCAGTTTTCAATTCATGAATTGAATATCAATTAGTTTCCTGAGCTGACTGAATTAATATCAAACTGACATCAATTCAGTGTGTAGAGGTCTGTGCTTTTTGTGTGTGTGTGTTCTGTGTATGTGTGTGTCAGTGTCTGTCAGTCTAACTGAGACTCATTGCACACAGCTCCAATGTTCTTTCCATGATTTTCTTGATGGCCAGAGCACAATAGGGGTATTTATACTAATGGGGCTATTCTCATTTCAAACAAGATCTCTCTTGGGGAACCAGAGTGCTTTAGAAGACATTAGGAAGATCAATACACACAGGACACACAAGTAAAGGGACTTCCAAACCATTGATGGACCAGGAGACCATCCCACTGAACATAAACATATCTCATTTCCATCTACGATGACGGACATGAGTGCTTTTCCTAATGTAAACACACTGGGTCTGTCTAACTTGTTCATGGTTAGAGGATTACAAAGCACTTCCTCCTTGTTTGTGGTGATGAAATGAGTAATGCTAAAACAAGGATGAAATTCAGTGACTGCACATGACATTAACAACCTCAAAGGAGAGACGAGGAGAAGGCCCACATCATAAAAAAGGATAACTCAGATTCAGTGATAGTGGTCACACATCACTCAGGTGATTACATAACATAATCTGGAAAACACTAACAGACCAAATGTTCGGTCATTAATTCAACAGCAAGCTAAATGAACACCAATGCATACCATTTGATGGGTAACAAGTTTCAATGTTCATGGGGCAGAAGCAGCTACTTGTCAAGACATCCAGGTTCATTCAGCTAATCTGGAGGAAACACGCTACAGCTTATATCAGGAGAGTCTTCAGCCTGCTTTCAACAGGACACCAGGTATGTATTGACTTTTAATCCACCTTGATAAATATAACAGAGTCCTGTGAGTAACTGCTTAACGCTTAACCATTTACTACATTAACATCCACTTTGAAACACTCTACTCAAAAATCGGCCTTAAAATTCCACATTAAAAAGTAGAAACTTTGTTAAAAGTGGGGAAAAATTATGTATTTAATGAACAATTTGACGTTAAAATAATATGAAAACAAATTAAACACTTCAGATAGAGCAACTCCTTTCAGATTGAATGTACATATTGTATTTTTGACATCTATATTGGTTGAATTATGGTGATTAGGGATGCACGATGATATCGGCAGGACATTGGTATTGGCCGATAAAAACATAAGAAGTTAATTATCGGCATTGGCAGATATGAAAATTTCTGCCGATGTGCCTGGCCGATAAGGTGACGCCTTAACTATGCGCACGCCATGACGCTAAATGTTTATTATGAGCGCCAGCAACAAACTTCAACATGTCAGCTGTATGGAAGTATTTCAAAATATCTGAAACAGATAACAAAATTGCTATTTGCAAAGCTTGCAAAGCACCAGTGCAAGGAGGGGTAAAAATATGTAGCTAAGTTTCTCACTCTGGGAGGATCCTAGCTTTATGCTGCTAAGCTTTTCTCTGGGCGTGAGGCCGTTTTTAAATAACGAGGCTCCGTGAGGAGAGAATGCGATTTGAAATGAAACGAGACCACCCACGATCGCCGAGCTCCTGCTTTGGGACTCGAACGGAGGTCCTAATGGTTTCGACCGACCCCCTAGCTAGGTTTCGCACCCTGGGAGGATGCTGGCTGTGTGCTGCTAACCTTCAATTTGCTTCCGGAGGGGCGTGAGGCTATTGTATCGTGGCTCGGTAAGTAGAGAATGCGATTTGAAATGAAACAATACCGCCCGCGATTGCCGAGCTCGTGCTTTGGAACTGAACGGAGGTCCTAATGGTTTCGATCGACCCCTAGCTAAGTTTCTGACCCTGGGAGGATCCTAGCTGTGTGCTGCTAAGCTTTTCTCTGCTTCTGGAGGGGGCGTGAGAAAGTTTTTAAATAACGTGGCTCCGGAAGCAGAGACAGCAATGGAAAATAAGACAACCCGCAATCGCCTAGTTCCTGCTTTAGGACTCGAACAGAGGGCGTAATTTTTGTGTTTGTACACTGATACAACGACACTGAACAGTGAATAAAGTCTGTAACTTTATTGTGTCTCTGCTCATTCAAAATAAATATCGCGGCTCCATAGGGAGAGAATGCGATGGAAAATAAGACAGCGATCATAATAAGACAGATAAGCTTCTCTCTGCTTCCGGAGGGGAGTGAGACCATTTTTAAATTACACGGCATCTATATATATATATATATATATATATATATATATACACTCACCGGCCACTTTATTAGGCACACCTGTCCAACTGCTCGTTAACGCAAATTCCTAATCAGCCAATCACATGGCAGCAACTCAATGCATTTAGGCATGTAGACATGGTCAAGACGATCTGCTGCAGTTCAAACCGAGCATCAGAATGGGGAAGAAAGGTGATTTAAGTGACTTTGAACGTGGCATGGTTGTTGGTGCCAGACGGGCTGGTCTGAGTATTTCAGAAACTGCTGATCTACTGGGATTTTCACGCACAACCATCTCTAGGGTTTACAGAGAAAGGTCCGAAAAGAGAAAATATCCAGTGAGCGGCAGTTCTGTGGGCGAAATGCCTTGTTGATGCCAGAGGTCAGAGGAGAATGGCCAGACTGGTTCGAGCTGATAGAAAGGCAACAGTAACTCAAATAACCACTCGTTACAACCAAGGTATGCAGAAGAGCATCTCTGAACGCACAACACGTCGAACCTTGAGGCAGATGGACTACAGCAGCAGAAGACCACACCGGTGCCACTCCTGTCAGCTAAGAACAGGAAACTGAGGCTACAATTCGCACAGGCTCACCGAAATTGGACAATAGAAGATTGGAAAACGTTGCCTGGTCTGATGAGTCTCAATTTCTGCTGCGACATTCGGATGGTAGGGTCAGAATTTAGTCAACAACATGAAAGCATGGATCCATCCTGCCTTGTATCAACGGTTCAGGCTGGTGGTGGTGGTGTAATGGTGTGGGGGATATTTTCTTGGCACTCTTTGGGCCCCTTAGTACCAATTGAGCATCGTTGCAACGCCACAGCCTACCTGAGTATTGTTGCTGACCATGTCCATCCCTTTATGACCACAGTGTACCCATCTTCTGATGGCTACTTCCAGCAGGATAACGCGCATGTCATAAAGCTCGAATCATCTCAGACTGGTTTCTTGAACATGACAATGAGTTCACTGTACTCAAATGGCCTCCACAGTCACCAGATCTCAATCCAATAGAGCACCTTTGGGATGTGGTGGAACGGAGATTCGCATCATGGATGTGTAGCCGACAAATCTGCAGCAACTGCGTGATGCTATCATGTCAATATGGACCAAACTCTCTGAGGAATGTTTCCAGTACCTTGTTGAATCTATGCCACGAAGGATTAAGGCAGTTCTGAAGGCAAAAGGGGTCCAACCGGTACTAGCAAGGTGTACCTAATAAAGTGGCCAGTGAGTGTGTGTGTATATATATATATATATATATATATATATATATATATATATATGTATACACACACACACACACACACAATATGGGTATCGGCATCCGCAATCATCCAAAATCAGTTTGAAAATATCAGCACATCGGATATCGGCAAAAATCCAATATCGTGCATCCCTAATGGTGATCAATGTTTTTTTTGCATGAATGCAAAAATATGCTGCTAACAATGTCTGTAAATCATCGGATTGTCATGAGATGAAATGCCATTCCAATTGCCAAAGGAACACACAATGGGTATGGGTACAATACTGTTAATCCAGGGGTGGGAGATCACCTTGGTTGTGTGGAGAATTTCTCATGTGAACAGGGCTTTTAAGGGAGTCTCCTCTTTCAAGCCCTAAAAGGCAGTGTGGACAGTGACCACTAGGCCATGTGTGGCAACGGCTGGGACAAGTGTGACATGTAGGTCACGGCCTGTTGTGACATGAAATGACATTCATCATTCTTGTTCCAAATCCGACCCAGTAAGAGAATGAGACGGGTGAGAGAGGGAGAAAACTAGAAGCAACCAAAAAAAAGATACAAAAACCCTTTGAGACAAAAAGGCTCTTTTGGGCTGACATGAAGGTAGAGATAACTCCATTCAGGAACAGAAGGATTCACTTCAGCATTCCCCATGCTTGTGTTAACAGTCATCTTGAAATCAGTGAGTATCAGGAATGGGAGGACTTACAATATGCTGACAGAACTTCTACTAATGAGCAATAATAATTTATGTTTTAACTACTCCTCTTTGCATCATGCCTCTCAGACTCTCCACACAGCTGGGGTTGGGCTGTTTGCTGTCATAAAGAACAGTTGCAGGTGGCTGTTGGTGAATACCTGATCTTGTTCCATCTTGTGTATTAAATATCTAGTTATGAATTTCCTTGTGCATATGGGTTGTCCTGACTTCCTGCTGTCATGTCTCCATGGAAGTGTCATTTCTGTAACCACAATACTGTGAACTGTACTTAATGCCAGATAAACAGTCAAGGTAATTGTGGTTGTGCATTAAACTGCATTCATCTTGATATTTGAGCCTGTGGTGGACAGAGTAAAGGGACAGAGGACTATAGAGAGGGATTGCACACAGTCTCTCTCCTTTCTCTCCCCTCACTACTCTCAGAGACCCACAATTATGAGGGGGTACTGCCACATTAGAGGACATGTGTGTGTACAGAGGCATGGTACTGGGGCATGAATCACTTCCTCCACAGTGTTACAACCTTCAAAGCATGATTCGAATACACACTGTTCTGTTACAGTCTTCAAAGGGTTATAGTTCATGAAGGATTACTAGCTGATAAACCATTACAGCCCAAAAATGTTACACACTTCAAACTGTTACAGCTCACATCCTAGAAAGCATTACAGCTTTAAATCTTTACAGTTCACAAACAGTGACTCACCTACCAAGCATTACCATTTACAAACCATTTCTTGTACTTAAACTGTTACAGCCTACAAACCATTACTTGCTGCATAAACTGAAGTGTCTATTGTAGAATATCCTGGTCTCATAATACTACATTGAAACCAATAACATACAACACACTTGTGCAGGACACAACTCCTCTAGATCTTGCAAAAATCCATATCAACCTCTAAATGAAGGGTTAACAATGTGAAGAGATGTTTTAGTTGATCCAGCGGGCATGTCATATTTGACATTACTTGGCAGGCCTCACAACAATGGTAATTTTAAATACAAAGTGCAACAAACATTGGCAGTGGACCGTGCTGCACAATATAATAAAAACAAAATCAAATTTAGCAGGCAGACGGTATGTGCTGTCAACAAGTGCTTCATGAAATAATTTTCTGGACACCAACAAAGGCATTTTGTTTTGTTCCCCAGACTTCCATTAAAAATAATGTGATGGGTTTAGCCATAAGCTACATTTGAATGATTCTGTTACATCTATAGATAGATCCAGCTGAAAGCACGACATACACAGAGCCAATAAATACTCAACAACATGAAACTTTTCCAGATGAGTCACTGTATCAGTGGAATTCTAAATCTCATGAAGGTGCATTTCTTTCCTCTCCACTCTAACTGAGGGAGCGATAATCCTTGGAGAAACTTCTGGAATAAAAGAAATTGGGGAAAAAAAACTGATTGTCCATTTGAATTTAAGTGAGTGAATATGCAAATGGAGAGTTTTACATTGCCAGTTATCCACAAAAAACAATGACAAATTTGTCAATAGAACAAATAGAAAAAGGATTTGAAATTGATTTATAAACTGCTCTCTGCCTCAGTAGTGGTGCTGGGGGAAGAGTGTAAATTTTTACAATGTGCCACGTAATTCTGCAAGCATTCTTGCAGTGACACAGATCGACTGTGTGACTATTGAGCTGGACGTAAACAAGCATACGCATACAACTCGTAAACATGCTGGATGCTTGGCTCGAAACACACATGCTGTGCACCGAGTGAGGCTTCCCTATCATGCTCCACTCAAACAAGCCCGTCTGTCTGTCCGTCTGTCTGTCTGTCTGTCTGTCTGCAGCTTGCCTCTCTCTCACAAAGAGAGCTGCCAGCAACAGTTGCCTTGAGCCAGAGCTGGGAAAGAAGAGGAGGGGGGAAAAAATGGGTTCAACTTACGGAGGGATTCAGTGAAGCGAAGCAGAGTATCAGGCCAGAAGAGCTGGAGGAAGATCCACATGGAGACTGCAGGAAAGAGGCACTCAGGAGAGAGCGTGAGAGCGTGAGAGCGAGTGAGCGAGAGAGAGAGAGAGAGAGAGAGAGAGAGAGCGAGAGCGAGCGCAATACACTTGGCCTCCCCGCCCCCCAAAAACATCTCCCTCCAACCCTGCCGTCTCTCTCTCCCTCTCCTTTTAGCAAGACATCCAAGGCTCAGTCGCTCCCCGATACCTGATACACAACCATCCTTTTTTTCAGTGTATCAATAATTCAGTTACAGCTAAAAGCTCCATTATTAAAGACAGACTCTGAGAAGGAGGAGAGAGAGTGGCGCACGAGCATGCAGCTAGAGGGAAAGAGAAAGGGATAGAGAGGGAGAGGGAGGTGGGGAGAGAGGGAGAGACAGAGAGAGTGAGAGAGAGAGAGCGCACCACTGCAGCCAATTCCCAGAGAAACGTATCAGCTTCCTAATGCTTACTAATGAAGCTCTTTCAGGGGCATGCTGTGTACAGCCTATGCTGTTTGGGGATCAAACTCTGCCTGCGAGACCAGGGGTTGATGAAAGCCCATCACCTGCATCTTATGTCTTTTCAGCAGCCTCTTTCCCTGGTACCCCAAAAATACAGAGCTTTTTCCTGTCACTGCACGCTGCTTGTTTGCCTGTCTTCCATATCCCCTGATCAATGAAGGGACTCCCTCCAAAATGGGACTGTGTGATTCACTTGACACGCGTGGACTTTTCTGCTAATTCCTGCTGGCGGTACAAAGAACATTCCTGTTGTATAACATTCCCACCCCCCACCCCCATTCAGCTCCCCCTTTGGCTGATCTCTCCCGCTCTCAATATTTGTCTTTTCTGCCTTTGTTACTGTGAATCATGTCTTCCTGAGTCTGGCCACTTCCTTGAGCTGAGTTTGCTGCCTTATTTGGGAGTCAGCGCTTGATTTCAGCCCCCCCACACACACACACACACACACACACACACACACACACACACACACACACTCCAGCCTCCCCGTCCCTTTAATATGAGTACAATGGCACAGCCATTCAGCTGCTCTAACATACGAGCATTGCTGTGCACCCCTGGTGAAGACCATCATTGCACTCAGTATGTGGAGACACATGCCTGAGCACTAACAGGGAGAAACCTAAACCATTGTGAATTTCTCACACATACCCTAAAAACTTTCTTGTGTCATTGGGGTCTGTATCTTAAAAAAAACAGACCCCTGTGTGGTTCCTCAAAAGATGTGACATCACTCAGAACAACCACCAACCACCCTAAAAAGCCCATTACAAATAAGTCTTGCTTATATTTCATTTGTTTAATATTTTATTAAAAATCACTAAGTGTAGAAAGTGTATTTTAATGTTGTGTGGCATATAGTTTCATTTCAGTAACTTAAAAATGCAGATTTACATCCAGCAAGTCAAAATGAACTTCTTTTAGACATAAATAATACAAATTGGAATGCAAATTGCTCTGGCTTGTCTTATTTGTCTGTGCTTCCCTGTGTGTTTCCAATGCAGGTGAGAACCCAAAAAGTGACTGTGCTGCACATGTCTGTGTGTAAGAGAGGTACAGAGATGCCCACTGTCCCAAAGTCTGTTTAAAAATAGCTGACCAATGGTCCTGAAAATCCTCCTTAATGACTGCCATCTCTGTCACCAGGAAATTATGTCAGACCCAGTGTTTCTCAACTCCAGCCGCTATCACAGACACCTCTCGCCACAACCACATAGCCACACAACTTGGAGTACAGCTAAGGGTAACTGTTTGAAGCCCAACGCAAGCAATCTGTCAACGTGCAGAAATGAATCTAATACTTTTTCACCACACAATAATTATTAGAATTTGAAATGAAATATGAGAATGGGGAAAAATACTAAGAACTGACATGCACAATTCTTAAAAGTGTACTCAATGTTCTTTTTATTACAAAGATTTGTAACAGCAACAATATAAATGCATGCCTTTTTGTTTTCACTCAAAACATTTGTAACAGCATTGTGACGGAGTGCTGTCACAACGGTTGAGTATGCGCTCTGACTGCCATACCAACGAGCCTGGCTCTTTGGTGTCGCGGCCAAAGTCGCATGTTTGGTACCCCGTAGACCCAGGTTCAAGGCTGGGTGGGGTGACTGCTCTCTCCCTTCGCTACAAGCATCAAAGGTATCTTTTGGGGTTGAGTCTCAAATTAAGAAGTGTGTGTGTGTCTATAATTCCTAAAAAACACAAGCTGTTGTCAGAGCATGCTAGACTTAACTGAACAGCCCCTCACAGCAAAAACTGAGCTCTCTGAAAGGTAAAAAATGATGCCACACTTGATGGGAAATGTTGATGCGTGGTGCCACTACAACAGCAAAAACAAAATGCAGCATCAGAAAAACAACTTGTGTCTGCTGGGATTTCTGAGGGTCTCCAGCCACAGGAGAAGCTGTGGGCAAGCAAGGCCAGTGTGCACTGTGATATCCGAACCATCTACCATAAATATGGCCACCAGGGTTTGGCTGTCATCCACAGTGCCGGGACAGGATAGGACAGGGAGTGAGGGGATAGCCAGGTTTGGGGCAGCATTGATTGCCATCACAGAGGGCACCACATTGTGCTCCAGAGATGAAAGAAAAGTATCCATAATCTTGCGATCCATGGACCACAGAGATGGAAACCCCCCCAGCCAACCCAACTTATGCCATAACCGAGCTGAGCCTGTTAAAGTACCATGTGGAATAAATCTACTGCAGATCCACTGTGTTTATCAACACAAGCACACTGCAAGCACTGACCAACAAAGCTGCACCTACCTACCTGAATTCACAAGCCTATGTTCCCTCCCGACAGCTATGCTCTGCTACCAAACAGCGTCTGGTGTTCCGTCGCATTGCGGTGCAAAATCACTTCCCAGAACCTTTTCCGACATTGTCCCCCAATGGTGGAATGAACCTCCACACTTCATCTGTTCCACTGAGTCCCTCACTATCTTCAAGAAACATCTGAAGACACAGCTCTTCTGCTCTCACCTAAGCACCTGAAACACTACCCCCTAAAGGAATTTCTCATGTCTCAAAACTGTTTCCTACTATAAAAAATGGGTAACACTTTATAATAAAAGGCAACAATAAATAGCAAAGTAGCCGTAACCTAATAGTTTGTTGATGGTTGTTAATAATTACCAATGTAGCTTATTGGTATTACTAAATAGTCTTCTTTTCATTATTCAAAAATTAAGTGTTTGCATACAAACCATTTGTTACTATAATAACCCATAGCAACTTTACATGTAATCAATGACTTCTTAATGATCTATCAATAATTAATAAATTAAGATTGTTATAAATGCAATTGTATGTTATCATAGACCCTTACTAACAACTAATACTTTTACAATAACTTGATGATCACAACTGTACTTGTCACTTCCTCTTCATATTTACTTTTGTATTAATAAATAGTATATCTATATAAATAGTATATCTGTTGGACCCTTATTATAAAGTTGCAGCTGACCTTAACATGATTTTATCTACTTCTGTTTAGATGATTAAGCCACTGTGTGTGTGTGTGTGTGTGTGTGTGTGTGTGTGTGTGTGTGTGTGTGTGTGTGTGAGAGAGAGAGCGAGAGAGAGAGAGAGAGAGAGAAAGAGAGAGAACACAAGGAATGTATGGTTTACCGTAGCTTATTAAATACATGTACTTGTTTCAACATTGTTGGAAAACATTGGTCATTTAAAAATGCATAAGTGTATGTGTGTATATATATGTCTTATAATCAGAGACAACAGAGAAAAATAAGAGTACAGCCTCACAGATTTCTGTACATTTTTGCTATATAATGGAGAATTCTGCCTAATAGACACTGGGATGCTTTTTTTGAGAGCCATTCATGCCACTCTATAACATTTAGATGGTCAGACAACATGTCCTCTGTTCTGTTGCCTCTAAGCCTCCACACTTGCTCCTTAAAAGTCCACCAAGCTTGCAACTTTATAATAAGGGGCACTGCGAATGTTTACGCCTGTTTAAGACAAAATATATAAATAATTTAATATCTGTCAGATAACCTTCAAGGACTTAGTCATATCTATATTATGAAATGGCAATAACTTATTAATTATATATTGCTTAATCATCTTATCAGAAGTAGATAAAATCATGTTAGGGTCAACTGCAACTTTATAATAAGGGTCCAACAAAGAATGATTTAGATTAAAACAAAATAGATATACTATTTATTAATACAAAAGTAAATATGAAGAGGAAATGACAATAAATACAGTTGTGATCATCAAGTTATTGTAAAAGTATTAATTAACTTTTAGTAAAGGTCTATGATAACATGCAATTGCATTTATAACAATCTTAATGTATGTAATTTATTAATTATTGATAGATCATTAAGAAGTCATTAATTACATGTAAAGTTGCTATGGGTTATTATAGTAACAAATGGTTTGTATGCAAACACTTAATTTTTGAATAATGAAAAGAAGACTATATAAGCTACATTGGTAATTATTAACAATCATCAACAAACTATTAGGTAACGGCTACTTTCCTATTTATTGTTGCCTGTTATTATAAAGTGTTACCAAAAAAACTGTAATCTAATGGTTCAACGCTGTCATTATCTCTACCAGCTAGCTTATACCTTGTCTGGCCAACCATTGCAACCTGGTCACGCAGGTTTCTAATACTGTTGACTCTTTATGGTTTTTTGCTTGTGCTGTACTCTATCTCACTTATAAGTTGCTTTGGATAAAAGTCTCTGCCAAACGAATAAATGTAAACGTAAATGTAAATGCAAGCACTGTACTCAGGAAAAAAAAAACCTCACATACATTCATTTAAGCCCCTTTCAGACGTGCACTGCAATAGGGCTGTGCGATATGACGATATATATCGTGTGACGACAGAAAAACGTATATCGTTTCATATTATCTTCTATCGTTTATTTCGTTGTGTCGAAAATCATACACTTTACGGCAATATTTTTCGACATTTGGATGACGCTTTGCATTCTTCCACACAGCAGGGATGCAGGCAGGAAATTTGCATGAAGGCAACACAAACAAACATGGAGGAAAGTGAACGTGACACAGAACTATAGTTGAAAAGTGTTTTCTATTTACCTTTTTATATTTTATACATTAATATTTTCTATTTTGTTACATGCTTAACCCTTTCGCACGTAACTTATTTTATGCTATGTAGCACATGTTACCTTACATGGTTTGTTGTTTTCATTAGTGTTAAGCTTTTCATAATTTTCAGTTAGCATTTGCTATATTTTTAACATTAAATAGCTGTTTCCTCAAAGCTAAAATTAGCTAGAATTTTTCCAATCCAATTTACTCGCACCAGTTTTAGCATACGCGCTAAACGGCTAATCACACCGGTGTGACCGTACGCGCGAAAGGGTTGATTGAAAATTTGCACAAAGGTTCTAAATAAAAGGAGAAAAATAATCAAATATGAGTAAGTACCTTTTATTTGTATATAGTATATAATTCAAAATGTAATAAGAAATAGGCCTTTCCATGTGGTCATTTTATATTAATAAACTATTTATTCATTGAATTTACAAAAAATGTGCTATATCATGATATGTATCGTTATCGGGATATGAGATTTTGGTCATGTCGCACAGCCCTACAACCCTCAACTTATCTAGACATTACCCGGAGGAGCTGTATGTGAGAACGCAAATGTCCGAATTAGTTGGACCGGACAATAAACGGACTTTTACCCTGCCAGCTCCCTAGTACGAAGTCTGTGTAATGTCGGATTGAGTCCATGTGTGAACAGAGCAGGTCTGTCCGGAGAATTCACAGCGAGCGAGTGGGCGCGTTGATGACGTTTCTATCATGCGACTGGCGCGAAACCGGAAGAATACAAACATCCGAGGGTGAAGAAGAACGGTCATTTACACGAAGACGCCAATGAAAATGTCTAACTCCGCCCAACAGGAAGTTGGTCACTTTGGATTTTGTGCGTTTTCACAGGCACCGAACTTTCGAATACTCCTCCTAGGGGATTCATCCGATTCATACTAAATTTGGTCAGCATGACGCCAAGATGTTCATGATGCTAAATTACGAAGGGATTTTTGATATCTTGATCGGCGTTGCCGTGGCGAGGCGATCAATTAACATGTTACTGCGCTCAAACACGAAATGTGGCATAACTCCACTGTACATGGTTTGATTTGGCTGAAACTTCACATGTATGTTCAATTATGGGGCGAAATCACACACACATGCCAATTGTGATTCATTGTCATAGCGCCACCTACTGACAGCAGGAAGTGAGGTATTTATAACAAATTTTTCAATGCTCCTCCTAGAGGATTCATCCGATTCATACTAAATTTGGTCAGCATGACGCCAAGATGTTCATGATGCTAAATTACAAAGGGATTATTGATATCTTGATTGGCGTTGCCGTGGCGAGGCGATCAATTACCATGTTACTGCACTCAAACACGAAATGTGGCATAACTTTCCTGTACATTGTTTGATTTGGTCCAAACTTCACATGTATGTTTAATTATGGGGCAACATCGGGGGTTATCAAAAGCTTGGACCTGGGTGTGGCACGGGGGCTCGATAGCGCCCCCTTTGTCAAGTGTGTTCACTGTGGGTGTTCAATTTTACGCACATGCACCAAATTTGGTAGGCATATTGGTCTACCTAAGATGAAAAATTTCGCACTCACACCCCTTAACTCCACCCAACAGGAAGTTGGTCACTTTGGATTTTGTGCGTTTTCACAGTCACCGAACTTTCGAATACTCCTCCTAGAGGATTCATCCGATTCATACTACATTTGGTCAGCATGACCCAAGATGTTCATGATGCTAAATTACAAAGGGATTATTGATATCTCGATCGGCGTTGCCGTGGCGAGCCGATCAATTAACATGTTACTGCATTCAAACACGAAATGTGGCATAACTCCGCTGTACATTGTTTGATTTGGCCCAGACTTCACATGTATGTTCAATTATGGGACATCAGATGCACATGTCAATTGTGATTTATTGTCATAGTGCCACCAACTGTCAATCGGAAGTAAGGCTTTTATACCAAATATATTAGTATTCCTCTAAGAGATACGCAAATGACCATGATTTGTCCTCATTACATTTACTTTAATATACTGAGGTCAAACTGTCTTTGTGTTGTTTTGTGTGCTGTACTGGTAAATTGATTCAATTTACACAACATAAATGAATTGCATTCACTAAGTGAAAGTATGACATAAGAATATATTTGTGTCTTGAGTGTGTATCCTCTACAACCATTTACTAGTCAAAAAACAGTCATCAGGAACAATAACGAAGTATCTGATGATGCCATAACCCACGCGAGGCTACGCCCTTGGTGCTTGGGCCCGTTCATCGCTGCTTGCAGCTATATTCATTATTGTGATATTTACAAAGCCACTTTTTTAGAGTGCAGGCGCCACCCCTCACCTAAACCAAACGGAGTATTTCCAGCAGGTGAGAGCGCGTCTGATACGGACAATCTCCAGTTGTGTGATACATATGTGAAAGGGCAACTCTGGACGATG
Source organism: Megalops atlanticus (assembly GCA_019176425.1). Taxonomy (NCBI): domain Eukaryota; kingdom Metazoa; phylum Chordata; class Actinopteri; order Elopiformes; family Megalopidae; genus Megalops; species Megalops atlanticus. The sequence goes on from CM032881.1 coordinate 34,664,360, forward strand.
TCCGGACCTGATTCTCCAGACATCGTCTGGAGTTCATATGAGAAAGCGGCTTTAGACATAGTGGAACCTGGACTGTTTATTCAAAAGTGGGGGAAAAAGCACTTTTGTCATGTTGACTGATGGCAAAGATACAAGTGCATTTCTGAAGCAGGGAGTGCTATTCAAAGTCACTGAGGACTTGAGGAAACACAGTGGCAAATCCACTCTTCTAGAGCATTAATGTCCTTCTGCTCTGACTGTCACAACTTTTGTGAAATGTGCTCTGTGAAGTGGCATATCAAATAAAATGTGATTGGCTGACTGACTGAGAGAACAATCTCATTAAGCACATAAACACATGCAGGAGGAGAATGAAGGCAGAGCCAGGGCATGGCTGTGTGTCCCCCACCACTCTCTCTCATACACACACAGACACACACACACACACACACCACCTCCAACGAAGAGGTTAGCCTGGGTGGCAGTTGATCAGAGGTCCCTGCGTCCGGCCCAAACAAACAGGAATTACTCTGCCATCACAGCCTCCCCTCAGGGGCTTATTAAAATACCACCAAAGTCTTTGTTGTTGCTGCTGTCTGGTAGCCCAGGATTAGAACAGAGATCTCCAAAACAGTTCTTTCTAGCCGCAAAGTCCCACAGCCCATTACCACAGCATGGAAAAACCTATAAAATGAACACAGAGCATGTACTACTACACTGTGTGTATATGTACATTAAAAGTATGTGTTTGGTGTATGTATGCAGCATATATGTATGCAAGTATACAGTGTAGCATGTGTGTTTATATGTATGAAAAGTTTTCCATTGTTCTACAAAGAAACCTCTACATGGTAATGTTTGTACACATGGTTTCTCCCCACCATGTCATCTACACATTAACAGCCCCTAATGACACAAGGTCACAGCACATAGACACTTCCTCATAATGTTAGGGATTTATAACATATGGTGTATGTACCTGTTCTGGAAGAGCTATGAACCACTAGAAACAAGTTCCAAATTATGATCCTTCCAGAATTTGCCTGAATATATGGTCTATTCTTTGGCACATTTCACTCTTTATGTCAGACCGAGAAAAACCCACTTTTCATGTGCAGTGTGTCTATATATAATAATAACATTGACTGTGAGCTTACCCAGCCCAGGTCCAGTTCTCAAGATTTTGCCCAGAGGTGCTGAGTAAATGACCGTTCACTTGGAAGTGACCAGAGCTGCGGCCCCGGTTTCAGTTTCACGCCCTGGGGTGACAAACCATGGTATCCCCACTTTTCACCTGCCGTGATTCTCTGCAGTCTGGAGACAAAGGGCACTTTGTGAAATGGATGATGATGTCACTAATTATTACACAGCAGTACTGTTCTGTGCATGTATGGCACCTCCTTGCATGTAATCACCTGATCAAGATCTAATGGCCTTTAGGACTAATGCATGACAACAAATCTATTCATTAATCCTCCATATCTTTCATAGCAAGCTGTTTGTTCATAACAGCAGCACACTGGGAATAAACACATCGGCTCTGTATGTGTGCACATACTTGATCTGTGTTTTACGTATAGATCATGACAACTCTGGTACTGTATCACTGTATGTTCATTTATGTTATGTATTGCAGCTTCTGATACTCCAAGATACTTTGAATACCAAAAATTCAGAGAGCGTGTCACTTTGAGTTGCATTATAGAAATATCTTCAGCAACAGCTGGAGGCCTATGAAGTGTTCAGAGGGGCATGCACTTGTGATTCTCCCCCATGGCAACTGAGAACCACCTGCCTTTGCCTCCAGTGGTCACATGCAGTTTGAGGCAAACTTCTCAATTGCTTAAGAGTGTCATCTGTCACCACATCACTTTCCCTGGGTCAGTGACTGACAGGAAGTGTAATGTGCTGCAAAACCCTGACCCTCCCTACCGCATTCCTGATCCATAATGGGAGGAGACTCAGTGGTGGGTGAAAGCCATGATGGACAGCGCGACATATCCATATGGGACAGGACATCCCCATAGAGCATAGAGTCCCCAGTTCCATGCCAATAGTCTTCTGAGGCAGCTTCCTTTGCATTACAACCCATTGTATCTACACCCCACTTTAAAAACAAACTAAAAAATCTTTAAAGTGGACCACACTTCAATGGAACTGTTTAGACTGAGACCCTGAGGACAATTGCCAATGAATGTTTCCTAGTGCTTAAAATTCTAATGCAGCCATCAGAGGTCTTTGCTTTCTATTTGAAAATACTTGGGAGGTTCAGATGCAACTTGATGACTGCCTTGACGTGTCATGTGTCATGACTTGATGTGTCATGAACTTCCAAGCAGTCTTTAACCAAGTACAGTGCTGTGAATCAGACTTAATCCCCATTTTCTGCCCATGACGTTTCAGGAACACAGACCAGCACTAGGAATCTTCTTCAGCTGTAATACCAATGACTAAAGCAGCTGCACCCCAGCCCAGACATAATAATCATCATTAAAAGTTCAGATCCCTGCCTATATCACCTTTACATCACTGACAACGAGTGTGCCAGCCCAGATTTTGTTATATTGTGTGACAGGTTTGCAAATTCCAGAAGCGATACCACAAAGTACAAACACAGTCTGGGCTATGAAATGATGAAAACCACTTTACTCTGCATTACATGAAATGTTGACTTGCACAGGAGAGGGGGTGCGGGGTGGGGGGGTATGTGGGTCACTCATGTTAATAGCTGGAACATTTTTCATCCCTAGGGGAGTAGCAACTGTGCCCCTTCCATCATGTCAATTGCCTGATGTACTGTAAGGGGATTTGTCCTGGTAATTGGGTTTCCCATACACCTAGCGCTAAACCTCTGTCACTCGGTCATGCTTTAAGAGGAGGAGGAGCAGAGCTTATTGGATGAAAGGGAGATGAGAGAATGTAACTGACTCTTTTCTCCCCCCTCACCCACCCCCCCGGGCTGACTGAGGGAGGCGCCACCGTGACGTGCGGCATGTGTTTGAGAATTCACGTTGGCCTCCTTCATGACAATAACAGTATATTATTCTCATGAAGCCATGACAGCGACTGTTCTGAACGTCACAGCCCATACTGATCACATGGGGTCATACCGTGAACAAGGAGGCTGTCAATCTTCTTTATGCGGTCAAAAGTGCTGCCAAATGGGAAGGATGCTTCCTGTATGTGGTCTTGACTGACAACCTCTGTCAAGCTGAAGGGAGCAAGTGTGTGAGCAAACCCTACAAAATGGGTCTTGACCATGTAAGGTCATACTGCATATAACTATTTCTACCTTCTAAAACCTAGGCCATTTAACCAACAGCCTGAACATACAGAAGGTGGTGCTATTATGATCTCATTTCATTAGATGGGCCCCTTCCACTTTAATTCTACTGTAAACATTTTTTTAGAAATACTATTGTCGGAGGCCAGAGAGAGCCCTATCAATTACCCTCTTCAATACACTGAGCCGCTCCATCCAGCCAGTTACATTTTAGCCCAGGTCAGAACTGCAACAACAACAACTACAATAAAAAGACATAATATCACAAATCCACAGCAACAATAATTAGGCTAATGAGCCCTGAGAGATAATGCTTGCCATTGCTGGGATTATTTTGATTTAATTTATGCTTTTCTCCAGTGTTTTCTACAGAATTTAGTAACCCCATGAGTGTGGTTTTGTTTTCAGATGAGGTTATGCAAAAGATTACTTGAAAGGAATTGACTTGACAGACATGTTCAATGAAAAAACACTTCTGGTCTGATTCTGGTCAATCAAGTGCTAAATTCAACACTCCGCAAACCAGTTTTGGTTTAAACACATCCTTTTCAAATTCAAAAGAATTTGGTGGTCAACAAGTGAGATTACTTTGTTATGACAGCATCAGCGTTAAAAGAAATGTGACACCAAAGTCAAATCCCTTGACTTGATCCTATTTTCATTCTTTCTTTTCAAATTCTTACATCAACTAACAGAGGCCCTTGTGACTGGAAATTCTTTTCACTATACTATGCTGCCTTGAAGAATGCTGATCTCAGAATGGCGTTCTAAAAAAACATGCAATCTCTGAAAGAAATGGGTGTGCTGTTGTTATTTTTTGATATCTGTATCTTGACACCTGTTAAGTTGCCAAAATCACAGCAGTCAGCATGGTTATCCATAAACGTTCCTCTCCTACTCACCACTCCAGATTTTATGTGCGAAGGGCAGCCCTGTAAAACATTTAAATACTCCCAAAGGGGGTAAAGGGACACACAGAGTGAGTCATGGTCAGTCAATTCACAGAGGTCCATAACCATAAATAAGTAATCTCTCATAATGCACCGGGTTGACAGTTAGCTATGTCTCAGAAATCACACAGAATTGGTCAAGCTGTCTGTGGAGTGTGGATGAGCGTGCTCAAAGTATTAGCACACCTTACATTCAGCACTGGCTGTAGCAAGACTGTTGACTGTGTCAGCCAGGTACAACGAGGAACATGCTTAAACCACCCCCACTAAAGAGTCAAAACTAAATGACAGTAGCAGCAGTAGAGTACTGAACACAGGCCTGTGTGATTATCACTGCTGTTGCGCTGGTTAAAGTGCATCACCCAATGCCGATTTCACAGGCAAGGGAAAGAGTGCAAGGAATTTCTTCTCTGGACTTTGTCAGATTCCAGCTGGTGAATGGGGCAGTGTTCTCCTTACCTGCCCCTGTGGCCTGCTGTAGAAATTCCACAGCTGTCCGCACGCTCTCCACCACAGATGTCCTCCTTTAAGCAGGGCTGCCCCTGTTACCTGCAGCCTGATGTGTCACATTCTGAGAGTCGCACCTGGTGATCTAAAGTCAGCGGGGGTCTGCAGCTGGTTTACATAGCATGTAAATAGGGTTGCCAGATCTCTTCTTCACCATGGTCACTTAGCACAACCACATATGGGAGCCACCACTAATCAGATATGAAAGTAAGACTGTGTGTGAGTGTGTAGCTGAATGTAACATGTACATAAAAGTATTTGGCTATGTGGGTGTGTGTATATGTGTGTTTGTGTATGGGCATATACGTGTGTGTGTGCAAACTCATTCTGTGTGTACACGTGATATTTGGGTCTGTTTGTCCACGCTTAGATATTTACGCGTATGTTTTTGTGTATGCACATAGCCATTTGCAAATGTGCAAGTGTACATAAGCATGTGCTTACATGCATACACTTTAATGAGTATATACTTGTGTGTATGTGTGTTAACATTTGCAGAAGAAAGAGTTGCGTGTCAGTTTGTGTGCAGGTGCACATGTGCATAGGCATTGTGAGTTTGTGTATGTGTGCAGTACATACATGCATGTATGTATACGTATGCACATACACATGCATTTGTATGAGTGCACTTGCCTGCAAATGCATTTGCAAGTGTGTGCACGTTCGTGTGACTGACAGTGGTAGAGGAGGTCCTTATTGAGCTAAAAGGCTAGTGGCAGTTAGGCTCCTCCCATCTGCTGACCCATAAATCAATCCAACCCATTACATCATCCAGTGACAGCGTCCAGCTGCACTGAATGCCCTCATGTTCAGTAAAATCCTGCAGAGTGTAACCGAGCTGCCAGCACCAATTTAGTGTTTCACGAGGGAGTTAATATAGAAGTAAACCTGAGAGATACAAGGCAATCAAGCCAATGACCCATGCAATGTCATGGAATTGGCATGGTAGAGAAATATGTGAGGAAGATTTTCCTTCCCTGAGCTGTGTGGTCTGTATCTGCAGTTTCATGCAGCTCACTGAATCAGGCTCCCGGATTCCAATAGCACCGGTATTCAACTCTCCACACCAATTACCTTTGCTGACATCACACTGGAAATCCAGGTATGAATTCACAGGTTAAACGCTGCCGAGAGAGGACCGTCATGAGTGCCGTGACACAGAGAGCTTATCAGAAATGTCAAAAATGCAAGTGTAGGTTCAGGATTTTCAGGTGACTGCTGTTTAAGACAATCATTTTGATCTCATGCCCAAGGATTGAGCACATAGCATAGCAGCATCTCTGGCCTTTTTGCTGTCACGGGGGTTTGCATTTAAAGACTGAGAATCCTACTTGTTATTCAGTAAGGGTTTTTATACTTTTTTATTATGTATGAACTTTTGTCGTAGTCAATTGTCTTGAGCTTTATGTGATGTGTCATGTCAATACAGATATAAATGTTAACATTCTGTATCGAACCTGCACAGATTGGAGAGCAATACACATTGCTGAAAAAGGGAAGTAAAGCTCATTCATTCATTCATTCATGGTGCTGTAATGATTGCTGTAATAAAAACTGATTCTGCTCAGAAGCACCCAGGAAGGAATACAGAGGCTGGTTCAGCAAGCAGTCTAAGCTGTGACAGAGAGCGAGGAGGCAAGTGCTTGACTATGGTGCAGAAGTCGAGACTAATCATGCAGCGAGTAAAGGGCAACAACACTCCAGTCCTCCATAGCGGGAGATCTAGAAGTTACGTGGCATGTCAACTCCAATGCTACAGAATAACAGCTACAACACATATGCTTGCTGAACTGCCACGACAAGCTAATGACAGCTTGAAACACATGAATTTTATTAAAAGGGGGTTTGGATAGTGGGATACAGGACAGACATAGTTCTTATGATGCCACTGTGTGCACCATTAAAATTGCACAATGCATTTACTGATACGACACACTGAAGAACTTGTACCTAATCTCCTTTGATATTATGAAAGGCCAATTGTCAAGCCGAGTTATGTGCCTAGTCATGGGGTATGGCACTTCGATTACTTGATGCTCTGGAGCTTCAACACACCCTTTCACACACATAATTGACCTTTCGGGAGCTCAGCTGCCCCGGCGGCAATCGTATGGAATGGAATTTGGCCCAGAAATGACAGGACTGTGGAATAAACACTCCTGATATAGATAAAGGGCAGAGTAAAAAAGGGAAAGGCTTAATTCTCTACGCCCCATTTTCACTCTACATCCTTGAACATAGGATTAGTGTAATGATCGGTTTATGACAAAGTACAACCTCTGTGTGCTTTTAACTTCAAGGGACAGATTTTACAGAAGCAATTTCATGTGGCTCTGCACTCTGATCCATTTATATTGATTAACTTCATGCTTCTGCCTTAGTTTGATCATCTTTGAGTTGCTCCTAGTGCCAGCAACTGGGGACAGGGACAATGGTGCAGGAAGTTTCCTGTGCTGAATCCACTCCGGTCTAACGGAAATGCGCCATCATGTCCCAACATCCGTGCATCATAAGTCTACAGAAGAACACGTGAACGTGTGTGCTGATTTATGGTCTCCCCTCATGTAATCAGAAATACAAAAAGCAAAAGTGAACTCTTCCCACATAGGCTTATGGTGGTAACCTTCAACTGAAGAGCAGCTGTAACTCAAAGTGTCTCTTTTACCACACTCCCCACTTACATCATTTCTGGTAATGAAAGAGGATCAGTGACATCACACGGTATCATTTTTCATGTACCCTGAGTGCAGAATATGTGCGGTAATTAAGCGGTGTGGTAGTTCCACTCATGCAGCAGTTGCATTAGCGTCACGGAGTGAGAGGGCTCAAGATGGATATTTCACCCTCAGATTCACTGCCATTAAAAAACAAGAGCTTCAGACTCCCCAAATTTCTTTTCTTTTCTTTTCTTTACAGTATCTGAGAGCCATGAAGTATTCATTAAGGCATAAAATACGGTGGCAGGGGTGACTAAGTGGACAGGAGCAGATATCTTCCAATAAATAGGTGAGTGGCAACCCTTCAGCAGAGATTGAGGGGCAGGGATATCCAGGTGGAAATAAGGCCACCCAGAGTGCCAGAATGCTGTAATATTAGACTGTAAAGCAGAAGGCCAGGCGACAGAACATTCAGAGCTCCTGTCAGACACTTCCAGCCCTCCAACATTGAAATGTGAAATTAAATACTCAGCACCATGTCAAGGTTGCAACATCTGCCATTTAGCATTTCCTCTTTTCCCCCAACGCCACCAGGAGAAATGTAGCTGCAGCACTAATGTCACAACAGAGGATTAGAGAAAACAAATTATCATTACATTATTTATTACCTTTGTGGGTACTCCTAACTAGGGCAAGTCACAATGCTAGCATTTATCTTTGCATTGCACAATTACCCATTTACAGTGGCATGTAAAGGTTTGGGCACCCCTGGTCAAAATTTCTGTTACTGTGAATAGCTAGGCAAGTAAAAGATGACCTGATTTCCAAAAGCATAAAGTTAAAGATGACACATTTCTTTAATATTTTAAGCAAGATTACTTTTTATTTCCATCTTTTATAGTTTCAAATAACAATAAAGGAAAAGGGCCCAAAGCAAAAGTTTTGACACCCTGCATGGTCAGTACTTAGTAACACCCCCTTTGGCAAGTAGCACAGCTTGTAAATGCTTTTTGTAGCCAGCTAAGATTCTTGTTTGGGGGATTTTCACCCATTCTTCCTTGCAAAAGGCTTCTAGTTCTGTGAGATTCTTGGGCTGTCTTGCCTGCACTGCTCGTTTGAGGTCTATCCACAGATTTGCGATGATGTTTAGGTTGGGGGACTGTGAGGGCCATGGCAAAACCGTCAGCTTGCGCCTCTTGAGGTAGTCCATTGTGGATTTTGAGGTGTGTTTAGGATCATTATCCTGTTGTAGAAGCCATCCTCTTCATCTTCAGCTTTTTTACAGACGGTGTGATGTTTGCCTGCAGAATTTGCTGGCATTTAATTGAATCCATTCTTCCCTCTATCAGTGAAATGTTCCCCGTGCAACTGGCTGCAACACAAGCCCAAAGCATGATTGATCCACCCCATGCAAATTCTGCACCCTTTTTTCTCCAAACATACCTTTGCTCATTGCGGCCAGAAAGTTCTATTTTAACTTCATCAGTCCACAGGACTTGTTTCCAAAATGCATCAGGCTTGTTTAGATGTTGTTTTGCAATCTCCTGACGCTGAATTGTGTGGTGAGGACGCAGGAAAGGTTTTCTTCTGATGACTCTTCCATAAATGTCATATTTGTGCAGGTGTCACTGCACAGTAGAACAGTGCACCACCACTCCGGAGTCTGCAAAATCTTCCTGAAGGTCTTTTGCAGTCAAGCAGGGGTTTTGATTTGCCTTTCTAGCAATCCTACGAGCAGTTCTCTCGGAAAGTTTTCTTGGTCTTCCAGACCTCAACTTGACCTCTACCGTTGCTGTTAACTGCCATTTCTTAATTGCATTATGAACTGAGGAAACGGCTACCTGAAAATGCTTTGCTATCTTCTTATAGCCTTCTCCTGCTTTGTGGGCATCAATTATTTTAATTTTCAGAGTGCTAGGCAGCTGCTTAGAGGAGCCCATGGCTGCTGATTGTTGGGACAAGGTTTGAGGAGTCAGAGTATTTATAAAGCTTTGAAATTTGAATTCACCTAGACTTTCCTAATTATGACTGTGAACAAGCCATAGCCCTAACAAGCTAATTAAAGTCTGAGACCTTGGTAAAAGTTATTTGAGAGCTCAAATCTCTTGGGGTGCCCAAACTTTTGCATGGTGCTCCTTTCCTTTTTTCACTCTAAAATTGTACAAAACAAAAATAATTCACTAATCCTGCTTAAAATGTTGAAAAGAATGTTTCATCTTTAACTTTATGCCTTTTGGAGATCAGTTCATCTTGTACTCACTTAACTATTCACAGTAACAGAAATTTTGACCAGGGGTGCCCAAACTTTTGCATGCCACTGTATACAGCTGGATTTTTACTATTATGGTTGAGGTAAATTGGCTTGCTCAAGGGTATACCAACATATACTGGGAATTCAAAACAGTAACCTTCAAGCTCTATCCTATCCATTGCTTCACATCTGATATTTCATAAAACCACATGAAATGACTTGGTTGCTGTATTACGAAAACTGTTATTCAACTCAAAAACAGGCGTGGTACCTACAATCAGTTTTTGCAAGCATGCTCCAGGGAAGCCAAAACCAGTGCTTGCAGAAGAGCAATGCCACAAATCAGAGCAAAATCACACTTATAGACATCCGCTTAACGCTGCCGGACTGACGAAGCCCGCGCCTGTGTCTCCACCCTCCAGCCAGCTTCCGTTGCCTCAGGTGCCAGCTTCTGCAGTACCTCAGCATGGTTCTGCTCAAACGTAAACAACACCTTCTCAGCACAGATGAGGTGAATGCAGTGAGCGGGTGGTTAATTCAGTGCCTGCCTGCGGGCACGCGGGAAAAAACTGGTCCAAGGTGGCAGACGCGCAGACTTCAGCGCTTTGGGTTGTCCCTGGCGGGGTCTGGGGAAGTGTGCCAGCACCTGGCACTTTAATAATCATTGTGCCACCAACAGCAGCAGCTACAGCCTGTGCTGTGTGTGTTTTCCAGTGTATGTGTACGTACGTGTGAGCCTGTGTGTGTGTGTGTGTGTGTGTGTGTGTGTGTGTGTGTATGTGTGTGAGAGAGAGAGTGTGTGTTTCATCTCTTCAAAAATACATTTTTTTGTATTTTCTCAGAATAAAAGTCATGATTTGGGGATAACATGACTTTGGCCTTTGCAATGCTATACAGATTATCAAAAGGAAATTGATCCGGCATGTAAATTTTTTTCTGTTATTATACATTTTATCCCTGTTTAGTCTTGGGTAAATGTATTACCTCTGGAAAAAGGAAATGAACATTAAATTTCTAAACCTCCTTGAATCTGTTATGATGAAAAAAAACAGCTTATGAAAATAAATGTTTTGAATCAAAGGCTCTTTCACACCTGCCAGTCCTGAAGAAGGGGTCCGATACTGTTGAAATGTAACTTTAAGATCATTATTTCATGATAGCAGTATCACAGACCCCATACCTGAATATGGCTTATCCATCATTCATGGAACTGTGCTGCAAAAGCAAATCATGGCAAGTTGAACTTGCCATGATTTGTGGGATTCAAAAAAACAAAAAAACTCCCTGGAAGGATTGACTGTGTCCCGAACCATTCCCCAACAAATTTCACATACGTGTGCATTACATCAGTGTCTATAGTTTCTTAACATTAGGTATGAAAACCCTGAGACTGGCATTTGAATATCAGCTAATGAACACTCATCGCCTACCCTGGACTCAGCCAATAAGAACGCTAAACCACAATGGCCGCATTCTGCCGTGACAGTACCAAGAATGCCTCTGATGTTACTGCCCCAGTGTTCACGGAGTATATTACACACTGGCAATCTGCAGGCATTCTTTTCAAGCTGTGACTCTGCTCTGTGATGGCTTCTCCTTCAAATACATGCTGTAGCCAATGAGGGTAGGCCACATCGTTCTTGACACTTACAGTCGTATGCAATCACTGACAGTGCATGCATCCCTGCTCCTTTCTTCCCCCAAAATCAGTGGCAAGCTCATCTGAAACTCCCCGATGGTAACCTGTGCAAAAATATTCTTTTGAAGAGATGATAATTGCCTGAATCTGTGAAAAACTAAGGAAAAAAATGCTCATCTAGCCTCATGAGTGGATAATGAGACACCCTCAGCTCTCAACATTAAAGAGCACACAACACCTGAAGAGGGAGGGTAAAAGAGGAAAAAACACACCTGTTTCATCTTTTGCAGCTACAGCCCCCTTGTCATGTGGAATTGACGGCACAGCTTCTGTCAGAAACAGCTCCTTCCTTTGCCCTAGGAAGATGATAATCCTGCTAACGTTCACAAACATCATCTTACACACTGCGGGCTTAGAAGTTTTCACCACACACATGGACAGTGCAGTGCCGAACCAGCATGCAGAACACAAACTTTCCCTGCATCATGTGGCACACTGTCTCAAAACAGTGCAGAAACACTGGGAAAACATTCAATAATAATCACAGCACAGCACTCAAGCTGCTGGTTTGTTTGACATATTGAGGTTAGGAGTTGCATAACAGTATCAGTACATTGGGGGAAAAGTACAGCATGTGGTTACAGAAGGTATCATTGAGTGTGCCTTCTCTTAAGTCCAGATAGTCAGCTTTTGCTTAATTCCTGTTTTGCTTTCTCATTTCCCATGTTTCACATGGTCCTGGAACGTTTCCACCATAACCCTCTAGGTGCCCCCCTTCTTTGCCTGTTCCAAGAATGATCAGCACTAACACCTTGCTCCAGTTCTTACTTGGATAACTGATGTAACCATGTAAAATGAAATGCAGAGAATGCCTCTGGTTGAATGCACCAGTCATTTATGTGTGCCTTGTCAGGGGCATTTTTTGATATGTGCTTCACAAGTCTATAAACACACAATCTCACTGACAAATACAGTTTTCCCTTCATTTTAAGCCCTTACCGAATGTGGACATTATGTGACAACTGTAACAGTGAGTCACTTCACAGACAGAAGGCCACTGGACTGCTACTAGGGCCATAAAGCAAGTTAAGTCTATTTGAACACCAACAGTAGAGCGTTGCTGACAACATTAAACATTCTTGTGATCCATGGCTTCAGTGCCAAAGGTCATAATTAGAGCACTACATTGTGTGCTGACTTCATTTACATTTACATCCAGGGATGCCTGAGCAAATGTCTTGTTTCACAGCATTTGCACATCAACAGATGGATTTGGACCCAGAAAACCCAGGCCCTCAATGTACTGCCATGACCTCTTGCCCACCCTGTCTCCCTCTGGTAGCAGAGGTATGGCTCCTCCACAGCATCAACAACAACTACAGCAGAGCAGGAGCAAGCTTTCCCATCCCACATGGTGGGAAGGGGGTATCCAAATAAAGCAAGATGCTGCCTGCCAGTGGCCACTGAACCAAAGGCGGGATGGGAATGCCACGGGTATGGGCATGAGGGGGAATGAGCATTTTGGTGACTAAAAGGCCCTCTCTACGGTGAAGCCGGTTTCACACACAGGCAGTTGGGAGAATAAAAGGGCAACATATTAGGGAAGGCCTTCGCGTGAAGAGGGTGCCCAGACGGGACACAAGTGAAACGTGTCTGCAGTGCATACCACATCAGTGTGCATGCAAGCAGCTTCCTGCTGATGTACAAAATTCATCGTCCCAATGATTTCTTTTATTTGTTTTTTTTTTCTGACAAAGTAGGTATGATTCGACATGACTCATCTTCCATCTGCAATCGAACAAACTGATGAGTCGTAACTGCGAGCTGCGTGGCTGAATGGTAATTACCACGATAGCCAGGAAGCTCACATTTAACAGAGCACTGAGTCATACTACCAAGGCTCTTCTCACAATGTACCACCAATACCAATCTGTATTCTCCATTGCTTAGCATATAAACTGTTAGGAGACAGTTTTGTGGAACGGCATAGCGTTTGATCTGGAGGCAAGCAATGTGTATTGGAATACAAACGCCGGAGACAAGCGATGTGTATTCGAATACTAAGCAATGCCGCTACATCCGACCGGAGCCAAAAGGTGTCAATTCACAATTACCGCTACTTCCAGTTCCTGGGAACGCGGGGTTCCCCATGACCATATATGGACTTCCTTTCCAGGGGTTTCCAGGCCATCACATGTAAATGTACCTCCTGAAAAATGTATAAATGTGAACCATACATTGTACCCGTCGAACTTCTGCTCAATGCTGATGTTCCCACGGCCGGCTGTGCAAATAAACCTTCCTGTCTTTTACTGCAAACATCGGATCTGCTTCTTCGTCGGAAGATAACTTATTTCGCTCCTCCGGGAGTTGACTTACAAAACCAAGCAGTAAAAATGTAAAACACCAACCTCTGGCATATTTGAAGCATCACATATGCTATATTCTTGTGAAAAGCCACTTGCTTACAATTTTTACATTCCATAAATTTTGGTGCAAATGCATTAAGGGGGTGCACTATGTATTCTGCTGACTTCTTGATAAGAAATCAAAATGAGATGCCATTATGTGACTTCTGAGATCTGATTTCCCTCATTTGAAAAGATACCTGGCAAACCAAATACGGACAAGCAAGAAAGATAAGGATGACAATGAGTAAAGTATTTGAAAAGAAAACCCATGGGAAACTGTTAAGTTGGACAGCAAGGCCACACACAGTCAATGGCCCATACAAATTATAACTGCCAGGCATGTGCAACACAACACTTTTCCTGTGTTTTTTCCACATAAAATAACTGCAAGTGCCTTTTAAAGGACATTTAATGCCCAGTGTCTGGTTATATGGAATGTTCCATGCTTACAGTAAAAGCAGAGAATATTTCAGTATTTACAGTACATTACAAACATTTTTGGGAACTAAAAAAGTGGAGCAGAGATATTGCACAGGATAAAGTAACAAAAAAGGGAAACACACTTAACGTGAGAATTTTAAAAATGATGGTAAAACACACTGCAGTTAAACTGAAACATACCCCCATCCATTCTGCAGCATGCTAAAGACCTGTGCTTTAGACTTCAACTGCACATTTCCTTATCACTGCAGCAAACATTTCCAGTTTCCCAGCAGTGAACTCTTCTGACAGCTGAGCAGTGGGAAACGTGTCTGAACAAGACGCCAAAACACAGTCTGGTATCTAAACAGCAGAGTCAGATGATACGTTTCATTAAGTGTTAGGGAAAGCACTGGCTCAGGTAGGGTTAAGCAGCAGGTACAACAGGTAAAAATGTGCTCACTGGCAACTGGGAGGGTACAGGTGCAGGTAAAACACAGGTGAAGTAATACACAGGCACATACAAATACTGGTGCAGTAATTTAGAGGCACATATAAAAACTGGTACAATTGAGATAGCAGTACAGGTACAGCGATAGTACTATCTTACACCATCATCATGCTTTGCTATGTCAGCTTCCCTTCTCATCTTGTATTTTGTAATATTGCAATTTTCTAGTGTTTTATACCATAAACATTTATTAAAATAGGGCACAGATAGTCACATCATTTAGAATATAGTCCTAAATCCACTGAACAAATTCTGAGTCAGTATTTGAATGCTAACACAAATCTTTTTGGAGTGCCATGTGATGGTACAGGTGAGTCGAAACAGTAACACCTTTTAAATAGTACACTGAAGCGGGAGACAAATTTATTGTTTAGCTGTTTCCCGCTCCTGTTGCTTGACATTTAGATTAAACACAATTTCAACAACAAAATGAGGAACAAGAAACACAGGAATTCTCAACTAATTTCTCTTGGTATTGCAAGATAATGAAGTTTTACTAATGCATTACACAAATATCATCGTGTAAAAGCAGACTATTTGCAGTGTGTCAGTGCTTCATTAAAATCCACATTCAAAGCGATTAAAAAGCCTACACACAACTTGACTGAGTGGTACCCTGATCATGCCATGCTGTCATATGACAGCCTTCTGAAGAGAATGTCCCACAATGTCACTCCCTTCGTTCCTCCTGCACGTGGGGTCAGCAGCTGCTTTGTCTCTCTGTCCATCTTGTAGGATGATTTTCATAAACCAACCCGCTTCAGAGCAGCAAAAGTAGCAGCTGTGTGGACCCAGATGATACCCCCGCCCCGCTGCCCCCCACTATGTCCCAGAGCGACTCCTCTCAGTCTGAACTCTAGAGAGAGAGAGATAGAGGAGAGTCTGGTGCGGGTAATGACATTTTCCCCAATCTCGTTTCCCTCCCTCATCTATGTGATGCTTCCGTCCGTTTTCACTGCATTCCCTTGACATGCAGATATGGCTTTCATATATTGTTGTCTTGGGGAGGCAACTAATGCCTTCATAGTACGGTACTTCCAAAGGATGTTAAAACCTTTGAACATGACAGTCCATCATCTAACATACGCTGCGGTTTTCCTTTTTTTGAGGCCACCAACATTTATTGGCTTTGCTTAAGTGGTAAAGTAAGTAGGTGCGTTCATTTCATCAGCAGTAAGTATAACAAACTTTGCACAGTTAATTCTATATGGACAGTTCCAAATGAATAATGTCATCCAAATGGGTAACACCATCATTGAAGTAAAGGATGTAGCTTGGGAGAATGAAGAATGAACTGTGCTTAATTCATGCATTCATAATCACTTACAAAGCGTTCACATGTGTGTGTTTCATAATGCCTTACAACAGCACAGACAAAAATTCATCAGTAAATAATGTAAAATTGAAATGTATATGCACAGTAATATATATTGCAAAATATACTTTGTAGACATGACATAACATTACACATTATGACATTATAAATCCAAAAGCTGCTTGTTAAGGAATGAGAGGCATAAGACATTGTCTTACATTCACAGGAAAACCCTATTTTAAGCAAAAAATGCATCTGTCCTTAAACTAACATGTGTTCTGCATGGACTTGTTATACACTGTTTATAAACTCTCACAAGTACTCTTTATGTCCTCCAAGTAAAGCAACATTACTCCAACATTTCCATTTCTAGATAATGAACTAAATAGTCCATTTCATCCTTGTATGTGAAAGCATTGTGGGTTGTGTGTTATGAGGACTATTATTGGTTATAAATACATTTCAAACATTGCAGTACATTATGAAGGTGTTAATCATGTCTTAATAGAGCTACACAATGCCTGTAATGATCAACCTCACAGAAAATGTTACCTAAAAAGGTCTGTAGCCAGAAATGTGTGGCATGCTGGTGTGGAGTGCTCCTTCAGCAGCACTCATACCCAGCAGCCAAACCTTTCCTCCTCTTTCCAAAAGGGCAAACTGGGAGTTGCCATTCTAGAGGACCAGTCCTGATGCTTATGGCCCATTTCACCCTTGAGTTTGGTTTGACCACCACACCCCGAGAATTGTTTAAAACCTAGCCAATCCCTCATTAATGTGCCAGTTACACCAAAGACACATTTCAAAGACCAAAGTTCGGACTGGGACTGAGCCAAATTTTTAATCTGCTCTGGGGAATCGAATGTGTCCACTAACCAATTGAAGAAAAAAAAAACAAAAAAAAAACATAATGATCATTTTATCTCTTAGACACTCCTTTTACATAATTATTGCCTGCACATTTCCAATCTGCATCAATGGAAAACACTTTCACTTAACTCCCACACACATTTATTGGGGAGTGTGATGCACATAGGGCTGTGCGATATTACGATATATATCGTGTAATGATAGAAAAATGTCTATCGTTTCATATTATGCTCTATTATTTATTTCGTTGTGTCGCAAATCACACACTTTACAGCAATATTTTTCGTCCTTTGTGTAACCGGGTGAACAGGGGACGCGGTAGTATTAGGGATCAGGAGAGCACACGACACCATGTAGGGACGCACACAGGAATTAGCAAAATGGTAAACAGAGTCGCGTAATGACGTCAATTAGAAAGTGACAGTGTGGATCAAGACAGCGTGGCGAAATACCAGAGTTGGTACGTATGTACTAAAAATAGCACATCAATATTCATAGACGATAAAAGCAGCTACTCATGTAGACAGATTAATAGATGAACTCAACAATGTAATGCGAGTGAATAATGCGAGTGATGTCCTGTGTTTAATGATTCCTTTAGATAGCCGATTGCCGCACCGAGCCACATTTTCCACCACGCTGGAAAGCCATCCCTGACAGAGAAGCAGCGTGAGTGCTAAGAGAAAGGTTAGAAAACAAACTAAGCCATGTTGTCCTTTTCGTGTAATAAAGGCTCCTTTAGCTCCCTCAGCTCCCTCATTTTATTTTCATGTTTAATTTAGAGGGGAGATACAGAGCCGGGTTACCCTTGCTGAGGAGTTAGCCGAAGTTAGCTACGAGTGAAAGAGTGAGTGCACATCCTCCCACCATACGTTAACTCATGTGTACCGTACCTCCCGCTGTGTATTAAGCAGTGTGTTCTACCGTATTCTGTACTTCTTGGGGAGTGACGGATGCGATTTACAGGAGTAGCCTACTGATTAATAAGTTTCTATACTGAATGAACCATACTTGCTTGATGAGTTAATACACTATGAGTTCCTGCACTACATGTTATATTTCTCGTGTGTGTTTTGATGAGGTTTACAATTTGAATGAATTTCACTGAAGGCAGCTAAAGTATCATTTTGTTAAATATGATATCCTTGTTCTACAAATGTTGTGTATTAACAGTGTGGCTTTGTTAGTGTATAATGCTGTTATTTATTTTCCTCTTTTCTCCTTTTATTTTTAGTCACTCAGAGCCACTACTGTTGCCTATAGCTTATAATACTGTGAGATTTTTCCTTTTTTTTCATCCACACTGATATCAAAGCCTGCTGGCGAATTTGAATGATTTTTTCAGTGTTTACCAAAGGTTTGAATAGTATCTTGTTGTTTAGCAGATAAATGCAGTTGTGAACACAGTTATCCTTTTTATATAGGCTATTTCCCTTTAAACCTACACCGTTAATGCTGCATTCCCCTTTGAAGCAGTCGGGGAATAAAAGACCCACATAAAACAAAATATATATTTTTTTGTGTCCTGCTTCCTCTTTGTTACCCAGGCCACATTTGGACTACGCTTTGCGTTCTTCCACACAGCACGGATGCAAGCAGGAAATTTGCAAGAAGGCAACACAAACAAATATGGAGGGAAGTGAACGCGACACAGAGCTATAGTTGAAAACTGTTTTCTATTTACATTTTTATATTTTATACATTAACATTTTATATTTTGTTACATGCTTAACCATATTGCATGTACGTTACATGGTTCGTTATGTTTTCATTAGCTTTATTAAGCTTCTCATAGTTGTCAGTTAGCATTTGCTATATTTTTTATAAAGCTAAATCGCTGTTTCCTCAAAGCTAAAATTAGCTAGAATTTTTCCAATCTAGTGTTTTAATCACACAGGTTTTAGCATACGCGCTAAACGACTAATCACACTGGTGTGACCGTATGCGCGAAAGGGTTAATTGAAAATTTGCACAAAGGTTCTAAATAAAATGAGAAAAATAATCAAATATGAGTAAGTACCTTTTATTTGTATATAGTATATAATTCAAAATGTAATAAGAAATGGGCCTTTCCATGTGGTCCATGTTATATAAACTATTTATTCATTGAATTTACAGAAAATGTGCTATATCGTGATCTGTATCGCAATTGGGTATGAAATGACCTATATCGGGATATGAGATTTTGGTCATATCGCACAGCCCTAGATGCACATGTATGTAAGAGACCCTTTCACCTACTAAGTAGTGCTCTTTAATGTCCAGTCTAATGCTGGATGAGAAATTCAACCACATCCCAGACTTTTAAGGCAGAATACATTCTGAAGCACAGAGCAGCGTGCTGTGTTCTGCAGGACTTGATAAGGGGAGGCTGCTTCGGGATACACCAGGGCTGATTCATTGCCAGTGGTGTCGTCTAATACCCCGATCCCCTGCTGGGTCCATAAATGGCATGAAAACTGTCTGAACACCACAGAGAAGATTTGAGTTGTTCCAAATGGGAGACTGCTCATACCACTTAATGTGAAGGTTTAAAAATGGTACAAGCACTTGGAATATTTGCAAATTGGCTATTGGGCTCAAGCCAAGGGAATGTTTTCTGACTGGTATTTTTAAGAAACTTACACCTTGTAATCAAATTGGACATACTGGGATATATGCATAAAATTGCCAGGCATCTAGCAGTCTAAATATTTATTTGCTGTCATCTTATTAATGGGTGATTAATGAAAATGTAAAAATATATCTCTGATCTCCCTGGGAGAGTAAGTAAAAGGGAAAAAGACAGAAAGAGAGGGGTAGTGTGAGTGGGAGAGTAAAAGTGTGGCAGAAAAAGCGAGAGAGAGAAAAAGAGGGAGGCAGAGAGAGAGAGACAGAGAATGAGAGAATGAGGGAGAATGAGAGAGTGTGTGTTGTTAAAATACCACAATGCCAGGTTGTGTCCACACTGCTGCCTTCAGCTAAGTTCAGTTGTGTTGGTATGTTACCATGCCAACTCACAAAACAAAGATGACTGTCCAAATAAACCAATTCTGGTTGCAGACTGGTTACAACTGACATCTGGTGAACCGCTCAGGGGAACCAGCCAGGCACTGCCCGGGATTCAAACCTGCAACATCCAAAAACACCCCCACCCCCACGATTCACACAGCAGAACAACAGTACCGAGGGATGGAAATTCCAGATGTGCTCATTTGGTTTTCAGCGGAGAACTGCCCCTCAGTCACAGGGTCACACAGACGCAGGTGTCTTGCACATCGCTGTGACTAATCTCAATCCACTTGCATTGGCAGGTGATGCCCATTCAGGTTGGTTTTAAAGAGCCATTCACAAAGCTCTACCTGTGGGTGACCTGCCCACCTCATCTGGTCTGTGTGAGCCAAACAGTCTCTGAAACTCAACAGTGATTAGCCTATGAGTCACGATGGGCTGCAACACATCTTCCATTTTCTAATCTTCCAGATGCACTGCCCCTGAGCTTCCAGTGACTGTGAGACTGAGACATTGAAGATTTTTGTTTATTGGCTTAGAGCATAATATCGTCTTACTGTGCATGAAAATTGATGACTTTTTTGGCAGTCTGTCTGATTGAATACACCACATTTCTGATAGCTTCTCTAAATTACCTAAAGAATAATCCAATCCAAAAGATAATCAGTATGATTTAAGATAATACTGCTTTCATGGACCATTGCTAGTATGTTGCTTGATGCTATGTTTTTCCCATTACATGTCTTTATTTTAGCTCTAGTTTTCCACTTGATACAGTAATATTTACATTTACAGTAATTCTGACTGCCATCACTGTTCTTGTTGCTCCCATGGCATGCATTTAGTGTATCATGCCATATTAGCCCTCTAAGTCGCTCTAAGAGGGTAAGAGCTCTTAAGTATAAATAATGAAAACACTGAAACCCCTGGTCTAGGAATCCATGGCTAGCACAATGTCTCATCAGCTCTGACCAGTCTCTGTGCACTCACAGACTTCAGCTACAATGTACCCAGACTGACAGCGAGAACATGCAGGCTCCACACTGAAAGCTACATATGATACGGGGACACCAAATTCAACGCAGCAGATTGGAGGTGTTAACATGTGACTGAGTCTCCAGTTTGTCCCCCTGGACATACTTTATTTGAGTTTAACCATCAGCTTGAACTTTGTAAAAACAATCAGAAAATATAACCTGATGTCTGATGTCATTCAAGGTTTTTGGTGGGTTCATCCAGTTCATTTTTGGCAATCAAGCAAATCATTAGAGACATTATCAAAAATGACCATACAGAAAGGACAATTTGTCTGGGATTGACGTTATGCCACATCAGGCTTTCAAACAATGTTTATGTCACCGCTCTCCAGTAACAAAATCCATGTTACTGGAGATGCATTCAAAAGTTAATACAAAAACATGTCTCTCTAGACAGTGATGCAGCACACTACCTGATTAGCCATTAGCATGGGCCCAGACACAAGGGCCATCAATAATGCAGCCTCTGCTGCTGCTCCTGTTCACTAAATGGCCACTGAGTGGTCTTTCACTGGCTGCCATAACGGAAATGCTTAGTGCAACCTAAGTGAATTATCAACACCAATAACCCTGAAATGACAGCAATCCTTAGCCCGCACCTAAGACAGCATCTTTTTTTGTTTTTGGTTTCCCCTGACAACCCAGCACACAAGGCATCTAAGTTATTTCAATGACCTGAATAATGCAATTGCTTAATGGTACTGGAAAACGAAGGCTGTTCAAATGAATTCAAGAAAAAATACAAAACAAAAAACCTTACTGTGAGTGTCAGTGCATCAGTTCTTTGCGGGAATGCCAAACACACACACACAGCGTGCATCAGCTTCTTACATCACTCTGGCTTTAAATAACAAGTGCGTCTGCTGTTAGATGGACTGACCTTCGCGGAGGAAGCAGGCTTCTTGTGACCCCCTCCCCCAACCCCCCCGGTCAAAAAAAGGGAAGACTGTCTAAAGCTGGTTCCCTTGTTTATATTGCTTCAGTGTCCCTGGGCAGGCAGGCGGCCCAGCACTAGAGCAGTGTTTAAGTGCAGTGTCCCCATGACCGCAGGTTTGAAGTGAATCATTACATGGTGGTGTAGCTGCAGTGGATGCTTCCTTCATGGGAGATAAGCGGCTGGGGTGAGGAGACTAAACAAAATTTTCTGATAAGTGCATCTGACCAATCAAAGCTCAGCATGACACACTACACCTTCAGTGTATTGAATGTGACCCTCTAAAAGAAAACACCAGGTAAAAAACATTTGTAAACAACATTTGTAATCTGCATGGGAATGTTGTTTAAAATCTGGAGAATCTTCAGCAATCTGCAGCAGCATGGATGGTTGGTGTAAACTCCTAGCTTGGGGAGGTGGCTCTAGCATGTGAGACTTACATAACGGTGTCCCCCTTCATCACCGCACACTCCTTCGCATTCCTCAGCTCATACACTCATCCTTTTTTTTCACCCCCAGTTTGAAAGGAACATGTGTGGGGGGCTAATGAGCGGCAGGTTTATTAGCCAGTAAAGAGAGGCTGGCTTGGCTTGATGAAGCACAGCAAGTACTGTCACTTTCTGAACGACTGCATTCGACCACACTCACGCACTTTCAGTACAGATATCAGCATCAGGTTTAGCTTGCTGTCTCAGGGAGATGCTCCGCCCTGAAACACAATGCCCCCTTCCCTAATGCCCTCCCCATTTTTCTTCAATAAATTAAGTTCTTATGTTATTATGGACATGCTTCAGTGCTGTGGCCTACTTTCAGAGGGCCGTGCTGTAAGGCTGGCTACAATTACCCAAGACCTCAAAATCATCATCTGTGGGTAGCAGCGGTAGAGGAGTGGGCTTGTGCAACCCACCTTCTTCTGCATTGTAACAGTCTTGCAAATAGAACATTCCTTTCCCTTTTCATCTGAGTGCATTTTTAGAATGCTGCTGCCATTTGTTTATTCTTGTTAATTTGAAAAAGCATAAAAATCCTTCCTTTGCTCCATTTTTAAATTCTACCCTAAATGCCTGGGGAAAAGAACTTCTGCTAACAATATATAAAACACAACTTACATGTGATATGGTTTGTTGTAGTACAGTTCAGTTGTATCTCAGCTGATAAAGTTGTAAAACAGCTTTCCAACAATCAATGTCTTTTACTATAAATCACAGAGTTTTGTCAAAAATACTGTTAACAAAGTTTCGGAGTGTGGTTTATTGACCTAGAGAAGTCTAGTACCCTGAGTTTTCTTAAGCTTTTGTTCTGGGGGTTATTTACATATCCACTACATAGAAACCATCAGTAAGTTCAATTTAATTATTGAGCCTCTCACATTCATCTTGGAAAAAGGCTGAAAAGTAAAACATGGAATTTTTAAACATTATCCCTGTTGTTGTCCAGTATCAAATGTGTTTGAATGTAGGTAAGAACCAGGAATGTTATAATGTCATAAAGTTTGTCACAATTTAGAGCTCAACTGGTGCATTTCTAAGATTAGTTTTATTCCCTTCTCAGCCATGGGGTGGTCTTCATGTGAACTGCTTAGGGTGCATCTTGGGTAATTCAATCAAGTGCCAATCAGTTTGACAACATTAATACTCTGCTTCCTTCATTCATGCAAATTTACAGGGAGAGAAACTGAAAGGAAACTAACTTTTAAATGCAAGTCCATAAGAAAATACAAAGCATAGAAGACTGAGGCATGCAAAGAAAAAAAAGCAAGAAATATGCAATTGCTCTGAAGACATCCGACAAAAAATAATCAAATCTATCCTTAGAGTGGAACCTCATGGATTCGATTTGATTCCAGAATATTCAGCTTGTCACAGACAAAGCCTGTTGCTAAGATACTCCCCAACAGAGGCAGTGTGAATACACTGTGGAGATGGTGGTTGTGGGTTACAGAGGCCAGCCCTGGCTATGTGACCATTCAGCTCCAATTCACAGATGCTTGAATGGCATTGTGCCCACCTCCACAGCCTTCTCCACAGCTGCTGGCTGCTCTTTCTCAGACAAAAAAAATAGCTTTGGTGGCTAGAAACACCCCCGATAGCTTATCATTCCTAAATTCATAATGATATCTGTGAACATCCATCACAGGGGCTCCGTTTGGAGCCACTGTCATTTCCTATTCACGTTCTTCCAGTGACAGCAGCTTGGGCGAGACAAAGGATATTATCCAGCCAGGCTGTGGCTGTGCCCTCTGTACAAACACACCAAGTTCAAGGTGAGGGGCAAAGGCCAGCCATTAATCAAGGAGCACTAGGAGCCCATACCTTCCAACATTGTGTACCTGTTCTTTTTGTTGCTCAGGATAAGAGCATCTGCTTAGTGACACACTCTAGATGTAATGCATGGGAGTGGAAACAGTGGTGGCAAATGCCTAAAGAACGATTACTGTAGCAGTCTGGATGGGGCTGCAGTGGCAAGATCCACAGCTCAGCCAGGCTCAACTGCGTTTTCCCCTCTAAAAACTGCTCTGTACTAGTATTATAAAGTATATGTATATCAGTATAAAATATAAGTTGAAATCACACAAACAGTACCCACTGGACTGCAACTGAAGTGCTTTGAGCACAGAACAGATCTATTTCTGAAGTTTTTTTTTTTAATTATAAAAAAGTTTGACCCCTCCCCCAATTCATCTTGAAAGAGGAACAACAGACAAAACTGAAACTGGACATGTGGCAGAGTCATGGCGAATGTTTTCTGTTATTAGCACACGCAATGACAGTTTGTTTCCTCTAAGATTAATTTGCGGTTGAGGCTCTGACTTTTCGGCTCCACCACCCCTTGCCATATCATCAAACACAAATGCATCTGGCATGACGTGCTGCGCAACAGCAGCGAACTCCAAATTCACTGCAGCTGGAGCGAGCCATGCTAGCCATCTCATTCCCCTCTCAGTCACTGCACCCACAACAAAATGTGCTTTTTCTCTATATATCTACAGCTAGTGGTACTGATTCATAAACAGTGTTCAAATTCCCAAACGCTGCATAGATAATATAGATATATAGATATTATAGATATCGATGGTATCTATCTATAGTCCACAATCTATATCTATCTATAACATATAATCTATGTCTAAATCTATATATTTGCAAACAAGCAGGGGAATTATCCCCTGTTGATGAAAGCATTTCATCACCTTTCTTCCTGGGTGACTGTAATCCTCCCACCCAAAACTAAGCACATGCTGACTCACAGCTGCAATAACATGGGGGGGAGGGTTAGTTCTGCCTGGAATGTCAGGGCCTGGGATGACTGGGGGAAGGGAGAGGAACAAAGCTGGGGCTAATGGGATTAAACTGGGAACATGGGGGGCCTCCCAGCTACCCAGTGCTGTGACTTCAGGGTGCGCTGTGATCCCCCCACCCCAACCAAACCAGCTGCCTGGGAAGGGCCTCCACTGGGCAGAGCAAATAATTTCACAGTTTCAAAAAGGCTTCATGAGATTTTAACTCTGAGGCATTAGGCCCTGCCTGGTCATGAGCTACAGGAACGCTGCTGAACCTGTCTCCCTGTTCCAGGAAAGGTTTGAAAGAGGCAGGATACCATGACCGGTTGTGTCCACCCCAAACATCTCCCCACCCCCCCACTAGGGCTGTCAACGAATATTCTAAATTCGAATAGATATTCGAATTGTAAAAAAACCCAGACATTCAATTGTGAAAATTAATATTCGATTGTGGGGGGGCAGCACTACCTCGGCTGTCTGCCCCGCGAGTTCTCTGCTTTCACACTAGAACTTTTGGTGCGGACCTGAGTCCGCTTGAGCCGTTAATTTGGTTTGTTTTGTTGATGTGAAAGCTGTTTTCCGAACTTGAGTGCGCACCAAGGGACCGTACCCGAGTCCTCCAGAAAACGAGGATCTAGGGTACGGTTCACCTGAACTCCAGTGCGGTTCGCATTTGGTGTTAAAGCTATCCCATTTAAAACCAGGAAGTAAACGCAATTGTTGACGTGTAATTTACTTGACGGTCACACAATCATGAGCGGGAAAGGTGCATGCAATTTTCAAAAACGCTAGCAATCTTAAAAATAGTGACTAGAGGACAGCTACGTGGCAATTCTCGCTTGTCGCGAGAATCTAAAATGTAAAAACTGTTCGGGAAATAATTGCAGGTAGCCACACTGTTTGCTCACCTTGAGGGTATGCGTGTATGCTCTGCAAACAAAGCTGCAAATTCATTTCGCATTGCCGCCTGTCTCCGCAAAAACCTCCTTATCCGAGCAGCTCATATCATTCTCAGACAGCGGGGCGCATTTATGGCATAGTGAAAATGCCGAACACGGTTATTTTAGTGCTGATACCATATTAACAAAAAGATGAATAAGAAAACAAATATAGAGTGGCTTTCCATTTTGCCTCCCTTTTGCGTCGCTGCCCAGCGACATTGGTAAATAAAAGCTGCACGTTCCTTTACGTGTTGATGGCGAAACGGACCAGGTTCGCAACCAAAAATGTAATGTGAAAGGAGACCAGCGGGGGCAGGGGGAGAGGGGAATAATCGCACTCGAGTTTGGACCAGCAAAACAGACCAAGTGTGAAAACAGCCTTATGGACATAATGCACAAAAATAGATATTCGAATGGTTCGAACCTATGTGTTATTTAGAACGAATAATCGAATATCATTTTTGGCCAATTTTGACAGCCCTACCCCCCACCTAGTCCACCTTCACTCCCCCACCATCTCACATGAAATTCGACCCAAGGACTGCTACAGTGCTCGGGACCTGTGAGAATACCTCAATTCATCCATACATTAAGGCTCTCCCATACATGGTGGCAGTTAGAAAATAGAAAGCAAACAATTTGAATGGATCTGAACCATCTGACAACTCAAGGGCAGATGCACCAAGGCAGCTTCAGTGGCACGCAACATCATGCCTGTTTGAGGCATCAATCATAAATTACTGCGAGCAGGTCAGGAAGTCTACTAGAGCCACAGAGAGAGACAGAGACAGACAGAGAGAGACAGAGCTATGACAAACATCCTCTTTCTTGCTGGTCAGGAATGCTCTGCTCGGCTTGATATCTTTACATCAGCTGTAAAACCAAAAAAACGTATAGGAGTCTTTAACGCGTTCACACGTGACTTATTTTATGCTATGTAGCGCGCATGTTATGTTACATGGTTCCTTATGTTTTCATCAATGTGATTAAGCTTTCATA
This sequence comes from Megalops atlanticus, assembly GCA_019176425.1. Classification (NCBI taxonomy): domain Eukaryota; kingdom Metazoa; phylum Chordata; class Actinopteri; order Elopiformes; family Megalopidae; genus Megalops; species Megalops atlanticus. The sequence continues at coordinate 34,691,335 of CM032881.1, forward strand.
TTTTTTACCACCACATTTGCTATACTTTGCAACATTAAATCACTGTTTCCTCACAGCTAACATTAGCTAGAATTTTTCCAATCTAGTGTTATAATCACAGCGGTTTGACCATACGGGCGAAATGGCTAATCACACTGGTGTGACTGTACGTGCGAAAGGGTTAAAAGTTACTTTCAGAAGTTATTGATTAGCATTACCGTGGAAATGTGGCCTGCTCTCTGGTCACATCAAAACCACCAGTTCACAAAGGGGTTCACATGGCCAGAGGTGACAGGGGCCGCTTTGAGGGAAACAATGGCTTACTTTGACATATGTCAATGAAACTGAACCCAGAACAGCCTTGACATCTGGAGCAAGGCGGCTGGGACTCCCAGATCTCTCCTGGTGAGCTGAACACAGCACAGCTGTGCAACACAAGCTCCACGCTTCCACTCTTTTCGCATTCAAATTAAGACTGAATTACGATGCGAATACAAGTGACTTTTCAAATGATTTTTTACCTGCAGATGGGGAATTCCTAATCGTTTATCATTTAAAAAACACTATGGAGAATCGAGGGAGATGTCATCAACCATGCAATTCTAAAAATGATCAGGAAAATAGCTGAAATAGTTTTTGGGGCAGCAGTCAAGAGACTGTTGAAATGGAGTGCAGCTTTTAATGATCTATGTCAGACAATCTTCTGACAGCTTGAGAGCTCGGCACAGAGCTCTGTGACCCACACTCCTGCGAGGAGAAATCCTTTTTCTCCTCCCATCTTCAAAGACCAAACATACAGGGCAGCGTTTAAACTGCTGTGGCCTAGACAGACTGTCATCCAGAGATGACAAGGCCAAGAAGAGCAAGCTATGCGATCGAGAGAAAGACACTTTGAGCAGAGACTAAACTGGGATGAATTGAGGGAGTATTCAAATTAAGCTGATATTAGACATTGTTTGTAACTTTGTCTTCATGAACTCAAGCTGGTGGTTTTTGCAACTTTCATATCATCATGCATTTAGCAGTTCATGACAAATATTATTTAGAGACAAAAAATATAATGCTTACTTCAAATTTCACTTAAATTCAATCCATCTGACAGCCAGGAATTACCTATATAACTTAGTATAACTGAAAGTGCTGCTAAAGATAAGTGCAACAGCTATGCGATCAAAATGCTGCATTCATAATAAAAGATAAAGACCACAAACTGCAGTGCATTACCCAAACTTTGTGAGTACGACTCTCCTATATTGCTCAACCACTTACACTGTCGGCCTTTAATGGCAAACACAATTCAAAGTGCTTTGGAACAAGCCTCCACGCAGATTAGCAATCCACTTAAAAACTAATGTCAAGAGGAATACAGACAGAGAACAAGTGCAAGTAGAGACAACCAAAGCAACTTTCTTTTGCAGATCCAAACTATCCTCCAGGACAGACATTGAGCAATATGTGGGACTGTACATTCCTTTTATGAGAAATGTTCATTCAAACTCAAGGACAGCAGGAATCAACACTGAAAATATATAAATCGGCTGTCAAGGAATGCCTGAGGTCTGAAAGAGGAGAATATCAAATTACATTCCAGTCAACAAACCAAAGACTATGGGAAAATTAGATTCAGTATTATTGACTTCATTTCCAAGGATTGCCTGAGCCAAGTGAATGATTAATTAAACCAATAAATATGCCATGTGATTCCAATAACATTAGGCTCACAACGAATTAGGTTTTCTTAAGTTACACATTCTCAAAATGTGAGTCTGAAAACCACCCAATTGAAATAAAAAGGAATTACGTGTTAAAAATAAAGGTGACTGCCGAAGTCTGGGGCTTAAAGTAAAGGCCTACTAAAGTATGTGGTGACTGTTTTAGAAGTGCTGGCATCATTACCTCCTCCATCGTTCACAGCTGACATGGGAACACATTCTGCACACAGTGTCCACACAAGTGGAGCTAAATCCTGGACTGCCTGCTCTCACACTGGGGTAACTTCTAAAGATGGATATTTCTTGCCCTGCATGCTTCCCATCAGATTGGTGTTCTACATGTATTCTGGACTTTGTTCAATGCATTTCCAGTTGGAAATTTTGTTATGTATGTATCAGTATGCATTCGTACTAACTGTACTCACTACCAGATTATCATTATAACTGGGTTATCACCATAACTCAAGAAGTTGGATTCCGTGGCTGGGCTTCTTCTTCACTAGTTTATTTTGGAACAACGGTAAACATGACAGTGGAGGGGATTAGCACCCTCTAGATCCTCCTACATAATAGCAAAAAGAACACTAATACATCACACATTTTAGTGTGCATCCAGCTGGACATTTATTCTATATCAGTAAAGGTGGACGTTTTGTACAATGTGTATCCCGCTAGGCATTTCTTAAGTGCACCAGGCCGGATATTTGTTCTGTTCATTTCCAGTTGGACTGCATTTGTCTTTAGCTACATCCATATCCGAAAAGCACTTCCTGTGATAATGATTCCATGCTGTGACTGGACTGGTCAGACTTAGAGGTTTGTATTTCAGCAGGAATCGGCAGCTCTATGTTCTCTGTCATGCAGTAGCATTGAAGTTGCTTATTAACTCTGATTCTCAGCTGTTTCTTCTCTGATGCTCTATACTTCCTCTGCATAAGATGTCTGTGCCATGAATAAATATATGCAATAAATAAAATACATTTTAAATATATGCAAAACCCTCCCTTTTAAAACTTGTTTCATCTCTTAGCCGATTGGTGTAATACCACAGCCTTCTTCTACCACTCCACGGGCCACAGGATGGCCTCTGTGCCAGACATTCGCAGACAACCTGCTCTAAAGCTGTCACAACTCCTCTCCTATCAGAGCCTAAATTGAACTGTGATGACTACAGCACCCAAATTGCTGGGTCCACAGTCTTCACAGGACTGAGTCAGACAGCCGCCCACTCTCCTCCATTCACACTCAGCGAGGCCGCTGTGGCTGCCATTTCAGCAGGACCGTTTAACATTATTTTGAGTTTGGTTGCAATGGTGTCACTCAACAGATCATCTTCCTACACATAATAGATAATAAACCCCCGCACTGGCAGAGTCTGATCTGGCCCCAGGGTAAAATAAAGGAACGATGATTATGGAATAATTGTGCCTTTCAAAAATCAGGTCACATCTCACTCTGTAATGAAAACTATATGGATTGACTTGTTGCGGTTCAGCATTTAATGATCAAAATAAAACTACTGCTTCTATTATTAAGAATATTAATGCTATCGATATTGTACTTAGCAGTATTAAAGCATTCAATATTATTATTATGATTATAATTATTATTGACATTTAGAAGACGCTCTTATCCAGAGCCTCTTGCATAGGTTATGGTTTTAACCTTTTATAGAGCTGGATAGTTACTGAGGCAATTGTGGGTTAAGTACCTTGCCCAAGGGTACAACAGCAGTGTCCCAGCAGGGAACTGAACCTTTTGGTTTTGAATCCTGCTCCCTACCACTATGCTACAATGCCTTCCCTATTGCTAAAATTGTTCTTACCAGTATTATTGCACATAAACTGCAGTGTTTTCAGTTCATACACATATGTCACTTGTCATGTCACTTCTAGCTGGAGTGGTAGCACCGGAAGTTTGACTTAGTGTAACTGCATAAACTCGTGCACTGAGTGCAGGTGTTGGCTCCCAGAAGTAGAACCTTTCACAGACTCGGGCTCCTCCCATCACTCGGGTACATGGGTTGGGCAGCTGCAGCCTCGAAGCCAAACCCTTTAAACCCTTTAAACATTGTATTTCAGCCCTGTAGTTCCACCTCATATTGTTAATTGTTATATGTGTGATGCAACGGCCCTCATTTCTCCTCTTGGGTTTTGATGGGAAAGTCGACAGCTGCCGGGTTCAGACCAGAGGAATGATGGGAACACAATTGAGTGGGCAGTGAGGCATGCAGTTGTGCCAAGGCATGCTGGATTGATCGCAGGGAGTTTATTGAAGAGGGTGATTTGGACCTCACCTACTGCTGTCGGGAGAGAGGGACAATGAACCCTGACAATGAACCCTGTGCAGGATATCCTGAGTTTGATCAAGCAGAACAAGCATGCTCCACAGCTCTATTGACTCTTGCTTATTAACTGTGTCCCCAAGGGCTCTGTGCAGAGGTAGTAGTGTTCATCGTGGAGTGCAAACAAGGAGTTAAATTCAACATACAGTATTTGAGAACGCCCTCCCAACTCATACTCCACCATTCAATTTGACCTCCCCCAATTCTATAGTATGATCCACTGCCCTTCCCTGCCCCGAAACAAAATGCCTCTAAAAGGTGTTGAGGACACATCTGGTAGCCTCGTCTCATCCAGCACCATCTCTGTGGTACCCCGCGGGTCATGCAGAGACAACGAGGCGGCTACCCAAAAGCGGGGAGGGTTGGGGGGGTACCTCTTTCCCATCTGCACGGCTACTTGGTAGCATTGATCCATACAGCTGCTGACCGTTTGCATTACATGAGATGCCAGTTCTGGGTATGCATATCAGATCAAAACAACATGAGAAAAAGGCTCTGTTTGGGGGGAGGGAGGCATGAGAGAGAGAACAGACTAATGGAAGTCACAGAAGCATTACATCTGCTCTGACCCCTGACGGTTTGCTTGGAAAACGAATGCATTACTGAAAGAAACTGAGCAGTCCCTAAATCAGCTCATGTACTGTTCTATCTAATGTTTGGAGCCAGTGCCTTTTCCATTTAGTGAACCACTTCACCTCTCATGTTGCCAAGGCCCTGCAAACATGACAGCAGTGTTATTGTGTCTTTGTCATATCCAGTGCATGTGGGGGTTTTGTGGTTGGACCATTGGTGGACCACTCCGCATCCTTTCATCATACTGCTTATCACTGTGCAGAGCGGAGGCATGTACGGTCATTACTGGGGCGTCCCCTCCTTCCCTCCCCGGGCCCATCGCATACACCCTGGATAATCACCTCATTAGATGGAACTCACAGATTAGAAATAATTACGTCTGCTCAAACCCACTTCCTCTCCCCAGCTCTCCCAAAAGAAATTCCTTACTATCAAATGGTTTGGGTAGTGTTGTATCTAGATTCCTTCAATTTCTGGTCCTGTTCCACCCTATGCTATGGTCACCTAACAGCTTGAATCTAATTTTTATAGAGAAGACAAGACCCAAATCTTGCATTAAAGACTGAGAGGAAATTCCATTTAACCCAGCCAAGCCCTGGCAACATTGATTAATTTAAGTTCCTTCTGAAACAAAGGAACAGCCATATTCTGGCAATAATGTCATCATGCTAATCTAATGAGGAGGATAAGCAATAAGACTCTAAATGGATAGAGTTTGGTCAGAAAACTCCCTGTAATTGCTGTTAAACTGGCAATTTGGCTGTTCTTCTTAAATCTGTTCAACGCTCAAAGTCAAGATAGAAAAATGACCTCAACCTGTGCTTTGGCAGAGTGGGGGTGGAGTTTGGTGTGTGGGTGGTTCTGTACTCATTGCTCCCTTGACTGTTTTTTTTAACTGGTTTCCATGACAAGGCAAGTTCCCACACTGTGTTCTCAGTGACTGCCCCTGCCCAGTCCTTCCCTGAAGGGCTGGTCATACAGACATCCAGACCTCACATTGAGAGCACCATTTCCCCCCTTATGCTCCCCTGCCCTTCAGCAGGGGGTCCTCATTAGACCTTCTCCTGTGGAGCAAGAACAGCACGCTGAGGTCACACTGAGGGATGCCCTGTTGTGTTTGCTCGCAGTGGGACACTGCTTGGGCACAGTGGTGACTAAACAGACCTACACCAATCTCTGCTTACATTACATTACATTACATGCATTTAGCAGATGCTCTTATCCAGAGTGACTTCCAGCATAATAGAACATAAGTGTTTCCATTCAATTTAAACAAGCAACAGTATCAGACCAGGCTAACAACACTCCCACTCCAATGAGTGTGGGCATAACACTATTCAAGTATATTATGATACAACAGTCTCTAGAACACAAAATCAAAATACATCAGAATACTACAGATAAAATAAACATCAAGTACTAGAGGTAGCAGGTGTTAGGGGGTGGGGACAGAAGTGGAACTGAGATGCATCAGATGAGTCTGAAGAGGTGGGTCTTCAGTCTGTGTCAGAAGATGGCCAGTGATTCCGCTGTCCTTACCTCTGTGGGGAGTTTATTCCACCACTGAGAAAACACATTGTCTATACTTCTTGGGGTGATCGAATTCCAAATCCTGGGAAAGACTCAGTGTTTCTATGTAACATCGGTTACAGTTTTTTTATACAGCTGGATATTTACTGAGGCAATTGTGAGTTAAGTACCTTGCCTAAGGGTACAGCAACAGTGACGGAGCGGGGAATTGACCCGGCTACCTTGGAGGAGTCCTGCTCCTTACCACTATGCTACACTGCTACTCTCCTGGGGCAACAACTGTAAAAAATAAGTTACTGACATAAAGAGCTAGCAGCTGCAATGCCTTCAAGTTTGACATATCCTGTTTAATCATTTTGTTTGACATATCCTGTTTAATCAAAAATCATAAATTAATCTGTTCCAAAATTAAAGATGTAATTAAACAATTTACAACATAGCTGCAATTAACAACAACATCATTAAACTGCAGACAACTGGGGCAGCAGTGTACCGTAGCGGATAAGGAGCAGGACTCATACCCAAAAAAATTTGCCCGTTCAGTTCCCCACTGGGGCACTGCTACTATACTGCTGCTAAATAGCCAGCTTTATAAATGCCAGTAATGTAATGTAATGTAATGTAACTGATAATGTTCTTTCCTAAAAATGCTTTAATGTCATAATACCAGCAGGAATATAGTACTACAATTTAATGTTATCCTTTATTAAGAATATAATGTAATGGAAAAAAGGAAAGGTTGATACAAATTGATCATTGGAACAAATTGTACTGATGGCACCATTTTTGAGTTTTGGCATGTTGAGAGTAATACCTTAATGCGTTGTTGAATAACCTCCCATTGCCTGAAAGCGACAGGCTCTTTCAACAGCAAACATAAAGAAGACCACCAAATGTCAAAGAGTGTCAAAGAGGGAATGTGACATCAAGCAATAAGGAAAAAAAAAAGAAAATCAGAAAAAACTTCCTCACATTTTTTAAAAAATTTCCACCAGTAGAAACAGACATCTGGAGACTGGATGGGAAAGGACCACGTTTACCTGCAGAGAGCCCCAAACCTGTAAATACAAACTCACCTCTGGAGCAGACTGGCTTTGGAGAGGGCTCCTCCTTGTGATGCAGCAGATAAGTGAGATCAGGTAGTCATTGGCACACAGCTGAGAGAGGTGTGGGTGTGAGTGGGGTGTACATGGGTACCCTGTGGAGAAAGAGAGGAGGTCATGCACCCTGGAAGTGGAGTGACCTGTGGTGCAGTGGGCTCCTGACCACCCTTTTAATGCCGTGCTGGTGCCGGCACTGGGCTCCCTGCATAGTTGGGCTGGTGCAGGTCCCCCTCTAAGCAGGCTGGCAAGGAGGTTCTTCACGGGGGTGGTGGCGCTCTCCAGAGACCACACAGCTCAAACATATAAAATAAACACATGAATAACCTGTGCAGCCTGTGGGCTTCATGCTGGGTATGCGGAATCAGAGACATTACTGTAAATACTTCAACGCTAACATTTAAAGGAAATAAGTGGGTTCCTGTTTCTCAAGCAGGCAAGAAGGGAGGGGTAGGGTACCAAGAGTGCATGAGAAAGGTGAAAGCCAAAGAGCCCTTCTTCTCCTTAGCATGAGACTTATGAGCTGACACTAAATTAGGATTGGCTCTGGCCTTGCAAGTGTGGCAAAGTGCTAATAATTGGGTGAAAAGCTTGGGGTTCACTGGCACAGCATGGGCTTCAGTTACTTTCTGTATATTAGAACCTAAGTGTTAATCCCTCCTTTCAAAATGGCAATGTCTTCAAACACTGCATATGTTCTCGATGGAAAAATGGTATTGCTGTGATAGGTCAAATCCATCCTCACAGGAAAATTGCTTTCTATGAGCATTAAGCATGTCTCTCCCTTTTCCACTTTACAGCATTGTTAAGTCACGTTTTTCATCAGAGCGAGCTGGAAACCTGTGACTCATCACCATCAGGGTTAACCACTGCTGTGACCTCAATTTGTCTATTTCTGCAGGCACCATATCCTGATTTCACCCTCTCCACAGGGTCTGTAGCAGAGGCCATACTATATAAGGCCTTGTGCTGGGTTCCACTGCCGGCGTTCTGTAGGAAAGCGCCCCAGCCCAGGCTGTGTTTACACAGAGCCATTTCGTTTTTTTTCCTTTTTTGAGAGGGCTAGCTCCTAAAATATTGCCTGCACCTCTTTACCCCGGCTCCAACACTAATATTTACTAGGGCTCTGTGGCCCTTGGATGAGGTTTGAAATCGGCCCTGGAAGCACGCCGCCGTTCCCCCTCATCCCTGGCCCACGTCAGGGGGTCACGACCAGGGTGAAAAAGCTTCACTCTCCTCTTGCTCGAATGTCCATCTGACCAGGTGGGGTATTTTTTTGGGGGGGCAGAATGCACACATTTCTATTTTCTGTGTCTATTTAAAGATAGCCATAAATCACACACTGGGAAAGCTGAAATCTTTTCCTTTCTTTCCTTCTCCCTCTCTCTTTTTCCTCTCACATGTCAACCTATGGCAGGAGGAGAAAAAAATTAAGGAGAGGGAAATGATCTGCACTTCTAGTTGCCAAATCTGAACATTAATACCAGAAAGACAAATAAACAGCAAATGCCTGCACTGCTGCATACCCTCCAATGCTGAAATGATTACCTCCTTCCTTTTTGTCTGATTTGTGGTAGAAAAAACTACATTCAAAATCTAACTATTTGGCCATGAGAACATTTTATTCTATCATAAAATAATGCTTGTTTTGATTTCCCAGCTGGATAGTGTTAGTGAACTTCTTTGCTCTGAGTCATTATTTACTCAGATGGATCTGGAATTTTCTACACGGGGGGAGGAATGAAGCAAATAATTCAATTATTTGAAAAATTGATCTTGAGAGCAACAGAACTACTGATCACAATTAACTGAAGTCAGAATGTATGTGTATTCAGACAGTTTTCAGCATCACCTGCAGACACCATGAATTGCAGATCAATCCTGTTGAATCACCCGCACCCCCAACCCCCACGTTTCACTCACATGCCCATGTGTACCTGACCCATCAAATTGCATTTCAATCTCACAACTAACAGGGTGGCTAAAAGTTAGCACACCTGCCTGAACTCACTACTACAAGCCTGTGTTCCCTCCTGAACACTACGCTCTGCTACTGAATGCCGTCTGGTAGTTCCATAGCAGTGCAAAATCACTATCCAAAACTTGTTGTCTCTTGATGGTGGAACGAACTTCCACACTTCATCCAGTCCCTCAATATCTTTAAGAAAGATCTGAAAAGAGAGCTCTTCCGCTCTCACCTGAGCACCTGAAACGCTACCACCTAAAGCAATTTCTTATATCTGAAACTTTGCTTTCCACAGGAAAAAAAAATTCAAATCTATGGTGTCATTCACTCATACTTCTACCAGCTAGCTTGTACCTTGTCTGGATAACTATTGAAACATGGTCATGCAGCGCTTCTAATATTGTTGACTCTGTATATGACTTGTATTGGACTCTGCCTCATGTGTATGTTGCTTTGGATAAAAGTATCTGACAAATGAATAAATGTAGCCTAAATGTAAATAATACATATGTCAGTGCTGCAGTCCAGGTATCACACACAAGGGCACTACAGCATTCCTATATATAGGGCATGTTCACTTACACTGCTCCTTCAAAGTTCAACCTCTTACTTTGCATTGAAACACTGAAAAAGGGCCCAGCTTCCATCAAGGAGTGCTTTCATTCTGTTCATGCAGGGAGGAGAGACAGAAGTTCTGCTCCAGCTCTCTGTGGGTAAAAGTACCTCCACACAGCCTGAGTGTATAGAGCTGTATTAGGAGATGTACTGGAGAGTGGGGAGGGCAGTAGTATTGGGAACAGATTAGCACATGTAATAAGGCCAGATGAACTGCAGTACAGCGATCAACCAAGACACAACTGGAATAGGCAGCAGTGTAGTGTCGTTGTAAAGAGCAGGGCTTGTAACCAAAAGGTTGCTGGTTTGACCCCCTGCTGGGACATTGCTGTTGTACCCTTGGGCAAGGTACTTAACCCACAACTGCCTCAGGAAATATCCTCACCAATATCTTTCACCTGAGGCTGTGGTGCAGCAGGTCTTCCTCATGAATCTTGCTCATGAACAGCTTACGGGCTTGAGCAATGATGGTCACCTCTCCGTCAGACTTGGCGAAGTTAAATTTCTGCTTTTGCTGGTTCAGAACATTTATGTGTTACTTTCTTCCTAATTACATCAATGTGTACCCCAGCCAAAACACATCCACTACCTCAAATTTAGCAATCTTTTATACAATGATACATTAAAGTATACAAATATCCTTTAGCAGATGCTCTTATCCACAGCAACTCATGCTATATCAGCCATTTTGCTGTAAATGTACCTAGGAAGCCCAGGCCGGCTGAGACAAGTGGGAATCACACGCCCAATCACTGAAAAAACCAAAAAAAAAAAAAAAAAAAAAAACCTTGTCATACCCATAAAAGTAGCAGAGCTAGTGTGGTCTCATAGTACAAAGGAAAGATTGAGTCTGCTCTCATGGGCATGTCATGGCCATTCAGAGCATGCCGCTAAAAGCATATCCACAGCTGACCCTCTGCAAGCTATGGGGGAAGGTCACCTGACCCTGTCAGCTCCTGAAAGGCCATCTGAGAGGAGAACGCCTCCTTCTTTCTTTCTTTTGCCGGTCAAGAAGCCTGGATGAACCAAAGACAAAGTAACTCAAAACCTTGTTTGAACTTAAGATTTTTTCACAACAAATAATGACACATTTCCAATACATTTCAAACACATGAAGCTCTGTGTTTTGCTGACCTCCCAGGTAAAATGTGATATGTGTGCTACACATGATGGTAGTGTTTGCCCTGAGTCTGTACACTTTTTCCAGACAAGGTCGACCTTCATTCACCTTTGTCAGGTCACACACCTCAAGGTGGAGAAATCAGTACTTCACAGCTGGGCAAACCTCTTACAGCCCCTGTTGAATATTTGCAGCAAAGCGTGAGACAGTTGATCTGCAAGACGGGTGAACCTGGCACAGAATGGTCCCAATCTGATCCAAAGCAAACACTTCTCAAATTCTGTTTCGATAACAGCGCTGATACATTGTGTCCTTTTGTGATTAGGGCAAAGTAACAATCAAGAGGAACCATTAATCATATTTTGCTAGTTACCAGGGGGTGGGGGGAGGGGGTCACACTGAGGATGTGACACACAGTCTGCTCTTATTAGTCATGATGTCATTGTGTTTCCTTTTAAAGCTGAAAGGGAAGAGCTGGTCAACCCGATTCAACCGCTGAGGGCTGACACCACATGTGCACAGCATCACCTGCTATATTTAAATACAATTCTTTTAGTGGGAGGGGAGGGTGGGATTGGGGAGGAGAAAGGAAGGGAGGGGTGGTGTCTCTCAACACAGGCTGCCTTGCCAGGCTGCCAGACTAAAGAGATTCATTCATTTATTCCTTCATCTACACTGCCTTCATGACAGTTGGTGGTTAGGTTTTGTCAAAATTACACATATAAACATTACATACATAGAAAGAGACCTGCTGCTATTTACAAGAAAGAATTTGTATTTTAACTGTAGGGTACACCATAAATCATAAGAACATTATCTAGAGCATCAAAATACATAGGTCTATGGTATAAAGCATGATAATTAAGCTAAGGTTATTTGTAGCCTTACCTAGCTATAAAAATAAAAGAAAAATGCTTGAGAGTAACACCATTACAAGCTAACGTCACTATACACTTATATTCATTTCCAAATTTGCCTTTGACATGTTTCGTAGGCCTACTATTATTGATACCATTGCCTACATAAGCTTCTTTTTTAATCAATGGCATTGTGTGAAATGTTAGCTAGCCTAATATGAAAGAAATAGCCTAGCCTTCATCATGGCCAGAGTACACATGTTTAACATGTTTCATACAATTGCCTTTACTCCAGATGCTGTCCCCAGGTTACTGTTTTGAACGTTTCTTACATATAATGGCATAACCATCACTGCTTTGTCTTACGGATTGGTATGCTGCCAGTTCACACACAAGCCACCTGCTGCTGCCAATGTGCGTAAATTCCAATTGCTGCTGTCAGTGGAAGTGCTGATGATGCAAGGGGCTGTGCTCGCGCCCTCTCTCACAACTGTCACACACAGCGGACACTAAATAACAACTCTAAACTGAATTAAGCATGCACTCGTCTCGTCAGAGAAGTTCTCAACCACTGATTTTTTTTTTATCCAGTTGTATTTAGCTTCAAATTTTATTTTTAGCTCTAAAAAAGTTACAGAGGTCCGGACCTCGGTGGCCTCATAGCTGGTTACAGGCATGGTTTCCAAATACACTGTCAGCTAACCTGGTGGCCCAATTCTGAAGTACTGTTTCCAAGCTGCATACTAATCCTCAGTTTAAGAACCCTTGCCTGATACAGAACTGTCTGCAACTGACAGCCAGGCAGCCTATGGAGAACTAAATGGTGGGGCTTCAGCAATCCCTAAGGCCTGGGTAAAGCTCAGCAATATCCCTTACTCAAATTTCGATCCAATCTGAACAATTTACGAACATTGGGGCAACAGTTTATTTTCCTCCACCCTCAAAAAAGCTACTAAGTGGCAGGATAATCAGATGTGATTCATTACAGAGCAGGAGTCTGGGGGGAAAAACAAGAGCTGGATTGAACAGTTCACCATCCAACACATCTGTTTGGAGACTATAGTAGTGCAACATGAGGATTTCCTGGATTTAAACACAGAACATGCTTTCCACCAAAACCCCTGTTTTAACTTCCCCCCAGTCTGTACTAACCTGGCTGACTCCCACCTGCTGTAGGATTCACTTGATTCATGTTACACTAATGTTATGAATAAACCTCTTTGAAGGGTAGAAAAAAAAAAGTTCTGTTCCTGCACTTAAATCCAGTTCCTTCCATTTTTCTCCATGAACACGTTTCATTGTTCACATTTTATGTCATGTTCATAACTGACTGAAAATAAACGCTGATCCTCACATGTCTTCAGCTAATTAACTTGCGGCAGTTGGGTTGTAATTAAGACATTCAAAGTAATTGAACTGCCTTCAGAACGGGTGCTTACAGTATTGGCCACTAGAGACAGCCATCTTCACGAAGACCATGGAAATAGCCACATACTCTTTGCTAGAGTTTTATTTTTCCACCTTTTAAAATGATGACTTCTGTGTGTTTTTTGTAATAATGGAGGAGTGCAGCTTCACAAACCTCAAAATAGTTGAAACCATCTGTTATCAGTGACTCTCCAGTCTTAGTCAATGATATAGTTGCATGGTGAAGAAAGCCCTTTGACTGATTCATGATTGACACCACATGAGGCTTCCCAAACCCCCATAATTTTGGGGATTCATTGTCCATCGGGACTTGGTGTGAATCACCCCATTGTAGTGGCTACAACTCTGCTTTCAGATAAAGAGCAAAATGAGTCACTGTTGTTACAAATGATGTTTTCAGACGACTGCCACTAGGCCTTGTTTACCAGGGTAATGTGGTGCGACTGATTCTATTCAATTTTTGCGCTACATATAGAAAATCACATTCAGCATACCAGAAACCCCCAGAGGATTCCAATTAAGTCTTCATAAAGAGGCTTCATAAAGACTGAGCCCTCATGATGCTGCCACCAAGATCCCTCCTAGGCTTGGCGGCCCACTTTCCCAAAAACACAGAGAAGGGCTTAACATGACCGAACTCACAGACCGCAAACAACTCTACAGGGCAGATGAAGTGAAGCTTTGACACGTTTGAGCTAAATTAGACACCACAGGTATGCTCAAGTAATCTGGCCTTGGGAGGAATGTTGGCGTGGGACCAGCTGCTGCAACAAGCAGCACGTCCCTGCATATGCCACCATGAGACGTTCAAGGGCTTCAGAAAGCTGTACTACCTACGAATCAATGGGAGGTTACATAGATCTCTGCAAGCTAACCACACCTTACTGAGCCAAATATGGAAACTGTAGTTACGGGTGTTATTTCTGTTCCAAGAACTTATACTTGTGAAGGTGTCAGGATGCCAGGTAGCATGCTGGACTGAAAAAAAAAAAATTCCAGCATTTCTTTTATGTTAGGGCGTGTTAGTGTGTTGAATCAGTGGCTTTAATATCTTTATGTGGCACAGTTCCACTGGGCATACACGTGCATAATCCTACACTATCTCCCAGCTGTGCTTTTCCCTCATCAAAGGGTTTTAAATTTATATATATATATATATATATATATATATATATATATATATATATATATATATATATATATATATTTCCTTTTGACAGATTTAACAAATGTTTGTTCCAAACTACTATTTAACTCACAGGCAACTGCTGTTGTGAACACTCCAGAGTCTGCAGTGAAGTCATGTGCAGTGAATGGAGGGACAAGGAGAGGAAAAACAATATTACGGATATGCTGTCAAAGGCAAGAAGTGTGTGCGCATGCATGCCTGTATATATGTGCACCTTAAAAGTATTTCTAAAACATGGGAAAGAATGTGGATTCTCCTTGAGTGTGTGTGTGCGCGCACGTCCATGTGTGTGTGAGAGAATGTGTCGCAGAATCTGTCATGTCTTTAGCAGTATCATATGATCAACAGTGACAGCAAGGGCAAAAATGTTAAAAAGCACAAATCAGGAAGCCAAGCTTGAAGCAGCCAATCACCTGTCAGAGCAAACAACTCTGCAAAGAATGACTGCTGTGCTTCAGGCATTGAATAGCTGCTGTGCTTCAGGCTGTATATACCGGAATGTGTAGCACTTCCCATCCATAACTGTTTTTTTTTTTTTAAAAAAGGGGACACAAAATGACCCCCATCAGGGGGATCTGACAATTCAGACCCCCAAAAGTCTCCCCTCCTCTCCCAGGGAAATGGACTACAAATCTCAGCAGCCATGTCTCCCTTCTACAAGGTGCTCCAGCTGGATTCAGAGATGGGAAAAGTACTCCTAATTCATAGCAGTGTGAGCCAGTCCTCATTTTGGACTAAAAAGCTATGCATTAGCAATGGTATTTCCATTAGTCAACTTGCTTCTGTTAAACATCTTGCTATACAGAAGGATGAGTGAAAACATAAGCTATATAAATCACCACAAAGCTGTCAGTCAAGCATATTAATAATGTAACGACAATGCTCGCATCAGTACAGTTATTGCTTTCTCTGTGTGCTGCAGTGTGCTCTACATGCAGAGTGTGCAAAGTGAATAACAGGGTTAGATCACATTGGCTTAATGACTCTGAGCAGCCCTGACCTGCTCACAGCTGACGGCATGGAACTGAGGAAGAATGGAATAATGGCACATGATGCAAGCTTCAGATGTTCAGGTTTCAAAGGGTTCTCAAGACACCTATGGATCGGGGCGGTGGTTATGGAGGTATGGGAACCATGAAGGCACCCTAATAGAATATTAAAGAACCCTGTCAGAACTGTTTGATCATGTGCCGCAATCTTCATCCTTGAAAGAAACTCTGTCAAACCTAAGCTGCTTTAGAAGAAGTGTGAAGGTTAAGGGTAGGGGTCTGTTACATTTTTGGTCATTTTCATAACAGCATTGACTGAAAATGAAAAATGAGACGCCTCTGGCTGGACCAGGAACAGTGATTGAACACCCCAAAACTCTCTCCACAACTCCCACATCACCCAGATTCATTCTGGTCTCATCTTGAACTCCCTCAGCAACCTGCTACTGTCACTGTGCCAACAGAGGCTGCCTGCCAACCGCTAACCACAACCCCAACCTCCCCAACCTCCTCTCTAAAAGGGACTTCCGCCGCTGGCTGACCAAAGCTCATTTCATGCCATTCTCAGACTGGGACATCATATGTCTCTTAGCGTGGCACCTTGGCTGGAGAGCAGAGCAAGGGAGGAGGCCCAATATAGTACTGGCAACCTGCTCTGTTCTTTATTTACCTCGTTGAAAACCAAAACACGTTTGTGCTCTTGAGTCATAAGGGGTGACAACAGCTTCCACCTCTGGAGGCTGGCATCACAGTGTGTGCGGAGGTAAGTAAAAAAGGGCAGTGTACCGCATATCCCTAAACAAAGCTCACCTGTGACTGTTCATTTGTGATAGCTGAGATTTTCACACTGTGTGCTCCTACTGTAGTCATGTAACATTTGGGTTTGTCCATGAACCTTTACCCTTGTCATTTGATGTAGCAAACTATCCAAGCTAGATGATGCTGTATCAGGGAGACAGCCGTTTAGTGTGACATTAAAAATGCCACTGACTATAATGAAAAAGGACCTATTATTTTACAATAGAAGCAGTAGAAATTCACTGACATTTAGGGGTGTGCAAAAATATTGTTTTTTCGATTAATCGTTTTTTAAAACTCGACCGATTCGATATTGATTTGTAAAATTTATGGATCGATCTTTTATGCTAATATGCATTTTTTTCTGGTTTTCTAGGTTCATTTCTGGAATAGTTAAACATAGCCAGAGAATTAAATGGACGGGCTCTAACATAAGGAGGACAAAAAATGACATAAGCATAAATAAATAAATAAATAAATAAATACATTTTGGTAATGAAAAAGGCTATTTCTGTATTTCTACATTTATTCATTTATTTGTTTCCGCATTTCTACATTTATTTATTTATGCATTTCTACATTTACTTATTTATTTCTGTATTTCTACATTTATTTATTTATTTCTATTTTTCTACATTTCTACATTTATTTATTTTTGTATTTCTACATTTCCACATTTATTTGTTTCCGTATTTCTGTGTCCGTATGTTAATTGAGTGGGTGGTCCTATACCTCAGTGTAAAGCCGGATTGGTTATAGCAGCGCGACTGGGTCTACTGCTACTGCCTTGACTTGACTGGGGTTATGCACGTGACGTCACAGTAGGCGGAGTCGCTGCGGGTTCCACCCACTGAGTGGCAGAAAGACTGAGTGGCAGCGTTACCGTTCAGCTTGAATGCCGCGAAAACACAAAAAACTCATCTAAAATGGGAAAGAGCTGTTGTGCGATTGACTGTACAGATTCAACAAGAAATCGGAACAGACTATCGAAAGCTAAAGAAAACAAGCAAATGGATCGCTGCAATTCGCAGGAACAACTGGAATCCAGGCACCGAAACGTGTAGCTTACAGTTTTCCAAATAAAAGTTGTAATAAAATAAAAATATTTATACAAACCACATACAACCAGAATATCCATTGGTGTCCTCATCACTTTAATTTCACAAACAAATCCCGCCTTGAAGTACGACCAAGCATCAAGGCTTTTGCGGACATTCTGAAACGCTTAAGGTGAAACGGCTTAACGTGGCTTAATGTTCCGAAACAGCGATCAATGATCACCAAATTTCTCTCGGACATCTCTGTTCATAAATACTTCCACGTATTTATGATATGTGGAGAGGGGTGTCAGAAATCGTGGAGGTGCCTGGTATACATGTTCATATATATGTGCACTGCAGTCACAGCTTTTTAGCATTAATTTTAATACAGTGCACAACCACTAACTAGCTAGCTAGCAAGCTAAACTGAACAGCAACACTTGCTCACGAATGCAATATAATTTAGTGCAATTCAAGAGAAACGTAGTTGTTCATGTTCGTTTGCTAGGTAGCTAGCTAGCTAATATTAGGCTAGCAAGAAAACGTTCACAATTGCAAAGTTGCTACTGGCAGTCAGCTATGTTTTGTCAGTCATTGTAGCTACCTTACAAACCAGGTTTCCCTGAGCTAACTAATGCAAACACATTGCTGCTTCGTGACATTAACAAGTAGGCAATGATACAGGTTGGTTAACTATACCCATGTGTTCCTCAAATAAAAAGGTTTTGGTATACAAGCCTTTGGCCTTTTCTTTCTAGTGGTTTTCACAATTTGTTTCCAGTGACTCTGCATTTGTAAATTTGTGTTCCCTTTAGAGCTTTTTAAACATCTCTCAAAATATGGAAAGCTGCTACATAGTATTTCATATCTTATTCCTACCAAATCTATATTGAATCGAATCGGATTGCATTGAATCGTTAGCTTGTGAATCGTAATCAAATCGGAGCATCTGTGCCAATACCCAGCCCTACTGACATTGCAGTAGTCCTGTGAGTGTTCTATTTGCTATGAGACCAAACCACATTTTGATTTTTATATTCTCAAAAGAACTGCAGTTCACCCAAAATACTGTCTGAGAGGTGTGCCAGACAGGATTCAATGGGGTGTTGAACTGTAGCAGTGATTGAAAGCATTTTGTGGAAAGTCGCAAAGGTTTTGCAACATGAGCAAACGCTCCTTCCTGGACAGTAAGACGGTGGTCCCCCCCTTAAGTGCTAAAATGGTTTATAGACCATTGGTTTATAGACCATTTTAGCACTTAAGGGGGGGGACCACCGTCTTGGTGTCCAGGAACAGCTGGTCTCTGCTCTCTTATTTTCAGAAAATGAAGCTGATCAATGAGCCTCTGAGACTCAGAGCCTGAGGGTACACAACAAATATATGATGACAACAAATATAATAATAATACTATGATAATAAACATTGATAAATATTGTATGAAGAACACTTTATACATAAAACAGTCATTAGAATCATTGCTACAAACACATATGTACATAAAGTCAACATTAACTGAGAAAGTTTTAGAGTTGCATAGCTCACCCTCCCCTGTTCCCCTGAGAAAGCCAGGGTGACACTAATCAGGAAGGTGAGATATTCATGGGCAGGAGTGAAAGGAGGGGGAACCTCCTGCCCCCAAACCTGCCTTCAGGGTCCCTGTGACCCAATTATCTGAATGCTGGGGTGATGGGCTCTGGAGGGGATGCTGATTAGTTTGAATTTGACCACCCCAGCTCCCCCCTTTAAACTGCTGATTAATTCAGTGTGGTGGGCAGGAATTACAGCTGGGGAAAGAGAAAAGAAACAAGATCAACAGTTCAAAGGCATTCTTTAACAGGACTCCAAACCTGCTTCACAATTCAAGTGTTATTTCTCTCACCAACACTACAACTTCCCAATAAACATTTGCAAGACACTAATGATTAGATCTTCTGAAAATGCTCTCATGCAAAGGGAAAAAAAAGACAGATTTCATGTCTTTGTGGCAAGGACGCCTCTTAAGCACGGTACTTTAATGTTAGTAAAATGTTAGTTTGGGTTTCATGGCGTGAAGACGGAATGCTGTGACCTGCTTTGCCTGTGCTTTGGCTTATACCCCTGTGAGTGGGTGCTTCAGATCACCACAAGATAGGAGGCCTTGGCATACGTGAATCCTATCTGACCATCTCCTCCCCCCAGCATGCAGGAAGGGTCACGTTCAATTTCATGTGGGGCTGAGGATAAGGTATGCCAGTAATTTTATCAGTTTGGCTGAAAAAGAAACTCTTTTTAGGCCCCTGTAAAGACAAGTAGCTGTGAGAGTGTGAATAGGGCCTGCAAGCTGGCTTCAACACACTGAATAAAAAGATGAGGTCGGTGGTTAAGGCGCTTGTCTTGACCACAAGTTGAGCTCTACAGCCCAAATTTAACCCTAGCCACGTTGTCAGCCAACAATGACCAGGAACCCTCAGTGGCCAATAGGGGTGGGTGTGTTCAGGGTGTTCTCACAATTCTCAGGCACCGACATCTACTTTTATTTTACATACTACAAACATGTTCATATGGTTATCACATACATATACATATTAATCATTCTTAACTGCATTATTCCATTGCTTTATACTAAAACTGAGATCCCTCCACTGGCTCCCGGTTGCAGCCAGGATCCGCTTCAAAACCCTGTCCCTCACCTTTTCTGCTGCAAAAAAGTCCGCCCCGACCTACCTCCAGGACCTCATCCTACCCTACACACCCACTCGACAACTTCGCTCTGCTACATCTGGACGCCTCGCTCCTCCCACCAACAGAACGAAAGGCCCATGCTCCTCTCATCGTCTTTTTTCTATCATCGCCCCCAGTGGTGGAATGAACTCCCCACCCCACTGAGAACAACTCCTTCAATCCAACCTTTCAGATGTGGGCTGAAGACACACCTCTTCAGATTATACCTGGACTGACACCATTGTCATTTGACCTTGTAAACTCTAAGATTCTTGGCTCGTACTTGTAGCACTATTTCTTACATTGTATTTGTAGTATGTCTTTGCCTAGGTAGTATAGCAGCACTTTATTGTCCCAGTGACTGTATTTGATGTATGTAATCTCAGATCAGATTAGCTCTGTCTCACTACACTGACCTTGTGCTCAGCTTCAGCACTATCTGCATTGTTTGATCTGTACACATATTGCCCTTTGCACTTTTGTACGTTGCTTTGGATAAAAGCGTCTGCTAAATGAATAAATGTAAATGTAAAAATGTGGTTATTTTGTGACAGGAACAAATCCTCCTTTGTGCGTAAATCTATATTGCTGGTACACTATTTTTAACGATAGGATGTGGTTTCTTCAATTAGTGTCATCTGAAAAACTGCACTGTAAAAAGTAAGAACATCAAAAAAACCTCCCATTTTGTACTGACTGATGCTTATTAATTGAATAACAGGTTGCCTTCAAAAATACCTAAATGAATTAGGAAAAGGTCAACATGACCATGTCAAAGCAGCCTGCCAAAGTGCTGCCATAGCAAATCCTCTTGGGAAATGTTAAAAAAAAACAAGGAATTTTTTAAATAGCCAGTCCAAGATGAAAAAAAGAGACTGACATTTTGAGTTTGTGGACAGTACAGATTTTTTTTTATCTGGCTGTTTCCTGGAACAAATTTATGGGAAAAAATGTGACTACCTGTTACAGTAATCATATCTACAATGCAGTGAACCCTTCTAGCTGGTTAACCACGGCTGAATGGCATGACGGAGTGCTCCAGCCTGAGTTCAGTGCTAAGTATAAAAAACAACAGGCACGCTCGCAGCACAGCTAAACACTAGCTGTATATGTGGCGTATGTTTAAACACGTCACTCTCACATTGAGTGGCCGAAGGTGTACAACACTGGAGACAAAATAAGTCTGGGCAATCTCTGCCAGGAGCGCAGAACCAGACATCCGCAATCTGATACCCCTTTGTTGTTCATGCCGGACTCGTTTTCTCACAGGATTAAAATATCGCTAGTGTGTAATCTCGGGATAGGCTATCAGTGCGATCACCCTCCTGCAGCTGCATGCAAGAGGTGGGAGGACCAACAAGAAAAGAGAGAGTGTTATGTACTGCAGCGGGATCTAGATCATGAGTGTGATCACCAGTTGTGCATTTCTGAAACCACTGTAAAGCTGCGTTTTAACTGAACGCGACGCGAAATTTTCGCGCGAAGTGAATGCATGAAAAGTCAACGGTAGGAGGCGAATGGGTGGAGTTAATCGCAGCAAAACTGCGAGCGACGCGAAATGGGCGTTTGCTTGAGTTAAAAAATGTTCAACTTGAGCGAAAATTTCGCCTGGCGAAAGCCAATCACCATCAAGTAGGGCTAGAAGCCTCGCCCCCCTTTCCAGAACTCTCAGGCTGATTGGTGTTGTCTGTTAGCTGACGTTTCAAAACTTGGACCCATCGATGTGTTGACCGTTGGCTTTGAAACTTTAGAGGAACATTACTTCTTAAAAAAGAGAGTTCAAAAGAAGTGACAAACTGCTTGTGTGCCATATTTATATATGCTAATTAACTAGCTAGCTAGCAGCGCAAGATAACTTAGCTGTCTTCTATTGTGTCTAGCAAACTTGCTAGCAGCGTTGGTGTAATCAAAAATGCTTGCTGTGACGTGACGCAAAATTCGCGTGTTCATTTTTCAGGCAAGCGATCAAACCCGAGCAAGGAAAGCGAAGCGAAATTTCGTGTCGCGTTCGGTTAAAACGCGCCTTAACAATGGATTCAGTTGTAGGTGGGACAGTGGTATGTGGGACAGTACATCACAAGTGTGGGTGTGAGAGGGGTGTGGAGTGGGGAGAAATATGACCCATATTCACAGCGAAGTGGTGCATTGATTCTTTGATATTCCCTCTAAAATGCTGTGTCATCCTCCGACTGGACACATGCAGTTAGACGGCATTCCTTTTTTCTGGAGGCAGCAGACAGGGGAGGTCTTTACAAGTGAAGATGAGGATGGCAGCATTTCCCATTGTGGGGGATACTGATGTCCTGCCCTCAGGCCTGTTCTGAATTTAAACATGTATGGCAGTCATCACACTGCAAGTGCCACCACTGTCATCAATGAAAACATCCTTACTATTATTTGTGCTACCATCTTTTGACATGCAAAGACCCTGCTGGAACTATTCAAAAGACTACCTCTGAAAAGGACTCCGGTCAAAAATAAAAACTAGGTCTGCCCACAATTTTCCCAACTGATTATTTTCTATGCAAACCTCATGGTATTAAAATGACAACTCAAGTAGAACTCCTGCTTTAACATGCAACATCTCCCATCTCGTATTTCCATTCTTCAAAACTCATTTCTCTTTTTTTTTTAAAGCATGTCATGTGTGTTCTGACACCTGCTTGGTGCATTGATTATTTCAGCAGACTTGCATTATGCCCGAAGTACCACTGCTTTCCTTACACATGGCCCTGCTGTTCACCAACCAGTGTGGATCTAGCTGGGTGAGCCAACCATTGTAAAAATTCAGCATACCATTCTTCTGATCATGCCTGTTTGGAATGCCCACAACTGGTAAGCTCAAAGTGAATTTCATCCATGATACTGTACACAGATCACCCTGGCAGGGCCTGCAATCTCTAGCCTGTAAAGCGGTCAATGACATGACGCCTTCTTTTTCTGCCCATCTGTATTTTTTCCTTCTTAAAAAATGAATAAAATGTTTTTTAAAAGTAGCATGTATATGTGGTTAACTATATGTAATATATGTAACTACTTTAACTTCTCCAAACTTTTTAGGTACTGGTATTTTCACATTTCAAGTGTCAAAATATCATGTGGTGCGACCATCCAGCTAGATGGCTAGCCTGTTTGAAATCACTCAAAAGGTTTTTGAACTTCTATATTAACATATTTGGCATAATTTCATAACTGTTTTGTATTGCTGGGCAAAACTCTGATGCATTTTTATTTTTATTTTCATCATAACACACAAATAAATGTCATATGGTGTGAGCAACTAAAATAGGCCATTTTGAGACTTTAGTTTTGAAAAGTGTTCAAGGACCAGAAGTGACATCATACCGCACCATGCCAAGGACCACTGGAGATGCGTAGAAGGTCAGTAAGACTCCTTAAAATTGGGAAAATAATCACTTTTTAACTACTGTTGTGTTGTTGACACAATTGAGCATCATGTGGTATGACCTCAAAAAGACACTGAAAATTGTGTTGTATCTAAAAATTCATAATTTGATTATAAATTTCATGATGACCTTGTGTGGGAAGAATGCCTGATTTGCTTAGGTGGCAAATTCTTTTGCCTGTAAATTTTGACTGAACTAAAACATCACGTGGTGCAACCAAATGTCATGTGGTACGACCATTGCTGACCATTGTCCATGATGGATAGACCTATATGTCCTGGTTTGCAACTTTCTGTACTTCAAAAAAGATCCAAAAAAGATTTTTAACATGACATTACACATGGGTAATGATGTTTTAATAACGCTTTATAAGTATTTTAACATATTTTCCAGATGCCATTGACAAGCAAAGAAAAGACGGCGCCCCACTATCCATGGCACCAAATCCTATGTGACACTGTCTGACAGGCTCCGTCACGATGAGACAACAGTGTAGGCACACCTCGAGCCCATCCTGAAAGCGCTTAGGGCAACCTTCCCTCAAATCACTACTCTACGTATTATTAGTGATGGGCCAGTTACACAGTACCGTAATAAAAACAACTTTTATCTCCTCAGTACTGTGCCTTTCCTCTCGGGATTCAAGCAGGTGACATGGAATTATTCAGAAAGGTCCCGTGGCAAAGGTGCCCCAGATGGCATAGGTGGGGCAATAAAGAGAGAGGCCGATCTCTACATTCAACAAGGAGGTGAGCTTCAGATGAGGTGAGGTTCAGGTGAGGATCTCTATGAGATGCTCAACCAAAAGTCTTGATCAAGCATTACCCACTATTGGGTGAGTGAAGAGAGTATCGGAAAATATGATGAGTTGTTTCCTGGCAATTTGATGACTGTGAAGGGCACTTTAAAGATATACCAGGTTTTACCTTCACAACCTGCACAAATTAGTCACAGGGAAGTGTCATGCTTCTACAACCATTCAGAAAGTTAGTCATGCCCTTGTTATAAGCCAGTAATGGTAGAGCTGCGAGACACAGGAAACCACAGCGAGAATCCCTCAGGCTGTCCTGAGCTACCAAATGATCAATCCAGTCTACAAGATCTTCACGGCAAGTTTGTGGTTGTCATATATGATGAACTACCATATGTAGGCCAGATCCTTAAGGTTGTTGGAGAGGAAATACAGGGTAGCTATATGTGACAGTCAGGTGACAAGAATCTGTTTCTTTGGCCACAAACGCAAGATGTCATCTTCTATTTCCACAAAGTTATCCATTCTGTTATCAAAGAACCCAAACCGAGCCAATTGACCAGCCCAGCCTGGGCAAAGTTCTCAAATGCCTGGGGTTAGAGGAATGCCCCTCATTGCCTCACTTTTACCCTCCAGGTCCACCAACCTTCAACTTAACACTCATAATATGAATTATAGTTCTTAGCAAATGGTTGTGATGTTTTCTTTTTTTTTTTGGATGAAATGCTTCAGATGAAATACAACTGAATGAAATACATGATGTCCACTGAACTGTTATAAAATGTTTCTGAAGAGAATTTGAGTTGTTTTTCCTGAGTTGTTTGTGTTTAGGCCAATTTCATGAAGTAATAAAAGTACTTCATTCTATTTGTTTCATGGAATTGATTGTGTTTTAGTCTTTTTTGACTAGATATTTAACCTCATGCAGTCTTGTCATCATTTGGTGTGACCATCTATCGTGTGGTGTGACCAATTATGGCAGCAAAAATATTAAATTCAATATTAGATATTCAATTACTGTGTCTGAAATATTAATCACTGATACAGTATGCTAAAGTAGATCCTTTTGTTACACTTTTTTCAGCGATTTTATGGGTTTTAAAGAAAAAAATGGATCTCTAATTTCACAAACACCTGAGAGACTGCTGTTAGAAGATAAATATGAAGATATTGCTTACAGATATAAAACAAAAAAAACAAAGTGCAAATTCCTTTTCAGAACACCTCACTGTACTACTAATACCTTGTTAAAATATTATGCATGTTAATGAGAAATTATTATTTTAAATGCATATTACGGTCACACAACATAACATTTTTTAAGGGCAAGGACAGGTTATCTTGGTAAAAAAAACAAACCAATTTAATTTCATGTTTTTATCAAACTTATTGTGTACACAACTTTTCAAATATTTGAGCTAGGCTAAAAACATTCTAAGTTGTTATAGCTTTAAAATAGCCCTCTCAAAATCCTAATCCATCATTGACCCAAAGGCACAGTCTGCAACAGCTGTCTGTCTGACTAGCAGAGCTTGAGATTGTTCAAGCTTTCAGGCTTCATATGTTTTTGTTGTGGCCTTACCAGCCTGCATCAAGTGCACTGGAACATTTCAGCAGAAAAAAATTTACAGGCTACAAAAGATGAAGCTTATCATTTGAATATGGTAAGGAATCTAAGCAACATAGCTAATTCTCAGTAGAAAAATCTGAAAAATGTGTACAGGCCAGTATGTAAAATTGCTGGAGGAGTGTTAATTGCCACTGGTGTCACCACTCCTGCACATGACTGAGTCTAATACAAAATTTTTACTAAAATGGCATTGCTTCACTGTAGCTTTGAGAGGGATCCATGGCAACAGCGAATACAGTTGCTATAATGCAGAGGGGTAAAGGCATGCACAGAGCCAATCAAAGTGTTGTGCTGGCCAGCAGATGCCACCCTCAGTCTCTGATTGGCTGAAAACAGAGTGATGTCTGCCTTCTGTGTGACACAATAGCATCTTGCACTGTTTCCTGAAATTGGGTCACTTCTGCCTCCTATTGAATCCCACACGTTTTTTTTTTTTTTTTTTAGTTCAAACTAATGCCACTCACAAACGGCACAGCAGCAGAATCCTGTTTAGACAGCATGTGCTTTGTCCAGGAGATACAAAGCCGCAGAGTTCCATGGCAATGTTGCACTCAGGCCTTCTGTGTTATCTCGTGGAGATCTTAATGTGATGCTGGGAGGCTGGAACTTCTGCTCAACAATGTGATTTATTCCGACAGGAATACATCAATAAGGGATTATATTAAAAAGCGTGGGTCAAATTAGCTTAATTAAGACCCCACTCAGAGCTAATGAGGTACCTGTACTCTTCTAGAGTTTCTTGTTCTTCTCCACATGAGTTTAGATGCAATGACTCATTCTAAGTATGAGTTCTCAACTGATGGAGAAAAGAAACACAGACACATAGTTCACATGTAAAAAGCTAATAAAAAGAAAAAGAAAAATGAAAAGAAAAAACAAAAATAGCATCACAGTGAGCTAATATTTGGGTCTAATCTTCAGTTTGCTTCAGGCATCTAATCGCAGATTTATTTCCAGTGGGTCAGAGTTTTGTTAGAGTCCCACACACAGTGGACAGTCAATATATCAAATCAATGAAGTTTGAGGGTGGAAAAAAAAAATCCACAGCAGTGCTCTGTCAGAGGCAGACTTTCTGAAAACTCGCCTGACTATTTTGTGGATACCACCTAGGTGAAGTATTTCTGGAAATGCAACCCAGTGTGACAGTGTGAAGCTGTCAGGTTCATGACAGTGTGGCAGAAGTAGGACAACTGTCCAATTATCCCCCACCAACACGCCGATGCTGATAGATGCAAGCTCCAGAATAGATCAGTTACTTCTGGAGGACTTTCGGAAACAAATATGGGGTAGGCCCATCTCCATTCATGATGAAGGGGACGCAACACTGCTACAATAGGACTTGGCATTATCTCCAAAATAAGCAGCTGGCCATCTCAAGCACTGTGCAGCTCAAGGATGGCAACAATAATGTTTTTCTTACGTGACTGTTTTGAGGTGTGGGGTGTTGGGTTTTGGCATTATCATAGGGAAGAGATGAAACCGCCTACCTCCAATGTGAGTCACTCTCTATACTTACGTGCTGTGTCCAATTCCTCTTACAGACCCTGCTCAAAGGCCTGTCTCAGCTTTACCCAGCCACACCATTAATATCTCTTTTATAATGGATTGGACATGTCTTTGATGACTAAAAAAACTTTAGAGATGCACAATAACTATCGGCACCGCTAATTATCGGCCCAATATTGCAAAAAATTACGTCATTCAGATAACTCCGATAAACAGAACCGATATAAGAAACTTAAATTCCTTGGATTATAATAATAATAAATAATAATAATAATAATAATAATAATAATAATAATAATAATAATAATAATAAATGTTCATTTGAAAAATTGGAACTGTTCTTGTTTTTATTGTGATTACAACAGTAGTGATATCATTTATATTTGGTTAGGACAGAGGCAGAGCTATAATGTTAAATTCATCTTTGCTCACTACATCTTAGCCTTTCTTACACTCAAGTAGGGATGCGCGATATAGCCGTCGCGATGTATCACACAGCTATTTTTAGCGCAATAACAGCTATCCCTGGTATGTGGCGTTAGGTTTTTTCCCCGTATGTTTTTCAGTGGCTGCGGGTGAGCTGGAAACAGGGGAAGTGGAAACACTACCTTTAAATCTATCAAATCTATCATTACTTTCAGCCTGTTCCCCTTTATCCTCCTTGATTAACAATAAAACAAATAATTCACAGAATAATTGACACCAATCGTAAATAAATGATTATGCTCACGAAACAGCGCAGATTGTCTGTAGTTTGTGTGCTTGCGAAAGCGACAACGTGAGATTGTATAATTAACAAGGATGGCATTTATCGATTTAAATGACTTAAAATGCTCAAAATAACAAGGATGGCAATTCGAATAATTAAGTGGCAAGTAATCCCAAAGCTTTCTCTTAAATGTTTCAAATTATAGCTTTCTTGTGTTAATTCAAATTACAAAACGGAGCTAAATTTAGTTAAATCGATTTAAATTACTGAGAATAAACTTTCAAGTTAGGTTGAGTGCAATGAACAATAACGTTTAGAACACAGACCTCACAAAAGCTGTGATGTGTCATGAGCATTTAACGTAATTTACATCGATAAATGCCATCCTTGTTAATTATACAATCTCACGTTGTCGCTTTCACAAGTACACAAACTACAGACAATCTGCGCTGTTTCGCAAGCATTATCATTTATTTACGATTGGTGTCAATTATTCTGTGAATTATTTGTTTTATTGTTAATCAAGGAGGATAAAGGGGAACAGGCTGAAAGTAATGATAGATTTAAAGGTAGTGTTTCCGCTTCCCCTGTTTCCAGCTCACCCGCAGCCACTGAAAAACATAGGGGGGAAAAAACCAAATGCCACATACCGGGGATAGCTGTTATTGTGCTAAAAATAGCTGTGCGATACATCGCGATGGCTATATCGTGCATCCCTACACTGAAGTGTGTATATAAACTATTAAAAATGTTATCGGTTATCAATATCAGTTGTAAAAAACAGTTGGCTGATTTAAGCATGTATTAGTCCTTGCTCATTTTAAAATGTTTTACTAAGCCAATCACCGAAACAGTGGAAGATTTTGTGCAGCATTTGCTGCTGCAAGACAACAGTGCATGGCTGTCCTTCACAGTGATTATAGCTTGCATATTGGGGGGTGCTCTATTTCCTGCATGGGTGCAGTTTGATATCAAAAGGATTTACACATCTGTCAGCTTCACAGACAAGCATTTGGGAGTCCCAATTAGGTTTATGAGACAGGTGAAAGGTGGGTGATGACAGGTCTCATAAAACAAGGAGTTAAACACAAACCCTCACCCGACCACCCGACCACCTGACCACCGACCCCCCTCCAGCAACCTCCAAGGTCTTTTTACTGACAGGTTTCACTTCATGAATCCTTCAGGACGCCGAAAAACAGGCTACCAGTCTTTTTCACAGAAAAATTAACCCAATAAAAATGTGGCTCAAAAGCAGAGATCAAAAGCCAAACTCAACACAGAAACCCTGAGATGCTGAACTCTGCATGCCCTCATCTGCAAAGAAAGACAAAAACATTGCCTTCTTTTTAACATGGGTGGCAGAGGCAGAGTTCAGACAGATCACCTTTTCACTTCTGAGACGGGTTTCCTAATCTCATTGTTAAGACAGATTAGAGACCATGGTTGAACGCAAAAGAAAAAGGAAGTTAAAGGGACAAGCACCAGGGAAGAGGCATTTGAGGGAGGGAGATGTTACCTTTTCCAAACACTTGCAGCCCCAGAGACATTCCTCCCTCACAATGTGGTAACAGAATTACTATTAGGTTTCTCATTCATAGCCAGGAAGGAGATAAAAAAACAGGGTGAGGTATCTGATAATCTGAATATAAACTGAAGGGAAAATAAGAAGAAGGAACATATCTGGGGGAAAAAGGACATATGAAACTATATGCAGTTTTATGATCTCAGCATAGCCACTTCACCTGAAACAACCCATGATCCTCATACTGCACACTTTGCCCCCCTCCCCAGTTTATCGTCATGGGGACCGGTCACACCGGTTGTGAGGTGAGAGAATGCGGAGAGGCCAAAATAGCATGCGGCTGAGCTGATGGTGTGCTGTGGCCATTGTTTCGGCCTTTCTCTAGTTTCGCTCACATAAGGAGGTGGACCATTACTGTAAAGGCTGTGCTGGCTGGAAGGTCATAGGTCACAGGGACCAATGGCATGCTTGATGTGAGTCACCTGTCGTCAGACTCTGGTAACAGGACCAAAGGGCAGCTGAGGCAATTTTATGAAAAATGATCAGTAGTGTGGATCACAATTTACACGGAACATGTAGGCCTCTATTTAACCAGATATTTACAAAAAAGATTTCTGGAAAGAGTCAGGAAGTTTGGAAGTTTGAAAGCAAACTCCAGGGAAAGTTTGTAGCTATGCCAAGTGGACATAGTAACCCTTATGAGGCTGATTCATAGAGGTTTGGTGCAGCATGTCCAACCAAACACTGTCCCTGGGTTTCATTATCCCATACATCCCTTTCTCTTTTACCTCACTGAACACAACTGGGTCACTTGAGCAGGCTGTAAAAATAACTCTAAGAGAACAGGTCGTCCTCACTGACTGCATCCCCCATCTAATCAAATTAGCTAAGTCTGTGAAACGCCACATCTGTTCTGTGTGTGGGACAACCCATTCAGCACTTCAGACAGCGTGCAGAGGGACAGCTAGACTGTGAACTTCCCAGACAGTTTGTTTTTTTGTCCATTTGTCTTCCTCAAATGGTGGTGTAAACATTAGCACATGACAGCTGTGACAGAGTCCTTATGCAAACAGCCTGACAGCCACCAACTCCCAAGCAGAGACCATCATGGGTAGTGGTCAAAGGACAACCTGAAAGGAAGTGATGTCTAATTGCACTGCTTATAACACTTCCAATAGCAAAAAAAGGGGGGGAAAACATTGCCTGAACACAGTAAATGGCAACTTTTACATCTCAGTTTAATATGTTGCCCCCATGACAGTTAATGATGTCTTATAAATATTGATATGCTCTTTTTGTTTACAGCCTGTTTTCCACTGTCCTGCACTGGCTTCACATGTGACCCAAAACAGCAGCCTGCACTTCAACTGATCAGGTCTCATCACCTTAAGAGCCCCTAACCCCTGGATGTCTTTGAGCCTAGCTTTACTAATATCACTTTTAGCCTGTATTGCAAGTTTGCAGGTCAGTGACGCCCCCCATTGATGAATGCATGCTCATCATTTTATGTCATCAAAGGAATATATCCTAATTCTAATGACTCTTTTGGTAAGATGGAGTAAAGGTAGACATTCAAAAAATGAAAGGGGAACTCCACAATCATATAGCAGTCATTAAAGATAAATAAAGATAAAGATTAATTTAGCGCTGTGATGAGACAATGACCTCCAGAAAGAATCCTGGGATTCCACTGCGTGCTATAGACCAGACAGGCGAGCAGTTCTATTTCATACAGCACTGCATTTCTACAAATATTATAGGATTAAATAGGTCATGTCTATTTCAGTATTGATTTGGTGTTCAGTCCTGAGCTTATTCACAGTGTGTACTATACATGAATAATTGCTGAAGATTGATCAGGAATTATAGTCATCTTGCTAAATTGCTAAATCTTGCAAAGTTTTGAAGGCATTCTCACGCCACAGTGATTTGCTTGAAAATCAGAGCTTGAATCTCAAAATGTCTAAAATAGAGAAAAAGCCCAAACTGTTAAAAGTAATACTGTGCAATGTGCATCCTGGGAATTTTACATCTATAACAACATCAACCATTCACAGAGAAATGTATTTGAAGGATTACAGGGTGCACTATTTCAGGGACTGTAACATGCAAGTTATGGCTGGAAGGCAGAAAAGCACTACTGAGAGCTGAGGCATAACTCCCTGTATTTCATCTGCTATAATACAGCATTGTTAAGAGGCAAGACACTAAGAAATTGGCAATACATCTTTAACCAGGACTGCTGCAACAGCAGCTCTCACAAAGGCTTCTGAGAGAGACGCATGCATCACTGAGCCAGAGATGATAGTTTAGAATGGGCTTGGGTGGTCTGAACATGCCAAATCCTGATCCTACAATCCTTAAGATGAATATCAACATCATCTGTATGTCTGCAGGGCCAGGATTTGGCACCACTTGAGTCCTGCAGGATCCAATGGCTAAGCAAAATTAAATAAAGCTTTGTTGCTCCTAGCATTCTGGCAATCCTGTAGTTGTGCTTAGTCTGTCTGTTTATAAGGATAAAATGACTACATGAGCAATGGTCAGAGTAGAAGATACCCCTACCCCAGACAAGACTGCAAGACCTCCCCCCCCCATCATAGATGCAAACATGATCGCCTACTGGTATAAATGCTGATCCCTTCCTGCATAGCTTGTAATGCTGTGACAGTTTAACTATGCAAACTCACTGTTAGTTTATATTTATGTAAAATGTAATTTCATATATGAACACTATATCCCTTTACTTTTTCATTGAGTCTCAAAAGCTACATCACGGTCTGCATGCATTTGGTCTACTGGGCTCAATGGACTAGGAAATCACTACACATGAGCAATGCAGACTGTTGCTGCATGTAATGATCTAAGATCAGCTGCACCCATGCTGAAGGAAGCTCTTGATCACAGATCTGAGATCAGCTTGCCCCTTCCCAATCCTAACCCCAACAACTCAGTGTAAAATTCAGACTGATCATGGATACACCACCAAGGGCAAAAAGAATGCATTTGCACCACATGGGTAGTGGGGCTGCCCTCTATCACATGCTGGTAATCCCGTTCAGGATGTAGATTCTGTGTTTGCCTTCTGGTGGCACTGTGAAAGCTGTTACCAGTGCAATAAAAAGGTGTCTTTTAATGAAGCCCAGAATCAGACAGCCAATTTATCGGGAGGATTTTAATGTGAAATTCTCTTTTTTTATTTAATTAAGGCTCGCAGACGCTGAGACGCTCTAATTGTTTCCTGCGTGAGAGCGGACCCAGGTTTTTCCCTTCACGATGTAACACCTACCCGGAGCTGCAGGGTCACACCTGTTCTCTGACTTTGACCTAAGGGGTGGGCGCCCTCAAAGGACATTATGTCATATGGCATTTCCTTAGAACTTTGTTTCAACTGTAAAACCATTCTTTTAAAAAAGTGGGTGTATGGGAATCATAAAACATCACAAAAACAACACACATATGCCCAGTAAATTAGCAGATATATTAACCTAGATAGATATCTAAATAGAAAAAGATGATGGTTATATAAAGAAAGAGATGCGAATTATTAAGTCAATAAACGAAAACTGATACCGCTCCGCCATCGCCATACCTTTATCACAAATGTTTCACGATCAAGAAATAATTTGAATAGCTGAATTCAGGCATTGATTTAAACGAACAACAAGAATATAAAATACTTAATAAATGTACCCGAGGGAAGATGTCAATGCAAGTAACACTATCTTCGAGCAATGGCTACAGACGAACGTCATGCGTAACGATTTGAATGTTGCAAAACAGATCAAACAGCGGGAATCTCCACCTGCAATAAATACTTGTGATACGCGACGTCAACAGTCGAAAACGAAGTTTCAGCTGGTCAGAACTGACGTTGGCATATTGAGCAAGACTGTAAAGCGACAGACCACAAATTATGCCTCACCAGTCCATGCAATTCAACTTAACTTCGAGGGAGCACACAATTACCCAGGGACGATAAAGGTTGACTGACCAGTCCAAGATAATTTCACTCGAGTCTGTTCTTCAGCCTATTTGGCAGAAGAGGAGTGCGAAAAAGCATGCCAACAAACCACCGGTCATTACATAAAAGACCGTCCTGACTTAAGTTATTTAACCAACCTTGTCAAACCATTCCCTGGAGCGTTTTGTTATTGTTCTTTGAAAAAAGGTTTCTGGCGGTACAATTTTACACGCTCTCAGTTTTTGCGTCTGTTTAGTGTTTTAACCATTGCTGACAGAAACCACGGACGCAAGCTGCCACCGCCGTCAGACATCAGTCTTCTCTCAGAAGTCTTTCTTTTAGGTGCAATGAAAGTAGCAATGAAATATAAACATCCTTGTTTATACTGTCAACTCATTACTAACGATCAAATCTGAATGAGTTCCTGCTTCAAACAAGGAAAAACCGAGCACACTCACAGGCATTATTGGGAAAGATTTATTGCAATAAAGGTCCATCGCTTCTAGATGATCTCTTACACACACACACACACACACACACACACACACACACACACACACATATATATATATATATGATAAAGAGTGAGACTATAATTTTAATATAGGCTATAATTTTAATTCTATACATTCAGGAATAGAAAATTATTGCAGCAGTTATGCATTATAATGTAATTCATAACTTTATATATAGTGTAAGCAAAGCGTGGGACAATTTACATTCAAAATGTGAGACAACTTTTGTGGGCAGTGTGGTCATTGCTTTTACTCTGAATAACAAAAATGTGTCTCTAGTTAAAGACCTTTTTCATTAAAGTAACGTTCAACTGACACTGCCAGACAGTTTCAATTAACTGATTTTGACTGTCAATCCACAGATTTCCTGCTACACACATTCCATCCAATATCTCCCCTTCATTGCACTCATTTCACTTAGCTATTGCTATAGCTACCGCTTGGGAAAATGCAAGTATCATATTTGTATTTCCTTACTGCCTTACATTCTTTTCCTTGCCGAAACGAATAAGCTCGCCAACGTTACAAAATTACCGTACAGAGACGTAGCTATAATGTTTCGACTACCTGCAGCACGACACTGGCAACTAACTTTGTTTTCAGTGTTGCTTTATGGTAATGGTACGCTTGGTCAAGTCTAAAACGTACGGCCAACTGCGTTTACGTGCAGTAAAAACAAAGGTATCTAGATACAAAGAGTAGCTACAAGTTCCTTTCAAAACAGACTCATTCGCCGCTGTTATGCCCCAGCACAAACTTTCCTTGTACAAGAGATTTAAGATTGGTAGCGAGGCTGCTAGCTCGCTAGCTTGCTGTTTCCAGTTGGAGGAAGGATTTAAACTTTTTGCTTCTTACCGTTACGTTCTGTGTCTTATTCCACGTTTCTGCTCCTTCTTGACAACCATAATCCCGATTTTCTGTGATTGTCGCGCAGTGGAAACGCAAGGTCCGTTGTGAATTTTGATGGCAAAATAATAGTGATCACGCGTAGCCGTTGCCACACTCACTTCGTCTGCATGGCCACAGCAGTCGTTCTTTGAGCTGCGGAGGGGCACGCGCAACTACGTAGGGCAGGGCGCGGGCGCGCGCATCGAAGGAGAGCGCAATGCACGTGAATACTTTGGCGTCGGTCATTGAAGGGAAGCGCATTCCTAAGCATCGGTCGTTCCTTTTCCCGGTCATCCCACGGAAAATCTGTATGGTCAAGTTCGTTTAAACAACGAATTTTGTGAACGTTAAACCTACAATTATCATCAAGTTACTGTAGTTAAGTATATGTTGTTATTTCAAAGTGCGTCTGTGTATCCTACATGTGCCATACAAATAATATACAATGTACAAAATATTTTCCCCTCGTGGATTTATTGTAGGCTTTGATTTTGCACTGAAATATAGCCTCACACTTTAAACTGTCCAGACGAGATGATCACCCATATTGAATTCAGTTTATTGGTCTGGACCAGGGGTGGGCAACTCCGGTCCTGGAGGGCCAGTGTCCTGCTGGTTTTTGTCTTCATCTCTTAGTCACCTGTTGATTTTCACCCTGAAAACAGGTGTGCTTGCTCTTCAGCCAATCAGAGATTGTATTTAGTTGGTCAACAAAAAAAACAGCAGGACCATGGCCCTCCAGGACTGGAGTTGCCCACCCCTGGTCTAGGCTCACAGCGCACAAAATGCTGGTTGCCTGCAGCTGCAAAAAAAAAAAAAATAAAATAAAATATAGGCCTATGGGTACTATCATATCATATGTTAAACACCGTTTAGCGTCTGCTGCTACTCT
The DNA here is from genome assembly GCA_019176425.1 of Megalops atlanticus. Taxonomy (NCBI): domain Eukaryota; kingdom Metazoa; phylum Chordata; class Actinopteri; order Elopiformes; family Megalopidae; genus Megalops; species Megalops atlanticus. The sequence continues at coordinate 34,727,062 of CM032881.1, forward strand.
CTTACAACCAATACAGTTCCCAGGAGGAATGTCATGTATGTCCAGAAACGCCACTGCGTGCAATGCTATATGCGCTAGTTCAAAACACGCCATCCGAATTAGGCCCCTGAAACATAAGGGATTAGTCCCCTGAATTTCGATTGTGAAACCACACGTCACTAGACAACAAACATAAACCATTTGATATCATGAAGCCATCCTGTGGACGTAATGGCTTTGCACAGCTTTGGCTTTCTCTTGAATAACATCTGGAGGCGTTCCGTCGTGCGTCACAGGTGGCGTTTACAGCAGTCGAAACCCCCAGCAGGTGCTGCCCATGTATCTTGGTTGCAACCTGGACCCGAAGGTTCTCAATCTGATTTAGGTCAGGTGACTGTGATGGCCAAATCTCTATCACCACTGCATCCTCCTCAAATCACGCCTTGTAGTTGCCTGCACAGTGACAAGTGGCATTATCCTGTTATTCTAGCACCTCATAATTTCCTGCCAGCTCTAATCTCTGGAAAGACTCTAAATCGATTCTACAGTTCAACTTTAAAAGCAACACATGTATGCAGTGCATGTATGCGTTATTAAGCGTGATGATAATTATTTTGGTTTGCCGTTATGCTATTAGCTGTAATTTGTAGATCACGGTGCTGCGCTGCAGAGAGAGGGAGTTTGATGAAGTCTGATGCCAAAGGAAAAGTGCCATATACACGTAACGTGCCTTTTGAACGGAAAAATTAACAGATGTTTTGATACCTATAGTTGAGTTGGTGTTAGGTGAGATAACATAACGGGATATAAAGAGACAACTGGGGATGCGCTGAGGTCCATCTGGGGGTACGATGCACCCCTAAGCACCCCATAGCGCCGGCTATGGGTAAATAGTGTATGTGGGGAGGGGACAAAGGAAAGAGGAAATCCCCAGCTCTCTCAGTTTCTGCCCGAGAGTGATCGTGTTGGGTTTAGGTGGGAGTGGGAGTGACCTCACCCCAGCCGCGTGTGGGACTGACTCATGTTTTTAAACATTCCAGAAATGGTTTCGCTGCCGGTCTGAGGGGCCAATGTTTTCCATATTCCCCTGTTACCCCCAAGAGGGTGTTGGATCAACGCTAAAACCGCATCCATGAAAGAAATTTCCAATGTACTTCTGTCAACCGCAAGACCCAGTATTCTGTAAATGTATGGAAACCCTGTACTTTCATAAAACTATGAATGTGTGCGAGTGCAGTGACTAGTATCTACCACAGGGGGGCGCGTAATTTACACTTTCATAAATAACAATAATAGAAAATCTTCAAGGGGAACACATTTTAGTCCATTAAGAATAATCCATATTATTATTACTTTTTATAACAACATACATGACTTCTCATTGTCTTCAAAGATAATGTAATCCTTAGATAACACTGCATTACCTATAATATTTGCCATTTTTATGATCTTGCTTTCAATTAATTCCACCTTTATTTTACACCATTTTCATTATTTCATGTTTCTTTTATATTTCTTACACTTGTTTTATATTTTACGTACATGTACTTTATGTACATGCTCTTTATATCTTAGGATTGTTTTTATCATTATTAATTTATTTTATTACTATTATTGTCTTATCTTTTTTATCTTTTTAGGATTTTATTGTTTTATTGTTTCATTGTTTTTATTTTCCTTTGTACATTATGATTTTTATTGTTTGTCTTGTAAAGCACTTTGAGCTGCATTCCATGATATGAAAGGTGCTATATAAATAAAGTTTATTATTATTATTATTATTATTATTATTAATATTAATATTAATATTTGTCTTTCAATTTAATGTGTCATTATACAGTAATTTTACTCTTGTACCTGTATGTAATGTGTTGCCCCATTTTTCTGCTTCAGAGCTTGTTCAACATCTGATTTGTTTGCCAACTGAGTGAAACAGCACATTTTATTATTTTTATTTCATTCACAAACTCATACCCACCCGCAGGTCTGTCATTGTCAGAACAACGAGAGAAATGGTGAGAGAAATCTGTCATGCAGACCATCCCCAAACCTTACTTAAGCAGAAACATAATTACAAAAAATACATGAATTAAGAGTATGTTTTTTTCTCATGATGAAAAGGACAAAATTATGTTTGCCTTTGAAGATTCCTGCCATCAAATCAACCTATTATTTTCCATTGTGAGTAAATACATTCTGGGAATTATACATATGGCAAGCATTATCACAGTCTCATGCAATGACAAGAAGGTGCTGAATGGGATTTTACAAGGATAACATAAAATTGGCTGGGCAGCGGCATTGAAGATCCCCTATTAAGGAGGAAAAAAACCTCGGAAAATCCTAAAAAATGGCAGTGGACCTGGACCATGTACTTCCTGTTGAATAAGCAGTGTGAGCTACCGTCAGTGGATGATATAAAAGACCTTTTGTTTAATGCAGAGAAGCAGGGAATCATATTTGTGAAGGCTGCAGCAAAAGAATCTGTGATGCTGTACCAAACCCCTTGTGCTGGCCCATTTAAGATGTCATTGGCCTAATCTTAGCAAGCCCTGTGGAGATATTTATGCAAAAAATCCCAAAGATCTGGGAGTCCCAGGTGGAAGAAAAGTCCAAGCTTTCTTGTTTGAACTATTGCAAATACAATGCATTTCAAATTAATTTCAGAAAGATTTTTGTTTCAATAATAATAATGTTATACTGGGCAAACATGGGCAAATATCTGCACACTGGACACAGCTAGAGAGTGTAACGCGCTAGAGAGTATTACACACATTACAGTACACCATCTAGAGAGGGTTCCTTATCTGAGTCAAGAAAGATATGATTTTGAAACTGACACTATAATCAAGGTACAAGCTGACAAGTTGCTGTAATTACAATGAATCATGCAGAAAGCATCCCGGAAATCTTGCACAGAAAAGGGAGAACAGATATATCTTTTGAAAATGCTGTTTCCCTTTTTGTTTGTACACCATTCTTCCACATCCTTTCAGCTGCAGCAGATATGAATCACTGGTGCCCAGAGAGGAGATCTGAGCTGAGGACCATCTTGGGCCAGACCAGGATGTGGGGGCCAGCTCGCCACATGGCTGCTTCCTAACCCTGCTGAACCCATGCATCCTGCCAGCTCGGACCTCTCACCCTCAACTGGAAGTGACCACATGCCCCCTACCTCCTCAAGTGTCCGCTGATTAATTCTGCATGTGGATACCCCCAGGACCCCCAAAAACCTGGAAAGGAAGTGGGCAGAGGCAGCTGATGAGGTCAACATGGGGGGGAATGTGTCATAATTGTGTGCTTTGGTACACCAAAAAGCTAGTCTCTTTTATTGAATTTCTTTTAGACTTTTTTCCTCCCTGCAGCTGTGACTAGACATCTAAGCCAGCAGCCGCAGTTCAGATCCTTGTGCAAGTAGGATGCCTCCTGCCCCACCTGTGCCATGTCGACTATGAATAAAGGACTCTCTCCGATGATCCAGTGGACCTTTAGTAAGGCTCACACTCAGCCTTCGGGTGGAAAAAGGCAGCCCCATCTGTTCCAAAGCTAAATGAAAGAGCACAAGGAAAGTGAACGTATGACCTGGGCGCCAAAAAAGCAGAGTTCGCAAAACTAAAAGGAGGCTCCCCCGGCATAGCACCGAGAACAACAAAACAATGAGTGGTCTCAGGCACCTGTGACCAAGCTGCAAGGCTGGTTCCGGGAGCATGTGTGGGCTATTGTGAGCAGGAAGTGTCAGCCGGGGGCAGGAAATGGGCATCAGACTGCAAACAGGAAGTCCTTTTCCTTTCCTTTGGTACTAGATGTATCAATACTCTTCTCACTTCTCTCACTCAAAATAGCACAGAATGGAAGGAAAAAAAACAGTTATGCAACGTTGGCAACTTCTGTGTCAACACAGTGTAGACATTGAATTTAAGACAAATTTTATGAACACATTAATTTACATTATGTGTAAGTAACATAATAACCCTAGCCAAATCCCCCCCCCCCCCCCCCAAAAAAAAAAAAAAAGTTTTAGGCATTTTATTCAATGCACATGCTGGCATGTAATACATACCAACAGCACAATCAAAGTCTCTCCAAATCTACTTCCATGGCACTTTTTTAACTTATTTAGGGGATATTGGTGTTAGAAGGTGGGATGGCAAACTCAAGGAACCCCCAGGGATGAAATACATTTTAAATGCTATTTCTGTGAGTAAAAAAATCTGCCTTTGAAGTAATATTCTCCGACTCGAGTACTTCACGAACACAGAGTTAAACAGGATGTCCGCTGTCTGATGGAACAACACGGCACACACAGCCTTGTTCCACACTAACATACAAACTGCAAAAATGACCCAGAGGGCAAGCTTGTCCCAGCTGCTTCAACTGTGCTGCAGTCTCCTAACACTCCTAATTCACTGTATAACTGTCCCGACTGAATCTGATATACACACACATTTTTAACTGTGTCAAAATGATTTTCTCCACCAATGAGATCAAAGGCAACTTTTTCTTGTCTTTTTCCTTGGCTGGGGGAGTCAGTCTTACCACTGGCTAATTCTGTCATCCTGAGTGTGGACTGCTGAATCACCTGCCAGGCCGAATTTGAAGCAATTGTGCAGTTGAGCTCTCCCCTCCCAAACCATCAATTCTCTGGTGGCCTGGGATCAGGACCCGTGAAAAAGATGCCTGGGTCCATTTTCATGCCATTTGGCCCGTTCTTCAAAAGAGATCTTTCTGCTACATGTGCTTATGATGGGAGAAGCACAGGAAGCTGTCCTCCATACTGGAGGTAACAGCTCTGGGGCCATGTTATCTGTGCTTGCTAGATGTGCCTTCTTTTTAAACAGATCTGCAAATGTCTGGCAACAACCATAGTCTTGAATGAGATAGGTATGCAGGGCCCTGAGGGAAAAGCATTGTTTGTTGCACATGAGAAACACCTACTGCAGGCTGGGTAGGCCAAATGTCCAGGGCTATCAACTGCTCTGCACAATTGCCTCTGCACATATACTATCTTAGTTTAGAGCACTGTTGTCTCTGAATGTTTTGATAGACCTGAGACTGCTGGTGAGGTGAGGCCACGGCCACATATAGGTCTTCCACATAATGCTGCTTGGCCAGTGAGTGCATATTGAAGAAGAAACTATGCATGATCAGAGATGAAAACACTGATCACACTGTGTGTGAGAGAGAGACAGAGAGAAGGAAAGATGAGTGCCCCTGGTGGGCTTACAAGAGTAAATCATGGTTACCATGAGGTAGGGAGGAAACGTGTCCAAAATTTTCAGTCTTGAAGATACTTCTACAATTAGATTTAACACTTGCTGTAGTCTAATAAAAGAACATGTGATTTGAGTGATGCAAGCTTTTAATTGTTGGATTATCCCCTTTTCCCTCTACTGCACGTATACCAGTTTCTTCAAGTGTGCAAATGGTATTTCTCATATCAGTCCTGGGGACACTGGCATGGATCTAAAATCTGCCACTACTTCCTCAACAAAGACCAGACAAATAGTGTATGATAATACAAACTGCACAAATAAATACTGTAAAAGCATTTTATTGCACACCACAACATTTTTAAAACATTTAAGTACTTTTTCTGTAACATACAAACATCTCAAAGACTGGAGCAACAATATTCAGTAATTCTTAGCTTGTCATAAACAGTCTTTGAATGTGAATGACATTTCCCTCACAAGCTTAACTGAATATAACCAAGAAACAAGAAGAATGGGTGTGTCTCTTTTTCTCATCTCCTCTAGCACAGCATGTCCACTGTGAACAAACACTAAAAATGGCTACAGTTCTGGTAGCTTAAAACATCTGAACAAAGGTTTAAAGTACTTAAGTACTGTGGATTTCTAGTCCTACTTAAAAAAAAAATCAATGCAGAGATTGATGGTTGATGTGACCATTCTGATGCCTTTCTTCCTCTTTGTATCTGTTCCTTGGAGAATGGGGTCTGCAAATTCAGATTCAGATGATTTCAGATTCATATATAAATATTACATTGAGAGCAACAACTTAAAACAAAAATAAAGTAATAAATAAATTACAGAAGAGGTTCGATCTAAGATCAGTGCATTTTGGCCTTTGGTACCACCTCTGAGTAAATGTTAACTTTCCTGCATTTCTTACACCAAATTTTCTCTTCGGCCACCGAACTCACAAGGTTGTACAAGGAAAGACAAAGGTCATCACTCGCTTAAATTTGTTACACAAGGTAGAAGGGGTTGGACTGAATCTGGCCCCCAGGCTGGGCTAATACTTATGGTAATAAAAAGGGACCTTAAACAGAGGGTGCTTGACCTCACTAAAACAACCTCAGAGGAGGCTTATAAAAGAAAAAGTCACAGGAACAGCGTGCTGCTTGAGTCTCCACACTGTCTGTGGGATAAATTACCTGTGGAGGAAAATGATTAAAAATACATATTTTAATGACTATACATAGACAAAATCTAAGAAACAGCTAAAGACACTAAAGACACATTTGTAAAGTTTGCTGTATGTGGGTGGGGGTGTATGGTGGTGGTTTGGGGCTATGGACATGTGGTTGTGTGTGTGTGCATTATGGTGAGTGTGTGTGTATGTGTGTATGTATGTGTGTATGTGATGGTGTGTGTAATGGTGTGTATGTTGGCAGCTGTTCCCTGACCGGGCTGTACCTGTCCAGGCTGCTCACCACCTCTCTGACAGTGTTGATCAGGCTCTCATGCTCTTGCGGGTTTGCCAGGATAATGCTGTGCAACTTCTTCATGTACGAGTCAATGGTATCCAGGGTGGGCGTCTCTCCACTGCCTGCAGGCGGCAACACAGCATGAGCCTGGGTCCGTTTCCCACTGGCAATGCCACACACATGCCATGTCAAACGCCACAGATGCACCACACCAACCACATCCCACACCCACACTCACACACTGCTGCCAAAGGCACTGCCCTGGTATTTACTGAGAGATCTGCTACAGCCTGACTCACAGCAGGAGCTCAGCATCCTAAATCATCTGCAACATGACACTCACTGAAATTTCATGCCACCGCCGGACTGAACACAGCTCCAGACAACATTAATGTCACAGTTTATTTGTCTGGTAGTTGCCCTAATTCAGGCTGTCCATATGGCTAATGTTTTACAACATTACCCGCCCACACCAATGGGTGCCACGCCGAGGCCACTTAGACTGGGCCCTTTCCTCGGGGAGTGCAATGGCAGAGCCCCTGCATGGGACTCAAACCTGCAGTGCCTCACTGCAAGCGACAACACCTTCACTCCCTCACTGGAGCAGCTGTGCTGTATATGGCTGTGTCTGCTTGTCTCTTGACTTGTAGCACAGAAGACTGTAACATCCTAAATAATCTGAGATGTCATCTGAGATTGCTCGCTGACACCAGACAAACACAATTTCAGATGACATGGAAGATTTTATGAAAGCTTTCAGAACAAACATCACATTTCATGCTTCATATTTACACTAGTGTATCATATTCACTGAACTAGTATTCATATCTATATTTAAACTTGTATTTCATAGCTGTTGAACTGATATCTACACTAGTACAGTGCATCTGCTGAACTTCCATCTGTATCTATATTTAAACTAGTCTATCATATCAAGTGAACTAGTATCCACATCTATGGATGCAAATGGATATTTGTTTAACTGATGTGATATACTGGTCAAAATATATATTGATACTAGTTCAGCAGATATGATACACACAAAAATACATACGGATACTAGTTCAGTAGATACACTAGTTGAAATAGAGATGGGTACCAGGTGGATGAAACAAAGAGACAAGGCATCTGTCCCAACAGCGTAAGGGTTTCCAAGCTGTCTCTTTCATGGGGACTTTAAAACAAGCAAATGGGAATATGATTGTGTTGCAGTGCTGTCATATTTTTTGCTACGTGTGATAAATTCATCAGCTATTTCGTATGAAAAACATTACTGTACTGCTAAAAGACGCAGTAGCCTCCTGATGGGGCAATGTGAAATATGGAGCTGTGAATTAGCAGGGCTTTGGGGCAAATGAACACACGTGTGGAGGGATAGTACAGGATTGCGGAGGCTTATGGGGCTTTCACAGCTGGAGTAGGAATGGGAGTGTGTGTTTGTGTGTGTATGTGTGTGTATGTATTTAAATGTAGTGAGTATGTTTGTGCATATGAGTGCTCTCAGCATGTGTGCGTATTTATATATATGGGGGTGTGTGTATATGTGTTTGTGAGTGTATATATGTGTATATGCGTGTAAGGGCGTGTAGAAGGTGTGTGTGTGTATCCAGTCTCACCGGGCAGGGCCACGTCAGCAAAGCTGGAGGTCAGGGCCTTCCTCAGGGTGTCCAGGTGCTGCTGCAGCACGCTGTGGCGGCTGCGCTCCTGCATGACGTCAGCCTCCAGCCGCTCCACGGCTCCGCGCATGCTCTCCACGTGCTTCTGCAGCGCAGCGTTTCGTTCCTCATACTCCATGTTGGTCTTGCGCAGCTGCCGCATCTCTGCCTCACGTGCTGGGGGGGATTGAGATCCCTTTCAGAGACCACCCATCTCACTCTGTACAGTTCTACAGCTACATACATCATGACAAAAGCAGCACCTATGTTCACGTCATTATTCAGAGTGCCTTCTGTGGAGCACTAGGCTGAATCTGGGTCTGAACCAAACTTTACCTTCTGAGTAGAAAATATTCACCTTCTATATACATAAATATAGTTTCAAATGAAAAAATACCAAGCTGTAAGTCATCTGTTTGCTATAACTGAAGAGCTAACCTCTTTCTCAAAGCCTAATCCAATGAAAGCTCCATGCAGTGATACCAGTTTAGAGGAGGCTGGTATGAAACGCATTTGCTGAGACGTCCCCCCAGTGCTCCTTACCTTTGCTGTGGTTGAGAAACTCCTCTGTAAAGATGGGGATATCAAAAACTGACTTTTCCTTCCCGTCAGAGTCCTTCTGAATGAGAAATCAAAGAAAGGAAAGATGAAGTGCACGGCTGGCTACAAGCCTGAGAAATAGCAGGCCACACATTTACAGTAGTAGCCCTTGGGTAGATGAGGGTATTAAGGTGTTCAAACTCAAAATGTTGCTGGTGAGGAGCAGTGTGAGCACACAAGGGTGAAAAGGTGCAGGACAGACTGTGCTGGACACCTCCCCCCTTTTGGGTTATGGTCTCCCCACTATGTGTTAATCGGTGCGCTGTTGTGATGGTAACTAACAAGAACCAGGCTGGGGTGATTTGTCTTGTTTAGCTGCTGATGGCAGGGAGGATTTATCAGAGATCTGGTCTCGGGAGGGACTCCCAACAAAGGCTGGAGATGGTGCGCAGAAAAACAACAGAAATAATCATAGCAACAACAAAAAAAAAAGAATAAGAAAAAACACCACCAGCGCTTATGTTCTTGAGATGAGTCAATCCATTTGCCTGGTAATGTGAAATGCTGGAGAGGAGAGGTGACTGGCAGGTCACTTGATGGCCTGGTTAAGATGGGGTGAAGGTAGGGAATCCCTCAAGAGTGAGGAATGTTAAATGACCTTGACTTTCCCACCTTTCCTTTCTAAAGGCCATGAGCTTTATGCCACAGCCCTTAAATCATATCGACTGACTTCATGTCAGAAAACTACTTGCACAGTGCTGGCTCTGTGGCCAGGCCCTCTGTTTAAAAAAATGCATGGCTGTTTAATCCAGCTTTAGTGCTGCTGCAGTTGGCGCTCAATGCAGTGTGAGCCCAGCTCCATAGAAGTTTCTGAGGCTTGCTGCTGGAGAGTAGCTACCGTGCACTCTGGCAGTCCCGGGGTGGGACTGTGGAGGATATGGAGTCATGTGCTTTGCTTTCAGGGGCACAGGGATTACCTGATGCAGGGATTGGTGGGCCGCCTGCCGTGACACATCTGTGGAACAGAAGAGAAAGGACGGTGGAAATGTGATTCATGCTGCTCCTTCCCGTTCTGGGACTGCTGCATCTTGAAATAATGCAGCATGACTGCAGAAAAGTTCACCTAAGACAAGGTGGAGACACATTCCTCGTGCACAACTCGAGAGGGACATGGCAAAACTCTCCGAGTTCTGATTTCAAGTTTAACAACCGCATCAGTCCAAGATACAGATTTTGTGGAGGACTGGAGCAGTGACTTTCTTGGAAACCTTTGATTAGCCAGACTCATGCTGATGCTATTTTATGCTGATGCTAAAGTGGAGACACCTGTAGCTCAGCCATGCGGAGCTCAAAGACTGCAGACAGTCTGAAACAGAATTAACTTGAGATGGGTTATAAAAAAGAACTGTATGTATGCCCCACATGTACGCCCACAGGTAGCATAAAACCCAATAATTATATGCTGTCACCAGCCTGTAAATACCCAAATGCATCCAATCTCACAATTGACTAGTTAAGGAACATGACAGTTATGCTTGGAACAGGAACTGTTAGAGATGCTTATTCTTATCAGTCTCATCATGTCCTTATGCATCAGTACTTCCAGGCTGTAATTACAATAAAAACAGCATGAACATAACACTGAAATAAAGCTCATTGTACATGTTAAGGTGAAATTAAGAATGACTGACTACAGCCCCCTTCCTCTGTGGATGTGAATGCAGTGTTAGACAGAGGATGATGCTTCACCTCCTCTGTGTGGTTTGCCCTTCTGCTTTTCCTGCAGCTTTCTGGTGAAGTGCTTGTAGGCTTCGGACTTCTGGTACTTCTCCAGCTCACGCATGTAGCGCTCCTTATCCCGTTCAGCTTCGTCCAGGTAACGCTGAGAGATAGAGAGGCTTTAGAGGCCATGGTACACACAGGCATGTGCATACACAAAAACTAAGGGTGTTAATCTCTATATAAACAATGGTACAATATGGTACAATTCTGATACCTAAACAATGATATGAGATGAGATGATCAGAATATATCTAAGAATTCACATTGATACAGTGCAATGCCATACGATACAATTCAATACAATGTCATACAACATAACTTTAAAGTTATAATATGCTTTTAAAGAAATGTCCAGTATCTAAGTATTAGTTTATACATCACTGAAATAACAAAGGTGTTATAAACCACAGTACACACACATACATACATACACACTGTATACACATGCATGGACACATAGCTAGAGAAAGTCACACATACACTCACACACAAATAACTGCAAACCTTTCTTACACATGCACTTACGGCTCATACATCAGACACACACACTCACTCCCTATTGAACATTCCCCACATGTCTGGGTCCTGCTCATCCCTGAGTCAAATAGAGACCCACTGTCTGCTCCAGCAATGCGGGAAATGTGAGTGAATGCACAGAGGACATGTCCTGGGAAAGAGAAACGAAGATGCCTGTGGTTCTCTCCGTACTAGAGAGTTCCCTCCGTACTAACTCAGACACAGCATGATAAATAGGTGGATGAGGCTCTGGTGTTGCCAGACAAAGTTTGGTCTGGTTCCAGGTCCAGCTGTGGTCTTCCGATTAGATGTGAAAGAAAGGCTTCTATTTTTCGCTCAGTCCTGGATTTGAGATGTCGGTAGGTTACCATGAAAATAAAGCATGCTCAGACAAGAGATTTGGCAGACAGATCTGCAAAAAAAAACTCCCAAAAAAAAGGAAAAAAGAATGGACATCATGAGTTGCAGACAACTCAGCTGCATGTTCCATAAGACTGTGAGAGAACAGCCAACAACATGGCACCTCTGACTAGTTTTGCTCATCAGCAGATAAAATGAAGCAGATTAGATGACCAGCAGTATACCATGTAATTAATATAAAAAAAAACAAAAAAACAATACATACTGCTCTGTTGTGATGCAATTACTGGTGAGGTCTGACAGTTTTATTGATAAAATGTGACAAAGACCACAGAACAGTAGCCATGTTTCCTCATTAAAGTGGAAGCACTCCATGAACATGTATGTGTACATACACCAGTACATGGAAGGCTCTCAGGGTCTATGCGTATGTATGTATGTACTAGGGGTGTAACGGTACGCAAAAGTCACGGTTTGGTACATACCTCGGTTTTGAAGTCATGGTTCGGTACGTTTTCGGTACAGTGAAAAAAAAGACATGCAAAACATGAAATTTCTTTTCATTTATTATGAATTTAACTTGTAAACATATAAACTTGTACAGACTTGTACAAACAGTGGCAAACTGGCCATAATTTCCTGAACACATAAGGAATGCACATAAAGGCACAGACCTGTCATTCTTAAAAAAACAGTCTAGGTATTATTTTAAAAAAAAAGACAGTTAATATTGCTGCAACCTACTAACAAAACTTAAAGTGCTTCTGAAGGTTATCAAATACATAATAATAATATAATAAATAAATAGTATAATAATAAAATAAAGATCCATTAAAGTGCAGCATGTAGAAAATCATTGATTCATTCTATTCTTTTTTTTTAAGAAAAATTAATGTGTCCACATTGTCTGCAGAAAGGGCAGATCTGCTGGCACTAACGATGTCTCCTGCAGTTGAAAAAAACCCTCTCGCTCAGGACAGAGGTAGCAGGTACAGCAAGGTAGCGCCTTGCCAATATGGCAATATGAGGATACGTGGGCTCATTTTTCCTCCACCATGCAAGTGGGTCAGAATCCAGTTATAGGCAGTCCACTGCGATGTACGAGGCAACCTCCTCCTTCACCAGCTGCAAAGTAGGCTTGTATCTCTCCTCGCAGGAGACCTGAAGGATACGGGAGGGTCCTCAAGCTCTGGCTTTGCGGTTGCCATACTTACAAGGCTGCATCACTGAACATGTGCTAATTCAGTTGCTAAGTTACGGCTCCGTTATGGAGAGATTTGGAGATTTGGAGAATTGGAGAGAAAACTGAATTTTTAATTTTAGTTCCGCACACAGTAATGTAGAAGAGAGGGCACACTGTATCTTGTCAAGTATCACTTCATTAACTAACGTTTCGGTCGACTGACCATCAGAGCATAAAAAACGTGCGTGGTAAAAGCTAGACTATATTCACTCGGATCACAACGCGCACCGAACCGAACGTCCTGTATCGAACAGTATGGTACAATTACGTGCACTGTTACACCCCTAGTGTGTACATGTACATACACCAGCACATGGCAGGCTCTCAGGGTCTATGCGTATGCGTATGTGTGTGTGTGTGTGTGTGTGTGTGTGTGTGTGTGTGTGTGTGTACGTGTACATACACCAGCACATGGCACGCTCTCAGGGTCTATGCATGTGTCTGTGTGTGTACGTGTACGCCAGCTCACCTGCTTCTCGTCCGGGGGCAGCTTACTCCACTCGTTACCCAGCATTCTTGTGATCTCGGGGAAGGGGACGTCCGGCCTCTCAGCCCTCAGCTGCTCCCTGCGGTCATTCATGAAGCGCACGTATCCCGTCAGCGGGGCTTTGGGGGCATTGCTGTCCTTCACCGGCTTCTTCCTCTTCCTCCCTTTGGTCCAGCTGGACCTCCGGGGCTTCTGCGGGGGAAACAGGGACCAGAACTGAACCACAGCACCCCTGTACTCTTATGTGGTACACAGACCGTGTCACAGACTGCAAAACCGAGCAACCATGGAACCACATGCGCCCAGGAGTCATCTTTTTCACTCATGACATCCTCCTAAAGGTGCTATCAAATGTATTTCAGAATATCCAGGAGAAACTGTCAAGTTTTTGTTGTGTGAAAATTCAAAAGGACTCTCCACCATTCCCAGAGCTGAGGCAGTGCACAATTTTACCCAATTACTGAGTGATTGTTTTGCAACAACGCTTCTTCAAATGTCCTTCCATTGCGTTTCCAAAAAAGAAACATGCATCACACCTGAAACGTGGCATGGGCAAAACATGTTTTCTTTTCAGAAATACCAAAAATTATTCATAATAAATAAATACGTTTACATTTAACGGTCACAAGTTAATACTTCCTGTTAACAGGGAGTGAATGGAAAGAGATTAATGAAAAGAGATTTTCGATGGCAGAACACAGATTACGTCCCAGCACAGATCAGAGAATGTTAATGTCAAACCTTGACAGAGAGAGAGAGAGAGGGAGAGAGATGCAGAAACAAAGGCAATGGGGAAGAGGGAGATTGTATAGAATTGGAGAAGAGAGTGATGCAGACAAGAGGGAGAGAGAAAGTGCTGTGCTGTACTAATATTGACTCTTGCAACGATATCACAGTAAATAATAATTCATTAATTTATAACTTACTGTTACCAGAAATCAATTGGTTGTTGCTCATGTTTTATTTAATTCTGTATATTTAGGCTTTTTTGATTACATTTTTGTTCATATTATGTCTTTGTCAACACTGCTTCTATTTATCCTGCCAATAAAGCACCACTGAAGTGAACTGAATTTAAAGCCAGAGAGGAATAGAAGTAGGGGGAGGGGGACAGAAAAGGAAAGAGGGGGAAAGGGAGACATTCATTTAGGGAGGGGTGTTCCTCCAATCAGAGGGTGTGGTGATATCATACAGGAGATGCAGAAGCTGTGAGAGGCAGAGGCTCCGCTCTCTGCACCCCCACACCGTCTCTCTTGGCCATAATTGAAGGATGAGTTCTGGGTCATTGACAGGGCCAGGCAGGGGAACCTCTCTGACCAGAAATGGGCTTGCATTTCAAAGCAGGGCCTCACCTCCTCCCCGTTCCTCAAGCTGCTGTTGTCAGTGTTGGCTCCGGGTGATCCCGTCTGGTCGTCCATGGCCTCTCACTTCTGCTTCAATGATCAGCAACCTGCTGGACACGGCGGAGCGGGAGTTAGGGGTGGCAGATGACACCCCCCATGAGTTATACTGTGATACCTGGAAGTGCATGCAGTCTGAATTTGTGACAGCAGATGTCCCTTTAAAGGCAAAAAAACCCCCCAAATTTCTCAGCTGAAACAACTCAACATTCAGCCCCAGAGAGCCAGCTTCAGTGGGACGATGGCGCGTGCCCCCAAGCAGTGTCAGGACTTTCGTGGGCTTTCGTCTCTGCATACTGGGATCGGCCCTGAGGGAGAAATGCACTCTATCTCCGTGGGAAAAGCCCTTCTGTTTATAACCTCAGCATCCAGCCCTCTAGCTGAGGGGGGAGTGTGCTATAGAGGGTCTCTGGGTTCCCAGATTCAAAGTGCGCAGCCATTGTGAGGGGGAACGGAAATGCCCCCTTATTTTCCCTTTGGTTGATTCACAACTAGAAGCCAATTGCTGGGTGGCGCGGGACTTCCCAAGGTCGTGGCTGGGGGAACGGGGTGGTGTGGGGTGGGGGGATTTTGATTTGCCTTCTGCAGCTAGAGGTACACCACATTCCTTCACAAATAGCTAGAGAAATGGTTCCCCCTTTAAAATACATGTTTTGGCTTCCCATGAGAGTGCTGCATATTCAGCCTTTTCAGTTAATGTAATTCAGATTTCAGCAGAGTCCAATGCAAAATAGGTCACATTTTATTGTACTGGCTATATCACATGCTTTTTAATTAAATTACATATTTTGACTATGCACCAGTTAACAGTTAATATGTGCCCTGTAAATAATCTGTTAAATAAATCTGACCAACTATAAGTTTGAAAAAACTTACAAAATATAACTATGTTTGATTTGTTTCTCCGATGTAATGTTTACTCTTAATGTACCTTGCAACAAATCTGTCTCAATGAGACATAATCTGTAAAAAAAAAAAAAAAAAAAAACATAAAAAATAAATAAAATAAATATTGACTTGAAGACCTATATCAGCAAGAGGGCACAATAACTGAAAAGCAGTCTATCTCTAAATTCTATGCTAATAACTTAGCCAAAATCCCCTCCCACATCTCTACATCACATTTCCCAGTATGTGTTTCCTCAGATAAAATGTACTGCAGTCTAGATTTCAATGCCAGTGAAAAAAATACAACTGCAGCCACAGAACTCCCTTCTGAGACTGTTGTGTTTTCATGTGACCTGATAAAAACAGGATGCTGGGCTAAGATCATGTTTTGTGATTTGACTTTGGCTAAGAACATGGCTTGTGATTTATGTTTTCCACCTTACAGTAACATATTTCCCCTTGACAACACAGGAGACAGAGGGTGTATTACAGACTGCACGTGAACTATTTTAATACACAAGGCTGATCTTCCACTTTGACATAACTACTGATAAACATCACTTATAGTGACGCTGTGCAGTTCTGACAAACCAGAGTCAGAGGGCAGATGAAATCACATGCCAGTTTTCATTCTGAAAAAGCTGACATAAAACACATGGTGCATTCATGTGAGGGGTTCTGATTACAGCTCACAATTTGTAAACTCTGTATAGGCCCACAAGTGCAAAGAAGTGCAGGCAGCCCACAAAACCAATTCACAATGTCCAACAACAGAATACGTTAATGCAGTACATATCAGATATAGCAACGGTGGAGTGTGTGGGCCACCTTAAATGTTAATAATAGCATGTGATCTGATTGGTTGATGGATGGACGAACCAGAGTATTGAATAACCGTCTCTAGCAAAACCACACGGCAACCTCTGACCCTCTCTCTCTTTGGAAACCCACCTCTCTAGGAGTCACATGATGTGGAATGAAGTTTTCAGTGTACAGTGACACATTACCCTGAACAGAACTGCTTGTGGGTAAAAATGCCAGAATCCTACAGTAAAAAGTAAAATGGCAGCCTACTCTTCCCCAAGTTTTAGCAATAAAGCTACACATTTGCTTCATGCTAAACACGCTGGCTACCGAGCAGTTAGGCTGATGTGAACTTGTTGCTGTCACAGCTCCGATTTCAGGACTTGGTGTTTCAGGAACAATCACAAGTTGATGAATCAGCTTGTGTTAGGGCTGGGCGATTAATCAAATTTTATTTTCAATTACGATTTTGGCTTCCAATGATTATGGAAACAAGATAATCGAGATAAAATGATTATCGTGTCACATTATTTATTGATATTATTTATTTAATATTATTTTAATAATAGTTTACCGCTTACCTGTGGTCCATTTCAGGTCATTCACTGGACTTGAACTGCTTAAATTTCAATAAAACTGGAAAAATGGATGTGTTCTAAAACTTTTGACTGGTAGTGTGTGTGTGTGTGTGTGTGTGTATATATATACAGTGGCATGCAAAAGTTTGGGCACCCCTGATCAGAATTTCATGCAACGTTCATGCAAAGTTCAAGCAACGTTGATGTAACCGGTATTGTTAACCAATTATTATTTATTTTTTTTACCAGCACATCATACATGGCCAAGAGCTCACATAGACTTTGCTTAGCTGGAGAAAATAATGATAAATGGCATTAAATATGTACGGTGGCACACACAGCTATACCGGTCGACACGTTTGTTTAGACACGTTTGTTTGTCCTACGTCAGAATGTCCCCTTCTTCGACAGCATTGTTGGCAGGGCAGCCAGAGCGAATTTTGACGCTCTCGCCACTCCTGGTGTGAACGTACATCAGCGATTAGTCGACGTCAACTCGACTTTCATCACATAACTGTCGACTAAAAAATCCAAAGTCGTGCAACCCCTAATATATATAATTGAGCAGCCCTAGCTTTTGTTATAGAAAGCCTCTTGTCAATCTTTAAATAATAGTTACATAAAAGCTTCCTTAGTGCTGAGGTGACATTTCAATTCAGAGGTGCTCTGCTTCTGGAAATGTGGTACAGAGACTGAAATGGAGAATATAGTTAATAGGATGAAACAGACTGAATCCATTACTTGATTGCTCCAGTTAGATGATATTTAAACTGGGGTGATTTACATGTGAAATTCCAAACAACTGCTGCACATGATGTTTGCACGCTGTACCCTGAGGGCTTTCACAGACTGGAAAAGAACGTGATACTCTGGCGCCTCCTTCTGTAGAAGTGTTTGTCTATGTTTATCTCTTACATATGCTCGCACACAGAGCAGGTCATTCATGTAACTTCAAAACAGACACAGTCACAGTCAAACACACACACACACACACACACACACACACACACACACAGGCCAGCTGAAACACAGATGTGAAGGTCATCAGTAAATATACCCTGACTAACAGGAAACAGTGGTGGGAACCAGAAATGTGGTCTTTCAATTAGTCTGCTGAAGAAAAGAAAACTTCTCTTCACTGTCTACATGCAGCTGCTACTTGAGACTTTTGGAAAATCACAGTCTGCAAAACCAGTATTGCTGGAAAAATTAAAGTCGCTGCTCCAGTGTCATTCCGAGTACTTTCAAGTGTACTGCTTTTAAATATAACGGATCAAATACAAGAATGAACTGCTTAATAGGCACAGGCCCATGGGCTGAAATGGCTTCACCTCAGACTCAGACATGAATTCAAGTCTGTTAAAATTATGAAACTGATCAAGATCACTAGAACACTGCTATCTGGCATTAACAACAACAGATCATGTGCACAAGCTAATATTTAAGAGTCTGACAACCAAAGTCTTCCTGTTCACTGTCGCTATACTCTGAAGAGACACTTGCTTTGGGTTAAATTAAATTACCAGAAATTACTTTGGGAAGTTCCTCACAGAAACTGCAGGATGTTTACATCAGTGTCTGTAGGAAGATATTTACATCTGCCCTTTCCTGATGTAACAGTGATTACAACAGATGCTTGACCACATCTGGATTTTTCCTTCCCTGCAAATACTTCCTCCCCTCACTTCTCATCAAGATTTCATAACCTTTTCTTTTCATAACCTTTTCTTAACATATTACTCTCGTAAACATGTACACACAGGGAGAAAGAGTTGAATTTACTCCCATTCATCATTGTTCAGGCCTGCAGAAACTAAGTGAATGTGATCAGTTGTCCATTAAACTAGCCTTTTATCCAAAATACCACACAATTCCTAATGAATAAATTAATAAATAAACTATGGCAAACCCGATAACACTGGGGCGACGCACTGGAGGTCGCAATCCCATGAGATGCCAACAGTCTGCCTCTGCGTTATGACCATGAGAACTGCCAGTAGGCAGACAACACTCCCCAGAGCAACTGCAGTCCAAATAAGACTGGCTCCCGCGGGAGAATATTGAAAGACTAGGCGATACAAAGATAACCAGAATGTCACGACACTACCGTAGTGTTGTGTTCTGAGAGTTCGCGTGACATAAATACTGATTTCGTTATGGCTAGCCACTGGAGCCTGGTTAAATTCTGTCTAGGGTCGAT
Organism: Megalops atlanticus; assembly: GCA_019176425.1. NCBI lineage: Eukaryota > Metazoa > Chordata > Actinopteri > Elopiformes > Megalopidae > Megalops > Megalops atlanticus. The sequence goes on from CM032881.1 coordinate 34,746,164, forward strand.
ATCATTGCCTGCACTGTCAAGGTATGATCTTTAGAGTTGCGACATAATAGCACACCCATAAACATCAAGATGTTCCCCTGCGTACGGACCCAGGGAGGACCAAGGAAAAAAGTGTCAACACCCTTCATCACCTATAACGTGACTAATCTAGCGGGAAAATACCGAGCTAGCTGTGAGGTCAAAAGACATCTCACCCATACAAATCTAAGTGAACAACTTCCATGAAAGAAAAAAAAAGAGGGAAGAATGACCCGTTGGCACCCGCTAGCAAGGTCTCTTGTCTGTGATTTAACATGTACTCTGAAAAACGACGCTACTCGCATGCAGATCAGAGTAACCAACAAATCCGTTTCCTTTGTCTCAGTCTCCATAGTTTGTCAGCTAATATAGGTACAGGCCCAAACCGAAAAGATGTAACAAACACGTCATGTTCTGCTTATTGCCTTTCCCCTTCTGAGTTAAAATGACAATAAATTAACGAGTAGTGTAGAATGACGAATAGTAGTACACCAGAGCTTCAGTAAACACTGAAGCGAAAGCAGCCTGCACGCAGCGCAGGAAGCGATGGGGATTTCCTTCCGTAGCTGAGTTAGCTAGCAAGCTAGCTAGCTAAGTAACAATCAATACACATATATAAAAGACAGCGAAACGAGGAATCATACAGCTAATTAGATTGGTAGCTAGTTATCGTGCAATGTAGATCGTTGACATTAAACGATTATGCACTGATGCAGAAATTTCAACCTAAAATAAATTTTACCTTGATTTCAGAAAACGAAATTATCCGCTGAGCATAAACTAGCTGCCCAGCTAGCTACAAGACACACCACAGCGGAGCATGCCCTTGTAACACGTAGCTCGCTAGCAAGTTAGCCAGGTGCTCCAGCAATATTTACCGTCAACTTATAATATTCTGTGACTAGCTAGACTAGAGCCCACCATGCCCTCGACACGCCCTTCTACAATGCCCATTCCAACACTGACCTGTCGCTCATGAACTTCTGAAGCTCCAGGAAAGGGATATGACTGGGAGTCCTACAAATCAAAACAATACAGAGTAGCCCCTTGCCTTGCACGACCGCCTACGTCAACTGCGGATCGAGCAAAAAACCCCACACACACAACGACCGGTGAAAATTAATCCGCGTATAACGTGTATATGTTACATTTATGATTAAAATAATATGGGATATAAATGTGAAATAGGCGTTAAAATTGTGCTTAAATGTCGGTGTATTCCAGTAACTGTCTGACGTGACTGATAGCAACGTCAAACAACTCTATTTTTATTCGCGGAAGGATTTTTCTCAGTCAACCTTAGGAGGCTGTGGGTTTTTTCAACCGACCCAGGATCATCTCTTCCGCCCCTATGCCTCCATGGCTATTTCCTGTAAAATCTATCCACGGATTCAGGATCAGCTGATTTGAGCAGAAACCACATAACGACAGTGCGCTTTTTCGTCGCACAGTTGAGGTCACACCTCCATGTTATTGTGGGGAATGTAGTGACACAGAAGACGCAGCAACAATGTAAAATTGCATTTAGTAGGCTATGCGTTCATATGAAATATATGTCCAAAATGTACTTGATGTAGGCCTATATCTCTGTGCTTTTGAGCCCAAAATCGAAATTAAATTCGGCTTTCCTCCCAACAAAATATTAAGCCTGACAAGATACTCAGCGGCCGTCATTTAAAAAGCACCGTGTCTAAGCAAGCAGTATTTACTTTTGTCTGCACTGAATATTAAATGCCAACGATAATCTTAGTAAAATTTTTAGGAGTACTGAAGTACGGCATGTAAGGTTACATTTAGTAGGACTTGTAACCATTAGCAACAATTTGGAAACAAACGCACCTTCTGAACCTCAAACGATCCAGGATTCTTGAATCTTTTTATTATTATTATTAACATACAACCAAGCAATATACAAAGTTCACAACAGAAGAACAGGATACAAGCAGCATAAATGGACTATATGGACATTACAACATTAATTATACAAAAACATTCAAAGCAAGTGGTAGGGGATTACACTTAAATTACAGAGAATTTTTTTTTACAAATCGAGAGAGTTTTGCTAGCTTTAGAATTTGTACAAAATTCAAAGTTTCCAAATATATATTAAAGATGGCTTTGAAAATAATAAAGTTTGGTTTTTGGTCAGAGAATTTGCTAGTGTGTATATGATATTTACCAAAAAGTAACAAAAGATTGAAAAAGAACAATTTATCCTTATCAGTAAGGTCGTCCGAAAGAGTGAAAAAGAACAATTTATCCTTATCAGTAAGGTCGTCCAAAAGATTGAAAAAGAACAATTTATCCTTATCAGTAAGATTGTCCTTCTTTGCCCCAAGCAGTGCAGGCTCCTCTGTGATATTAAATTGCATACAGTTTTTGTTTATGAAATTCATCATATCAGTCGAAAAGATTCTGCTGTACAAACATTCCCAGAACAGATGTATTAAAGTTTATTCACAGTTTTTACAAAAACAGCAGTTAGTATCCAAATCTAGTTTATATTAAGCAAAGTCAGATTTCACTGTATAACATTTATGCATTATTTTAAAGAAACTTCTTTCACTTTATTTGTTATTAAGTATTTTTTTGATAATAGCCAGGACCATTTCCAGTCAATGTTTTCATAAATGTAAAATACCACAGAAGGTTTGGTAACAATTATCTCTTAGAATCACATTACTTATACATTTATTAGTTGCTTTATTACCTAATAGTGGACATTCTGCATTTATGTAAATATTATTGGGATTCAGGGATGGCACTGTACAATTTCTTCCTTTTGGAGCTGATGATAAAAGCTTTATAGCACCGCTTGGAATTGCATCAAACACTATTGCATAATCTTTAGGCAACACATGAAGATCATATGCTTTGAGAAATTCTCCATGTGAAAGTAGGTTCTGGATTGAGTAGTTGACTAACTAATAAAATTCCTTTATCAAACCAATTTTTATTGAAGAGAGTTTTAATCTTGAATCGAATCGTAATTATGGGGTGAAAAATTGTGTTTATACAAAAGACACCAGCTTAATAACATTTGTTTTTGAAACAGTGAGAGTTTCAATGGAATTTTAGTTTATTGTAGTTACATCTTAATAGAAATGGCAGAGCACCAACTGAGTTGAACACATGAGTGGGTATAAAATTCCAAAATGAAGATGGGTTTTTAAGCAAAACTTTAATCCATTTAATTTTAAATGTGGTATTCAGAGTTAAAAAATCTAATGCGTTGATGCCACCACTGGAAGGTTTATTCATCAACACACTTTTTTAACATAATGGGTCTTGTTTTTCTAAATAAAGTAAAAAATTAGTTTATCAGCTTTAGTACAACATTCTATGGGTACATCTAGAGCTAGAGCAGAGTAAATTACCCTAGATAGACCTTCTACTTTAAATAATAAAGACCTTCCTGAGATAGATAGATCCCTTTGGAGCCATAGGTTAAATCTTCTCTCTATTGCTTTGATGAGAGGACTGAAATTCTCCATTGCTCTAGAGTTCTGATCTTTTGTTATAATTACACCTAGATATTTCACCTTTTTTGACGGGTATATTGAATAAATAATCATCTATACAATTTTTAATAGGAAGTAATTCACATTTTGCTATGTTTAAAAAAAGTCCAGAGGCTTCAGAAAATATGTGAACAGCATCTATTGTATTCTTAATTTGTTGTTTGTCCTTAAAAAAGAGCGTGGTATCGTCTGCTAGTTGACTGATATAAATGGTTCTGTCTGCAACTGATATACCCTTAATACCATTATTTTTAATATGAATTAGGAAAATTTGCATAACAAGCAGAAAAAGATATGGTGATGCAGGACATCCTTGTTGAAGGCTCCTTTTAATAGAAAATCTTTTAGAAAGTACCATGTGACAGTTTGATAGAACTATTGCTATTTTTATATAAAGTTCTACACGATTCTTGAATCAGTTGAAGTTCTCCTGTTGATTTGACGTCACCGTGATCACCCGTTGTTACATTATAAGTACTGGATACTGGATGAAATCTCTAAAACTGTCAGGGTTGTATAACTCCAGGAACAGGAGTGTAAATCAGAGTTACATTAAGTATCTGTTGTACATCATTTGCATATTACACCCCTCGTCATATTCCATGATACACTGGATTGATCTGATTTGAGATTAATTTCACTTTTACATTTAGCTTGTGCTTTTAATTTTCCATTCTGTCGTTGGCACGTATGTATGGCAATAAGGGCCAGTGTTCAGCGATTAAAAACCTGTTGTGGTCAGTGATATTGTAGACACTATACTCAAATGACCCAGGTCTGGAAGTTACTTATGATCAAGGTGTGTTTTTTCTTTCCATGGCTTACTATATAATCTGTTTTTTGTTTATTCATATATAAAATGTATCTTTTACTGATACTGTTTGCATCTTGCATCCAGGGGATGAATTGATGCCATCATTGCTGAAATCCATTATATCATTTGACCACAGGGTGGCACTCATGTCGTGAAGTACATTTTTGAGGTGGTCAATATTAAAAAAAAATTTAGTGCTTCATCATGACTGTATTAAGCTTTACATTAAACAGTTGTTCAGCATTGCTCATCAACAGTAGTTAAATAACATGCATGTATATTCTTATTCATCTTTAAACAGGTTCTTATTGTTGACTCTCTACAGCTGTCCGGTGCTGAAGGAAGATAATGATCTGAATTACATACTGCATTGCAATGAAGTTAACTGCCTTTCTGGGAAATTCAATGTTTACACTGAATTTTAACACTAAATCGCACTGTCAATCGCTATATGTCGCTATCTCTCAAAATTTCTCTCCTCTCACAAAAACCCTCGAAGTGGATGTGACTTTTAAGCATTCTGGGAGTTTGCGGTTGAGACAGATGTGTGATCAGGTTTGTTCCAGACACTATCAATGATAATCAAACGTAGGAGCGGCGGGTACGCAACCTGTCGAAACAGGGGAAAAATGCACCGAAGCTTCACTTAGCCATGATCACGTGACATGGGCGTTTTGAACCACATCTCGGAGCAGTGTTTCGAAACGTCTGCGCTTCCGAAGCTCCACAGCGTCGAAACGTCAGTGTCGAGCGTCCCATCCCTACAAATTTGCCCTAAAATCTTAGTTGCTTGGTTGTTATATTAGCAAACCCGATTGCTTGTTTTCGTGTGCACCCGAAAACAAAGCGTTCGTGTTAGCTACGTTATAGTTTTACAAACCCCGAGCAACAACAAACAACCAAACTTGCTGTAAAAAGATACGCGACGGCGTGTTGCATGTTGGGACGGAGGCGCCATCTTGTGAGGAAGGAGCTCAGTTTACCTGTGCCTGCTACAGTGGTTACCTGCATACCTTTTGTTTTGTTTGGTTTCAAGTTTCAAGTTTTATTGTCAGATACTCGATAACAATACACCGTCATTACCAGTACTGAAATTCTTAGCCTCAGAGCCACCTCAACTTCACATAATAAATAAAAATAAAATATACTAAAAAATAAAATAAGTAAAATAAGTACATTTACATTTAGGTCATTTGGCAGACGCTTTTATCCAAAGCGACTTACAAGTGAGGAACAGCAAGCAAGCTACAGTAATGTAGAAGACCTTAGCGTAAGCTTTAAGTGCAACCTAAAACAACTAAACTCAACTAAGTAAGTCAAGGAAAGTAGAAAACAAAGGTAAACAAGGTGAAAAGTGAAAACAAACATAGTTACAGGAGAAAAAAGTGTGAGGCAAAAAGTGCGCAGAGATGGAATTATGTTGCAGTTGTAAGAAGTGTTTAGGAGAGGAGGTGCTCTCAGAAGAGCTGGGTCTTCAAGAGGTTCTTGAAGATAGAGAGGGACGCCCCTGCTCTTATGGCACAAGGTAGCTCATTCCACCAGCGGGGAACTACATGTGAGAATAGTCTGGACTGAGATTGCCTTGTGTGTAGGGACAATAAGTAAGTACAATAAAATATGATTAAAAAAGTAGAATAAGTAAAGAAGTAAAATAAATAAAATAAGAAGATAATAATGGGTAATAATGTAGGAGTATAAACAACAGTGCAGTGCAATATTGATATGATTAAAGTGTCTAGTGGTAAACATTGTACAATCCGATGTTCTGTGCAATACTTACACCACATATGTTCCTTAACAGTAAACTCAAAATATACTTTCCTTAATGTACCTATTTACCCAAATGGCTCTAACAGGAGGTAATAACCAGCCACAATGGGTGTGATTTTCATTTAACAACTCTTGAGGATAGTGTCACCATGCATGTTCAATCTTGATAAAAATACAATTCTTCATATGAAAATGTATAACTGAGATGAAAGCAACAGAGTAGGAGGGGACTCTGCAAGCACAGTCCAACTTCACTTCTGAAAAATGAACATTTACACTCAATTTTTGGCCACACAAATTTATACACCATGCACAACGAAGAAGCTAATTAAATATTTGATTCTTCTGAGTTTCAAACAACCATAAACTTGCCCTAACTTCACATTATAGATATACATATGGATGAATAGATTAATTCTCTTCAATTCTATATTCTTGTCAAAAACATATACCACTACTACTATTTTAGTAGTGTTTTTATAAACCATGAAAGAGTTATTCTTGATGCAGAATAGACATACTGCCCTCATATAGGCAATCAGAAGTTTGAATTCTGCCTTGTAATGAGCCTTTAATCTAGCATGTTATACACTCCATGCCAGTGGCGTCATTAGGTCCGATCATTCGGGGCTATAGCCCCAAATATTTTAAGCCTAGCCCCGAATATTTACGCCCTGAAAAAGGAGGTGTTTATAGCAAAAAAAGTAGTGTTAGTCAGCTCCCGGAGGAGCGAAATAAGTTATATTCTGACAAAGAAGCAGATCCGATGTTCGTAGAAAAAGACAGGAAGGTTTATTTACACAGCCGGCCGCGGGAACATCAGCATTGAGCAGAAGTTCAACAAGTATAACATTTTGTTCCTTTTTATATATTTACATTTACATTTGAGTTACAATGACCAGCGGGGGTGCTGTTTCTGATTGGCTTTGTGGTGTTGTGCATAGCTAAACAGCTCCCTCTCTAATTGGGTTTTTCCTGAACCTCGTACCTAATTGGCTCCGTAGTTCAAACTCAAACTTCAGACGGAAGTGAGGCCCATATATGGTCATGTGGAATCCTGTGTTCCGCAGACTATTACCATCAAGAGGCGCCGTGTGGCTCCGGTCGGATGTAGCGGCATCGCTTTGTATTCTAATACACATCGCTTGTCTCCAGCGTTTGTATTCTAATACACATTGCGTGTCTCCGGATCGAACGCCATGCCATTCCACAAAACTGTCTCCTAACAGTAGCATAATAACCTTTGAATGAGTGTGGGATAATATTTATTTATTATAAAGGTAGATATAACCTCCCCAACCTACCTATGCCGATCTCCCTTCAAAAAAAAAAGACAAGCCCCAGGCAAACTTGACCCCTGATCTTTTCAATAGCTAGAGACGCCCCTTCTCCATGCCTAAATTGCTCCAAGGAGATTTACAGAAGGAGAGGATACGGTGTGACCCCCCTGCCATGTTCCTTTGTTACCATCCACAGCTTCTCAATTTTCCCATTGCATCAATTAAACAAACAGCTTGCAATATTACAGAAAATTAATTAATACTCTGAAGAGTATGCCCAGCCTCCAGCTACCCCTATAACGTGAGGGAGAAATCCACACATACTTTGTAGGCTGGACTAAGACAAACGTAAATGAAACTATTTAAACGTCATGCCCGCTCCAACAAAACACCTTGACTGCACAGGGAAGAAATTGAAACCTCTACTGCTTGGTGTTTGTCGTTTATTGTGGTTTACAGCAGGTGTGGCCAAACGGAATGCTGTTAACTTTTAGTCCACCATAAACTGTGTAAAGCTTTTAACGGTTACATGTTTTGATGGGTTTCATGTAACCAATTCATTTTGTGCTTGTTGTCTATGAATCTGTTAGCCTATTTAAAATATGACAAAGGCCTTTTTAGGCAGAAGAAAACAGCATTAACAATAAAAGGTTTGTATTCATCTTCTCTCATCTTCATTCGCTTTCCTTTCAAACCATCTTAATTTTGTTGGCAATACCTTTTATATCGCAGACTGACAACTTCATTCATGGTCGGACACCTCTATGTTCTACTCTCACGTTTTGTATTATGCCCATGTTAACCATTTTTTAAATGAACGTAACTAACCGCAGCATTTGCTTGACTGCATAATTACCTGCCCTCCACAACTACTCCTCATAAACCACTTGTCTCTGATGGTACTGAACCCACACATGGTTGTGTGGTACCTTCCGCCTAAATCTGTCCCCCGGGGTCTTGTGTCGCAAACTTTAAATAATTACTTTGATTTATAATTAGGCCGTTACGGAGGAATAACCATAAAATTGAGATAAGACATGCCCTGGCTCACGATTTGACTCAGAGATAAAAAAAGTTCTTTATTTAAATATTAAGCCTGCTGTTATTGCAAATGTGTCAATTTGAATACCGGCACATGCCTCAAATTGGCAATAAAATTGAGGAGTTACAAGGGAAGACAAATGAATGCTGTCAAATAAAATTAATTTCATTTCCTTTGCAAGTCAAATAATGCATTGCTGTTAGTGTAGTTCTGAAGATTAGCTTTAAAACTCACTTTTTGGTCCTACCCCAGATTAAGGATGCATTGAAAGGAAAAAAAGTCAACACATAAAGTTTTACAAAATCAATACCTCCAGCCAAGAAATGAACAAAACAGTGGGATCCATGTCTGCTTATGAAATTGGAAACATTGTTTTGATGAAGAAACCAATATGATGCAACATAATATCTCCCTGACATATATAATGACTAAAATTCGATGTGGAAATGGAGAGAAAGCAATAACGCATGAATGTAGAATACCCTTTGAGAAATGCATTGATCAGTTGCAGTTTCACACAACCTTTCAGACATTATTGCATTACGCTAAGAGAATCATATTTGCTGCTGGTGGAATAGAATTCATTGCAATAAATAATGGAAATGTGTAATGCTATCAAGCTGGGTGCCAGATGTAGAGGTTTACAGTAGAATTAGAGGCAAATTACCATAAGGGCTCCAAAATTTATCTTTAAACTTTACCCTAGAAACTACACTCTGGGCTCCAAAAATTACCTTAAATTTAGGGTAAAATACCGATTTGACAACCCAAAAAAAGGAGAAACGGCATTTTAAAAAGACAGCAGTTTAAAACTCACTCACTTTCATATATGTCCAAGCTGGATTACTATGGGAAGTCAAGCCACCAGCTGTAGTATAAAACACACAATCTAAATCAAGATACAGTAGGTGTTGCTACAAGGTAACAGAGGGATCTGGTACAAAAATCTGAGAAGCTGAACTATCTTTAGTGCTTGATAAGTGATCCACTGTGTCTGACAGATGCACAAGCAACTGGGGACTAAAGACTGCTCAGTAAATACATGTACAGTTTTCATATAAAACATCAGTGAAAGGCACCCTTACATTGTGACAAGAAACATTTGGCACCACAGTGTTTCTTGGCTGGTTGTGTGTTCCTGGGTTGGGCCAGGATTAGCCCAATTGAAGGCAGCACTGTCATTTCAGAACCATACCAAGTGACCTTTTGATAGCCTCTGCAGAGAGGATTTACTACAGATATAAAGAATTTTGTCTTGGTGCAAATGAGGGCACAACATATATTTTAACATGCACAGAACCACAGTAATTTCTTTTTTCAGGGGGGCAGCACAGAAGATCCCTTGCACAGCACTGCTGATGCTGTGCCCTTCAAAAACAATTTTGCACTGATACTTTTTAAATTTTATATCCATAGTCACATTAAACCAATTTCCCTGCAGTCTCCCCAAAAAGCAGCAGCTTCTCTTCTTCCTGTCAGGAGACGTGGCCCTTTTCCCGGCAAGTTCGTGATGGGACCGACTCCAGACGTGTGCGTGCCAGGGCCCCTTCATGTGTGTATGAGGTGTGTGGTTGAGCCAGTGAGGTAATGTGCGCTCCTGTTCCTGGATGCACTAAGAGCTTGCCATAACACTGCTGTTTTCCTCTCTCCAAATAAAAAAAAGCAAAAAAATGTAATCTTGTGAGAAAACTGAAAATTAACTTCAATTAGCAGGTGGAAAGAAGTTTAATGATGTACATTAGCTGTAAGTCAAATGACACTTTAATGTTATATGAAATATAACATTTTATCATACATGAAAATGTTTGGGGGTAAAATGGTGGTAGTCCCTGCTGTTTCTTTTAGAGCACAGTCCTATAGCAGTTGCCTTTGAATGTAAGTGGTGTGTGTGTGTGGCAGAGCTGAAGTGAGTAGCTCGTGTGAGCCCTGCGTAAAGCCTTAGGTAGCGGGTAGCAGGTAGTCGAGTGGTTGCAGTGGTTACGTCACTCCATGAGACCTGGTTAACTAGCGTTGTTGCCAACAGGCTAGGGGTAATTTGCCTTTAGCTCAACTGGCAATGACACGGGCCGTAAGGGGTTGGCAGTGAGCAGTGAGAACCCAGCTTTGAAACTCGCTCTCTGACCCATGTAACATCTAGTTAAATACATAACGCAGTCTACACCTGTTACACGTGCGTGAGAGGGAGGATGACTGGCTGGCTAGTGTTGTTTTTGAGACCTGGTCTCTTCTGATATGATGGTTTAGCATATACTGGCTGCCAGTGTTTCCTGTTTTTCTGTCTTCACTGATTAACAATTGAATGTTAAGTGTTCAATGTTAAAACACCAGTTAGGCCTTATGCATTTCTCAGTAAGGATATCACTTAGTTTACCCAAATGAAACTGTCCAGGTAACAAAAATAGGATCAGGTTTCAAAATGAGTGAAATGATTTGTCATTATTGAAACAGCAATTTTGGAGAATGCAGTTTAAAGAATCCTCTCAAAATATTTTTGGCACAAGAGAAAATGTTCTCTTTGAAACTAAATTCAAATTCAGTGTCAGATCCAATATGACATTTCATCACTTCAAATCTTTTTATATTCTGTCTTGTTTTCACTTCCAATTTGAAGGCCTCTAAATTTTGATGACAGTGACTTGAAAATATGTTTCATTAAATTGTTTTTATGTTTTATGTTTCATTAAATATGTTTGCATTAAATGTTCTGGAATATGCTGTCTATGAAGTCAATATTTTTTTCTGGATTTATTATGTAGTGTACTCTAGTTTTGATGTTTTGTTTGAGAGGCTTAAAGAGGAAAACCGAAATCGATCTGTAGGAAAAGCATTGTTTATATACATGATTAAATGAAAATGGTTATTGATTATGTATGACTTGAAAGTAAAATGTCATGCTGAAAAATATTTTCTCAACACCCTTTTCTCTTAAAAGGTGGTAGAGCCAAAGCTGCATTTGTGAACTCTGACCGGGGGGATGGGATGGGACGGGACGGTCATGAGTACTGGTAAATCACAGAGAGTGACGATAAGAACGGACCAGGAAGTGAGGAGGTATAACCCTCACACTAGCTGCACAAAGCAAGACAAAATGACAGAAAACAAAGAATACAGGTGTAATAGTGCATTCATACAAATTCAGGGAATATTTAACCATGTTTGCCTCAGGCAGGAGCTTGCACTGCCAAAGTGCCCAGCTGGGGATGAGTACAACAATCATTTTGGTTAATATCCAAGGAAATGGCTTTGCAGCATTGCAAGTTATCAGAAAAATAAATGAAAAAAACCTTCTCTGCACTTACACTTCTTGCAATCTTGCAATCTTAATGACCAGTGCAGCAGGTGCACACACTCATACACAAGGAGTACTGATTTCATATTGCATTGTGATTGTGATATGCCATATCATCTTATTCAGCTATTCATCTTATTTTTAGCTAATATTTATATTTACATTTACATTTATTCATTTGGCAGACATTTTTATCCAAAGTGACTTACAAGTCAACAATATTATAAGTGCTGCATGACCAGGTTTCAATGGTTGGTTCCAAGTTGCCTCCCTGTACAGATTCAGCTTGAGCAGGATGCTCAAAGCAGAGGCTCCCTGGCCGAGCTTTTAACAGGGACTGATGCACATGCCTCACCTGTTGTAGATCAGTGAGTGAGGCAATGGTGTACGTAGAGCCTCCATCTCTAGGAGCCTTCGGGACCTGATAAACCACAGAGCTCCACACATCTTGAATTTTATTGCGTCCTCTTATGGCATTGTCACACAGGTAGACGAACTGACCTTCTTGTAATGGGTCATCCCTCACCTTCTGGTCATGCCGTTCCTTACGCCGCTCCGCAGCTGCCTGCAACAGTTCTCTCGCCCCCTCAAAAGCCATCTGGAGACGAGTCTGGTGCTCTAGAATCCAGTCATGGACCGGGCCAGGCCAAGGTTCTTGAACCCTACCCAACAAAAAATCCACAGGCAACTGGGGGTTCTGACCAAACATTAAAAAATGAGGGGACTCACCAGTTGATTGATGGGGGGTTGTGTTGTAAGAGAAGACCAGCTGAGGCAGATGAGCCATCCAGTCCCGCTTCCTTGTCTGGGGCTGAGTTCGCAACAGGTTGTGCAGGGTGCGATTAAATTGCTCAGATTGGCCATTACCTTCCGGATGGTACGGGGTTGTATGGGTCTTCTGAATGCCATACAACATGCACAATTGCTGGATAAGGGCACTCTCAAAACTCCTTCCCTGATCCGAATGGATTCGACTAGGTACGCCAAATCTATAAAACCATTCATGGACCAGGACCCTGGCCACCGTGGATGCCCGCTGATCCCTAGTGGGAATAGCTTGAGTAAACTTTGAAAATACATCAGTCATGATCAGCACGTTTCCACACCATTCTGTGAGGGCTCTAATAATGTAAAATCAATGACTAGGATTTGATTTGGTTTGGAAGCGAGCAAATGGCCCATGAAAGCGTGGGCCTGGGGCAGCGTATCCTTAGATACAGCACACCGTTCATACTCGCGGCACCTTTGCTGGACATCTTGGGACATACCTGGCTAAAAGCACCTCTGCCTCACCAGCTCCAAGGTCTGGGGAATCCCCTGATGTCCATGCTCCTGATGCAACTGCTGCAGGACCTGAGTTTTCAGTGCTGCGGGAAGAAGTACCTGAAGCACCTCCTGACCCCCATCTGTTTGAAATATGCGACGATGGAGCACACCATCCTTCTCCACAATTACGGTCCCACTGCTGCAGCAGTCCCAGTACAGCTTTTGGCAGCTGGCACCGTTGTTCCACATTGGGACCCGCCTTCTTCTGCCAAAACCCAAGGAACTTGGAGATGGTGGGATCAGCGCCCTGCAAAGCGCACATATCGGGAGAAGGCAGAACAGGAAGAACGGATATGGATGCCTGGGTTACCTGCATAGGCTGTTGTGCAATGGGTGCCTCTTGCATCTCCAGGGGCATGGGGGTCCCGGGAGCCATTCCCACAAGGGCCACAGTAGCAGGATCTGGGGGGTACTGCCGCGACAGGGCATCCGCATTGCCATTGCTCCAACCAGAGTGATACCTGATGACGAAATCAAAGGCAGCCAGCTGGGCTGCCCAATGCTGTTCCGTAGCACCTAGTTTCGCTGTATTTAAATGGATAGGGGGTTGTTGTCTATATACACTATGCACTTTTGCCCAAGCAAGTACTCCCAAAACTTTTTGGTCATAGCCCACTTCAACGCAAGGAACTCCAGTTTCATGGAGCTGTAGTTGGACATATTCCGCTCAGTGGGCTTGAGACCTCGACTGGCATAGGCTATGGGCCGTACCTTGCCATCCTGCTCCTGCGAGAGGACAGCCCCCAACCCACTGTGACTAGCGTCCACCTCGGATAAACGGTAAGGAAAAGTTGGCATAGGCCAGCACCGGCGTGGTCACCAACCTGTTCTTAAGCTCCTGGAAGCTCAGCTCGCATTCGTCGGTCCAGGCATCCTCCAAGACTCTCCCTGACCCCCTCTTAGCCTTGGTACCTGCAAGCTCAGCAACCAATCGATGTAGAGGGGAGGCCAACTTCGCAAAGCCCACCACAAAGCACCTGTAATAACTTGCAAAACCTAGAAAAGATCTAATCTCAACCACCTGTGTTGGACGCGGCCATTTGGCAACCACCTCTATTTCTGCAGGATCAGTGGCGACGCCAGCTTGGGAGATAACATGGCTGAGGTAGTTAACTTTCTGCTGGAAGAAAGAACACTTCTCTAGCTTGGCCTTCAATCCCTCCTGTTGCAATCGTCCAAGTACTGCACCTAATCGCTCCACATGCTCATCTACTGTGGTGGAAAACACAATGACATCATCCGGGTACAGCAGCAGAGAATTACAATGTTGAGCCCCGAACATCTGCTCCATCAGCCTCTGGAATGTACTAGGTGCATTACAGAGCCCAAAGGCCATGCAGTTCCATTTAAAGAGGCCAAAGGGGGTGCAGAAAGCAGTCTTGTACTTGTCTTTTTCAGCTACAGGTACCTGATTATATCCGCTCGCGAGGTCCATTGTAGTGAACCAGTGAGCCCCAGACAGCGCATTCAACGATTCCTCAATCCTAGGGAGCGGAAAGGCGTCTTTGTGGGTCTTACTATTCAGGAGCCTGTAGTCGACACACATTTGAAGACTACCATCCTTCTTCTTTACAAGGACAATGGGAGAGGCAATGGGGCTACTACTCTCTCGGATCACCTTGGACTCTAAAAGCTGATGAATATGGGCTTTTACAGCCTCATACTCAGATGGGGGGATCTGCCTATACCGCTGTCGAACTGGGGTGTCATCAAGCTGAGGTATTTCATGAGCAATAAACTGAATACAACCCAAGTCCCCCTCATAAGCTGAAAAGATGGAGCTATACTGCTGTAACAAAGACCTCACCTTATCTTGGTCGGGTGCTGAAAGGGGTGACAAATCCACCGCAGCTATCTTCTCGGACAGTGTGCAAGTGGCAGTCTGTGACGAGACTGAGGCGGGAATCCCTGCTCTGGCTTCAGTAACACCTACAGATAGACTTACAATGGGTGCTGGAGTCAGCGTGCCGATAAAGGTGCGAGGATAAACCAGGACATCAGTAGCCCCAACATTGACAACCGGTATATAAGCAGTGCCCCGAGTCACCGAAACTACTGCTACAGAGGCTAACAAACCAGTAGGTAAACCGCTACTAGGGGGTTCAAAGACCACTGTACCACTAAAAGACAGGTGTTGGGAACATGTAGTGGCTATCACCTTCAGAGAACCCCCAGGCACACGGTGAGCCCTCCTACCCCTCACCCGTGCGCTGTAGCATCCTTCGACGGGCAGCCTGGCTTGAGCCTGATGGCACCGCTGTAAGGCCTGCTGCCAGGGGAGTGGGGCCTGCTTCACTCGATCTGTATCAAAGAGAGTGGAGCCGTACTGTACAAATAACTCATTATAACACTCTCTTATGACATTTATGCCAAGTACGCCAGGGACCTTCTGCTGCGACAAAGTGCCGGGAGAGTCTTTGACCACCAATACACCACGTATTGGGATCAATTTACCGAGAACTTCTACATCAAGTTCTAAATAGCCCAAGTAAGGTATATCCAAACCATTGGCTGCCTTAAGCTGCAGCCACTGGCAAGAATGCAATTTTGCAGGGCCCCAGGGCTCAAAATTCTCTTTAAAGAAACCCTCGATGATTGTGGACACCATGGACCTCGTATCCAACAAACAAGGAACCTCAACACCCCCAATATTAATGGTCACAGTAGGGCAGGACCCCAACAAATTACCTGTAATGCTGGTGCTCACTTGCCTGAGCCAGAGCGGCCCCCATCTGAGATGTGGCTCTGCATCTCAGCGGGCACTAGTTTCCCGTCTGCTGACCAGAGCTCTGGGAGCCACTCCCTCGGGATTGGGGGGGATACGGTGTAGGGGACCTCGTCTGTGAAGGGACACGCTCATTATCACAATTGCGGGCAAAGTGGCCGGGCTGTTGGCACCGTCGGCAGAGAATAGACTGATTCTGGCTAGACCGGCTATTCCTGGGGGGGTTCTGTAGGAGGGACAAACTCTGAGCTGATTAATCTGTTCCTGTTGCTTCCGTAATAACTCCCTCAATTCCCCCAGTTCAGACCCTGATGTAGTATTCCCTAGGGGCACTCCCTGGACTGCATACTGGGTGCCAGGTACTGATGGAACAGAAAAACTTCTGGTTCTCCCACCCCCAGGCATGCCCTCCCGCTCCCACCGTATAGCCTCCACAAGGTGTAAAGTGGCTGGCGCCGTACTAACTGCTTCCCTGCGGAGAGCACAATCAAGAACATTCTCAACAAACTGGTCACGCAGTAGAACAGCTGAATTTGGCAGGCCATTGGGGGCATTTCTTTCGACCTGGTCCATGAGGCGCATCAAAGCATGCGAGAACTCCTGCAATGTTTCCCCCTCCTGCTGCTTCCTGTGGCGAGAACGCATACAGGATCGCACTTCCTCCACCCATTCTGCTATACTTATACCTGTTCCCCCCCTAAAGGAAATAGTTTCGTGTACGTAAACCCCCAGTGTACACCTACATTACAGGTAAGGGTTCCCTCCAGTTCTTTTATAAGGATAAGGCAGAGGCGTGATTCTTGAAGGCACAATAATTTATTGAAGTTAAAAGAAAAAGTCCATTTATTTAAATAATTGCACAATTACACCAAAATTTAAATAGGTAAAAACACTATACTATTAAAAATGGGCTAAGAGCTGGTTGGGGGAAGTATACTCACCACTAGGGATTCCCGCATGTGAAAAATTCCCAAGTGCTCTATCAATCACTCTCACACCGCAAACGCGTGCCTACGTGATAAAGTGCAGTTAGCATTAAGACACACAGTGAAGGGGACACCAATAGGCTAACCGCCCCACCAAACAGCTCCATGCCCACTATACTAAAACCATACTAAAAAAAGGGAATTAAAACAGCTACCTACAACCAGTCGGTTTGCGTTTCAGCACACACTGCAACACAGATAAAACACTAAAAATTCACGCCGTCTGACCTAGCCCACTCCGCTGAGGGCGGAATTATCTAGAGGCAAAACAGCAGCTAGTGTTGCGGGGGGGGGGGGCAACCTCAAGTAGAAGTAGTACTGCTCACAGGCAGACAGGGGCAAACGCTATGGCTCCAGCACTGGCCGCCAGACACTCTACACCACCGTTAATGCCCAGATTACCTCGGTAGGTAAGCACAGGTCCGCTCACAGCGTACGGTCCAACACCACTGTATA
Source organism: Megalops atlanticus (assembly GCA_019176425.1). Lineage (NCBI taxonomy): Eukaryota > Metazoa > Chordata > Actinopteri > Elopiformes > Megalopidae > Megalops > Megalops atlanticus. The sequence goes on from CM032881.1 coordinate 34,763,391, forward strand.
AACAGGAAGCAGAAGATGCAGGGATCCGGAAGCAGAAGCAAGGTTCTAAACAGGCAGGTATACGCAGCTTAAATAAGAAAAGCTACGTGGCTATGCATGAGCTGCCACGCCCCCAAAGATCCAAGCCATGTAAACTAAAAGGGGACAACCTACCCAGGTTACACTGAGAGCACATTTTGCTCAATATTATTTTGGAACAGAGCATTCACAAAGATATCAGAATAATTTCATACATGAATGGCAATTTGTTAGTACTCAGAGACCCTGTATACCACTGATTCTCAATCCTACTCCTGGGGCCCCCCTGCTCCGCATGTTTACCATCTTTCCCTGCTCTACCTACCTGACTGAACTCATCAGTGGCGTTTGGATTAGCTGAGCACACCTGATTTAATCAACTAATTTCAATCAGGTGTGTTTGGAGTAGGGCTGCAGCTATCGATTATTTTAGTAATTGGGTATTCTACCGATTATTCAATCAATTAATCGAGTAATCAGATAAGAAAGAGAAAATAAGACAGATCTCTTAAAATGAAGAACTAATTGGTTTCCTTTTAAGAAAAATGAACATTTTTATTCCTTAAATTGCATACAATAATATTATCTGTCAAAGCTAAACCCATTTAGTGCATTTAAGTGCCATATTACATTCTGGGTTTTAAAGAAAATATTTTCTGAAATGCAAAAACAAATTAATAATAATAATAAATTAATTTCAAATTACTTTAAAAAAAGGTATACATACAACCAAAAACTAAGGCATAAATTAAAATACAATAATAATAATAATAATAATAATAATACATAAACATTGCCTTTACGTTGTGCAACTTAACTTTCAGAACTACAGGTTTCAACCTAACTACAGCTCAGGCATAACGTAAGCCTTTACTGTCTACTTGGAAGGCTTTGTGGCATTTGTAGGAGTCAAAAACGAGTGGACAGGAAGGTTGGAACAAGAGTCCACGCATTTCATCACACATTTTTCTTCTGAGTGCTTTTACAAAGCCAACATGTAATGAAGTTATTCATGAGAATACACCTTAAATGTCTGTCTACATACTGGTGTGTGTATGTGCAGTGTGCAAAATACCCGGTGACAGTCGGGGTGTCCCCCCTACCCATACCTGCCAACATTTAGGTTTCAAAATATGGGAGGTTTTTTCAGCTGGGGGTGGATAGTAAATAAGTAAATAACTAATTGTATGTAGTGTGTGGATTGTGTGTGTAGATTGTGTTTCATAGACGATCTGGCAACTTGGGTAACGTCAGACAAACATACAAAACTTATGGATCCGTGTATGACGATTAGTTTTATTTTATGAAAACCTGCGCACATCTTTTGACCACAACTTTTGAATCATTGCAATGAAAAGCAAATACATTATTTTGTGTTCATTTTTCATACAAAGTGAGATGTAATGTCAGCCCTATGTTGGAGACAATGCAGAAATTTGCTGTGATTTCAAAACCGGATTACTCGACAATGCTTTGTCGCAGAGAAACAACTAGTATCATCAGATACTGCTGTTTATCTTGATATGCGTTGTGACTTATTCAACCGAGAAGCAGGAGTGTGAAAATGGGTTAAGAAAATAGTAAAGATATTACTTTGCAGAAGTTTGATCTCTCTTCATAACATGATTACTTCGGTATGTACAAATATGTGACTAGTATCAAAGCTCCGGTTGCGCTCTTTCTTGTGATATGTGTTCCATATCTATGCAATGACGAGTTCATGAGTAATTTAAACGAGTAATGGGTGGGGAGGTGGACGCAGAGCTGTATGCAGATTGTAACTATGATTAAATTTGATGTAAATTCAAAAGTGTCTCTTTTTTCTCGACAACACTTCGTTGCATAGAGAAGCAACTAGCATCGTTAGCGATGAATACTTCGTGAGCAATTCAACCCAGAAGAAGGCATGTAAATTTGGATGCAGGCTGCATCTGTCGGGCTTTAAGGGTTAAAAGACATAATTTGTGACAATTGCAAGTGACAAATGATTTTTTAAAAGATTTTTCCAGAGACCCCCCAAAAATTTTGCTGTTGAGGCTTTCAGGGGGTCTCAAGTGTCAATCAAGGGGTCTCGGAACCCCGTATTTTGCACCCTGTGTGTGTGTGTGTGTGTGTGTGTGTGTGTGAGTGAGTGAGAGAGAGAGAGAGAGGAGGGTGCATGTTCTTTGTGTGTGTGTGACTATCATAATAATAACATGAATGAAGCTCAGGCTTTCACAAATTAACTGCAGCATTTTATTTTCTGTGGTTATTTTCTTGAGCAAAACTTAACTAACTGAGGGACATCATAACTAGCCACCATATTGATTTACGTTCTTAACTAGCGATTACATATAACCATAATTGACCTACATTCTTTACTAGCCTTCATCTCAACTAGCAATCATATTTATTGATTTACATTAAATGCTAACGTTAACGTTACCTTGTATCGGGTCCGCTCTGTGGACTGGATGTGTAGGTTGGATGCTTTCTGCTGACATGCTATTGTGCGTTGTGCTGTTGTGGTAGGCTAGTTCAGTTTTACAACAGACACACTGTACAGAGTTTTTGTTTTTTTTTCCCGCTTGAAATGATCCCAAACTTTGGACACTTTCTGTCGTTTTCTCTGGCCTGTCTCTTCTCTTCGCCCCTCGCTATTTTCTCTCTCTTTCTCCATTTTGCAATCCAAGCCATCAAATCACATCTTCTTCATATCATATGTCCACAGCGTAAGCGCGTTGTGTGACAGTAATAATCATAAGTGCGAAACACAGTGAGCTGTATATAGTTATATGGACAAAGCTTTGATGCAAAGAATTTGCATCGATGATTTTTAGTAATCGAATTATTCGAGTTTCTCGAAGAATCGTTTCAGCCCTAGTTTGGAGCAAGGATCAATAGAAGATATGCAGGACAGGGGGCCTTCAGGAGTAGGATTGAGAAACGCTGCTGTACACAACACTTACAAATACATTCTTTAATGAACTGCACTGTTTAATTTTTCCATTACGTTTTAGGATGTTTCTGTAGGCACAGATAACCCAAATCCAGAGCCGGGCGGCCCTATACGCTCACTACGCAGGTTGTGTAGGGCCCCGCAAATTACGCAAGGGCCCCGCCTCCCCCTTGTGTCAAAGAGGGTGTCACTGTTTACAACTTCAATGAGAGGAAGAAGTGGAACTATCCTCCTGGTCACGAAAAGAGAAAAGAAACCCCAATGAGACTGAATTGTGGGAACAGCAATCAGGTAAACTTGTGTTCTCTCCTCTCCAAGTTTGATGTCAGCAAATAACAGTAACGTTAAGTTGATGTGCTCAGAGATGGGCAGTATTTCTGTGACTTGTATTTGAAATACATATTTCAATTACTTTTGAGTATTTTGTAATTTGTATTTGACAGGGCTGAAAGAATTCAAATGTAATTTGTAACAAGATACTTTAGAGTGGAGTAATTTTGTATTTTCAAAATATTCAAAATACTTTCTCCATGATTCATAAAACATAAAAAAGATCATGTAAATACATCTTAAAATGAAGAATACACTTAGACACACTCACACACTGATTTTGTAAGGCCACACTACTTACAGTATTTCTGTAATCAAGTTCATCTTCTGTGAAGTCCCCCCCCCTCCCCAAGCAAGCCAGCACATGCAGTGGACTGTCCATCAAGGTGAATATTTTATCTGAACTGCAATAACTATATAAAATATATCTTACTTTTTAGAATGTACACATGTTGGCGTGGATAATTAACAACATGAAACAGCTCGACGAGCATATAAGACTGTTTAGCCATGGGTAGCCAGCAAGTGTTAGCTAGATGTATAATTTATGTCTAGCTAAGTATTGCATGGTACGTGGTGGTTAACATTATAATATATCAAGCTAGTGATGCTAACAAGCTAGTGACGCTAGCAAGCTGAATTAGAGACCCTTCATTTTCTGGAGGACACCAGAAGAGACCTGCTTTCTCTGGAGCTGTACCCACTGATCAAGCTCCTTTTTGCTTGATTTAACACAACCCTCCCCCTCCCCTTCAGCTCCGGTTGAGAGACTGTTCTCATTTACAGGAATCATACTCCATCCGCACAGGAGACGGTTAACACCAGAAATATTGGAAAAATTAGTTGTTCTTAAAGGCAACTAAATAGGCCACTAATTGAAGTGGTAGGGTCTCAACTGCCATGTCTTTGAATTGGACAGAGAGCAAGTTTCTACATACTGTACAAGACATAGTATTTTCAATATTTTTTTTTTTTTTTTTTACAGTTTTGCTTAGATACAGTAGCATTCTACTTCTTGTTCTTCCTTCCTGTAGGGTTCAAACTCTCACCAGAGCCTTGTGTACATTATAAAAATCTGAATGTTCTGCCATTTTGTACAAATTCAGAATGCCCAATGTTACAAGTATTTTCCAGTATTTTGAAAATGCAAAATACATGTATTTTATCTTGATAAATTTTCTGGCACCAGTATTTTGTATTTTATTTTGATACATTTATTTGATGGGTATTTTGTATTTTGTAACAAGATATATTTTGATGTATCTTTACCCATCTCTGGATGTGCTACCTTGCAGTGCATCTCTCTCTAGTCTGTCTGTCTTGCTAACCTAGCTGGGCAGTGCATCTCTTGGTCTGTCTGTGTCTTGCTTGCTTGCCAGCCACTTCCAGGGCTGTGTTCTGTGACTTTGTGCCTGACAAAAGTGAAAGTGAAATACAACTATTTATTACGTTTGATAAACGCCAACGGGCAACGGTGTTTATAAACTGCAGCTCGGAAAAGATAACTGCGTCACGCGTGAATGAAATGAAACCGGCGCTTTACTATTTTGAGACATATAGCTGCAGCCATAGCCTATAGGCTTATGTTTACATTGTAAAAGCAAAGCTAATTGTATAATATTGTGAGGACTGGACTAATTACCAGGCAGCAGAACCAAAGCTCAGTGTTATATTTTATTATTTTCTACATTTTATATTTTCTACAATTTCTTACTTATGTTAATGTTAATGTTCACTTATCTTAAGATTCTATTGAAAATATTCTATTCAATAAATATTGTTTGTTTATACCTCATTCTGTTCTGTATAGGTCTACTTATTCTTAGACTGACAGATGGAGCAAACTGTTTTAAAGGAGGGAGGATTGTAGTGGGAGCACTGGGGTGTCAGGTGTGACTGTGTGGCAATGGCAAATGGCTCACGGGTCAGGTAGGAGGGCCCCTTAGCAGAATTTTTCTTAGGGCCCCAGGGAGGTCAGGACCGGCTCTGCCCAAATCAGCCATTAATTTGGATTTGGATGGATTGCCTTTTGTATTTCAGCAACACAAAAGGCAATCGAAAAAAGTATGAATAAAGCAGTGCTATAGTATGATATTAAACTGTCTAACACGAACAGTGTCCTACATCCTTACAGATGAGCCATTCTGAAATAGACTTGAAGAAACAGAAAAGGGTATATTGTATGCATTCCCTGAAAGGGTCTCCATCTTTCACCACATGGCTCATGTTCTGACAGTAAGCCCATCTATAAAATCAGTGTGTTGTAAAAATTGCAATGCTCTGAAAAGGAACAAAATTCAACAAAAATCTTTTGTTGAATGCATACACACTTTAAATCTATGATGCGACTAGCCTGGTGTGCATATTATGAATTATAGGGAATCTTTAATGAGAAGGTCCTTGCAGAAACAGTGGTAGTTGGGTTGACATAACATGTGAGCTTAGAAATTGCAAGGGGAGGTGTCTTGCATCAGTGCCTGTAGTCTCAGCAACCATTTTTCCTAAACAATATGGTGTTGCCTGCGGGTCAGCTATTCTGCCATATAAGGTTATAAAGCACTGAACACTGGTCCCCCCAAGTCACCAAATGGTTTATGCAAAGTATTTCTTTCCACTTCTCAGGGTTTTGTTGTTTGTTGTGGTGTCTGTGGATAGATTCTGCTCTCAGTATAGCTCAATAATTTCCTCTTTTCCCTCTTTAAAATCTTCCCCTTGTACCCAGTCTGCATTTTTGGCTCAGCGCTTCTTTGCATGGCTATGGTCTTGGATGAAAAGCTGCACAAATGCGGTAAACAAAATCATTCAGAAGGTACTCCTTGTAAACATGTGCAATTAAAATGAATGTAAGTTTGACAACAGCCCTATAGCCTTGGTGGTATTACAGTAAGGAAAGATAGTGTTTTAAATAAACTGTAAACAAAGTAGGTGGTATTACATTAAAAGAACCATGTCTGTTCAACAACCCCTAGCTCATGTGCATCAGACTAGACTGGGCAGTCCAGTCTAGTCCAATATGACTTCTAATATGTTGACTTCTAATAAGGGCTTCTCTTTGGAAAATGACCAGGGATTTGCTGTAAAAATTCTCATTTAACATGCCTGTTTAACCTTGAAGTAAACTTTAAGTCTTCCTGAAAAGTTGCTATTTGAAATTGGACCCCAGGGAAAGTGTTTCATTGAATGCACCAGGCAATAGGTACACATAAGGCTTATTCATAAAAGCCTAGTTTGTCATGCAAAATGCTTTCCACTCTTATTTTTTCACAGGCCCTACCCCATCCATCAGTGGGTCAATTATACATGGCCCCCCCACCAACTACAGAGGTGCTGTGCGATGGTGGTGTGAGCTGGACCCTGTCGTTAAAGGCCCAGCAGTGAGGTGGTAGCTGTACATGCCCTGCTTTTGCATCATGTGGTTCCAGCCCAGGCCTTCCTTGCGGAACCAAGAGTGACTCACTGCTCCCCCACTGAGACCTTTTTATTCTATGTTGCTACACAAATGTGATCTCTCAAGTGCATGCCACATCTCACTCTCTTTCCCCCTATTTTCATTTGCTGGGCGTTCTTTTGGTGGTCAAGGAAAAAAAAGAAAGGGGGGGGGAGGTGGAATCAGAATTTAACTAGCGGCAGGGTGGTAAATAGCGACCACAATTAAAGACACAGACTGGCTCTTTTGTTTATGCCCAGGGTCATCACCATCCTGTCAGTGCTCCGCCCCCCTGGCTGTGTGTTTGTGTTCTTCCCCTGTCCATGTGCTTTTGTTTTTCCTTGTGTTCCGGCCCTGCCCCGCTCTCCGCCCTGTCTCCGCCCACCTGATCATCTTCGCCCGCCTGCCTGCACACCTGCTTCCCATCACCTCATCAGCCCTACCCTATATTTACCCTGCTTTTCTCTGTCTTGTTGCCAGTTCGTCGCAGTATCCTGTTTCGTCCTTGCCTTCTGTTTCTCGGTTTTTCCACGGTCTTCTGTCTCCCGCCCTGGGTCTCTGTGTTTGCCCGCTGTTCTGTCACGTGAGTTCTGTTAGTCTGTTTTCTGTTTCGTCCTGTCTTTGTGTATCCCTGTTTGTGCGAGTCTGCTCCCGCCTGCTGTTCTGCCTCCGCTCCCTGTTGCCGGCCTGCCCGGTTCTGCCCCTGTCCAGACCCTGTTTCCCGCCTGCTCAGCCCCGGTCCAGCCGGCCGTTCTGCTTCGGCTGCCTGGGTTGCCCGTGGTTCTGCCCCAGCTCCCTGTTGCCGGTCTCCCTGGTTCTGCCCCTTCCCAGACTTCACTCCCCGCTTCTCGTCTGCCCTGCTCCGGACCTGCCTGCCCAGTTTGTGACCCCTGCCTGGCCTTCGGATCTCGTCTCTGCCTGCCGCTCTGTTCTGGTTGCCCCGCTGCCTGCCTGCCCGTTGCCGACCCTCGCCTGTCCAGACCACGTGCTTGCTCTCTGTTTGTTTTTGGACTGACTTCCCTGGTTTTTACCCTGCCTGTCTCTGACCCTGTCTTCGTCTGCTCCTGTTTTGGGGCTTTATTAAAGTCACTCTGCCATTCACCTCCGGGTCTGCGTGTGAGTCCTCACCCCGCATCCCTGACACATCCATGCTGGGGTGGGGCGGCTCGCTCATGACCGGGCTAAGAGGTGTTCTTCAACGGAGGTAAACGCACGTACAGCCTCTGATGAGACATGCTCCATTTCCCCTTCTTAAACACCAAGCTAATGGAGGCACTGAGAACCATCTCCCATTAGCAGCCCTAAGCCTGGCTGACATCTAGGACATTGGGGAAAGACACTCATAATTGCAGTACCTTGAAAAAAGACACACACATACACACACTAGGAACAACAGTAGATATGGTGCAGTGCAGTTCTGGTGGGAATCTTGTGACTTTGTTTTTTGTCTGATAGAGCTTATCTCACAATCAGATGTCACAAGTGCCTGAACTCACTCCCCCCCTAGATATTTAAAATAATGGAGAAGGCATTGTAGCTGGGAAAAAAAGTTGACAGATATAAGACATGGATGCAAGTGCAATGCAGACTACAGCAGCAGCTGCCCCATGAAATAAAACCATTTCAAAGAAATACAGATGTTGTCATGCAAAATCTGGGAAGAATTATGGAACAGAATATTGGTTGTATTTGATATTCAAAGGCACAAGGAAAAATATTAATATGTAAATAAACCTTCTGGTAGCACAACTGGCATCTTTAAATGCAGCCCAGCAGATGCTGGTACAGAAGGTCACTAGTGCCGGAGTTTGCCTTGGTCAAGCTGACACTGTCTGCCGGGAACCAACTCCATTTCACTTCATTTCACCATACTAATGGAAAGAATGTCCCTTGATTTAAATGAAACTGCAACAATTCCAAGAGTACAGCTCTGTCCTCTGAACACCGGCTTAACGAGTCCAGTTCAAAATTGTACTATTAAGCCATTATAGAGAGGCACATCCTAATTGCTTGTTTGCTTTTTGACCATGCTCTCAGAATGGAGTAAATAGGCTTTTTGTCCATTGAAGCATCCAATTTTTAGATTTTAGAGAATTTTTCCACTGACTAGCCTCAGCCACCTGAGTGCCTCGGTCTCTATTGCAACCAATGGGGGCTCACCTGCTATTAAACTTCCACTGAATAACCTTACAGGTTAGCTTATCTGCAGATGCTTACATCCATCATTATTGCATTCATCTGTGCACACATGAACAAGATTGCAAAACAAGAAAACAAAATCTGTGCATTCGCCAGGTGGGTTTAGCTGGTGGAAGATATCTTTATGTTTGTGCTTTCTTTCTTTGTTTTTAGAAACCACAAATCTGTCACAGCAAACACTGATCTTAAGCACATCCAACATGCTTCCAGTGAGTTAAATAATTGAGAGAAATGATGTCTATTTGTTGATAACTAAAACTATATAAGTATAGATATTGTGAATTATAATGTGTTGCTTATCTAAGAGTAAACAATTTTGCAGATACTTACTGGCAATGGAATTTTACACAGGAAAGATAAGCAAACTTCTGCTTAACTCATCTGGGGTGAAATCCAAACTACTGCTGCATCTGGGGTCATCCAACATGCTATCAGCCCAGGTCAAACTGCTTTGGAAATGCCTCTGGCTTGCCGCAGGTACAATCGAGCACCAACTGAGGTGAAAAAGCTGCCATGGACTCTCTTTGGATGCAGTCACTGCATCAACAGGAGAGCCAGGCTCCATTTTATGCCAAGTGGAACTGTGTCCTCACTATGCCAACTCCCTGCCCTGTGTCTCTCACATCACGCACCTGGCAGCTAAGGATGCTGTGAGATTGCTCAGCAACCAGTGTATGGATATGTTTAGTTTTTTTTCATCCACCATGCCTCCATGGAAGCAAGAAAAGAGGAAAGGAGTACAAAAACATCCTGCCACGGTGTGATGAAAAGGGAGAATAAACTGATTATACAAAGAGGAACAAGGTGACTCAGTCTTTGCCAAGCAGCGAGGCAATGAAATAAGCAGTAGGTATCCCTGGCTACCTGTTTCAGGAGCTGTTGCGACATGGAGAATAGCGGCAGGATTCTGCAAATTTACACCAAGATCCAGGATTAGCTGATGCACTCTCTTCTCTGGGGAAAGTGGTCTGTATGCTGTCCTCACTCACAGCCTTTTTTCCTAAGTTGAGGAATTGAGGGTCGATGAACTGTGGAAAGAAAGCAAAAGCTTGAGGAAGATGTTGTTAAATCCTTTCATTAAATTGGTGACATGCAGTAGGTACTGTGACAACATTGGACTCCTGTACAAACGAGAGGATAAATATAAAGCTGTCAGATCAGACTGAAGAGCCAAAGTAATGCTTGTCAATGTCGACCAAGCTACTCTCTTGGGTAGTTTGGGTGATACCATAGTTTGTATCACCCAAACTACCCAACTACAGTATCACCCAAAATAGACAAACTTCAATATCACCCAATATACACAAAGAGGTGTCACCCAAAATACACAAACTATGGCATCACCCAAACAAGAAAAACTACATTATTACCTTTAATACACAAATACAGTGTTACACAAACAAAGGTGTCACCCAAGCTCCTCTACACAAACTATAGTCTCACCCAAACTAAAGTACCTACAGTCTTAAAATACACAGAATACAGTATCACCCAAATTACATAAGCTACAGTATCACACAAAATACACAAACTATTGTGTTATACAAATGGTATACCCAAAATATAATACACAAACTATGGTATCACCCAAAATACAAACTACTATATCACAAAAAACACACAACGCTGTTGCACAAACAATATCATCACCAAAACTACACAAACTACGATGCAACCCAGTCTACTCAAATGAAGGTATCACTTCCAGACAGCTCTCCATGAACTGCTGCTGCTGCATTTGAACAGAAATGGAGAATCATATGAGGATACAGACCTCATCCTGCTGACAAGACTCCCGGCTGTGAAAAAATGGGATGACAAGAGGTGAGCCATTCTAAGAGAACCATCATGAAATTGAGAGTTGCAGTTGCACCGATTTCCTGGGGTGGGAGGAATGTTAGTTGTAAAACAAAATACAACACCAGAAAGAGATGCCAAACACTTTCAAAACCGGCCAAAACTTTCTGGACAGTCCCTTATGACCAGGCGAACTGTGACCCGCTGTAGAATGTGCTCTTTCTAATGCAGAAGAACAAGGCAGTGATTTCATCCAGAGTGAGCTTTGTCTGTTCTGCTTGCAGCATGGACAAATGACCTAGTTTCCTATGAGCTGATGTCCTCTCCACATCTATTGCAAGAGGCAAAACAGGCAATATTCCCTAAGCTATCAACCAAGTCAAGCGATGCACAATGTGTTTTTGTTCTAATGTGAATTGACTACCTACCTTTTTTGTATAGCTGTACCAATCTGAAATGATGCACAATACAACACGAAGTGGTCCCACGAAGAAGAGAAACTAACACACTACATTCTAAACCCATTCACTTTTAATTCAAAAGTGCTCACTATCACAACCTCATTTTGTAAGTTCAATCAAAACTTACATGAAAAGGCCATGTATTTGCATGACATGACATAAATGACTTGAGATGAGAGGTGATTTCAGTATACATTGGGCAAACATCAGTGTGAAATTATCAACAGGTATACCTATGCAGTAAATTTTAGAGGTAACATGGAAGCTCTAAAAATCTCTCCTCAGCTAAATGAAGGTCCTTTCTGTGTCATCTCAGCTGAATCGAGCCTCTGCTATTGCAAAGATGAAAGATGAGGAATTAACAAGAAAGAATTGTATTCTTTTATAATCTTTTAGTCTTTTGTGTAGTTGAAATGCAAATACGCTGAAGGCCTACAGGAATGGTTACTGGTATGAAAAGGCAGTAGGACATTTGTTAGAAAAAAATTCTCGAAGGAAGACATTTTCCTTTAAACTGGGAAAAAGTAAATTCCAGCAAAATGTGTTTTGTGAATGTGATGTGAATGTGTTTTTTAACAATAAGGGGAGCTCTGGAGGGCATACATATTTTCATTGGATTATTTGTTTTTGAAGAAGTTTCGAAACACTACATTTTGGGGCAGCAGTGTAGCAAAGTGGCTATAGAGCAGGACTCATAACTGAAAGGTTGCCGGTTTGATCCCCACTGGGGCACTGCTGCTGTACCCTTGGGCAAGGTACTTAACCCAAAATTGCCTCAGTAAATATCCAGCTGTATAAATGGATAACACTGTAAAGAACTGTAACTTATGTAAGTGGCTCTGGGTAAGAGTGTCTGCTAAATAATGTAATGTAATGATACACAAGCTTTCTGTCACAAATCTTAGATTTCTGTACCTGTGGAGATGGCTGTAGAGAAGGTAAGTGAACAGCATTGTATCTCCAGGTACCTGACCCTTCCCAATCCACCAGGCCAACTGACCATACAGTAGATATTCCACCATGCCACACTTTGTTTTGTGACTTGAATTGCTTTGCAGGGGTCACGTTTGCATTTGTGTCTGCCAGTTCAGTGTTGGAATGGGGATTTTCAGGTGCGTTTGATGGCAGGGGTGAGCAGTTTCTGCCCATGATTGGTGCTGTGCCCCTTCCCACTGATCCAAGTCTGCATGGAGAAGAGCTCAAACCCAAATGAATAACTGAGGCGATTCATTACTGAGGAATAATGAGCACAGATGAAATGGCAAAGAGTGAGACGAATGATTAACGCATGCAGCATTTACACAGAGCACCAGCTTTTGTTAGGCCGATGGAGGGGGAAGAGAAAATGGGACAGTCTTTGCTAAATTAATCTGTGCCATCCATCAGAACACTAATGCCCATTATTGCTGTGGACACACCATGAAAGCAGGCTCTTCATCCTAGTTTCCGCCTTCCATTAACTGCCCTCGGCGACAGAGTGGATTCCTCTCAGGGAATACTCCATTCATTCTCTTGTCATCAAGAGAAAGGTGCAGAATGATTTCAGACCATCTGTGTCGCACATTGAGCAGGTTACAATTCAATTTGGGTACAGTAACATCTTGATGATCCCTCAGTCGCTCTCAGGAATAGGGTTAAGTCCCTAAAGGAAACAGCTGAACATTTACAATTATAATAGTCATGGAATAATCAGTTCATCCCTCCTGCAGTACCAAGGATTTTAGAAACACAAACACATTTCAGTATAAAATGGTGGTAGATGTACTTTCAGGTTGCCTGGTGAATACTGAATCGTTGAATAGAAAGGTAACAGTCTGATGCAGTTGTGAACCAGGGCTCTGTATTTATTGTGCAACATAGCTGTTTTGCGACTGGTAGTCAGATCACCGAGATCACATTTCTGACCACTGGTCTTTGACGAAAGCAAATACAATAATACAATATGCTAAACATGTGCAATACCAGGCTCTTCCAGAAGAGGGCGACAATTAACAACACTGTGTGGCCATGTAAAGCAAGGGAAGGTGTGTGTCCTATTGAATCCTCAGCGGTGCAGGTGAAGCGAATAATGTCATGAAAGGAATGTACAAAAAGGTACAAAGGGAGTGAATTAGTCAGACTCAGAGATGAACAGCATCAATTATCTCTGTCTGAAACCAATGGTGCGAAAAGAGCCAGATTGAACTTTTCAAATAAGTTGGGACGCAGCGTGAGAGACTTATTAATAAGGGCCCTGTCACTCTTAAAGAATGAATGGCAGCAAATAGTACAGGACTTGGGCCTTTGATACTGTTCCTTCATAATGAATTTCACCTGAAGGACAGGCAAGAGTCCGTTCAGACGAGGACAGAAGCACTTCCTCTCCCGGCACTCTACAAAGTTCTGAAAGTCGGCCTTTGATGGCACGCTGACTGTCTTGGGGCCCGGCATAGCCAGCAAATCACCGCCACAGTCATGCTCACTGACATTAGGGGAGACATTTCCCTACTTCTCACTCTTCCTCCTGCCTGCCAGTCCCATAACAGAGAGAAAGGGACAGACAGAGAGGGAGGGAGTGAGTGGGAGAGGGAGAGTGTTTCTTCCGCAGTTAGTGGAATCAAGTGAGTTTTTTTTTCAGAAGCGGCAGTAAGGAGGTGACTGTGACACGCTGCAGACTGAAAGGCATTCCTACCGCAGGGGCCTAGGCAGAGATCAGGGAGGAAATGCTAGAGCAGAGACTTGTCAGAATAAGCCAGCAGAGAGGAAACAGAAAGACAGAGGGGTGGTGGGAAGAGGTGGAGGGGGGAAACTGGTTCACCTATCTGGAGGGAAATGGACTCTGACAGCTGCCCAAAACTGTGGCCAGCTGCAGATGGAGGAAGGCCCCCCAGCATAGCTCACCATTACCGTTCACAGGTTATTCTAATGGAGGGGAACTCCACCTTACTTTGGTGATGAGAGCAGGGGACAACATTCTCCCAGTAACCCAGGATGACCTGGAGCCTCTCGGATGTATTTGCGTGACCCTATGTGGCTTGCTGATAGGGCCCTGAATAACATCAGAGGAAGCCTTCAGAGCTGAGCTGCCTCCTCTGCTTTAAAAGGTGGGAATGGATCCTTAAGGTATCAATTTCTTTGTTATTCAGTTGTCCTATGGCTCTGTTTGGTCAGAGCATGCTTCACACTTAATCCTAGCAGTTTGCATTTATTCATAAGGAGAATTTTGACCTGGAAAACTGCATAACAAGACAGATCACCCTGGGTGCCAGACCTTACTTCTTTTGCTCAGTCATGTTTGTGGTGACCTCAACAGTGATGAGAACTCCAAGGATTTGCTGACTCTTCTAACAAATCATCTAGAAAAAAGATGAAATATTTTCCGATGAAAAGTCACTTTTTTATGTTGCAGTAACCATTAATTAAATATAATGTGTAAGTCGTCAAATTTGACACTCTGTTCCGCCCTGGTGCTGTGTTCTTGTGAAAACAACAATGCCATGTCCATAGATAACCAAAGGCTGCAATGGTCATGGACATTTACACACACCTGCAAGGGCCATTGTGATGGTAATAGGCATGTATGCTCGTGTCAGCTAGCAGAGGGGGAATGACATCCAATCTGTGCAGCATGCGCCACAAAGATGAGCCGCCCATCACATTAACACACCCTTTAATCTGCCACAGAGGTCATACCACAAGAGGCAAGAGGTGGCATTTAATGTGCTATTAAATCTGTTGAATTCAGTTCCCTAACAGACAAATGCACCAAGGCTGGCAGGGAAAGAGATGCTCTGGAGAACAGCACCCAGGCACATCCCCCACACCCCATTCTGGATTTGCTTACATAACATGCGTTTAATGCACAAAATAAACAGGCTTGCACCTCAGTGTTCATCAGCATTTCCATAGGCATGTTGCGTTTTCTCTCCCCCTTTCATTTGCTTATTTCTCTACATTTCTCTACAATGTTTTTCCTTTCCCTCAAAGAAGAAAAAGGAGACCCAGGGCAAGAATTAAACATGAAGTGTTACCTATCAGCTAATGACAAATCATAATGCCTTGGTTGCTATCTGCTTCCCTGGAGTCCAGCCAAGAAAAAAGGTAACAAAAAGAACAAGTTAAGTCTACATCAAACCCACGTTCAGTAATCCCGATTAATGAGTGGGTCTCTCAAACAACAGCGCCTCTGTTGATGCATGACTTTCTTCCCTGGTGTTGTGAAGCAGTAAGAGGACAGTCACTAGAGGTGAGTCCATGACCAGCTTTATAATCTTTTAATGCTGTAGCCAAATCAGTAACCATGCCCTCCTGTTATCCAAATAAGATGGGATGCGATGCTGACAAGCTAGTTTCCTACTCACTTTCATTCTTTATGTTATTTATTTTTAGTGACAAGGCCTCTCTGTAAGTGATTCCACATGAATGCAGCATCTTGCCCACCTCCCACCGGATGGAAATGTAAATGGAAACGGATGAACCGTCACTTGGTGGCACTGTTTGCTCCCTGGAGCGGGACAAAGTCTGCCTCACAACAGCCTTTGCTTTATTTGCCCTTGGTGATTCATGGTGCTACCACTCATGTTGGATATATGATCCCTGTGTGCATGATTTAGATGAGATCAGAGCACTGTCTGTGTATGCTGGAGTCCGCAGCGTATTGCGTTGAGGAAGTTAAGCTCCTTGGAAACAATTTTTTTCACATTTTTCCTAAAATGGTGCTTTGAACTCCTCTTAATGACTCCTTTGTGTAATAGTAATACACTTCTAGTCAATAGATGATTAGCTAATGTGACTTCTATCACAGTAACTAATCACATCTTGCAGATAATCACAGTCACTCACATCTATTCCATTCTAATTCAATCACAAAGCTAACTGTTTAATTGGGCTGGCAAAGACAGTTAGAATTGAGGCTCATTAGGAAAGCGTTTCATTGGGGACAGCAGACCATGTAATTAAAAAGTGCAGCCTTGATTGGTAATAGCAGCAATTAGAACTTCAGTAAATACATCCTTACAATTTGTTGAATTTTAGGTGAACTACAATTCTACAAATTGTTGAACTACAAACAAGATTTCCCTACAGAGATCTATCGACATTCCATTCACATGAAATTGTCATATTTGGTGCAAGTTTTAGTGTTACTGGTTACACATTCTGAAGAGGGTAAAATTATCTGACAAATACCATCCTTCCCATATGTCCTATGAGAGAGCCATGCTCCGCATAGTTCTTTTAAGGTTGGGAAAAGTTTACATCTCTCTACAGTCTTTAAAACTTAGGAGTGTATGTGCCATCAAAGGAGGGAGAGCCAAAGAGCCAACTCTTGTAATGGAACAGACAAACATAGGATCCTATCTTTGTGGAAAGATGCAGTTTCAGAAGGAAAACATGTTATGCCGCAATGCTACATTGTAAAGAGTACAATGATAGACCTTATTAAAGTTCACCAAGCACATGTGTCATTCTATGTAACACTAACCGGATATGAAATTGGCTTCACCCACTCTGTACTGTCTGGAAAGCTGACACATACATTTATATTGATGTACTGGCAAACTTTGCATTTGCCTTGCAAAGTCAGTGATGAATTTTTCTTTATTGATTTGGTGGCTGGATTTACCAGTCATGCATAATGAAAAAAATGGAAGTCTGGGTCTCAAGCGTGCTGAGACAGATATTTGCCATGGCATACCAACATGCAAAAACCATGTATCGTTCAGTATTATACACCATATGCTAATCCACATTTAACAGAAACACAAACTACACAAAATCCATCACGTTCACAGGGGCACAAATGGGGTACAAAATTGAATATCCATTATGCATATCAACAGTTTTAAAACAAGGAATCTACTAAGGTATCAAAAAACAGCCTTATCTGTCTCACTGGAGTGCCTGTTCTGGCTTCTGTGAAGGTATCGGTGTCATATCAAGACTCTTAGGATCCCATCTGATGTCAGAGGCCTTTGAGACTTGAGACTTACAAATTTGTGTGTGTGTGTGTATATATATGAATTTCCAATTCTCAAAAAAAAAATCCATGTTTTGGTATCTAAATGTAGCCGGTATGGCTTTAAGACCGCGGGGAAGATGGAAGAGGACAAGAGTGGAGTGAGAGCGGACACAGGTGTTGTGTTCAGTGAGGCTACCGCGAGAGTTCAAGTTCGCGTTTGTGTGGGATCGTGGCAGAAAAGACGCTGTGAGACTCCATTAATTCATTTGACCCTACCAGCCTGTTAGGCACAGAGCGAGCTGTGGAAGGCTGCCAGTGTGTGTTTTTTGGCGGTTGCTATGAGAGGCCGTTTAGTATGAGAGGCCGTTTAGGGCGAAATCTATGGGAGGCCGTTTAGGGCGAAATCAGTGAAACACTTGCATGTTAACATTTCACTTGTGTATACATATGAAAAACTTACACATACACACAGACTACTTGCACATGTAGATGATACAGTTGCACATACCTACACAGTGCTTGTGCATATGATGGGCTACAGTTGCACACACACTACACACTTGTGCGTCCATTCACTTGTACACACATGCTATTTGTACTCAACACTGAGTGGTTGTGTGCATGTATGTGAGTGTGTGTGCAAGACCATTTTCAATGCGCTCGGAAGTCGTTTCATTGTAATAAGAAGGCAATTTAAAAACTTAAAAGCCTAGCCTAGGGAGCAGAAGGTGACGATTAGGTTTGTCGAAACTTTTCAATGTCGTTCTTCCCTCTTCATTAAAGAATGACCAAGCAAATGTTCGTAATCATTTTAATTGTTTTTTCAGCTGTCATCAGCCATTATGCGTTACTGCTAACACTGACGATATTTTTGATTTTTTCTCCTGCATCCTATACTGCATCGAAGGCATACAAGATGACCCAGTAGACAGACACTTTACTGAACTGGAACACCACACAAGAACCGTTCGTTCCATCACAAATGTAGCTCGTTGTGCGGGAGGCGCTGAGGCGAGAGTGTGCACCATTGTACTGGAGTCATGATATCAGCGTCTAATTCTAATTTACGGCATTACGAAGGCCACAGACACCAAGGAAGCAATAGACCTATTCTCCCCGTTCCCCTGACAGTTTACAGTGGCACTTCTGGTCGTTGGTGGTACGACTTGACAGCGGGTCAAATTAACCATTGTTTGGACCTGGGATTTAATTGGCAAGGGATTGCCTCGCTGTTTGGAATAGATTGACAAACCTCATTATTGGAGAATTTGATGTTAATCGTTCGGCAAATTTTAGAGAGCAACCCTAATGCTGGTGAAATGTACGTCCGAGGCAGAAATTGAAATTCCCGAAAACAATTTCCGTGTAAATGACACCACCACTGAGGAAATTCATCGGACTATTGATCCATTAAGAGATGGTGGTAATCAAGGAATCAATTTATTCTTAACTCTTGTAAATATCCTTGAAACGATACAGTTAAATGTAAACTCGTCTTAATATCACGGACGAGTCAGCCGAGTTTTCCTTATGTTTATTTCAGACGTTCAACGTTTTAGTTGCATATTCTAACAAACAGTACAACACAAATAGGCATTAGTGTGTACACAGCCTTCTTTAAGTATATGGCTCTGCTACAAAATCTATCAATAATAAAACTTTTTCCATAACTTTAAACCATGTGATCTTAAGATGAGTAAGTTCATTTGCCTTTTCATTTATTTTAACAAAATAAAATGTACAGAATTTTAAACAAAGTGCATAGTCATCATAATCATCCTGTATTTGAAGAAAAAAGTGGTTACAAATTTTAATGAATTTACACCATTCCAAACCCCTGAGTATTTTGGACAGCAAAGTCCATGTTGGTTTTGAAGTCCTCATAGGTTTTATGAATCGGCAGTCGAAGGCAGTTGATGCAGGTGTTGGCCAGTGGGAATCTTCCTTCATTGTGAAGAAATTCCAGAGACGGCTGAGGAGAAAATCCAATGGGTGGCACCACATTGCATCCTGTTGCAAATGTTAATATGTCCTCCAACTTTTTTGTTCCTTCTTCCTCTGATTAAAAATAAAAAGCACCATCAGATAAGATCGATAGCTTTTATTGAAATCACTGTGAAATGACTGTTAGCAAAAAAGTAAACATGTTTACAAAGAACAGACACATATCTTTCACTTAGAGCCAGCATAAAACAGAAAAATCATAAACAGAAGAGCAATGTTCCTACAGGTCAAATGGTAGATCCATCAGCTAGCAATGCCAATATTATAAAACCTCTGTTAAGTAAACGTATGTACGGGAATCACACCTTTTTTTTCTTCTTCAGTCACCTTTCGCATAAATCACATCACCTTCTCAAAACTACAAATCATTAATTAGTATGGAGTGTTCTGATAGTGAATACAATATCATGAAGGTGCACAATTCAACTCAGCTGTTAGGTGCAGGTAACTGTGCCACATCCTGAAGCTTTCTGAACACCCACCTTCAGCATCCTGTAAGTAGTCTCTCCAGTAAGAAACCACTCTGTTTTCATCCACTCTATTGTTGCTCCCCACTTCTGACCATCTGATTTAAAAAAGTGCATCCATGGTGTCTGCTGTCAGGCTTCGAGGATTGTAGCAGAGGAGAGCACGAAAGGCTTTGGGATGTTGCTGAATCTTTTGGAGTACTTCAGGTGTTTTAAGTCCTTCTCTAAACCTAAATGCACAAAATTACACTACCGCACTTACTGTAACCCACATTAGAGCCTGCATATATCATAGCATTGTGACAAAATATACCTTTCAAAGGAACCACGGACACGGTGAACCACTTGAAACATTGAAACATCCTCCAGTAGCTGATCCTTGTCAGTCAAACTTGTAAGATGTTTTAGGCAGCCAGCATATGTAAGGTAGTCTGTCAGAGGCTCTGTCGACTGCTTGAGCTGCTCCAGAGTTCTGGACTCAGTAACCTGGTCAAAAATGTTAATTTAGCATGCTATTAGAAAAAGTAGACCATTCATAATAGTACTAATAAAGACGACATAACACTTCCACTTCCAAACCTTTTTCAGTTTTTCATAGAGCTCAATGTCTGCAATATCCTCAAGAACAGGTCTGCTCATCTCTGGTCCTTCTGCTATGCAGGTAACGAGGGTTTGTGAAAGAAAATTTGGTGGGAGGCCTCCATGAACAAGGCTGACTGCAATGGATCTGCCTGCAATGAAATATCTGTCCTCCCGCACAGCTGGAAAAGGAGAGAGTAAAAAACAATCAACCTGGCAATTACTACCTTGGAAAAACCTGTATAGCTAATTGTAAATTAAAGGACCCACTATTGTCTCCCATAACACTGATAAAGAATCAAATTTTTACAGTGAAGAATCAATTTTTACAAAGTATTCTGACCAAATGCATGTATACTGACCAAAGGAATCAAGGGCCAAGTTCAAGTGTCCCTCACGTCCCTCAAACATTTCAGACTGAGCAAGTGCATCCATAAGCAGCCGGAGAAATTCTCATTGGGGGCCACCGAGATCTACCGCCTCTTCACTACTTCCCTTGTCATCAGAGAATTTAATTGACATCATGTGGTTAGGGTTGTATGACATTCTCCGAAACCCCCGAATAGCTCCATCAAGGACTGCCACTCGATTAATATTAAACTTGCAGATGCCTTTGTTTGTGATCTTGTCACCAAGTTCACTCAAGATTTCATTTATGGGGATGTCTTATTTGGGCCATCTAAAAAATGAGAATTAAATCTTTCAAATCTTTTTGTTTACATGGACTGCGATAATACAACTATTGGTCTTACATGACTTTAATAGAATATTGTAAAAAAAAAAGGTGTTGCTTAATCCTGAACCCAAATAAGGCCATATTCAGGGTAAACGTACCAAATTCAGCAGCATTACTTACAACACGCATAAACCTTCATCACATAATGACCATTATAATGCTGAAGATAATTATTGGAATTTTAACTGCATGAAATGCAACAATTTTATAAACAACTCATGCAAATAGCATGACAAAAACAAACATCTATCTTTACATTATAAATCTGACAATTATTGAAGCCCATGTGGATGTAACCTAAGGCATTTTCACACATTAAACAAATGATTACAGAGAATTGACTTAATGACAACTTCTCAAACCTTCATTTCTCTTCATTGAAAAGTAAGACTTTCTCTCTTGCAAAGTATGTTGTCAAAGTTTAGAGAAACCTTTTCTGACATAAAACATAATACACTTACTTCTGGTCCTCAATACTTGCAATGATGGCAGTGTAAAGGTCATTATCTTCATCGGATGTCTCATTTATGAGATTTATGTAACTTCCATAGTCATTTTGCGCCCTGGGTCTTGGCCACTTGTAGATGGCTGTACTGATGAAGCTTGGGAACTTCTTGGGGCTTCTTGTTGGACACTAGAAGAGGCCAGGGTACTTGTTTCACCATGTCTGGAAATCGACCTGCGTGACTCGGTTGCTACTTGCCTAATTGTTGGGGCCAGAGCGTTTGCTGAAGCTCTGGTGTGATCTCCTCCACTTTTTCTGCAAACTCTTGTACTGTTGGTTGGTCATCCCTTGTGTCACACACATCCACCTCCTTTTCCACACAGCTATCCTCCGACTCTGAGCTTTCCTCAATCTCAATCTTGAAAACACAAGTTAACTGTTACCCTTGCCTGTGATCAATGATTACCAAGACACTACCAAGAAAATGATTTATACTTGAAGCCAGTTTATGCCAGCCATGTCTGCTGCTTACCTCAAGAGCTACCGATGGTCTCAGATACAAAAAGTTTTCAAACGAGCTTCACTGTATCATATTGGCGTCTAGCTGTTGGCCTTCACAGTGTAGGAGCAACTAGCTTGTTGCCACAAGGCACAAGCATTTCCAAGCTGACAAAAAAGGCAACGGGAGAACATTAATGGTTATTGGTAGAATTTGGTCTAAAGATTTAAATCATTACTGTTAACCCTTTTGCACATAACTTATTTTTATGCACGCGTGTTACGTTACATGGTTCCTTATGTTTTCATTAGCATTATTAAGCTTCTCATATTTTTTACCGCTGCATTTGCTATATTTTTAATGTTAAATCGCTGTTTCCTCAAGGCTGGAATTAGCTAGATTTTTTTCCAATCTCGTGTTCTAATCGCACCGGTTTTAGCATACGCGGTAATCACACCGGTGTGACCGTGCGAGTGAAAGGGTTAATGTGTTCTGGGCCTTCTCCATTGTATAGGCTACTTTACATTTGAAAAACCTGACTGGTTTTAAGTTTTCCCACACCTGTACAAACTAGCTAACTTAACTTACCTCGCACCACTTGGAATCTTCCCTTTAAAGGCGTCATATATTTTACTCATGACCGTTCTATAGTCCCAAGTTTTATCGAACAGAAAGGCACTTAGGATGTGACCATTTTGATGTAGCCGCCGTTTTGTCGTCTGTTTCATGACAAAGGTTTCATTGGGGGTTGGCAGTAGAATAACATCTTTGTAATACATTCGATGAAATGGTGTTTTTGGCCTGGGAAATAAGGTAAAGAACGTGTAAAACCTGAGCAAGTGTGGTAACGCCACTTTAGATAACGTACGATGACCCCGCCCGCTAACGTTTCCGACTGTACCTGCAAGCTAGCAACCGTTAACTTTACTAGCTAGCAAGCATACAAACTGGCCTAGCTAGTTAACAAACTACAATTTACGTCACTTAAAGGCTTACATATAAAGAAACATATGCGGTAGTACTGAGTAAGATACACACCTTTTCTTTCCTTTGGAGCCCCAGCTGCTGTATTGTCTCACTTGATAACGAGGAGTCTGGCACTCTGGTGCTGGTGTGCTGGGTAATGTTGGGAGCTGGGTGACATTTACGTTCCTCGGTCCCGTATTCAGTGTTGGTCGAAACAATGTACCAATTTCAGATTCAAACTGACTGGAATGTGCAGGTGTCGTGGCGCTCGTGTCGATGGTATTAGCTATCGAATTAATCAAAACAGGCGAACCAAGAAAAGGTCGCAAAATGTTCACTGCCTCGGCAGTAACGTTGTTGTCCGCCATGGTGTGCAGCTAGTCTAGAAACAAACGTTGCTCTTCGCGCCCTAAGTGTGCCTTCCTATTACAATGAAACGACTTCCAGGTGCGTTGAAAATGGTCTTGCACACACACCCACATACATGCGCGCAACCACTCAGTGTTGAGTACAAATAGTGTGTGTGTACAAGTGAATGGATGCGCAAGTATGTAGTGTGTGTGCAACTGTAGCCTATCATATGCACAAGCACTGTGTATGCATGTGCAACTGTATCATCTACATGTGCAAGTAGTCTGTGTGTATGTGTAAGTTTTTCATATGTATACACAAGTGAAATGTTAACATGCAAGTGTTTCACTGATTTCGCCCTAAACGGCCTCCCATAGATTTCGCCCTAAACGGCCTCTCAGGTTGCAGTTTGACTAGCGCCGCTATTTAGGTGCTGCTTCTGCAGGAGCGTGAGGGAGAGATTGTCGGGAGGACCGCCGTTTCAGGTAGTAACTTTGGTTTAAAAATGCTTGAAACACCATGTGCAGCATATTGTCTCTGTTTTAAGACCGTGTGTGTTTTTCTTCTCTTTTTTTCCTTGCGCAGTCAGCCAGTGTGTGTGAGATCAAATCGCTACGTGACGTGGACACCACGAAAGAAAGAAGTGGCCCACTAGCCACCACTGCTTTACCATAGAGTAGGCTAATTGTTAGAGCCTTTTATCCGTGCATGGTTGCTGCTGGCACGTTGAAAACTCTATTGTAATCAACGGCTAGTATTTTAACATAGAGGATTTTGGTGATCCGATTAAAGAGCGCGTTTGACGCTCTTGGGAATATTTGCACTTATTACCTGTTACTTGTACTTATTACTGTCTTCCGAGGCTGTTTTAGCTTTTGTATATTTTAACAATTACTGTGAATGTTTGGGGGTTACTGGGCCAATGTTGTTGTGTGTGACTGATGTATGGGCTTTTATGAGATACGCTAATTTTTAATTGCTGATAACGAAATTTCCTGTGTGTACGCTGGGCTTAGCGTGGGCATTCAGGCCTGCTTGACACATGTGTAGTGGATGTGGGGCTTGGTTTTTATCTTTGTATTTATTGGAGTGCGGTGAAATTTGTGGTGCTTTTATTCTTCCAGCTGATACCTGAGTCTAGTTGGTGTGACGCACTGTTTGGCTGTGACAGGCCCTTTATGCCCCCGCTTCACCCAGGTGGATAATATGAAGGTTTAGCTTAGCATTGCCCATGGTATAGCAGTGATCGTCTGTTTTTAAATTTGTATTGTGAAAAATAAAAGATATATATTTTTTGATACACTAACCTCTTGTTCCAGTTATTCTGGACGCCTGCCTTTTGGGGAACCCAGCTTTGGTGATTTGGAGGGTCCCTTGCCCCCCAAGCAAGGGTGGCGTAGTTCAACTCCCAGATTAATTTTACTATTAGTGTATAGTTCTTGCCACATAAAAAAGAGATTTTTGTGTGGATGAAGTCTGTTTGGAAAAAGCATAATCTGAGACAGACCAGAGGTGAGAGAGAAAATAATGCAAAGCAGAATTAGACAGCCAGTGGGGCTGAAAGAACAAAACACAACACGTGGTGTAACAAGAAGTGAGTTTGCCCTAATGGAATGAAACAGAAGTTGCGTGAAACCCAGTTCTCTGTGCTCTGATTTGTCGAGTTAACACAAGCGTGTAAAGTGGATCATGAAGCTGAGACAGATGTCTAATTCTGTGAACTGCTGTTAATTCTGAGAGACACCCTGTGCACAGTGTAGGCCCTGTCTGGCTGTAGAAATCACACAAAGACATTAATTCTGCTACAGAACTGTATAATGCTTAAGTTATCACACAAAGCCCATGGAACTGTATGTGACGGGTGGGAGTGGAATAAGTTAGTGAGACACCTGGTTTTGTTTTACATGATTAAGTCAAGTGAGTCGCCGGATATTTTTACGTCATGTGACCAGAAGCGACGCAGGTAGAATAGCACGCCTTGCAATCACTCTTTTGTTTAAAATCAGATGGCGCAGCAAACTCAGTGGTGAGAGCACGGTTTGCGTGGGGATTCTGCCGGCGGTGAAGCAAGTGATTTCATCAGTCGATATGTGATATTCTATCCACATTCAGTCTGGGGAGCTTGTTATGATCATAGATAGTGTTGTCTTTAGCGAGGCCTTTACTAGGTGTGTAGTGGACGCTTGCCTAAGTGTTGTGTATAGCCGAATTGATTGTAGCACTTTTATGGTATAGTATATAGCTGATTGGTGTGTGTAGCTAAGCTGATTATAGCACTTCCATGGTACAGTATATAACTGCCTGTTCCCTCTGGGTGATCCTGACCTCGGCTGGCGGCCCCTTTTTCCCTCGCCTGTGCTAGAGTGAGAGTGCCCTCTTGTTGGGGTGATTATCATTGGTTTTGGTTGCTCTTTCGTCACTGACGTGTTTGTGTTTTTGATTTTGTTTGCTTTTCTTCTCTTTTGGTAGCAGGCATAGTAGCCTAATTGCAGTTTGGGGCTGATCTGATGCTGATTTGCCATAGTGGCTGGTGTGAGACACTTTATTGGAGTCATATGTGCAATAATTTTAACACCTATTTATATATCAACTCTTTCTATCTTGAATAAAGTATTTATTGATATATATATATATTTTTTTTGTTCTGTAATTTAAATACATTCGTAATTAAAGCGCATTATTTTGTACACTGTCTCCTCCCTTATTCATTCAGTTGAATACCATAGCGGGGAATATCAGGTTTACTACACCCCTTGTCCTAGCTACCTCTGATCCTTGGTAATAGCTTCAGTGTGGTCTAGGTTACATTTGGCGCTGCGAGCAGGGTCAGGAGGTGGTGTGCAATAGGCCTGCTGCCTGGCTACTTGTATTTCCTTTTCTTTTTTTTGTTATTGTTTTTTTTTTTCTTTTCCTTTTGGAGTTGGTTATTCAAAAGGTATTAGATAGGTGGGACAAACAGTGGTTACCACAAGGAAGGTCCCTCATTCATCATGCTCAGGTTGGGCTGCCTCATCATCAACATGTCTGTGGAGAGCCTGGAGGAACAAGTTAGGACTTTGACTGAGCTGGTTAACCAGCTTAAAGCTGACAACCAGCGACTCAGAGGGCGGGCAGGTTCTTCAAACACATCGGACTCAGACCCGGACCCCCCCAACATTCTTATTGGTCCAGCCCCTGTTGAGCGTCTGGTATGTGTACCACGAGAAAGAAAATGCCCAAGGTTCTCAGGTAAAATGTCTGTTGACAATATGTCTGTAGAGGACTGGATTGAGGAGGCAAGTAGGTCATTAGCAGCACGCCATATGTCTAAACTTGAACAGGCTTTGTTTTTGTATGATTTGTTGGATGGGGAGGCTAAGCGGGAGATAAAGTTTAGTCCAGCAGCTGAGCGAAATGACCCACAGAAAATTTTTGACATCTTGAAAAATAACTTTCGTTGCTCCAAATCTCTTAATGCTTTGTACCGTCAGTTTTATCACCGCCGGCAGTTTGAAAGTGAATCTGTGAGGGAGTATTCCCATGTGTTAATGGAGTTGATGGAGCAGATTAGGGAGAAAGATGAAAATTTAGACCATTCTGACCGCATCCTCCGTGACCAGTTTGTCGAAGGTCTTCGTAATGACAAACTTCAGGGTGACTTACTAGATAAAATTTCAGCTAACCAGCGCTTGACTTTTAGGGACATACGCAGTGAAGCCCTTGATTGGCTTAGTCGGCGTGCACAAACCACACCCCGAGCCCGTGCGTACTCCTGCAATTCCTATGAGGCAGACACTAGTGCAGTTACAGCCAGTCCCTCCTCTGAGTTCACAGAGTTGAAGGAGTGCCTCCGCAAACAGCAGTCCCAGCTAGATGCGATTTTAACTCAATTAGGACAGTCGCACAGTATTCCCAGTTCCACCCACCGACCGGTAGCGGCTCAGCCTAGGCCTTACAAATTTCAGGCAGATGGTAAACCTATATGTTTACGTTGTAACAAAGCTGGCCATATAGCTAGAGTGTGTAGGGCCATAATTCCAGGGGGCCAGGGGGTTGCAACATGGAGTGACTTACCTAGTGGAGGGCAGACTGTGGTAGCCGCCAACAGTGTGATGCAGCAGGAAAACTAGCGCCCTCCAGTGTTGGGAGCTCGGCACCAGGAGGGGGTTTGTTGGGCTCAGAACAGAATAGGACTTCATCTACCAATGCACATCTTATCGGAAGTTGTCCAGTCATTGATATTCGTCTTGGGGGTGTACTTACACGATGCCTCCTTGACACTGGCTCCATGGTAACAACGGTGACTGAGAGCTTCTTCCGGCAGCATGTGCAGCCTCAGACCAACGAAACAATGCAGCCATGCGACTGGCTACAGCTCAAAGCAGCTAATGGGCTAGCCATTCCCTACTTGGGCTACATTGAGCTTGACTTGGAGGTGCTGGGCAAAGCGCTCCCAAAGATAGGAGTGTTAATTGTTAAGGATGCACTGGACCCCACCACTCAGCAACAGAAGATGGCTGTGCCAGGCCTGCTGGGAATGAATGCTATCAGCCGCTGCTACCAAGAGCTGTTCAAGGAACATGGGCAGGATCTGTTCCACTGTCTGCCAGTACAGACCGCAGAGAATGGGTGGAAACAAGCTTTATCCGAAAGCCAAAGCCTGGAGCGCATTTCTGGCTCTGGGTGCATTGGGAAGGCAGTAGTGCAGCCAGGTCCCGCCCTTTGTATACCCGCTGGGTGCCTTAAGTTTGTGCAGGCCACTTGCTCTCTCATCCCAGGCCCTATTACATCATGCTTCTTGGAGCCTCTGCCCTATGGAGAGGGTCGATTGCCGGTGAACCTTCTTATTTCGTCGGCCTTATTGCCAATTACTCAGGGCAAAGTGAATGTGCCAGTGGTTAACGTGGGGACAGAAGATCAGTGGCTTCAGCCCCGTACTACACTGGGAACCCTTCATATAGTGGACCCCACTTCCGGTGATGGTACAGGTGATGACCTGGTAGCTCTTGTGCAAACAGCAGGAGCTAGTACTACAGCTTCGGTAGATTTCACTGGATTACAATGGCCAAACCTCTCTCCCTCACAACAGCAGGAAGCTAGGGGGCTCCTAGAGAAGTACCGAGGGGTTTTCAGTGAACATGATGGGGACTTAGGTTGTATGTCATTAGTTCAACATGAAATACCCTTAGTGGATACAGCCCTAGTACGTCAGCGTTACCGGCGTCTGCCTCCATCGCAGTTTGCACAAGTCAAAGCTCATATTCAAGAGCTGGTAGAGAAGGGTATAGCCCGACCCAGTAGTAGCCCATACGCTTCTCCAATCGTGGTGGTTCAAAAGAAAGATGGTACAGTCCGCCTTTGTGTGGACTACAGGCAACTTAATGCCAAAACTAGGAAGGACGCATATCCTCTTCCAAGAATAGAGGAATCCTTGGATGCATTGACAGGGGCCACACTGTTCTCCACTCTAGATTTAGCCTCTGGATATAATCAAGTGCCCATGGCGGAAAGGGATAAAGAGAAAACGGCCTTTTGCACACCCTTCGGGCTATTTGAGTTTAATCGCATGCCCTTTGGGTTGTGCAATGCAACCAGGCACCAGACAACTGTTGAAATCACTTGCTTCACCGCCGGCAGAATCCCCACGCAAACTGTGCTCTCACCACTGAGTTTGCCGCGCCATCTGATTTTAAACAAAAGAGTGATTGCAAGGCGTGCTATTCTACCTGTGTCACTTCTGGTCACATGACGTAAAAATATCCGGCGACTCACTTGACTTAATCATGTAAAACAAAACCAGGTGTCTCACTAATTTATCCCACTCCCACCCGTCACATGTACAATGCCTGTTGTCTGTTGTTAGACTGCCATTAGACCAACACATACGTACACATGTACACACGCTCACACACATATGAGCATGCATGCACAGATACACAAACACACATTCTGGCACAAGGTATCAGGCTGGCTTCCATCACCCACCCCATGTCTCCCTAAGTCAGAAGTCCACCTTGCTGTTCCTGAACCGAGGGGTCATGGTGACCCCCTTTCTTGGCATTGATGGAAGAGATAGGTCTGTGGAAGTGTGGCAGTTACTTTTCACACCTGTCTGACAGACAGATGAAACAACTTGACTCTCCCGACATCTGATCTCTATCCCAACATATGAAGAAGTTACCAACTCGCTATATCTGCATCTTAGACAGACCTCTCAGCTCCCCTGCTTTCATTGCATTTCTTGCATTTCTCAGAGGTGTTAAACCAACATTAGAGTTCACTAATGGGGAGGTTGAGTCAAAATCACACTTGAAATGATAAATGTTAGAAAAGGCCTACTATTCCACTGCAAGATTTTCTTTGTCTGAAAATGTAAGGAATTTAGATATGAAAAAAATGCAGCCATATATACTGTGCAATTGAATTGCAATTACAGGGATCTCTTTCAAAGCATGCTTCAAAGCATTCCAAGAATGCTTTGGAATAATGTGAGATTACCCATCAGCCCCACAGATTCTCTTCAACACAAAGGTTGTGTACCTTATCAGCGCTGGAAGGGTCACAGTTCTGCAAGCAGGCCTTTGTGAGGACCTCTCAGAATGACCTGTGGATTGTCAGTCACCAATGCGCAGAATGCTAAGTGTGTTATGGGACACATACAGCCTAAAAAGCAACCCCCTCCTGTTGCACCATCAAGTCAGGCTTGGAGAGTGGAGGCCCAGGGAGCCTTTGTGGCGCAGACCTGACCCAGATGGCTGGCTGCTCTTGCTCAGATGGCACTAATTCCCTGTCTAAAAAGAAACAGAAGCCATGGGAATGGCTGTTCCACACTGCGTGTGTGTGTGCATGTGTGTGTGTGTGTGTGTGTGTGTGTGTGTGTGTGTGTGTGTGTGTGCATGAAAGGAAGTGCTGGCTGCTTCAGGGACAGGTCTCTGGCCCTCTGTGCTGGCCACATATACAAGGGAGGTGCTCAGCAAACCATCAGCTCACTGATCCTGCAGAATTGGATGTGAGAGTGGTGCTGGCCCTTCTTGCTGGTCAGCAGTGGCCCTGCGGTAAAGCGGCCTTTACTGACCACCCCCCTCCCAGGCCCAGCCAGGCTCTCAGGCCCGCTTCCAGGAGCGGATCCTCTGGTGTATCATCTATGGTGAAGCTGCAGTGCCCTATGGTGCGGCGAGCCGTTGAATGGCCCAACCGCCCTCTTGTATGTCCACCCCCCCACGCACACCACCTTGTCTGTTTGTGATGCACTGCTGGGCAGCTCAACTCAGGCAGAGAGAGGGCTGGGGCTGGTGTTGGGTGTTTGGAAGAGCAAATGACAGCAAATCCTGACAGCTCTTTCAAAGTCCAGGAAATGCATGGTTTGTTCTCTAGTTATCAGGGTGGAGGGGTTAGGGGATGATGGCTGTCTGAGATACCTGGTTGTGATTGCTCTTCCCAGGCCTTGCTGTGGCTATTCAAAATCTTAGTGTGTGCGGAGACAGTCCCTCTGGCTGACTGGTGACGGGGAGCATTCATCGTCTCCGAAGGGTAATATTTCTGGACTGCAGTTTTTTTCTCTATAGGTCCTGTTGTACTCATTTGGTTCAGGAAAAAGCCAAAAGCAGACATTAGAGCCAGACTGTATCACATAATATAAGAGCTGGGAAAGGTGGGAAGTCATTTTAACTTACATTTGTAGGACAGCCAGTCACAACCAATGAGGGAAGTGGTGGCTGTTGAAGGCAGATGTGTGCGTTTGCGTCTTTGGAAGTAATAATATTAAAGTCTGCCAACCTAATAACTAAATCTGACTCCACTTCATGCCAACCTATGTTTCGTTCCTCAATTCCCAATTCTAATTAGCAACCCAGGAATTCTCAGTTCACTTTGGCTTGTAGGTGATCAGGTTACATAGTCCACGACGTAGGATACCATCCCAGCACATTTAATATAACTCGCTGCCCTGTTATATTCTACACCGGGTCTAGAAGGGTCCCATGTCCTCTGACTCTCCCTACCCCCTGGTGACCCATCCTGTTGTACAGTTCCTTGGTGTGGAGGAGCGGGGACACATTCCTCAGCCAGGTGGTTGTCTTTTATGGCCCAAGAATGCTTACTTGAGCAACAGTCCCTTATTTGGTGTGCCACAGTCCGCATGTTGTCAGGCATCTCCCATTCCCACCTTACACATTACCTTACATTTTTCAGTCAAGTGGATGGCAGATGCTACCTGCGATAATAGTTTATCCCAGGGAAGGCCGGTAAATAACAAACAAGCAGCTCAAAACAGTGTTTAATACTCTTTGGCTTTGGTAGCTCCTTTGGGCCAGGTTTTTGTTCTGAGCAGCATTCCTGTTCCAGGCTGACTGTGGGGCTTGACCCAGCCGTGCTGCCCTCCCTCTCTCTGAGGAAGCAACCTGGACTATTGGGCCTGCTCTTAACTGTGCTGTCAAGCTCCACAACAACAACTGCAGGGTCAGCTCTGGACCCCTACCTCTGACCCTTTTAAATTCTCATTACTATGGACTGCATCGCTTTTTATAATGCTACCTCTACAGTCTGTGTGTGTTGCCGGGGGGTTGCTGAGGTTGGGGTGTATGGAAACTGTGTCAGCCCCGTTTTCCCAGATGTGCTCGACTTTCATAGCCAACCATGAAAAATGACATTTGGTTCAAGTCCAAAAGAAACAGGCTCAGAAAATGACCTCCCTTTCTTGTTTCCTATTAAGCTGCCTGCCCTAAGCGATGTACTCTGTAACACAGGACATATATCTCCTGCTACTGCTTGGCCAAACTTTCCAATGTTTCTTTGTGCTAGCACCGGTAATTACAAAAGTCTCAGTCACAGACTGAAAGACATGCTTCACGTTTGCACACCGCAGTGAAATTCAAAATAAATGAACCATTACTTAGCCGAAGTGAATATGTCTTAGCATCTCCAAGTGCTCCCAGTTGCCTATAGTAGTTTATATTGATAGTTTGTTATATTGTTAGTTTTAATTGATTGTGGATATTTTACTGTGGTAAAGTCCCTTTCAGTCTTTCATAATTTAGTTCCTATTGTATTAGTTATGTAAGTATGAGTTGTTAGTGGATGTGCTTGCATCTGCATCTTCCCAGCACCTTACACAGATCTTCAGTGTGAAAATTGTGACAGTGAATAGTATGTTGTCTAATAGGAATTAGGAGAAACATTGTTAATGTGTTGTTCAAGGATACTGAGACTGGTGTTCAGTGGACATTCGGTATTTAAACAAGGAGATGCAAAGAGAGAATATGCTATGAGAGAGTGGAGTTTTATGGCCCACCTCATGCTTTCCACTAAATGCTGCAGTCTGAAAACACTACACTGAGAGAGGGGAAAGGACGGAAACATGCGCCAGCCGTGCCGTCCCTGCCTCCACCAAGCGCTGCAATGCAGCTTCTCGCAGGCGTTCCATATGTTACCCCGGCTGGGGCGCATATGGGCCAGAGTCAACACAGGAGTCTCGCATGCCATGACGGCTGCACTCCAGAGAGATAAGGCCCAGGGACACATGCAGAACTGGAGCAGCAGATGGGCTCACAACGTCTGCTTTCACTTCTGGTTCCCTCTTCGACCCTGGATGGCAGTGGTTGTGCCTGCCAATAGCAGAGAAAAAACAATTTAGCTGGAACAAACCATACGGTGTAGGGCCTTCACGTGTAGACTGGTCAATTATTAGAAATGACAGGAATGACCACATTACCTTTCAAGTATATTTCATGCCCTCAAATATATTGAGATGAAAAAAAAAACAGACAAACAAGGTGTCTCCCTTTCACTATATACACAATAATATCAATTTTATGGGGGCGGTTTGATGCTTGATATAATTACAACAGTTAAATGGGAAAAAGGCAGGTGCTTGTTCACATATCTTTTAATAAAATGCTCTCCATTTTGGGTTGCACACCGCTCTCCAAGGTGCTGAAGATGTCTCCTTGGCATGATGTCATTTGTGGAAGGACACAGCCTCAGGGTGAAACCCGGACGGCCGTAGCAAGTCATCGCCTCCATCAGTGGTGCACAGCATGGAGCAATTCATCATCATTTATCGTGTGAACTCCTGTCACCTTAATGCGCTATTTATAACACCGGAATCAAAGCATTACATTCACACGGATGTCTCTTTTCCTGCAGGCCACCTACCTAAAAGAACTTTTCCATCCATTGTATTCTGAATTGCTAAATGCAATGGATGGAGATACTATAGTTGATACACATTCTTTTTTTTTGTTGTGCTTTCTAAGCCTGGAGATAATATGTGGTGGTTTAATGAACACTGTTGCACATGCTGCGGTCTTGTTTATCACATTATCAAGGAATGAGTTGTTAAATATAAGTGATAGAACAACTGTAGAGTGAAAAAGGACATGTGCATATTATTACAGCTGATGACACATCAACAATTGCACCTCAAGTCTTACTCTGTGATGTGCTTTGAAACAGATGATACTTTGATAGTGGACCAGCACAGTTTCTACTGCGTTTCCTCATCTAAACCAGCATTTAGAAAAGGTAATGTGATGCATTCACATTAGTGTCCCTTTTCGAAATTACAAATGGCTTTTAATATAATGGTACAAAACTTATGTGCGATTTTTATTAATCGCACTGCTATCTTAAAACTGTTTAATATAATCAAATAGTTTAGGGATACATAATTCTGGGCAAAGCAATCAGAATATGCAACATATTAAAGAAAGTGCTTACGCCATATGCATCTTGTGTTACTTACAATCACAGTCTGCTCTTAAAAATAACTTAAAAATTGCCATCCACAGGCCCTGGTGTGTCCAGGATGAATGCTTCAAATATTTGGACTGAGATGGCGGCAATGTCAGCTGTACCAAACACAATGCCAGAGTCTCTGGGAAAATCCAGATGTACCATAATACTTACAGTCAAAACAAAGATAAATCCCCACAAAAACAACAACAGAAAACATTAATATCTGGATTATCCTCAATGCTACTAATAGGGTGCTTTGTGCACAGACCAAGTCCTAAATCTACTGCAGTGCAGACTGGTTCCTTTCTATATCCATGCCATTTCACACTGACACTCAGCACTGGTGCCCCCCAGGGATGTGTGCTCAGCCCCATGCTGTTCTCCCTG
Source organism: Megalops atlanticus (assembly GCA_019176425.1). Lineage (NCBI taxonomy): Eukaryota > Metazoa > Chordata > Actinopteri > Elopiformes > Megalopidae > Megalops > Megalops atlanticus. The sequence goes on from CM032881.1 coordinate 34,797,646, forward strand.
TTCACCCACGACTGCACAGCCACACACAGCTCCAACACTGTGATAAAGTTTGCTGATGACATCACCATCATCGGCTGCATCACAGATGGAGACAAGTCTGCCTACAGAGCAGAGGTGAGAGCCCTGACATTGTGGCGTCAGGACAACAACCTCCTGCTCAATATCTGCAAGACCAAGGAGCTGATCGTGGACTACAGGGGGCTGCAGGGAGGGGGGCACACCCCCATCCACATTGAGGGAACAGCAGTGGAGAGAGTTGGCTGCTTCAGATTCCTGGGGATTAACATCAGCGAGGATCTGAGCTGGTCACACCACACAAGTGTGGTCGTGAAGGCAGTGAGGCAGCAGCTCTTCTTCCTCTGACGGCTTAGGAGGTTCGGCATGGACTCCAGGATACTCGCCAACTTCTACAGGTGTACCATCGAAAGTATCCTGACTGGCAGCATCACGGCCTGGTACGGCAGCTGCACCGCCCTCGACCACAAAACTGCAGAGGGTGGTCAGATCAGCACAGCACATCAGCAGGACTGAGCTGCCAGCCATCCAGGACCTCTACAGCCAGCGCTGCAGGAGGAAGGCACAGCGGATCCTCTCTGACCCCGGCCATCCCAGCCACAGACTTTTCACGCTTCTGCCATCTGGCAGGCGGTACAGAAGCATCCGGACCCGAACCAGCAGGTTCAGAGACAGTTTTTACCCGCAAGCCATCAGGCTTCTGAACTGCTGACACTAACACTTACACACACACCACACACATGGAAATCATACAGTCACCACAGTGAATGGACCCTTACCTCACAGAATGCCACTTTGAGGAGGACTACTGTTTACACTGTGTACAATGTTTACCACTAGACACTTTAATCATATCAATATTGCACTGCACTGTTGTTTATACTCTTACATTATTACTCTGTTACTATCTACTTATTTTATTTATTTTACTTCTTTACTTATTCTATTTTTATCTTATTTTATTTTACTTATTTTTTATTTTATTTTATTTTTATTTACTTGAGCAACAGGCTAAGAGGCTAAGAATTTCAGTACTGGTAATGATGATGCATTGTTATTGAGTATCTGACATAAAACTTGAAACTTGAACTTGAAACTTGAAACTTCTATTAGCAGTTGTGTAAAACTAGTACTGCATTTAATGCGTGAACAGTGAATGCTCCTGTGATATTTTGGGTCAAACTGGTCTGAATCAGAGTGTATTTTTTCTGCACCAACCTCTATCTAGCCTGCTAAGTTAAGGAAATAAACCTAGTTTTTCTCTTTTTTTAAACAGGACACACAATGTTGTTGTTTCAGGTCAATTTGACCCAAAGTATATAAATGCATTGGAGTTTTATTCAGACAGTAATAGTTTTATCATGTTTTCTTTTTTGCTGTTTCCACCTTCAACCTTCTCCACCTTCATTAAAACTCTTAGCTGGCCCCTGCCAACACCACCCTTAGCCACACACAGTTGATTGGAAACATTAATTTCAATGAGCAGTGTTCACACACATACACACACACTCATACACACATATACACATACATACATGCATCTCACACAGACACACACACACACAAATATAGTTGGGTAGTATTGCAGAGCTCAGACTTGCCCCCCCTCCCATCCTCTGTGACTACTCACCTGCACATATAAATCTGGAAATATGGAGCTCAAGCTTGATATTTATATTAAGGCAGAAGTATCAGAGGTAGAGGTCATTGATTACATTGAGTTACCCTCTAATGAGGATTTAGAGTAGGAAACTCCTGTCACAGTGGCAAGAAGTGGTCATGTCTAAGAAAGATGATCACCATTGACAAACATCTTGTTTTGTTTTAGAGGCTGCTGTCCATTCAAGTTGTATATCATGCCAAGCAAGCCGGGTGAGTGTAGCATGAAGATTTGGGCAGGGTATGATGCCAAACCAACCTATACCTATAACACAGGCAAACCAGCTGGAGGAATCAAGGGTAGTGCTAGACGTGATAGGTAGATGCTATTATCAGTATGATGATGACAAGACAAAAGTACACATGCTGAAAATCAATCAGAAAGCTAAATTTAAACATTATATCCATCATGTGAAGTTTATATGAGGTGAAGAATGAAATTTCATGTGCATAATGTGTATTTTTCATTGCAAATGGGTAGTGTCATTTCTTAAGTCAATATGCTGTTAATAAAATATTTTAAAATGTGTGATATGTGATGAATGCGATAATGTGATAAATGTCATTATATAAATACAAGTCAATTGCATGATAATGCAAATCCATTCTCAAACATAAAAGGTATTTCTAAAAATCTAATATCACCCAAAGGTTAAACAGTGACCAGTGAAATAGTGGTTTAATGGCAAGCAGCACTGGAGCAGTTAAACAACAGTGACCAGCACTGCATTCAGTGATAAAACAAGGTGATGAGTGACACTGGACTGCAGGGCTAGTGTGGGCCTTACACACCTGGACATGGGTGTCAGAAAGCTCATTAGAGCTCGGCAGGGCGGGGTGGAGGGAAGGGGGAGCATGACACGGAGATATCAGGTGAGAACCAAGGCTATAAGGATTTACATGACAGCTGAAGTATCAGAGTGAGCTGGAAATCCCCTTTCCTTCTACATCACACAGCTGAGCACACTCAGACCTTGCTGGAAGTCCTGGGAGGAGTGTGAGTACGAGGGGATTATCCAGGCAGGGCCCGGGCTGAGGCTTAATGCCAAGGCTGGATGTGTGGGAGGGGACACCTCTCAAGGCTTCAACAAGGGCTAGCTGCTGAAGCCGCTAAGGATTTTGGGTTATGTAGTCCTTCTTCATATTTTGGTATGGGCAGAAAACCAGCCACTCTTCAAAACAAAGTAAAAAAGGGTCTCTGCCCTCCAAGTTCTGCTCCAGAAACCTGACAGCACTTGTGATGTGCATCTTTGTAATGTGAAATCTTATAATCCTAGCTCTAGATATTGTGGAGAGTCAGAAATGCTTTCAAGGCCTTATATGTATTCACCACTTCCCTGCACCCTGCTGTGAACCCATTGAAAATGTTTTCTGCAATCACATAATGCTGCTCCTCAATCCCTATAGAAATGCGGAAGGCAGAAAAGAAATCACCAGTAAATAACTAAACAGTCAACCAGTTAATCTACACAAACAACAGATGGTGATTGTTGATCTGTGATTGTTGCATGAACTGCCTGGGTATGTCACGTAATGAAAGAGGTAAAGTCCCATTTACAAGTATGTGTTTATATAAATGAGAGTTTTTGTGTTAGTTTCTGTGGTTATTTTTTGTAACCAGAAAGAGGAGGAGAAAAGAGAGAGATAGAAGAGAGGTGAGATAAAGAGAGAGGGGAGGAGAGGAAGAGAGACAGACAGAAAAAGAGAGCAACAACTCTAAAATGAACCTGAAGGCGCAAGTTTATCAACGCATAAAATTCAAAGGTGGCGTCTGTCTCTCCTTTCTGAAGGGCAAAAACAAGCTCAGTTTTATGTTTTTTAGTAATGGATGTCTTATCCTCGCAATCTATTCAAATGTAAATGTGCCCAACATTTCCAATTTGTTTTGATAAGCAAGGCCGGATACAGGGGGGTGCTGGGTGGGGCTACGCGCCCCCAGATTCTTGCCATGCCCCCCCATTCCTCCCTCTACGAATGCCTCCAGCCAAAAATGTTACATTTTTATTTTCATCTAAAACGTCTGGTAACCAATCATTTAACCCTTACGCGCGTACAGTCACACCGGTATGATTTGCCGTTTAGCGCGTATGCTATAACTGGTGCGATTAGAACACTATATTGGAAAAATTCTAGCTAATTTTAGCTTTGAGGAAACAGCGATTTAGTGTTAAAGAATATAGCAAATGCTAACTGAAAACTATGAGAGGCTTAATAACGAACCAAGTAACATAACATGCGCTACATAGCATAAAAAATAAGTTACATGCGAAAGGGTTAATTCCATTCTACAGATTGTTTTCCCACTAGTTTCTGATTGGCTGGTTGGGCAACATAAAACTCCGAAACAAGTCAATCACCTTTGTCACTCGAACTGTGGTCACAAACTTGTCACTTGTCAAGTGCTTCTGAAGTAGCTAGCTCGATTACGCAAGGAGAAGGCTAATTAAATCTAGGATAGTCTGATTTTGTGATAATCCATCTTTTGGTTTGTTTGTTTTTATTTGAACCGTTTCAGTTTAGATTTTTGCAATCTAGACATGGATGAATTTTCTAGAGTTTTTGCCTGTTTGCCCACTATATGCACTTTTGTACGTCACTTTGGATAAAAACGTCTGCTAAATGAATGAATGTAAATGTAAAACTGATGCTGATTTTATGAAAATGTGACAGAATCACAAACGTTATGGGGATAAAAGGAAAATAAAAGAGAAAGCTAAAATGATAAAAAAGACATCAGAGATGTCTAAAAAATTTGTCAGAAAAGAAAATTTAAGCTGTCCTATTAGGATTGGATGTGTGTTTAGAAATAAAAAGTTAATTACTAATGGTCTAAACATGAATGAGTTTTTACAAAAAGAAATAGAAAACTGATACTGTGATTTCACATAGAATATGAATGCAAAAAATATGACTGAATCACATAAGTTATCGGTGAAAAAGTTAAGTATGCCTATATAAAAAAGTAAAAAAGTATAATTAATAAAGATAATTTCTTCCTAAGATATGGGGTGGTGGTGGGAATATGTAACTCAATAAGATGTAAAATATGCATGAAAATGTAACAGAATCACAAAAATAATGAGGAAAAAAAGAAGATGAAGAAGAAAAAGAAAAGAAATGGAAAAAAACAACAAAGTATAGAAGGGGGTAAACAAGCCAAAAAAGTACAATAAAGTTAATAAAGATGTCCTCCAAAAATTGGGGGGGGGGAAACCTGGGCATTTTGCACGGAACTGTGATAATGATCACAGAAAGTGTAGTCCCACAGGCCTCACAGTCTCAGCAGTCACCTAGCAGTCTCCGACTGGGCCCGTCCAACCAACGTGGCCGAGCTGAGGTCATTCCTCGGGTTTGCCAGCTATTACAGGCATTTTGTGGAAGGCTTTGCCAAACTTGCCGCTCCACTACACCGCCTGGTGACGAAGAAGCGGAGAGCCACAAGAAACCTGAGGGATGCCTGGACAGAAGAATGCGAAAGTGGGTTTCAAGATCCAAAAGCAAGGTTAGTGGAAACTCCTGTACTAGCCTATACTAATTTCTCCTTACCATTCATATTGGAGATTGATGCAAGCCACAGTGGGCTTGGCGCAGTTCTGTCGCAGGAACAAGATGGCAGGGTAAGGCCCATAGCCTACGCCAGTCGTGGTCTCCGGCCAACAGAGAGGAACATGTCCAACTATAGTTCCATGAAGCTGGAGTTCCTCGCCTTGAAGTGGGCTATGACAGAAAAGTTTAGAGAATACCTACTGGGCCAAAAGTGTATCGTATACACAGACAACAACCCCCTGAGTCACCTTACCACTGCTAAATTGGGGGCAACAGAACAGCGCTGGGCTGCTCAGCTTTCAGCCTTTGATTTTGAAATCAAATATCGGCCTGGCCGCTCCAATGGGAACGCAGACTCCCTGTCCAGACAATATGTCTGTGATGGCATTGAAGAGGCTGTTCCAGGCACACCGCTCCCTGGAATGCTTCAACAGAGAGGTAATGAAAACAGAATGTGGGAAGTTAAACAAGCTGTCATTTCTGCCTTACCGTACCAGTCGGCCCCTGACTTACTTGCATTGCAGGAGTCAGACCCCACTATTGGGGCATTTCTCCACTTTTGGCAGAGAGGACAGCCCCCTAATGCCCAGGAGAGGCGAACACTCCCACAGCCAGTGTTGGAGCTACTCCGCCAGTGGGACAGAGTGGTGGAGCAGAATGGACCTGTGTACCGCCGGATCTACCGTCCAGATAGTGGGGCGGAGGTCTTCCAGCTGATCTTGCCAGAGGTTCTGAAAAAGGAGGTACTGACCCAGCTACATGATGACCATGGACACCAGGGGGTTAAACATACCACTGATCTAGTGCGGCAAAGGTGCTATTGGCCCGGAATGCACCAGGACATAAAGATGTGGTGCCAGGGTTGTGAACGGTGCACATTAGCAAAGGTCACACAGCCACAAGTCCGGACCTTTATGGGTCATCTGTTGGCCTCACAACCAAACCAAATTCTGGCTATTGATTTTACTTTACTGGAGCCTGCACAAGATGGGAGGGAACAGGTTTTAATTATGACTGATGTATTTTCAAAATACACACAAGCTGTCCCCACCAGGGACCAGTGGGCCTCCACAGTGGCAAAGATCCTTGTGCAGGAATGGTTTTACAAGTTTGGGGTGCCAGCCAGGATCCACTCCGATCAAGGCCGTAATTTTGAGAGTGCTCTTATCCAACAGCTGTGTGCTCTGTATGGGATCCAGAAAACCCGTACTACACCGTACCACCCTCAAGGCAATGGTCAGTGCGAACGGTTTAACCGTACCCTGCATGACCCTTTATGCACTCTCCCGCTAGCTAGGAAAAGAGAATGGACGGAGTACCTTCCCCATGTCACCTTTGCATATAATACCACGGCCCACCAAGCCACAGGTGAATCTCCATTCTTTTTGATGTTTGGCCAGGAACCACATCTGCCCATCGATTTTCTGCTGGGGAGAGTGGAAGACCCCGCTGCGGGGGGTGTCGTGGACTGGGTCCAAGAGCACCAGCGCTGGCTGCATGTAGCCTATGAGGGGGTAAGAGAGAAATGAAGGGCTGCAGCAGAACGCAGGAAGGCACATCATGATAAAAAGGCTGCCAATACAGAGCTGAAACAAGGCCAGTTTGTGTATTGACGGGATCATGGGATGAGAGGCCGGAACAAGATTCAGGACCTTTGGAGTCCCACCATCTATCGGGTCTTGAGGGCACCAGAGAGTGATGGGCCGGTGTACACCATCGCACCCTGGAACAACAAGGAACAGGTAAAACACATACATCGAACCATGCTGAAGCTTGTTCCTCAAAATCTATTTCCTGACCTCCCTCTTAGCCGCAGTGTCGAAGACCAAATGGCACACCCTGTAGATGCATCTGGGGAGGAAGAGGGCCTCGAGGGTGGAGGCCACTGGATTGTGGAGAAGACAGCGGCTGCCCCTGAGGTATCCATTGTGCCACTGCAGAGTAACCAAACAGACATCCACATTTAGGCAGGTCCTGCTCTAGATGATCCAGGCCCAGAGGTATTGGTTGTTCCACCGCCTAGTAACCAAAGTAATACCCTGTCAGGTCCTGTTTCAGATGACCCAGGCCCAAGTGGCGTGGGGCTGCAAAGAACCAAGCATACGACTGCTGGGAAACATACCAATGTCCACCACCTGCCAGAGACAACTGTGGGAAGATTAAGAGGGGCTACGAACTCTCAGGTGCCTGGGTCCAGTAGCATGACTACAGCAATATTCAGACCTTGGAATTGAATTATTTTATTGTTGGGAGGACAATACAAAAACCTGGCATGACTACAGCAGCATTCAGACCTTGGGATTAATTTATTTTATCATCGGGATGACGATACAAAACCAGGGGTAGATTGTAGCAAGATTGTCAATGCATTACATGCACACACAAGCTAGCTAGCATGTTAGGCAGGGCTAACAACACACTTTTACCTGGTTCGTCACGTCTAACGGCTATAAAACACTGGGTTGTGGTATCAAAAAAAGAATACCTTACCTGTCGTCATTCCTGGGGCGCCTTTAGTGTTCTACGCAACTTCCTTGCTGTCTTGGAGGTAGGTTTGAAACCCTGTAAATCCATGCCATTCAATCCATGCCTGTGCACAACTGATAGGTGTCTGTTTTATAGGTGGCCAGAGACCCAGCGGTGTTGCCTGGCTAATTGTATGCGCCCTTTGCTGTGAGTTAAGGTACCGGGTTTTACTCTTTACTGTCAGTGGTAAAAAGTAGGGAAATATTAAGCTCCCGAGGTACTGTTTTTACAAACGATGCCTAAATGTCCTAACTGTGTTTTCATTTCTTATAGGACATTGCTGGTTGCTGTTTTGCCATTTGGTTTTATTCATTTGTTTTTATTCTTTTACTGTACAGTCCGCATTTTACCGGATAGCCGACATTACAGCATACCGCACAGAGTAGCCCATGTTTGTGTTTCCCTTTGTATTTAAGTTTCCCCTCTGTTATTTTCCTGTCTACAGTGTAGATTCGCGGTGTAGTGCAGTGGCTAGCTAGCTAGTTAGCCACATACAGCACGACTAACACCTTATGTTGTGTTGTTAATTTTATTTTACCCCGGTGTCTGCCATAATTGTTCTGTTTGTTACTGGGTGCTTAAACGAATTCTGCGGTATTTTATCTAGCTAATTTTAACCTGACAAACCAATTGGGGCTAACTGAGTTACTGACTCCCTTTTATTTTACCGTTGGTTTTAGTGCTTGTGTTTTACCTTTTTATTTGCTGCGCGGTTCGGGTTGCACTTGCGGGAAGGAGGCAGTAGCGCATCTCAGGAGGTGGCCGTCTTTTCACAAACTGTGTGGGTGGGATATTGTGTGTTTGACTAACTTCACTTTGTGCAATCACCCTGTTGCTGTGCTTGCAAGCTGGTGCCTGATCACGAGTGTCTGTGGTGTCACTTCCACTTCCAGTGACATGAGTACCCTTTCCAGCAGTCGACTCTTACCCGCACACAACCCGTGGCGCCCCTAGTGGCCCGGGAGGACCTATTGCGCCACCCTTCTGTTTTTTTTTTATGTATTTTAGTTGGTTCTGTTTTACAATAAACTGAATTGTTTTAGTTTGGAACTCACGCCTCTGCTTGCTAATTCAATTAAGTGTTACGGCACAGACGAGGGACCCAAAAGCAGACCATGCACGATCAGGGTAAAGTGCGTCTTTATTTGAATCGGCAGGCGGAGTTCGTGAGCCGGGAACAGGCAGGGTCGGTAACAGGTAAGCAGTCCGTGGGAAAAACCAGGGCGAAGTCAGGAACAGGCAGAGTCAGGAACCGGGAGACAGTCCGAGGGCAATTCCGGGAGCAAAGTCGGGCAGAAGCGGAGTCAGGCACGGGGCAGGCAGATGCACAAGCAGACAGGACAAAAACGGCAGGCAGAAAAACCAGGTCGGGGCACAAGCGAGATCGAAAGGCACAGAAAGCAAGTCAGGAAACAAAACGCGGGGACGAAACAGATCAGAAAACACCACTGCTACGAACTAGCAACGAGATAGGAACAGGCAGGGCATAAATAGGGCAGAGCAGACAAGGTGATGGGGAACAGGTGAGCTGGCAGGCAGGTGGCGGCGATGAAGCAACGAGGCAGGCGGGGACAGGGGCGGGGCTAGAACACAAGGAAAACAAAAGCACATGGACAGGGGAAGAAAACAAACACACAGCTAGGGGGCCGGGGCACTGACATTAAGGGTACCTGAGTGGGGAGCTCAATAAGGCACTGTGAAATAACTATTTCCTTGGGCGCAATTCCATAGGTGGCGTAGTCTGGACCAGTACCCCACGCCACATCTATATGACTGCAATTTAAATGATGCCCCCCAGAAATTTTCACTGCACCCCCAGTCTAAGCAGGCTACATCCAGCCCTGTTGATGAGTTGTAAATATATACAAGTACAAATATGTTACACAAGTATTCTTCACAAATGACAGGTTCTATGATTGTTGTATAAACTACACAGGAAAGTAAACATCTGATTTAATGACTACAGCTGCATGATAATCCACGTGTGCCTATGTAGATTGCATCCTTGCTTTTAAAATAGTGCTAATTATCAACAGCAGCCGATCAATGAAAATGCAAGCTTGTGATTAATTTGAGGCTGTGCTTGTGAGAAACTTCTCTGCGCACAGTAAGAGTGAGGCAGTCTGTTGAGTTATTAATGTGGAACTTTGTCTTATCAGGGGCAGAATGTAAAGAGATCATAAAAAGCACATTATGCAATAGTCAAGAATTTGTTTATTAACATAAAAATGAATATACCCACACACTGTTGTCACACTCCCAAGGGTGAGAATATGTTGTATGGTGACATCAAACAATATTTCCACCATGGAGGTTTTTGTTGTGTCCTTTTGATATCCCAAAGGAATCAAATCAAATCAAGTAATATCAATCAAATAAAAACAAGACACCTAGCTCTCTATAGAAAATTCTGGACTCCACCTGGCATACTCAATGTCCAAAACAGACACTCATTTTTAATACATGTTTTTCTTCCTCTCTCTTCTCTGCTTGATGGTATTGATTTGATGTGCGTGCACCACAGGTAACGTGTGGGGCTCACTGTCTGAGTTCCTTTGACCGTTCAAGCCACGCTGCGCGCAGCTGGTATGCTGTCTCCCGTTGGTCTCTGCCTGAACTTGCAGGCCGTAGTTCACACCCATACTTTTCTGAAGTTCAAAACAAACGTTCAACAGGATGGTTTTTAGACCATCCAAAACTGGTCCCGTCCACAACTGTACAAACTCCCATCTTCTGCTTCCTTTCTGCATTAGGTCTTCATGGCATTCCTCTCCGCCCCATCCCCCCTTTTCTTTTCCCTGTTTATAACATCCACATGGGAGGTCAATAACCTCTGCCCATGGCCAGGTGTGATCCCTTGGTCAGATTCTAAGCCAAATAAAGTACTGCTACAACCACATCAAATGCAACCCTCACACTTTAATCATATGGAGGTGCATATCAACTGAATATGTGTTTGTATATGTAATATGCTTTTTAAATTTATTATATGCTTTTTGTTTTGTAAATGACTGGGACGTAAAAGCTCACATACTCCTATAAATTAGTCCCATGCATTTAGTTCCTTGACAGTTTGTCCAAGGGACTTGGTGTAGCATATGGCAAAAGCACACCTCTCAAATTATTCTATGTTATCTTATTGGAGTGTCATGTGGCTGGCACACACAGAACTTTGGCAGGTGATAAAGCTGCTATGGCAATATGTTTGAACAAAAGGTGCAACAAAAGATGCAGCAAAAGGTCCGCAACAGGGTCCGTCAGCGGCAACTTCATAAGGTGCCATGTAAGTCTGATGATTGGGATGACTAAGGTGAAGGAAATGAGAAAGAGACTGGGTGTAATTCTTGCTCATTTTTTCACAGTGAACCTCAATGCTGTTGTTGAAAAGAGTTATAAAAAAATAAAAAAACAACTTCATATGCACTATATTTTGAAAATGGACTGACATGACAAATACCTGGGATGATCCTCATTTCATGCTGATTGGATTGTCAGTCTTGTGGGCCTCTGAACCCATGGATAGGAAAACATCCCTGGTCCTGATACATTCAAATACTCCAGTTAACCAAAAACATTATGATTTGTCCTCTTCATTGTCTTTTAGCCTTTGGCATTTTTGAGCTTGCCTGCCCTGTTAACATCATGTGTCAAGACACATTGGTGTTACAAGGGGCCTGCTGATTAATTTAGTCCTCCATACTCAGCACTGTATTCACTGTGAGGTTTCTGACTGGTCATTGTCCTGTCAGTCACACATCTCCAGGCAAAAGTGGGGAAAGGCATGAACACAAGGTAGCCATTATGGTCAGACTGTGACTCAGAAATCATCCTATCACAAGTTAGCAATGTCCAGTGTCTGGACCATTAGGACATAAAATTTTGACATTGGGAAATTCTTTCCAGACTTTCCAGAAGTGAGCATCCCGTACTAAATATCTGTATCTGATTGGCATAATCAAAGATAACCCAAAACATATGGGACTGCATTAGACGTGTCAGTAAAACACATATCTTTAGCCCTTATATTTAATATAGGCTTGGGCTGATATCACAGTGCTCCACAATACAGAACAGGGACAAAAAGAAGTTTTGTGATTGTATGTAGACCCGGTGCTGCACTCTCAAAAAACCACTTAGAGCTTGACTGAAATTAATGCAGTCCTATAAGGGATGTTGTATAGAAGACCACATAAGAAAAATGGTCCATTCCCTAAGATGACAGCAGCTATTGAATCACATCCCTTGTGAACGAGATTTGGTTTTAAATGAATGAACAATAAAATCAATTAACTAGATCAGAACACCCAATCAATGGGCTAATTACAGGAAATTTAACACCTCAGTTGGAATTGATTCTATTTATTATACAACAGTGAATGAATTAACCCATGCAAAGCAAAGGCAGGGCCAATATGGGACATGTTTCATGTGAAAACAAAGTTGTATGCAAATCTTGCAACCTGCTAATGAGACAAATTTCCTTGAGAAGACAGATAAATAAATCAAAACATAACATTGAAAAGGGTGATATGTTGCACTGTTCCACAATTATCAAACCACGTTGGCTTCCGATTTCAGAGGACGTTTCCAAGAAATGCTGTTGCCAGGCTACAAATGCTGCCCAGTCCCTTTGTGTAGACTGTAAAGCACATCTATCTATCTACATATATACAGTATATGCAGTGTGACTGTCCTTTCAGCCACAGACAAAAGGAGTGCAACTTAAACACACTGTATTAAAACATACAACAGAGCATACAAATCCTTTGTGCAAAATGTGAAGTTCACCATTGTAGAGTTGCTGTATTTGTGAATAACATGTTTGTAGAGATTATCCTTGTGTGGAGGAAATTATTGTCTAAATAACATTTTGGCCTTCAAATTTTCTCATTTACTCTCAAAACGAGTATTAATGCTGCTGCTTCTCTCTCTGCAAATTCTCAGGTGCATTCCAAAAGTCTCTACTTCACAGCTTTGCTGAACTTTTTCATGGGATTGTCCGGGGATACTGGTCTAGACGATGCCACCTTGGGAGTTGTGCCCAAGGAAATAGTTATTACAATACTGTTTATTCCCCACTCAGGTCCCCTTAATTGAATAAAGTCAGCAGAGCGTGAATTCAAAGAAAAACTCAGTTTATTAAAAAAAACGACAAGACAATCCATAAAATAAAAATAAAAAAGTAGTGGCAATAGGTCCTCCAGGACCACTAGAGGCGCCACCGTCTGTATGTGGGTAGGGGCCGACCGCTGGGAGGGGTACTCACGACACCGAAAGTGGAAGTAACACCGCAGACACTCGTGATGTAGAGACGCAGACACACAAACAAACACAGCAGAGAGGTGAGTTCCAAAAAAGGTGAAATTAGCCACACACACACACACACACATACACACCGTATTTGTGCAAAACACAACCACCTCCTAATATGCCGCTACCGCCTCCTCCTCACAAGTACAAACCCAAACTATGCACGAATAAAAATAACAAAACAAAGCCAACTATCAAAACAAACGTACAATTAGGCCAATTAAAACCCGTCCAGCCAACTTCAATTGGTTTGTCACATTTAAACTAAAACAATTAGGTTAATAAACTTAAATTACAATAAGTAATTAATAAACTTAACTTAATAAACTAAAATTTACAATAAGATTTGTGTGGGGCACACTAGGGAAAGACGGGACAACCACCACATGCTCGCGGGGCCAATACACACAAAATAGAAACATGAAGGGCTGGTAGGCTGAATATAGCTAGCTAGCAAGCTGGTTACTTCAACACAGCGCGATCTGACACAACAGACAGTACATACAACACTGGGGACACTAACACAAGGGAACCATGAACGTAGGCTACCCCCTGTGATATACAGTAATATGTGTTACATAGTAAAACAAATTTAAAACATAATAAAAACACAATGGTAAAACAGCAGCCAGCAATGTCCTGTAGGGATCAGACCATGATTAGTGTATGTAGGCACTGTATTAACAAAACCTTGGGAGCCGAATGCTTCCCTGCTATTACTGATGACAATAAAAGTTTAAAACCAGTACCTTCGTTCACCAAGAGGGCGGATATTATTAGCCGGGGAGCACCGCTCAGTCTATGGCCACCAATAAAACAGACAGCTGTCAGATCTGCACCCAGTGTAAGTAGCATGGATGTTTGCAGTTTGAAACCTACCACCAAGACAGCAAAACCTACCACCAAGACCAGCTAGCATGCCTAGCATGCTAGCTAGCGCGTGTGTGCCAGCGCATAGGGTGTATTAGCAATCCTGCTACAGGATGAATACACAACAATGTCATAGTGAATCTCTGCCTTTGGCTCCACTCTTCATTGTGCCCCCCACCTTTTCCCACAAGAAGAAGTGGCCTAAGACCTTGACCTCCTGGTGAGCAGTTAAACTAAGGCTTTTGCTTTTCCCAGGATCCTTCGATTGGTTGTCAATAAATCTTATAAAAGCTAAATCAATTTCATACAACTGATCATGATTCTAATAAAAACCATCTCAACAATTTTCCAAACTGAGTCGTATATTGATGACTTTACAATGAGGCAGTTGTAACGACTGGCTATTTGTTCTGGAGGCACTTGTGGTAGTCAGTGTATGAGTGGAGCTTGAAAATTAGTCATTGACTGCTTCCAGCCCTGCAAAGGGATGGTATCCATATGAATTCCAGAGGGAAAAATATAAAGCTGTCACTCAACATAAAACTGCTCCTCTGTGACTGAACTTTCCCTTGTTCCCACAGCTTCCCTTTCCTATTTTAATGCTGCTTGATTATTCCACTGCTTTGATGCAGTGTGTCCCTTCATTTTCATTACTCCCTGATGTGAGAATGCATGGCACTTGCTGATTACACTGGAGAGATTTTCTCTGTTTTCATCATATTCTCTCTATTGGAGTTCCCCAAAGCTACATTTTGGGTCCACCACAGTTTTCATCCAGCAATCACCCTCTGGATCATCCTGTTTCTTCCTGTCTCTTCTTATATCACTTCATTGGAGATGGTACAAAGTTTCTCACATTTCCACCTCTTGATTCTCACTTTTCCTCTTATTTTTGTCTGAAGTCTATTGGACACCTCCCTCTGTGTGCACTCACAAAATCAAAAAAAAAAAAAAAAATTAATTCTCCCTCTTCTGCCTAAAAATCTAATCCCCCTGGCACCTCCCTTTTCTTAACAGTCATTATTTAACTTCTCTTTCTGTCTTCTCTCATGTAATTGTAATGGATTTTGTCCCATTGTAACATTGCTCTATTCACATTCTACACAAATTCCGTGCCCAATAGCCATTTCAACCACTGCTCATCTTATCTTCTGTCTTACTGTTTCCTTCCTTGTGTCCCTGCTGGTACTCATCTTTGCTTTAACCTCCTCATGCTTGCTCACTGCAGTGTTTACAGTTCTGTTCATCTTAATCTTCACTTTTACAGTTCTCCCCACACCATTCCTTCAGTAAGATCCTCAGCCACTTATAGATAGCCAGGTCCATCCCATTTTTCTCTTTCCCTGTCTTCTGGGTGGTGCAATGAAGTGCCTGCCAACCTTAGATCCACACAGTATCCTATCACCTTCTGTCATCTCCTCAAGGCAAAAGTATACTTCTCCAATTCCCCAAATGTTTAAAGTTTTCCATGCTTCATGCTTTATTAATGTGTTCAGTTTAATCTCATGCATTTGTCTAATAAACAATAAATGCGTGTCTATGAACAACCCATGATTTTTTTCCCCCTCAAAGCTATTGTTCTTTGACTTATTTTTTAATCTGAGCTGTTTTTAAAATGCTCATGTTAATTTGTTCTTCCATGTTTAAAGTTTAAAGCATTTTACTCTTAAATCATTAACATTTAATTTCATTTGATGTTTTGTGTGTTTTTTGTGTTGTATTAGTATTGATTGATAATACTACTATGCACGAGGGCTCTGGAGAATTAAATGGTAATTATTGCTCACATGTTTAGAAATGGACAAAATTAGGGTTAGGCATCAGGTTAGGTTATCACAGACATCCCAAATCACTGATCATAAACACAGAAGATTGATTGAATTCAACAAAAGTCTGGGCAGGTGCAGTCACTGCAATTACTTCAGTGTCAATGCCACCGCCCATGTAGCATACACTCAGGGCACTGGGAAAACAGCTCAGTAGAGCTTTTATTGAAAATATCAGTGAGGTTTAAGAGACCCAGAGCTACTCAAACTCGCTAGTGTCTAGAAGTAATCTGAGAAAATCATGCAATCAAACACAAGAGAAGGAGCCAAAAGATGTCTGGCCCACCCAGCCATAGCTGCAGTACTGGTGGTGATCCCTGGGTGGCAGCAGAGTAGAGCTGGGCAGTGGAAGGTCAGTTACAGAAAGGGTGACTGGCCATCATTACTTAACAGCATTTGTGATGCCAGGCTTTGGGAGATGTAATGAAGATGTATCAGTGTAATAGAGGTACTAAAGTAACTGACAATACTGGGACAACATGAGCAACAACAAAGTTAAAAGAAGAAAAAGTCTATTTCAGTAGGGGTAATGAAACTGAAGCCTATATTGGGATCAACAGGCACCGCCCCACCACTGCAATGCACGGTGATGTAATTGTCTGTGTGTGAAGCCAGAGTCAGTGAAGAAGTCTGTGGAACAGATGGCAGAGTATCTTTAAACCCATGCATTGCTTTTCCTGTCAAGAACAGGAGGTTTGATCCTGTCAGAGTGAGGCGCGAGAAGCGCCAGGAGGGAAGAGGGAAAATCAATATTTGCTGGCAGCATCCTTCACCCTCGCGGTCGGCTGTCTCAGGGAAACTCTTCCTGCCTCTGTCTCTCTCTCTGTCTGCATTTTGGTGGTGTGCAGTTTTTTTCCCTCTCCAGAAGTGGGGATGGGTCCATTTCCGCCCACGCAGCAGGGTCCTTGGCACCTCAGCGCCATTCCTCCCTCTTGTTTTATCACAGAAATGAAAAAAAGAAAAATTGATTGGTATGCACTGGTCTATATCTGTTGCTATGTGAGAAAAAAATATATGCCCCTTTAACCTATGTTCTGTGCACACACACTAATTGCGGTACACACAACTGTTTTGTGCAACACGTCAGCAGAAATCCTGGGCCATGTGGTCAGGCCGTGCTTTCTATGAGTTGGTGCCTGTCCTAATCCTGCTCTCTGAGTTTTATGGTGTGTGATGACTGATTGGCACAAGACTACCAGTATTACTGGCCCAATCCATAGTCATGTGTTACTAAGGTCAACTACTAGACAATTGATGTTAGTGTGTCTGTTAGAGTCCAACCACCAAAGCTCACTTATTACACAGAGGTACATTTTGTATTTAATTAAGACACATGAAGTAGTATTAATACGAGTGCCATGGAAATACTGTGCTTTGAAGATGATGCAACATAACACATGGGCAACCTTAGTCAGTCATTACATTCATTATTGTCACTGATGAAGCCACCACAGGAGATATAATGCGGAACTTTTAAACAATGGTGGAAGCTGAGAGCAAATAGGGTCGGTGTCCAGCACTAAGTGGGAATGCTCCATTTTGAATTGGGAGGGTAAACATGTGGCAAAAAAGGACTGGACTACTGGTCATGCCAGGTTAGCGAAGGTTAACAAAATTCTACTAAATATTTGTTTACCAATCTACAGATATGCTTTTCCATTTTTGGCTGTGATAGGAATACAGAGAGATATTTAGAATAGCTCTTATGAACATATACCACCTTAAGGTATGTCCTGTTACACTGATACAGTGGAGTTGCCGGTAAGCTGTGCCACATTGAATGTCTGGCAGAGTGTTGGCAGGACGTAAATAAATCAGAATTCCAGTCACAGAAAGTGTTTAAACTATAGCTAAAAACAGAAAGATGATATAGCACTTAAATGACCTCCTCAGTCAGTCTGCATCAGGGCCGAAGAATCGGCCTGACAAAAGCAAGGTCTTTCTGTTTGCAAAATGTGCTGTGTGCCACGTTGCATTGTGTGTCCCCGACCCAAAGTGCTGGAGAATTGCCTAGAGCAGCTGCCTCCTTTAAACGGTGAATCAGCCAGCCTCGGATATTCCAGTTGGAGAGGTCACCTGGCCTCTCTCTCCATACTAAACTTCCGCATGAGCATGTTCAGGGATTTTACTCTCCTCAAGCTCCAGTCTGGGTGCTGCCGTCTGGCAGCTGGTGTGCATTCAGCTGGGTAATATTTACCCTGCTCAAGTGCTTGCACTAGTGTGCATGCAAGAATTTGCTATGTGCAATTTCCTCTTTGATGTTGCCACCACAACACCCCCATAACAGCAGAATCCTGAGGAGCGAGCCGTGTGATGAAATGCAGGTACGCAGACAGGATGGCCATATGTGTGGCTCCCATAAAGCAACAACCTCCCAAATCTATACAAGTTTGTCTGTCCCAGTTGAACAGTCAAGCTGATTCTTCCTACTCATCAAATTATCCATTTTCCCGTAATTGTTTTCCAATACATGCACTATAGGCTTAATTGAGTTTTTAATCAGAAGTTTCCTTCAGGTCTCTTGGTCTACAGAACCACAATATAGCACCCATTTTATGACATCTTACAAGATCCTCCTCACAACCCCTCCTTCCTTCTACTCCTTCTTCCACATGGCTCAATACTTCTCATAATGTATGATGTAAGAATTGAAGAGGCGCGTGTCCGATGTAGTTTGGAAGTTGGTGTTGTTTTATTGGTTTTCGAGCAGTTGCAACGATAAAGTTTTACAGTGATCGGCAAAGCGTCACAGAAAAACAGTCTCTTTGGGTTCGCGGAGTAGTTTTATTATTTATTAGAGTGCATGAAAATGCACTCTATTGTTATCCAAATTTTTCTTATTCTTCTTTTTCTTCTTCTAACCAATTTTGTGCGTTTAATACAGCTTCAACCGTTTAACGTAGAAACTTCATTCAAACTGTGTTGTGTAGGTCTTACAAAGGACACTTATGCTATGTATTTTTTATTTTTGTAACATTTATACTTTTTAAACTATTAATTAAAAACTATCAAAATTTTCCCCATAGACTTAACATTGGCCTTTATGACATCACAATAGAGCCATTAAGCAATTAGAATCTTGTGGCAGCTGTTCTGACCACCTACATCTGTTTGATGTAGGCCTATATACTTTTATCTATGTAAAATTAGACTGTTTGCATTTTCATGCACTCGTAATTCCCTGGAATTACATTCTCTAGTTATTTTACTAACACTGGTTGATACCTTGAATCACTTTATATACCTTCTCTGAGTTCTTTGTCCTCAGAGGCGGGAAACAGAAATGTGTATTCTAGCTACATTCTTGTGTCTGGCATTCTTATCTCTGACCATCACCTCTGTTACCTGCCTCTTGCTGGTCCACAGGGGGTCTGACCCTCCGCCCTCAGCCAGAGGCCTAGCTAGGTAACAGTCTACGGCAGCCTTTGTGTGTGTGTGTGTGTGTGTGTGTGTGTGTGTGTGTGTGTGTGTGTGTGTGTTGGCACCCAGGGTGTCGGCACTTCTGTGTCTGTGGGATAATGGAGGAGACCCTGTATGGGGTCTCTCATGGCAGCATTTGTGTGTGAGTGTATTGGCACCTCTGTGTCTGTGGGATAGTGGAAGAGACCCCGTATGGGGTTTCTCAAACCTTACAATAACATATCTTATCCTGCATAGTATATACATCATAGCACATAAACATATATAAATACATTACGACTGTTTAGCAGATGCTCTTATCCAGAGCAACTTACATCAGTTTCAGCATTTTTTTAACAATATTATCCATTTATACAGCTAAATATTTACTGAGGCAATTGTGACTTAGGTACCTTGCCCAAGGGTACAGCAGCAGTGCCCCAGTGGGGAATTGAACCAACAACCTTTCGGTTATAAGGTCTTCTCCTTAACCACTATGCTTTACTGTGTCCGTACTCCGGCCCCCTATCTGTTGTTTTTATGTTCTCCCTGTCTGCCATGTGCCGTTGGTTGTTTTCCTTTTGTTTCAGCCCTGCCCCGATCCCCGCCCGGTCCCCGCCTGCCCTATTACCTGATCACCTCCACCTGCAAGCCGGCTCACCTGTTGCCCATTATCTCATCAGCTCTGCCGTATATACTGCCCTGCTTGTTCCTGTCTCATCACTAGTTCGTTGCAGTGTTTCGTACCTTTCATACCATTGTTTCTGCCTGCGAGTTTTCCTGTGCTTCCAACCCTGCCTGTGCCCTGACCTGGTTTTCTGCCTGCCATCCTGCCCCGATCGCCTGATTGCCTGTCTGCCTGGTTCCTGACTTTGCCTGTTCCTGTTATCTCCCTCTGGATTTGCCCTTGGATTGCCTGCCCGGTCTCGACTCTGCCTGTTCTTGGTTTACGACTCTGCCTCGTCCCATCAATAAAACCTGTTCAACCCTGTAAAAATATATATAAACATATATAAACAAATATAATCACACAACACTACCTAGACATAACAGAATCTTCTCATTTTACTTCTCGCTATAACGCCACATGAATCACACAAATGTGATGAAAGTCATTGACTACAATAGTCTACATTATTTAAAAAATATATTAACTTCTTTGCGCTTGGCATTATGTTTAGTGCCCCATGTATTCACATATTAGTGTGTACTAGTTGCAATACTTTTTGTATAGTCCAGAGAACAACCAGGGTTCAACTCTTGCCATCTTGCCATGTTTTAGTTTTTGTCGCACTTATGGTGGATTCCCCTCTGAACTACTGTTTGCAAAGACACAGCTGGAAAAGGTCATATTACTCCAGGAAATCTTGCAATGTAACACAGAAGAAAGAAATGTGCCAGTAAGGTAGCTTCATACAGCTATTCATTCCACAGTTTGACTGCCATATATAACTATGATTTGTGGTTTGATCAGTTGTTTACCTCCAGTATGCCTTAGCATGCCCTAAAAAACAGTCAGTGTACACCAAGGCCAGGACAGGCAATAACTAGTTGATTAACAAAGCAATGAGAAATCATTCTCTGGGAATCCAGGATTTCAGGACAGTGGCTGGCTTTGCAGAACTCAGCTGGTTGAGTGGGGCAGTAATCAAAGAGTGTGACCAGTAACCTTATGGTTACAGGTTTAAATCCTGCATGGGATGTTACTGTGTTACCCTTGAGCAAAGCACTAAATTTCATTTGCTTCTGTGAACACCCAACCGTATGAATGGAAATATGTAATATAAGCTTAGTAAATGAGTCCAGTGCAGGCAGCTACTAAGGAAATAAATAATGCATCACGATTATCAAGTTCTCAGAGGATGGCGCAAGATGAACTACACCTATTCGATCTGTATGAGGCAGACTGAAATTCCACCACGATTAAGCCTGGCCTCCGTAGTGGTAACAGCTAACCCCCCCCACAAACATGCAAATCTGAATCGTTTGGGTCAAAATAGCCCCCAGCTCCACCAAACTCTGTCAGCTTCAGTGGAGTGCTATAGCTGGGGGTAGTGGCGGTGCAGGATGGTGATGGAGTGTGCTCTCTCTGTGTAACAGATCTCTGCGGATGAGTGCGTCATCCCTTTAATGGAAGTAGGATGTTGAGAGAAGCACTCCGCCGGGGGACGGACCTCCACTGCTTCATCACTGTAAAGCTCGGTGCTAAATGCTTTTGTGAACCCGACATCCTGCCTTATTTGAGTTTATATAGAGCATAGTGAGGCACCCATCAGAATAAGTGTGTATATTGACATTGGTGCAGACGTGCAAAGGAGCCGATATCAAGTGCCACTACAGGAGAGGTACCATGGTGTCATAGCAGTGTGGCTATAAAAGACAATAAGGTTTAAGTCCTTTAATTAATGATGGCTTAACAGTTTTTTAAAGATCAGCCTAGCTCCCTTTAAACAGTGAGAATAATGTAATTCACAAAACAAATATGCGGTGTGAATGATATTGTACGAGGTTTTATACAAAAGAAGTAAAGAAGCAGTCATTAAGTCATATCAAATGTGTAACAATATAACTGCCTGTTGATTATCTCTAACTGCATTTCAGGTGTTGTAATGAATTTTTGGATTACTTTAAAGGATCCATGTTTGAGTGAAGCTGGTACTTGCTTGCAGGCAAACCAGGGGGTGGGTGGGGGGGGCAGATGTTCAGTAGTAAGCATAAGTGTAACTATTACCCCAATAGCATTGAGATAAAATGTTCCAACTTTATTCTTCTGTGTGGTCAGTCAAAGAGGTCTGATACCTTAGGGTGTAGCATGCAAAGATGGGTTTTTAAGCCTTATTACTCATTCTTCTGGCAAAGAAATGTAGCCAACAACTTTTAAAGACACCTTGTCTTAAACTGATCTGCTGAAACCAAAGGCTTGGATGAGGACTCCAGTGTTATTTTTAATCTAATGCCACGGAAGCAATTTGGAAAATCTTGCAGCTCCAAGAGATTTCTTCAGAGGACCATTCAGTGTAAAGGGTGAATTACACCTCTTTTCTGCCAGTAGATAGATCTCTTTTTCATTGCTCCACTACATCAGACAGCCCTACTTTGGCAATAATAAAGGTGTATTATGGGAATGTGTTGGCTGTCAGGAGAAAAAAAAACACCTCGTTCAAAAGTTAGAGCCTCTCCTATTCCTCCTCATGATCTTTTAACCTCTGGCAGACACAAAATTGTGGAGCCCCAAGACAAGTCTCTGAAAAGCTACCTGCTGCTTCAATCTCCTGTTGCCTGCCCATTCATTTCTGTCTGCCAAGAGATGCTAATAGGAGGGAGCCTTGTGCCATTTCCCCCGAAATATTGAGTGGACTCATCTCTGACCCCGCCCTAAGAGGATTTCATTGAAAAGCAATCCACACAAAATGAATGGGGAAAAGGTTAATGTATTCTGAGTCTTATGGACCCTGCTGATCAGCTGTGCTGGCAAAGTGAACCCGAAGTGCTCCCCATATTTTGGATGCGAATTCGACATGACGTCTCAGCCCCCTTTCCTCCCCTGTTGGGCTCTACACGGCATGCATCAAATAAACCTTGTCTCAGTACTACATCCAAAAGCTTGTTCAATCTGTTTGGAGCGTTTGGATGTAGTACAGTTGTCTCAGTACTACACACAAATGCTTGTTCAGCCCTGTGGAGTCCACTAGTCTCAAACAGCATGCTGGATTCATTCACTGAGCAACCTACTTTCACATGACCATTTGGCCAAACTTTGGCTTTCCCAACCTGACTGAGCATTGCGCTGGAGTGTGAGACATTTAACTGGGGGAAGTGTCAGGAGGTGAGCTGACAGTTGCCGCCGTTGTTGGGCTCCTTGATTAGGGATATTAATTGGGTACCACGGGTGCATGCTTGAGCCGGGGTTATTGAATTATTGCCGCCGCCGAACTAGCAGGACTCGCAGCTGTTCTGAATTGTCATTATTACCGGGAGTGCAGGTATAAAAACACGACAATTCCGGCTTGGAAAAGGAAGGCTCTGCTCGCGGTTTTAATGGGGAACTTACTTTTGGTTTTGTTCATCTTCTTTTTGGTTACTTTCGGTTTTGGTTTTCTTTGTACGTTTTTGAATGGTTTTTCCTTTTTGCGGATATTTTGTTAAGTTTCGTTTTGTTTTCTATTGTCCTTTGGTAGTAGAACGAGTGCGGAGTGAGTGTCGGCGGGGCGCCGCAGATCCGGACCGCTTCCAGGAGTGACGCCCGGGGCAGGCAAGGCAACAGAAGCCAGCTGGAGAAGAAGGGAAGCGAGGCTGGAGAATGGCGGAGTGACAACGCCCCAGGCTGGGCAGGAGGCAAATCGGGGCGGTGCCCCTGTGTAGTAAGGGACATGAGTGGCGGTGTTGCCAGTGTGTGTGTGTGTGTGTGTGTGTGTGTGTGCGCCCTTTTCCAGTCTGCCCAGCCTAACCGAGAGGGTGATTTGTACTGCTGTGCCCAGGTTCATAATCTTAATCTCCTTCAGGCCTGGGATGTTATACCATTTGGTGCAGTGTCATTGTGAATGCCCCCTGAGAGGCTTATTTTTATGGTTTTACATTTGTTTCAGGGTCCTGTCTATGGGCTGGGAAACTGGAATCATGTATCATACCAAGTGGAATGCTGAATCAACCCATACAGCAAAAGCCTCAGATGTTTTCTCATTGTGAGCATGGGGAACACCTGACTGGAGTTGCCGCAGACACAGCATTTGTCAGTTTTGGTTCCAGTTTGGGTCTGATTAGATTTTTTTTTTTTAGAGTATTGATTGGGGTGCCTGGGAGTCCACACCTTAATAAAAAACAAAGCTTTTTGCTGAAAGACATACTGACAGAATCAAGGACTATAGTGAGTGAAAATATATATGTATAACCTCTTTAAATAAGCTTTTGACAATCATGTTGAGAGTATAGACAATCTCAACCCTTTCAGTCATGTCTCATTTTCCCCATACAACATTAAGAATTTCATTGCTGAGATTGATGAAAAATTTTAAGAAACAAAACCACGTAACATTTGCTGAAATTTGCCACACGTCATTAAGGATAAACCTCATTGTGACCAAGACTGGGTCAATGTACGAGGTTCCTCTGCAGCCCTGGCAGATCTCACAACAATTTTTTTTAAACTCCATTTTAAAAATGCCACCTTCTCAAAGAGATTTGGTGTATGCAAGATATGTGTCTTGAAGGGTTCTTCTTGGCCTTTGTTATCATTTTCATTCTCCATTTTGAACAGACATTTGTGTTTGGATGACTATGCATGACTGATGCATGATAGATGAAATTATTCAGACAGTAAAGGTCCTATGAATGTGCTGTTTTAAAAGAGCTTTTCATGTAGAGTGTCTCTCCTTGAAGTGGAATTGAAACCAGGCCTGTCGTTCATTCAAAGAGATGTGATTTCTGTTTTGTGTCCTATTGTGCATCCCTTAATCTCACCACTAATGACCACATTAATGAGTGGCAAGCAGAGATCTCTAAAGCCAATCGGCTGCCATCTCTATATTCCATGTGGGCTATTTGACAATTCAATGTACCATTCAATTTGAAATGGTCATTATTATGAACCATTTCGCATTTTTCTACATATAGTTATCGATACATCTAACAACCATCCAAACAACCATCCAAATTAGTGCACAACACAATGGAAAACAGAAAACGCCTGCTATTTTGTAACGTGTGTAAGGATTCACCTTTTTAGACTATTTCAGATAAAACGCCATGTTTAAAAATGAAAGAAAATAAAACTTCCATTTGAAATGACTTCAAAGTGCTCTGATAAATCCCTTGTTTTTATGTTGAACATTAAAGGTTTTGTCAGTATCACACATTTGTATCAGCGTACATGATAAAAGCAATAGGAATGTTTTTGAGCATAGTCATTCCAAATGCATGGAAGCACTTCTGAGAGCACAACATTGTGAATACAAAAACAGGTACAGACCCAACATGTGCAGCCCCTGTTAGAAGAAGAAAAATAAGATTGTCACCATTTTAAGACAAATAATGACATGAACTCAAATACTTTTCATTTACTGTTCTAAAGCCCAGAAAACTTTAAATCACTGGAGGGTGGTGCAGAAAACAACTGAGGTAAAATAATGAGTGTCTCTAGCTATGCAGATATATAATGCAGTGGAGAACATTGACTCACAGTACTATAGCCACATTATAAGATGACTACAGTGAAGCAAATCTGTAAACAGGCAGTCCCAGATGTGTTCTGTGAAAGTATTAAAATCAATAACACTAATGTTCCTGTTACTGTTGACCTAGAATTCCATGGATTAAAAACTTCCCTTCGTTTTAAACAAAACCTCAGGTATCCTTAGGTATCCTTTCTGATCTGATGCAACATCATGTAAAAATGGATTATGCAGACAGGAAGTTGTTTAGCTGGCTCATTATGGAGGACTGAACTAGAATGGGACTTGACTGATTGCAGGAGAGGTCTTTGAACTCAGAAGTTGTTTCCTCTACAATAGCGTTTCTCAAACCTCTCCTGGAGTACCACTTGTCCTGCATGTTTTAGATCTCTCCCTGCTCCAACACAGCTGATTCAAATGATCAACTCGTTATGAACTCCTGAAGCTGCTTAACAACAAACTGATCATTTGAATCAGCTGTGCTGGAGCAGGGAGAGATCTAAAACATGCAGGACAAGTGGTACTCCAGGAGAGGTTTGAGAAATGCTGCTCTACAAGTTTCATCTCCCCAGTAAATAGTCTTTAACCAAAGCCCCTTTCAGACATGCACTGCAACCCTGAACTTATCTAGACATTACCCGAAGGAGCTGTATGTGAGAATGCAAATGTCCGAATCAGTTTGTAACCGGGGGGTACTGGTCTAGACTACGCCACCTTGGGAGTTGCGCCCAAGGAAATAGTTATCACAAGCTGTTCATTCCCCACTCAGGTCCCCTTAATTGAATAAAGTCAGCAGACGTGTGGATTCAAAGATTTAAAACTCGGTTTATTATGTAAAAACGATAGGATAATCCATAAATAAAAATAAAAATAAAAGGGTAGTGGCAATAGGTCCTCCATGACCACTGGAGGCGCCACCGTCACCGTGCGGATAGGAGCCGACCGCTGGGAGGGGTACTCACGACACCGGAAGTGGAAGTGACACCGCAGACACTCGTGATACAGAAACACAAGCACACAAAGGAGCACCACAGGGGGGTGAGTTCCAAAAAAAGTGAAATTAGCCACACACCGATTATCCCACACACACACCGTGTTTGTGTAAAAGACACCCACCTCCGAATGCCGCTATCGCCTCCTCCCCGCAAGTACAAACCCAAACCACGCACAAGTAAAAGTATCAGACAAACCCAAATGACCAAAACAGTAAAATCAATTAAAACTCGTTTAAAACAGCTAACCACAGTTGGTTTGTCGAACTAAAACAATTTGGCTGACAAACAAGATTCACAATAAGATTCGCACGGGGCGCGCGAAAGGAAAGTAAAAACCGAAGGGCAGGTCGCGCTGAATATAGCTAGCTAGCAAGCTAGTTACTGCAACAGCGCGATCCGCTAACACAGGCAGTACATACACACACCGGGACACTAACACAAGGGAATTAAAGACGTAGGCTACCCCGTGCGATATAAGGTAACGTGAGTTACCCAATAAAACGAATTTAAAACACAATAAAAACACAACAGCAAAACAGCAGCCAGTGATGTCCTGTAGGGAGCAGATCATAATCAGTACACATAGGCACTGTAATAACACCTCGGGAGCTGAATGCTTCCCTACTTTTACCGCTAACAATAAAAGTTTAAAACCCGTACCTTCATTCACCCCGAAGGAGGATATTACTAGCCGGGGAGCACCGCTCAGTCTATGGCCACCTATAAAACAGACAGCCGTCAGATCTGCACCCAGTAGAAGCAGCATGCATATTCACAGGTTAAAACCTACGTCCAAGACAGCAAGGAAGTTACGCATCACAGGAACAGCGAAAGGTAAGGCTTTTTTTTTCCTTGTTACCCCCATACAGTGTATTTATAGCTGCTCGCCTTGACTGATTTGCGTGGTGGCAAACCGGGTAACAGCTATGTTGCCAGCCCTGCCTAGCATGCTAGCTAGCTTGTGTGTGCCAGCGCATAGAATGTATTAGCAATCCTGCTACAAGTTGGACTGGACATTAAATAGACTTTACCCTGCCAGCTCCCTAGTACAAAGTCCGTGTAATGTCCGATTGAGTCCATGTGTGAATAGAGCAGGTCATTGTCCGGAGAATTCACAGCAAGCGAGTGGGTGTGTTGATGACGTTTCTATCATCCGAGGGTGAAGAAGAAGGGTCATTTACACAAAGATGCCAATGAAAATGTCTTAACTGGAGAGACGACGAGATTCGGGAACCACTGTCGGTGAGGGCCGACGCCGAAATCGTCAGACAAATTCAAGGAACGGCAAGAGACTCAGTTGTTTATGACCAAATTATGAACCGACTGTCTTCAATGTCCTCTAAACAAAACACTGCGATTTCCGCAGCGTACTTTTTGTGTCATGTCCTGCCGCCTGCACGCTCTACCCAGGCACCACCCCTCACCTAAACCAAACAGAGTATTTCCAGTAGGTTAGAACGTGTCCGACACAGACAGTTTCGTGTTGTGTGCTACATGTGTGAAAGGGCAACTCCGGACAATGTCCGGATCTGATTCTTCAGACATTGTCCGGAGCTCATATGAGAAAACGGCTTGAAAGTAGATCACAAATATACGGACTGATTGTTTGATCACAAGGGGGAAGGCTGCTGCACTCACCACCAGTGAGCCATTTGTTTCATTGTAGCCCATTATTTACTTTTTTTATTACACCCAAACCCTGCCCTGAATAAAAGGTTGTTGTTGCTGAACACAGAACAGCAAGGGCTGTGCTCGCTAATTAAGGCTGTCAACGAATATTCTAAATTCGATTATATGATCGAATTGTAAAAAAAACAAAAACAGACATTCGATTGTGAAAATTAATATTTGATTGTGGGAAAAAAAGCATTGCCGCGGCTGTCTGCCCCGCAAGTTCTCTGCTTTCACACTAGCATGTGGTGTGGACCAGAGTCCGCTTGAGCTGTTAGTTCGGTTGTTTTGTTGATGTGAAAGCTGTTTTCCAAACTCGGGTGCGCACAAGGGACCGTACCCGAGTCTTCCAGAAAACGGGGTCTGGGGTACGGTTCACCTTCCAGTCCGGTTCAACTCCAGTGCGGTTCGCATTTGGTGTGAAAACTATCCGATTTAAAACCAGGAAGTAAACGCTATTGATGATGTGTAATTTGTTTGACAGTGGCACAATCATGAGCGGGAAAGGTGCATGCAATTTTCAAAAACGCTAGCAATCTTAAAAATAGTGACTAGAGGATAGCTACGTGGCAATTCACGCTTGTCGCATCTAAAAACTATTCGGGAAATAATTGCAGGTAGCCACACTGTTTGCTCACCTTGAGGGTATGCGTGTATGCTCTGCAAGCAAAGCTGCAAATTCATTTTGCATTGCCGCCTGTCTCCACAAAAACCTCCTTATCCGAGCAGCTCGCACCACTCGCAGACAGCGGGACGCATTTATGGCATAGTGAAAATGCCGAACACGGTTATTTTGGTGCAGACACCATATTAACAAAAAGATGAATAAGAAAACAAACATAGAGTGGCTTTCCATTTTGCCTCCCTTCTGCATCGTTGCCTAGCGACATTGGTAAATAACACTTTCCTTACGTGTTGATGGCATAAACAGACGAGGTTCACAACCAAAAAATGTAGCCTAATGTGAAAGGAAACCAGCGGGGGCAGGGGAAGGGGGGGAATAATTGCACTCGAATTCGGACCAGCAAAACAGACCAAGTATGAAAACAGCCTTATGCACATAATGCGCAAAAATATATATTCGAATGGTTCGAACCTATGTGTTTTGTAGAACGAATAATTGAACGTCATTTTTGGCCAATTTTAACAGCGCTATTGCTAATGCAGTGAGTGACAGAAGTGTGCATGGATTTCCTGAGGATCAAGGTAATGTATGGTGGTTCACAAAGGGCCAAGGCATTGAGAAATAGTTTGTAATGGTACAATCAAAATTTACAATAAATGCTAATTATGGTCAGTGGATAATTGTGTGGAAGAAAATGTCTGTGAGAGATACTCCAGTGGTGCACAACATTGTATGACAGGTTGCAGTAAACAGCCAGTAGTTTGCTACACATTTCTCATTAGACCTTTTTGTTAGGTGCCCATCAACCATGGTAATTAAATTGGTGGAGAGCATACACAATGCAATGTCTATGCCATTTCATCGCAGTTGTCTGGTTAAGTTCACAAGCTAGCTGAATCGCTTGCTACAATAGCTAGCTAGCTGGCTTGCTGGCTATGTCACCGCACCACAACTACACTTGCTACTAACAGGATAGCCAAACTGCTTGCTGTTTTCGTGACGACGCCCCCAGACCGAAAATTCGCCGGGCGAAATTCGCGAGGTGTTTCGCTGTGTGTGAGCCTAGTGTTACTGTACGGTCACACCGGGAGCGGCGAGAGCGTCAAAATTCGCTCTGGCTGCCCTGCCAGCAACGCTGTCGAAGAAGTGGACACTCTGACGTAGATGAAATGAGCGGCTACAAGTTCGTTCGGAATGCTTGCTCTTGCAAACTTTATTTAAAGGGGCCGCAAAGCAAACAAACGTGTCGACCGGTATCTTTGTGCCGAGTGACCACAAGTAGGGTAGGCTATAAGATAACTTTGTAATATCTTTTAAATGTGAAGGTAAGAAATCGATCGATGAAGGAAAGAAATGAACAATTATAATTACATGTTTGGTAACAAAAGAAACTAACGAAGTAAACTGATTAAAAGCCATTTGTGTGGTGTGACTTTTGTGTTGTTGCTAAGTGCTGAGTCAAATTTTAACATGCAGTTTATAGGACACGTTTACTAGCCTTGGTCTTTAATTAACATTAAGGTTAATTTGTGTGTCGCCTACATTAATTATCAACCTCTCCTCCATTGTGCTTGGGAACATGTTTCGTGGGAACAAAAGTTTACACGGTTGTGTTCTCTAGAATTCTAAATTCCGATTGGTTGCCGCCAAACCGCGTCATAGCTCATTACCATAAAGTTGCCCAGACTTCAACTTTATTCTGACGCCCTTGCCGCCCAAGACGCGCCGCCAACGGTCAGAGACGCTAGCTCACATAGAAAAGGAATGACTTCCGGTCGCTTTGACGCTTTTGCTGCTCCCGGTGTGAATGTAGGGTTAGAAGTGAGCTCCCTTATCCACCTTATTCCTAGCTCCCATGATACCTTACGTGAATTATGGGTGCGACT
Organism: Megalops atlanticus; assembly: GCA_019176425.1. NCBI lineage: Eukaryota > Metazoa > Chordata > Actinopteri > Elopiformes > Megalopidae > Megalops > Megalops atlanticus. The sequence continues at coordinate 34,828,141 of CM032881.1, forward strand.
TCCGCTTTGTTACACCACTGAACCAGAACTGGCATTTGTGAGCGATAGCAATATAACAAATCGTAGGGATGCGCTGATTGTGAAATTCTGGGCCGATACCGATGTTTAAAATAACAATTTGCCCGATAGCCGATGCCGATGTTAATAAAGACCTGGTGCACCTAGCTAACTAGCTAGCTAAAACACTGCAGACTACCTAGCTAGCTAGCTAACTATAATGTTAATTTGGTAGCTAGCTAACAGTACTAAAGTTGTCAGAACAGGTTGCTTACATTGTCTGTGGTAAAATTAACTATTTGGTCAGAAGAGACATGATGAGGCTTTATTAGTTTGATAGCTAGCTAGCTCTTAGTAATATGACAGCTGAGCAAAGTGCATGAAAGCCAAATTAGCTAGCAAGCTATCTAGCTTTCTACGTTGTTTTTATTGTAGCTAGCTAGCTATTTGTTTGTTTGCAAGGTGATATTTGTGTTTGTCAGCGGAATGTGATAGTAGCTAGCTAGTTACGTTTATTGTTTTGTTTGTATAAGACACAAGACATAAGAGAGCTTTATTGTCATTGTACAGGACAACGAGATTACAGTTACTCCCGGTAACAGTGCTGTGACAACATACAGTAAGAATTAAAGGCAACAAGAATAAATAAATACAAAAAAAAGTATATAAGAGTGAGGTATATAAGGTATATAACAGTAATGTAACATAAATAAGTAGTAATAGCAGTAAAGTGTCTGTGCAGTGACAGGAAAAGTACTATTGTATAACACAATATTGTATTAAAGTGCGGTGTGCATAGTCCAAATTATTGCAAAAGAGGAGAATTGCATTGCATATAGTACGACATTATTGCACATGTCCATCGTTGCTGTCCCTTCTATGGGAGGTGGAGTGGGGGGATGTGTTGAGCTGCATTACAGCTCTGGGGAAGAAGCTGTTCCTCAGTCTGGTTGTGCGAGCTGAGATACATCTGAATCTCCTGCCAGATGGGAAGAGATTGAACAGGTGGTTGCTTGGGTGAGTCAGGTCCCTAATAATGTTGTGTGCCCGTCGCAGACAGCGTGAGCTGTAGATGGTCCCAATGTCTGGGACTTGTGTCCCTATGATGTCCTGTGCGGTCCTAATTACACGTTGTATTGTTTTCTGGTCATTTCTGTTGGAACTGGCATCAGAAATGACCAGAAAACAATACAACGTGTATTCTAGCTAGCTAGCTAGATTTGTCTTTGTAAGGTGGTATTTGTACTTTTCAGCTGAATGTGCAAGTAGCTAGATAGCTAATTTGGCTTTCACGCACTTTGCTAGCTATCAAACCAATACAGCTTCATCATGTCTCTTATGAACAAATAGTTAATTTTAACAATCGAACTGCAAGCCAAGGCATTGATTTCTGATCTTAAGTACCGTTTGCTAGCTAGTGCGCCAGGTCATTTATTCATTAGTGGATATAACTTTAAATCCAGCAACTATATCTCTTTTGAATTCTTTCAGGGATCTTTGCAGACCCGTCTGGCCATTTTTGTTTTATTTCTTCAAAAGGTTGATACAGACACACGTCAAACTTTTGGTCCACTTTGCCATAGATGACAGGCTCATTTTCATTGCTAGAAACATTGTTTTTATTGTACTATGAATTAGACATATATATTATTAAATATATTTATATAAACCTGGTGGTCGTTCATGGCCCAACCACAAAGTAGGATGTGGGTTTGCCTCCATTGGTTTCTTGTCAACAAATTGACATGAACATATATAAGGCGTTTTTGGTGGTCTCTTTAAGTTTAGGTTCGTCAGCCAATATCGTCTCGATTCATCATCTTTTGGCAGGCGATGGAAAGTCCACAACTGATGACAGCTACAGTCCCTCTTTGTTTTTGGCACATGATCAAAGCATTGTTGTTGAAGCCACACATTTAGCTTATAGCCTGGTTATTAGTACAGCTGTGAACAACGCAACATGTACCTGAGCTCCGTAATGCCATTTCAGGCAACGCTAATGACACAGAAAGAAATATATTTCCCCAAAAAGCAATATATGTAACACTATATACCGTAAACCTTCCAATAATAGCCAAGTCTCTGATAAACGCAGGCCTCTTATAATCGCTGGTATGTGCGACCCTTTCAGTGAGCCTGCCTCAAATAAAAGCCGGGGAAAATTATATTTATTTTTCATGACTATAAAACTAAAGAGCAGTGGGTTAAAATGCTTACAGTAGTCTGTAAGCCTTATGTGTGTTCATTTGTTCACGAATTAGATTAAACATGAACAAACAAAACAAGCCGTCTTTTGGATCACGGTAGCCTAAATTCACAGTGATACTGTTATTCTTACAGACTGTGCTCTCCCATCATAGGTTGCAATGACAATGTTTAACTTACTTTATTAGTGAGTCCTGTTTGAGTTGCTACCAAAGAGCGCTGTATAATGTTTGTTAAGTAGGCTACTTGGGGGGAAAAAAAAAAACATTGTGAATTTTCTTGGTCAGTTCAGCTACCAATAACTTGCAGAAGCCGGAGGGCTTTAGGTGAAATAAACGCAGGTCTCTTATTATCGGCGAGTCTCCAATAAACGCCGGTAAAGTTAAGTAATTAAAGCAAATAAACTCCTCTGCGTTTATTGGAAGTTTTACGCTATGTTACACGCGTTTGAACGGACCGCAGTGGGTTGCTGGCCACCCGGAAGCACAATAAGTTGTTGCCGCCAATGGCTACTTCCGCTGCTTCACCGGAAGTTCCACCCATAATTGTTTCCACAGTAGCCCTCCCAGGAATAAGGTGGATAAGGTGGCATCCTAACGGAATGCTGCTTGACTAAATCAGGTGTGCTCAGCTAATAAAATGTGCCACTGATGAGTTCAGTCAGGTAGGTACAGCAAGGATAGATAGAAGATATGCAGGACAGGGTGCCGCCAGGAGTAGGGTTGAGAAACACTGAGCTAGATGGCTAGCTTATTCTATTGGAAAGTAATGTGATTACTAGCAAGCTAGCTAGCTAGTTCACAGAAAGCTCACCGAGGCTTGAAAACATTACATACATTATTCCAGTGTATTAAATAATAACAATGTATTTTTTAGATATAACCACAACAAATTATTGAGTTCACTGTATACAGACTTTTACAGACATCCCACCCTGCAAAAACTCATTTCAGGGAGGTCCACCCGCAGGGGTGGGGGGGTTGGGATTTGCTACTTCCACGGTTGACAGGGGAGTGGGTGCTACTTCACACAATAATCGACACCAATCGTGTAAATGATTATGCTCCCGAAACTGCACAGATTATCTGTAGTTTGTGTGCTTGCGAAAGCTACAACATGAGATTGTTTAACAAGGATGGCATTTATCAATTTAAATTACATTACATACTCATGACACATCACAAGCTTTTGTGAGGTCTGTGTTCTAAATGTTATTGTTCATTGCACTCAAACTAACCTAAAAGTTTATTCTCAGTAATTTAAATCGATTTAACTAAAATTTCAGACAATCTGCGGTGTTTTGCGAGCTTACCATTTCCAGCTCACCAGCCGCCACTGCTGAAGCTAGTGGAAACAAACAACAACAAAAACAAGAGAACAGTGCTTTAAAAAACAAACCTGTCCACTACACTTTATACAATGTTAGCCTTTTGTGAAGCCAAATGTTAAATGACATTGGTAGGTGAGTCAATGGCAATGTTGGAAAGTAGCATGCTAACGTTAGCTGGTCAGCTAACATTACCCAAGTGTAGCAGGATTGCTGATAGAATGCGCAGGCACACACAAGCCAGTTAGCATGGTAGACAGGGCTGGCAACATAGCTGTTACCTGGCTAATTTTGGTTTGCTATTACACAAATCAGTCAAGGTGAGCGACTATAAATACACCATATGGGTGGTAGCAGGAAAAAAGCCTTACCTTTCGCTGTTCCTGTGAAGCGTAACTTCCTTGCTGGCTTGGAGGTAGGTTTGAAAATGTGTACAGGCATGCTACTTCCACTTGGTGCAGATCTGACGGCTGTCTGTTTTATAGGTGGCCATAGACTGAGCGGTGCTCCCTGGCTAATAATATCCTTCTCCTTCTGGTGAATGAAGGTACGGGTTTTAAACTTTTATTGTTAGTGGTATAAGTAGGGAAGCATTCAGCTCCCGAGGTGTTGTTGTTACAGTGCCTACATGTACTAATTATGCTCTGATCCTTATAGGACATTGCTGGCTGCTGTTTTGCCATTGTGCGTTTATTGTTTTAACAATTTGTTTTACTGTGTAACTCTCGTAACTGTGTATCACACGGGGTAGCCTATGTCCATGATTCCATTGTGTTAGTGTCCCTCAGTGTTGTGTGTGCACTGCCTGTGTAGCAGATCATGCTGTGTTGAAGTGGCTAGCTTGCCAGTTAGCTATATTCAGCACAACTTGCCCTTCGGGTTTCGATTTTGTGTATATTGGCCCCGTGGTCTGTGGTGGTTTTCCTGTTCTCCGTTCGTGCACCCGTGCAAATGTTATTGTGAATTTTTAGCTCGACAACAGAATTGTTTTAGTCCAACGTGACAAACCAACTGTTTTTCCTAGGGGTTTTAATTGGTTTTACTGTTTTGGCTAATTGGCTTTGTTTTTATTTCCTTTTATTCGTGCGTGGTTCAGGTTTGTACTTGCGGGGAGGAGTCGGTAGTGGCATTTTCGGTGGTGGGTGTCTTTTACACAAACACGGTGTGTGTGTGTGCGCAGGATATTTTGGTGCATGGCTAATTTCACCTCTTTTTGTGGAACTCACCTCCCTGTGGGGTTCCTTTGTGAGCTTGTGTATCACGAGTGTCCGCAGTGTCACTTCCATTTCCGGTGTCGTGAGTACCCCTCCCAGCGGTCGGCTCCTACCCGCACACAGACGGTGGCGTCTCCAGTGGTCGTGGAGGACCTATTGCCACTACCCTTTTATTTTTATTTTTAATAAAATTATTATTTTTAAGGTGGCGTAGTCTAGACTAGTACCCCCAGTTACATAAGCAAGCATAGCTACTAATTTCTCACATCAATGATATGAACGAACGTAATATTAATGTGAGAAATTAGTAGCTATGCTTGCTTGGGTAATGTTAGCTGACCAACAGCTAGCCAGCTAGCTAGCCATCAATGTTACGTTCGTAACATTGATGTGAGAAATTAGTAGCTTGCTAAACAGCTAAGAAATACATAGCTGGCTGGCAACAAGGCGAAACATTTTAAAAATAAAACTCTGGTTTTCTTCTTCTTTTAGGCAGACTAGACGCTACACTAGCTCTGGTTTTTTTTTAAAAAATGGCGGTCACAAAGTTTTAGTTGGTCACGATAATCCCGCTCCCAGCCCCTGACGTAACGGTTCTTGGTTCTAGACCAGCAAAGTGATGGTGCTGCTCAGTTTTCCTGGCCGAGAGCCGGTTCTTTGGCTGTCGAAACGCGAAGAACTGGTTCAAGATTAGGCACTAGCTCTGAACCGGCCCTCAAACTGCCTTGGTGGAAAAGGGGCATCTGTCACTCCACTCTCTTGCTACGTCTGTCACTCCATCTCTCGGTCTCTCACCCTCTCGCCTGCTCGCTGTCAAAAAAATCGCTTTCCGGGATATTGTATATAATGTGCGGGTGTCATGGAGCCGCTATCAACATGCGGGACACTCCTGGAACTTCCAGAAGAGGTGGGATGTCTGCATTTATAATGAGCTCCTCTGCTACCACCGCATCCACTGCTGTGGTGTTTTCAGCCTCCATTTATTTGACGGAAGTTGAGAAGCCTGAGGTAATTGCAAAGACTTATGGGATACCCCACCTGGCGAAGGATACATTGGATGCTGCCTTCAAATTTAACTGAAATAAGGCAGCTTAGGACACATTTTATGATGACTTCGGTTTGGGACATGCCTACGAAGGGCAAGTGTGCAAAATTGTGAAAATAGTGGAAAAGCTCCCTTCAAATGCTGCCTTCTAAGGCAGCTGACTTCATATTTGAAGACTTTGTGCATCTATTAGCAACCGTCCATTAAGACACATCATTGGCAATTGCATTTGCTCTAAGTAGCGTATTTAGTTAAGAGGTTCATGAAAAACTCTTTCAGTGATGTATTTTGAATGTAAAAGGGGGATAAGCCCTGGACTAGATGCATTCTCTTCAGTGCCTGCGCTTCTGAAGCAATGAATAATTTTCAATCATGGGAATATTTTTTTTACCAGCCGTTACCACTGTTGTGTCCTTCATCAGTACATATTCAAATGGGGTTTGTGACAATTATTTTCACTATTTGCAAAAGCCCATGCAAGCAGAAAAATAAAAACACTATCTGGGACAAACCCTGCCTGACCTTTCTTGAAGTAATTATTTCCTTTGAAAAGCAGCTGTTTAAAATCCAGTGATTAAGCTGTGTGACTTTCACCTTGTCTTGTTCTCTTTTCCAGCAGTGCACCTCTAATACTGCACCTTCCAGATGATTGAAATTGATAAAGACCCTGTGGAGGCCCACGTACATAATTATAGGACTCAACCCCACAATATAGGCCCTCCTCTGGGAGCTCAGCATTATATCTTTGTACATCATTTGTTTAAGCAGTGCTAACGAAGGCCTGTTTCACTGCCTTTTAGAGGGAAGGGGACAGAATTGAGAGAGGAAATGATGCGTCCAAAAGAGAATCACATTAATCGAAGAGCTTTTCCAAAAATAGTACTAAAAAAAGCATGTGCACCACACCACTGACACACAAGGTGATGTCTTGCTTTGGTGGGGACATGCTGTATATGCTGCTTGGAAGGCGCAGATTGCCACTGTTTGCAAACCATCTCTGTCAGGCCTGTAGCAACAGCAATTCATTTAAATATCATTATCTCCTTGCGGGGGAGAGTCGAAGGAATGCGAGACGTAAGAATCGTCAAATGGGCTTTAGCGGACACCAGCTTGTGAACCAGGAGAGAAAACATAAACCGACCCAACCATAGAAATAGAGAATAAACTGTCCCTAACAGTTTGCATAATGAAAGACAAGCTGTGAAGTAATGCACATAATATGTGCATGTTTTGGGAATTCGGGGCCTCACCCACAAAGGATTAAGATGGACATCATAGATGTCAGAAGCATGTCATGTGGTGTGAGGCAAGGTGGAGTTTGAATGCTGTGGCTGTGCAGCTCAGTCTGTACTTGGAGCAAGCACCTTCACTGTCTGAGCCATTCGGAAACCCCTGAAAGAAGTTCACTCTACCAAAGGACTTTGTTAACCTGCTTACTAATGCCCAGTGCCTCCTATGGAATCAATGGAAACTTAACAAAGAGGGCATTAGCCAAAAATTCACTGATGAAAAATATATTACATATGTTACAAAACAGGAAAAATAGATTAAGCAAGCTTGTGGACTGAGAAGTGAGAGATGACTTCAGAATGAAAATGAGATATTTTTACCAAGGACTCGGTGAGGCATTGCTTAAAGAGACACGTATTTTGAAATATGGAAAAAAGAAACATGCAGTAAAAATGGAAAGTATTTAATTGCTTTTTCCTTTCAATAAAGCAATCTGTAACCAACCAACAATCAAATCATAACAGCCAGACTGAGTGGAAATTACTTATCTTTTCCTCCTGACTGTTGTGGCTTTTTTAAACTTTATAGAGAATGTTTTCATTCTTTATCTGTTGCCTGTAAGATCACTGAGAGCCATCTAAATGCAACACAATTAGTTTGGCCTTCACAAAAGCACACAACACTTCCACAGTGTCATAACAGTGTCCTCTAACCGAACTCAAATCATTATCACATTCATATCAGTCCACCCACAACTGTGCACCAATTTTCCTAAAGTGGGGAGGTCATTATGTGCATGGATGAATGACTGCCTTTGTTTAAAAAAGAAAGAGAAAGAGAAAAGAAACTCTCTTTTGTCATCCTGATTGTGTTCCACTCTGGCCTTTGTGACCGGTTTTGTTAATGCTGAAATGGGTGCGGCACTGTCACCATAAATCATTTCTATACCATAATGGCTGCTCATTTTCGATGACTGGAAACAAAGCTCTTGAAAGGTGCTTTCAGGATAAGTCATTGGTATTGCTGTAATGTTGACACACTGATATAATTTTGAAGCAACTCTGTTGTCTGATCCAATAGTCTGCAGTGTTCTCTGAAAATCTGTTTCCATGTTAGAAGGTAATAAATAAATTTGCATATGTAACCTGCCAGAAGTAGGCTTTGCCTTCTGTTTGGGTTACTTGTGCCTTCCCAGCCACCACAATTACTTCCTGGCTGACATGCAAACAGCTGATTGGATGGCAGCATATTTAAACCGCCAAGCTAGCGTCCCTAGGCAGTATGCTCGTTCCCGTTTGGTTCGCTTGGTCCTTGCTGGAGACTACCTTGCTGCGGAAAAAACTAACACTGTTTCATGAAATGGCAACAGACCTACAGTGTGTGTAGACAATTGCTGCAGCTTACAGATAGGGAACATGATGCCTTTTTCCCTTGACTCATACTGCACATAGCTTACAACCCGCAGGATTAAGGAAGGTGTGTTAGGGACTCAAACTATGTTTGTGTTCACAGGAGTTGCCAATGCTGTTTTGCCTTGTGCAACCTGCTTCGGTTTTGCTTGTTTTGTTGTTTTGGTTTAGCTTGTTTTACTGTTTGTCTTACCTCTTTGCCTTGTGAGACCTGTTTGCTAGGTTGTTTTTTGCTCATTTGTTTGTCATTTTTGTTTAGCTTGTTTTAGCAGTTTGTCCTGCCTGTTTTGTCTTGTTTTGCTCGTTGATTTACTTGGCTTTGTTTTCAAATTGACTTGCATTTATTTACCTTGCAAATTTAGTCTTTTTGCTTTGAGATTCAACTTTGTATTGCTTATTTGGTATTGGTTTGGGTCGTTTTGCTTTTGAGTTTAATTATTTTCCATATTCCTCTGTGTTGTACATATCAGGGCCTACTCCACGTGGCTGTACATGGTTGGGTGACCTCAATTTGTATTCGAGGTAGGGAGCCAAACGTCTGGCTTAAGTCCCTACCTTTCCAGACCTACTGTTTTCACAGGTACTGGCTTGTCTTTTTAACCAGTTGCCAGCAGGAACTAGTGCAGCTGCACCTGTGGGCTGGTTACTGGATGGTGGTTCCCGTTCCTTCATATATTGCATGAAGTGGATACACATGTACTAGTACAACGTGCACTTTCACCTTGATCACTGCTTGCTGTGTGTGTGTATGTGTGTGGTGTGAGGCTGTGTGTGATTTTAGGCACTGGGACCACAGCCACGTGAGTCAGCCTGCCCCCCTCCCATTCCAGTAACCATTCCATGTAGTCGGTGTACTCCCTTTGTATTCTTTTATTCCCTTCTTGACAGCCTTTACCCTATCCTGTTCTATTCCGCTTGTTTTTAGTCCTATTTTTATGGTAGTTTTTAATGATTGCTCATTTAAATAAAGTGGCTGTTTTTATTACTTAACCCTCTTTTAACCCTTCATTTTAATATTTGTCAATAAAATTGCCTGTCCAAAACGAATACACATCTCTGTCATTTATACAATAACTTACCTGTATACTGGGGTGCCTCTTTAAGCCTGTTATTGGTGGTATCAGATTCCTGATGGCGGTGCGTACACATTGCGAGGCTCAGTGTCTTACCAGATTTCGCAAAATAGTGTTAATTTATCTGGTTGTTTCCTGCGTGTTCGCCTGATTCAGCTATGTGAACCTCATATACAGCAAACAGACACTTTTGGACATTAACTGTCGCTGCACCAACATAGTTTTGGACTATCAATTCAACTTCGACGAACTTCCACCGGAGTTAGAAAGGACACCGCGGACCTGCGGTCAACTCACCCTGACCAGAAGTGTCCGGCGCCGGCGTCGAGACCGTAAACAAAGACGGGGGAAGCGTGGAGGTCTGCAGGCTAAACTAAGGCTAAATCCACACCGGCCAGCGCTACCCGGCATCTTACTTGCCAATGTATGGTCTCTGACGAACAAGCTGGATAAACTACGGACTTGGGCTCTCACACAGAGAGGGCTTATGGACTGCAGCTTCATGTTTTTTACGGAAACATGGCTAAACAATGATGTCCCAAACAACATGGTGGAACTGGAGGGGCGCACGGTCTTCAGGGCTGACAGAGCTGCAGCAGCGACAGGTAAAAGCAGGGGCGGTGGTTTATGCATCTATGTGAATAAATCATGGTGCACCAACTCTACCATTGCTGAAACCTGTGTGAAATGTGTGAAACCCACAATGAGGACCATCAAGATCTGGCTGGAGGGTGCTGACTCTGCTTTTCAGCACCAATTCCTGCACACAGACTGGCGTGTGTTTGGTGCCCATGCCACTACAGACTCTCAGATTAACGTTGACTCATATACCAACTCTGTCCTGGACCACATCAACAGGTGTGTGGACAGAGTGACAACACAAAAACACATAAAAACTTTCCCCAATCAGAAACCTTGGATGAACAGAGAAGTTCACCTCCTGCTCAAGGCCAGGGATGCAGCCTTCAGGTCCAGAGACCGGGAGGCTTACAGCTCAGCCAGGGCCAACCTGAGGAGGGGAATCTCCCAGGCTAAACGCACATACAAACAGAGGACCCCTGGCGCATGTGGCAAGGCATACAGACCATCACAGACTTCAAACCACCCAGTACTGTGCCCCCATCCAGCTCTGCCTCCCTCCCTGATGAGCTCAACCACTTCTACGCTCGCTTTGACTGGGGGAAACAAGGAGGTCACCCACAAAGCGGGTCTCCCACCTGGTGAACTACATCTCTCACTTACCACCTCTGAGGTTTGCGCCACCCTGAGCAGGGTGAATGCACGGAAGGCAGCTGGCCCAGATGGAATACCTGGCCGTGTGCTCAGAGTCTGTGCAGGGCAGCTGGCTGGGGTCTTCACGGACATTTTTAATCTGTCTCATGCCCAGGCAGTTGTCCTCACAAGCTTCAAGACGGCATTTGTGCCAGTGCCGAAGCACTCCCCTGCTACAGCACTGAATGACTTCCGCCCAGTTGCACTCACCCCTATCATTGCAAAGTACTTTGAGAGACTGGTCCTATCACATCTGAAATCCTGTCTGCCCACTACCCTGGACCCCCATCAGCTTGCCTACTGCACCAACATGTCAACAGAGGACGCCATCTCCATGGCACTTCTCTCTGCCCTGACCCACCTGGACAGTCCCAACTCTTACGTCAGAATGCTGTTCGTCGACTTCAGCTCAGCATTCAACACTGTGTTCCCCTCCAAGCTAACCTGCAAGCTTAGCCAGCTCGGTATTAGCACATCCCTCTGCAACTGGACTCTGGACTTTCTGACTAACAGACTCCAATCTGTTAAGTTAGACAACCACTCCTCCTCCGCTCTCACCCTGAACACTGGCGTGCCACAAGGCTGTGTGCTGAGCCCCCTTCTGTACTCTTTCTTCACCCACGGCTGCATTCCTGTACATGGTTCTAACACCATAATAAAATTCGCAGACAACACCATGGTAGTAGGCCTGATCAGAGGGGATGATGAGACGGCCTACAGGGATGAGGTCTAGCACCTGGCCGCATGTCGTGCCAACAACAACCTGGCCCTTAACACCCAGAAGACCAAGGAGATCATTGTGGACTTCAGGTGAGTAAGGAGCCACGTACATGCCCCCATCTACATCAATGGAGCTGTAGTGGAGCGTGTATCAAGCTTCAAATTCCTTGGTGTCCACATCTCCGATGATCTCACCTGGTCCTTGAACTCCTCCATCCTGATCAAAAAGGCGCAACAGCGCCTTTACTTCCTGCGGAGCCTTAAGAAAGCTCACCTGTGTGCTAGGATACTGGTGGACTTTTACCGCTGTACCGTTGAGAGCATACTCACCAACTGCATCACAGTGTGGTATGGCAATTGCTCCGCATCAGACCGCTGGTTACTCCAGTGGGTGGTGAAAACTGCCCAATGGATCACCAGCACCCAATTGCCCACCATTGAGAACACTTACCACAAATGCTGCCTGGGCAGGGCGAAAAGCATTATCAAGGGTGCACCCCACCCTAACCATGGACTTTTTACTCCTCTCCCATCAGGCAGGCCTTACAGGAGCCTCTGTTCCCGCACCAGCAGGCTCAGGAAGAGCTTCTTCCCTGAGGCTGTGACCCTGCTGAACTCCACACCACAGCGCTAAGCATTACTGCATTCATCACTGCACTGTCTCAGTACTTTTATATTTGCACTGCTCATCCGTGCACAGGCTGAACTTCTCAAGTTCAGCTGAACTTATTTATATTGTACATACCATCAACTGTACATATCCTGTCTATACTGTACATACAATCTCTATATATACACTCCCCTTTCCAACTCTGTCCACTCCACATCTATGTATAACGCACTTAATATATTATACATATATAATAATCTGTATATATGTTGCTGTCTCCTGTCAATATCAGTGTACATACTGTAAGATATGCCTGCACTTACCTGTAAATAATACTATTCTTGTGCACTTCTGGTTAGATGCTAACTGCATTTCATTGGCTTTGTACCTGTACTCTGCACAATGAGAATAAAGTTGAATCTAATCTAATCTAATGTAATCTAATATAATATCATCTTGTCTAATCTAAGGTGCAAATTCTTAAGTGGTGTAGTCAGGCAATTGCATTTATAACCACTCAGAGCCCAAGGCCACACTCATTTCCTTCTTCCTCCAAAGCTAAGGATAAGTATTGGGGGGAGGGCCAAAAGATTTGTCCAAATTTGTCTCTAATGACTAAAATAGAGTCAGCGGAAAGGAGGCGATCTGCCCTGTATCAAAGCTACACAATGAGGCAAGAGTTGATTGCAGGCTTTAATTTTTGGATTGAATAATTCAAGTAATATATATAACCTTTATTTATTCACGAACAAATAATCTAAAAAGAATTTACATTTAATTAATAAATGACAGTAGAAAAAGACAAGAAATTTAAAACACATAAAATACCAAATTAAAAGCACCAGCCATTTATCTAATGAAAATAGAAGCATAAAACCTCATCAATTAAAACAATTTTAAAACAATTGCATTCTGTTTTGGGAAGGTTTAAAATCTTGCTTCTAAATTGTTGATAACTTATAAGACTATCCATTTTTAAAGTGCTCTGCAGCTTATTCCATGTGTATAGAGCATGAAATCTAAATGCAGTCTTTCCAAATTCAGAATTAGGTTAGGTACATGGAGTGTGAGCCAATCATGTGCCTGAGTTTGGTAGGTCCCTACTGATCTGTCCAAAAGAGATGTAATGTAAGACGGTAATTTGCCAATAAGGGCTTTGTAAATAAATAAATACCGGTGCCTATCACGTCTCTCTGAAAGAGAGGACCAACCAGCCTTCTCATACAGAGTGCAATGATGGGTACCATAAACATCACCAGTAATAAAGTGGAGGGCAGAATGATACACCGAGTTCAGAGGTTTGAGGACAGAAGAAGCTGCATGCCTATAAATCACATCCCCATAATCTAAAACAGACAGGAATACTGCTTCAATAATCCTTCTTCTGCAAAACGGGGAAGTTGGCCCTATTTTTATACAGGAAACTGATCTTCTCTCGTAGTTTAGTCACAAGATTGTCCAAATGATATTTAAATGTAAGCTTTTCATCTAGCCAGATGCTAAGATATTTATATTCTGTAACTCTATCAAAGAGTTTTAAGATCCCCCACAGAATTGGACAACGATGGTGAGAGTGACGGGATTGTATCCGAATTGGAACGCATTGGAAATACTACGTGGTGCCGGTGCGGAGCTTGTATGCCAATGCTAACTTTAAGTTTAGAAATATTTCAGCAAAGTCTTTGGATGATCTATTAACCTAAGTAGCTGAATTTTGTCAGCAGACTGCCATTGTAAATGTGCATTAATAAAATACAATGGTGAACTATTTTATGTTGCTAATATGGTCTTGGGAATTGTGCATATATGGGATAAATAAAAGGGACGAAGAGGCTACAAACGAGACAGCACAGCAGTTGTCTGAAAGACGGTGAGTAGACCAGGGTAAACACACTCCACAGCTTTACCCCCACCCCCTTTCATCTTTGTCAAATTCATATTTGGGATTCCCTAGTTTTAAAGCGCACGCTTCGAAACTGTTAGTTTCCCTATTTCATTCACAACGAAGTAGGCCTAATGAGCGAAACTCAACAGGCAGTAGTAAATCTACCTCTCGCTCCTCTGCCTGGCAAGCTCGTTTATGTGCACTGTCTCTGCGGCAGAGAGCAGCACCTGTCAATTCGGCAAGGACTGGTCTGTCGGTATTCCCGACACTGTAGCCACTGAAATTGAACACTGATGGCACAGCGTCTGGCTTCAGCCGATTTGTGGTGCAGCGAACAAATGTTCCACACTCATCAAAGCCTCCCTTCTCCTGATAATCAGAAACATTAAAGTGGTCACTGCAGACTCTTCGTCCCTGTCCCACAGGTGGATCACGGCGTTTCAGTGCAGCTAGCCAACGGCGGAGCAACTGAGGCTTCTTCAGAGGAAGAACATGATAATAGACTGCTTTACTCCTCTCCTTTGTTCTGTAATACTCATTTGAGCATCCAGGGGCAATACAAAATGAGCCCCCTCGTTTTTTCCTATGCTCTTTACCCCCTTCCATCTAGTAGCGATAACGAGCAACATCCACGGAAACCAACGAAGAACAGAGAGGCTACGCGAACAACCATGCGGGTGACGTCACATTTGGGCTTGTTCAAAGATGGCTGCACCCTTGTGGCAAAAATCTGAAACACTACATCATTTTCCAGCTAATCTACTTGAATTTCAGGTTTAATTGTACAACGATATCTTACCCAACATCAAAAGCAACCAATAAACGCTCACATTATTCAGTGCTTCATTTCCGCTTTAAAGGAAATTTGCAGGTTCGTAACAGCTGCTTGAAAAGAGTCTGCAAAACAATACACAATAGTATCATCCACATGAAGGTGGACATGACAGCCAGTTAAGGATGAGGTTTTGTCATTAATACAGATGGAAAACAAAATTGGACCCAATATGGAGCCTTGTGGCACACCTTTCGTTATCGGCAAAAACTCAGATTGGACATTCCCCATTTTTACACATTGATGTCTCCCAGATAAGTAATTCTGAAACCATCTACAAGCTTTAGAGTCAAAACCAATACTATGTAATCTTTGTAATAATAGTGAGTGATCAACTGTATCGAATGCTTTCAACAGATCAACGAAAAGAGCAGCACAGTGATTTCTCCTGTCTATTCCAGACACGATATCGTTCACAACCAAAGTAGTAGCTGTCATGGTACTGTGCTCAGCCCTGAAGCCAGATTGGTATGGGTTTAGGACTGCATACCTAGAAAGAAATTCCTTTAATTGATGATTTACCAAAGATTCTAGGATTTTGGCCAGACAACTCAGTTTTGAGAGGTTGATAATTGTTGACATTACTTCTATCTTCTCCCTTATACAATGGAAAAACATGAGCAGATTTCCATACACTAGGAACTATACCAGATAAAACAGAAAGGTTAAAAATATATGTTATTTGCTCTGTGATTAATGGAGAAGAGAGTCGAAGAAAGAAAGGATCTAATTTATCCTCTCCAGTTGATTTCCTGGGATTAATTGTTTGGAGTGCATCAGAAACTACACCAGAAGAAAAGGGATGTATGGTAAACTGAGGAGCGTGAGACTCAGAATGCATATGGTCATCATTAATATGAGAGGGTCCTGTATGCTCATTCTCAAAAAGATGGCCAGCTGCAGCAAAATGTTTATTGAAAACTGAGAAAATCTCCTTATTTTCAGATAGATAACAGTCATCTAATTTAATATGTGTAGGTAGGGAAGTAGTGTTTTTCTTTGTAGCAATATTCACTGCCTTCCAAAATTTGGCTGGGTTAGTGTAAGAGCTAGAAATTAAACTTAAATAATAATCAGATTTAGCTTTCCTCACAGAGGAAGTGCACTTATTTCTAAGTTGCTTATAATTAAGCCAATGAGATGGGTCCCTAGTACATCTAGCAAGAGCCCAGGCTTTGTTCTTTGATTTAAAAATATGTGATAGTTCAGATGTAAACCACGGACTGGATCTATCTTTTACTCTAAACTTCTTGAACAGGGCTTTAGTGTGGGCTACAGTGTTTATTAACCACTGAGAGGAAAGAATTTGTGAAATGGTCCAATGCCAGTTCTACATCTGATATTTCAGATGTGTCATGAATATCACTATGATATAGATCATTTAAAAAAGCTTGTTCATTAATATTTCTAAAATTTCCTTTAACGACAACTCAAGATTGGGTTCTTTTCAGACGTGTATCTCTAATACAGGCTATGGGACAATGGTCACTTATTCCAAGATCAAAAACACCAGAAGCAACAATTTTATCTGACCTATTAGATAAAATTAAGTCTATTAGAGTAGACTTAGATTTTTTAGATTTACTTTTGGAGTTTACGACAAGATGTCAGTCTGAATAACTAAGCATTTGCAAATCGGTACAGTTGTTGAACACAAATGAAGGCTTGTTGATGATAAATGTAATAGGTCATGCTATTAAAATGTGTCTGAGGATAATGAATGGACGTATGGAGAGAGCTGACCTTAAATGCCACTAATTTGACTTATATCTTTTCAAATATGTCATCCATTTAAGCATGACAAAAGACTGTAAACCTGTTTAGAGAGCAATGAGAACACCTGTAAGTGAAATTACAATTTTAAAACAACAATTCAAACATCGACAAGAATACTGGTATCATTACATAGTTTAAAGCAATGTTTAAACACATATACTCGAAATCCATGATATGTCAGTCAGCAATAATTATGTTCAGTACTGGGCTTTCCAAATGATTTTTAAATAGGTAGGTGTGTGTCTAGTACTGCTAGTGTTATGGTGCTTTTAGCTGAACCTTCTCTCCCCGCATGGTCTTTTCTCTGGAAAAAACATATCTGCAGGAGAACAAAAGGAACCTGTACTCTAAAGCAGAGAAACAGTTTTCAGCCTTTTTTCCCCACCAGGGCACAGCTTTCACTTGTCTGTTTGTCAGGAGGTAAGCTGACAGTTGCCGGCGTGTTGGACCTCTGATTTGGGGATATTAATTGGGTACCGCAGGTGTGTGTTTGAGTCGGGGCAATTGAAGGATTGCCTCCACCGAATTGGCGGAGCTCGCGGCTGGTCTGAATTGACATTATTATCGGGGGTACAGGTATAAAAAGGCGACAATTCAGACAGTCGGGAGTTGGACGGCTCGGGAAAAGGAGGGGGGTTATTTTTGTTTTTGTTGCTTCTTTTTTGGTTGGTTTTGGTTTTGGTTTAGTTCTACGTTTTCTGGGTTTTCTTTCTTTTGTTTACGAATAATTTGTTAATGCTAAGTTTTGTTTCTTTTATGTTTCCTTTTGGTTTGATTTGGGGGAAATCCCGGGAGGGGATTTCATTTTTTAACTTGTAGTGCGGGTGCAGAGCAAGTGATGGTGGAGAGCTGCGGACCTGGACCGCTTCCTGGAGTGACGCATGGAGCAGGCAACACAACGGAGGCTGGCTGGGAAAGGAGAGGGGAAGCGAAGCTGGAGAGCGGCAGAGCAGCAGAGCCCCAGGCTGGGCAGGAGGCGGATCGGGGCGGTGCCCCTGAGCAGTAAGGGGGTACTGTAGTGTGTGTGCATGCCCTTTTTAAGTCTGCCCAGCCTAGCAGTGAGGGTGATTGGTGCTGCTGTGTTCTCCCCCCCCCCAAGTGCGGTCATAGTTCCTGCTCCGGAGCTGCGTGAGGAGGACAAGCAGTAAACATCAGCGTCTGGAGGCAGCGGTCTGGACCAAGAACACCAGCAGCACTCCGTCCTGTTTTTTTGTTTGGGTTTTTTTATTTTGTCATGCAAGTGAGGCCCGCCATAGAGGTGTGGACCGAGTTGCGTCCCACCCTTTTTTTTGTCTTTGTGTGCATGTGTGCGGGTGCATGAGTGGACCTCCTCCTCCCCCCTGGTGTGGATACCCCCCCCCCTTGCGCGGCCGTGATGGGTCTCGGCTCTGTCGCGAGGGCCGGCGTGGGAGACGAGTCAGAGTGGGATATTTATTTAGTGTGCTCAGGCTTGTGGTGTGTGGGGGGAAATCTCGCTCCTGGCGCCGGGCTCTCGTGGTGAGAGGACAAGACGAGGGGAGGACCGCCGTAGTGAAGGGGGGGCGGTTAGGAGGGGAGGTCTGCAGAGCGTGAGCAGTCCACCTTTGAATTGTGAACCTTTTAAAAATTGTTTTCGTACCTGTACCCTCTGTGTCCTGGTCTGTGGTGGGCGGATCTATTGGGGGAACCTGTGCTGGGGTAGCGGGGGCCAATGTTGGCGGCTCCCGACATGTTCAGTGGTAATCCACCAAACATGATCATAAAAAACTCTTTCTCTTAAACACAACATCATACACCTACTATAATTCAATGTTTTTCATGACAAATTCTCCCAACCTCGTAACCCTTGTGAAATGTTAAATGAAAATGGGCACAGTAACAAAATTGGTAATCATGATAAAACAGGAGTAATTCAGACATGCAAACATCTGTGAGGTTATGTTTATGACCAGAATAACCTGCTCACATTTGGTGGGCCAGAAGTTTTGTATTTGGAAACCTGGGGCTTCTGGTTTTTATGCGTGTGTCAAAGTCCAGGATAACAGGGCAATCTGGAGGTTGTGCTTAGTGGGCAGTTTGTTACTGCTTTTGCTCTTTAGCTGGGTTAAAATAGAGGACCCAGACTCACAGAGGTGTGTTGGGCAAAAGCACTTGGATTGCATGGTTACCAAGAGGGTGCAAAAAAGCTTACTCTTTCCCAGCAATAAAGTACTTGTACATCCTCACTGCCCATGGCTCTATGCTCCATGTCATATACGACATAAGGTAGCATGAGATACATCACACAAAACTTCAACTTGATGCAAGGAACAAGTTGTGAATATTTTGAATACAATAACAAGACCAGAAAATTCCTATATAACTAATTAAAAAAGGACAAATTAAAATCTGTCACCACAGCCATCAAAGACTCACAGGGTAACATCATACAGACTCCAGAGCATTTTTAGAACCTTTTCTAGCAAATTTCTAGCAATTATATAATATATATAATTATTATAATATATATATAATGAACCCCGTCCATTAGATACCCAAACATTCTTTGAACAATATTGACCTTCCTAAGCTATCCGATGAGCAGGCAAACACACTAGATAAACCAATAACAATAGAAGAACTCAAAAAGCTCTTTTCAAAGCCTGAAATTAGAAAAGGCCTGGATTAGATGGCTAATCCACAAAATTTTACAGACACTTTCAGCAATTAATAGCACAATTATTCATCAGAATCACCTCTGAAATAAAAGCATCCACAACCATTTCGCCACACATGAATACTGTTCTTTTTTACTACCATGTAAGTTTGATCAACTGCAACATAAAAATCATCATAAAAACATTACCTAATAGAATAGAATCAGTAATCACACATATAATTCACCCAGATCAAACAGGCTTCATCAAAGGCAGATACTCCTCAGACAATATGTGCTGTCTATTATGTCTAATGCATATATCCAAAAGAAACATTTGAATATTTATACACTCTATACAATCATTGCATCACTGCATGCTGAAACAGTATTTGAAAGAGTCAACTGAAACTTTTTATTCCCTGCATTGAAGAGGGTTGGTTTTGAAGAGTCATTCATTAAATACTGTGGGTTCAAATACTGTATAACTCACACACAACATCTGTAATCACTAATGGCCTTCACTATGCATCATGCTGCACCAATGCACTAGAAAAAGATGTCCACTCTCTCCAGCATTAATAGCAATATTCCATAGAAAACCTTGCTGCTGCCATCTGCAAAAACAACATTACCAGAATACAGATTGTAAAGTAAGTTCATATGCAGATGATATTCTCTTATATCTGCAGAATCTGATAATGTTCCTCCCAAAGGTCTTCAATTTAATAAACACATTCTTAAAATATCAGACTACTCATTCAACACACCAAATCCAGTCTTAACACTCAGTTGGGAGGACTGGAGTACTGTGACTCTGAAACTTCCTTTCAGCATCCTGTCAGGCAACAGTAGATACTTTGGTTTTGATATTTTCACATTTGATCTATTGGAGTTATTCCACATAACTTTAAACTTCAAACTATGGAAGATGATCTCAACTGTTGAAATAACTGTACCGTCTCTCCATTTGACATAATAACAGCAGTCAAAGTGAATAAAAATTAAAAATAGTGATATATGAATAATACGCTACACATTCTCAATAACCCCCATGCAACTAACATCCAACTAGATCAATGTTCTAGATTCCATAATCAACTAATTCTATTTACAAAATAAAAAACCCAGAGGATTTTAGGCTAAACTACAGGAAAAAATTAAAAAATAAAAAATAAAACAGAAGAAGATTGGAGGCCTTGCAGCTCAAAATTTCAGACAATATTATTAAACCATCTTCAATATATAGTAAAGTGCCTACTCCCCAAGTACCAAAAACCCATGACTGGAAATAGAATGGAATGCAAACTGCTCTCACTATCTGATCCACCTATCCTCACTTAATCACTAAAAAGCATAACTGTTTGTAAGACCTCAGTCATCTTAACCAGTCTGATGGCTTGGTGGAAAGTCGGTAAGATCATGTGTTACACTCCATCTGAGCAAATTCACTCCAATATGACACAACCCAGACTTCCAAATTCAAAAGAACCCTTTTATTTTCAACTCAGGGAAACTGCAAGGAATCAATCACCTGGAATACATATTTGAAAATAACTCAATTATACCATTCACAGCACTAATCCAGAAATTTGATGTTGGCAGTGAGAGTCTTCTGTAGTACCTTCACCTTAAACACTCACTGAAATCAATGATCAAACTATCAAATAATAGCCTACAAGCATCACCAGAGTTAGAATAAGTCATGCACATGACCAAATGAAAGAATTGCTACATACACTACAGTCCAAACAGGCACCACTTTCTCTCTACAAACTGCCACTGTCAATATCCACTTCTGGAGACAAATGTGAAGGAATAATGTGCTTGCTATAACTGTCTCATTCATATCACACATACACATACACACCAAATTTCCAGAATGGGATTTATAATTTGTTCACAATGCAGTCTCAATTTTTCAGGTAACTATGCTTGTGTCATCTGGTTCTGCCCACCAATTTAAATATTCTTAAAATACTTCTTACACAAACTATCCACCTTTCTGGGTCACAGCATTCCACCTTCTCTTTCCCTATCCCTCTTGGGATACCTTTCGATAGTTGAACCGCCACCTAACCATCAATAACCCATTTTAAATGCCTTAACTATAGCTACAAAAACAATACCACTCAACTGGAAAAGCAGAAATAACTCACAGTTTTCCAATAGTTACACCCATTGATAGATCACATCACAATGGAAAAATGGAAATCACAAAAGCAATGGAAGCGATGGATGATGATGATGATGATGATGACGATAATAATAATAATAATAATAATAATAATAATAATAATAATAATAGCCATTACCAGTTTCCATTTATCCAATAATGCTAGATAAATTCCTGTCACATATCTATATTTTATCAGATCCCATCTGTCTGTTTTGTGATTCTTTGTCTGTCTTGTCTGTTTGACAATTCATTTTTTTCTTTTCTTTTTTCTCTCTTATTCCTCTCTTCCCTTTTCACTGTTTGTTAGGGGGAGTGGGTAGGGGATGTGTGTGTGTGTGTGTGTGTGGGGGTGTCACATATATATGTATTATAAGAATTATAATAAAGCTGACCTCCACATTGGGCAAAAAATGGAAATTAAACGGTGGCAGTTACTGTTTCTGGATGATTTGAAATTGTAAGCAATTTTTAAATATGAGCTTGCGAGTGTGCCATGACCAAATTTGGGTTATGACCCATGAGTTGAGAAGTGTTGCTCTAAAGACAATCACACAGTATTTTAGTCTCCACTAGAGGGGGGCAAGAAATGTAATGATTACTGCAATATGATTAAATACAGCTGTGAACTAACACAGGTTTTTTGCGGGATGTCTTTGTTATCAAAGCAATTTAAATGTTTGATGCAATCAGGAACAACTTCCAAAAATAGATGTGCTGATGATCCCATACCTAACCTCTACAGGAGGGTCATGACCATTTCCCGAACAAGTTTTTGGTATGTTGCTGTACGTTAAAGACTCAAATAACACTTAACAGAATATGTTGAATAAATTCTTTTTTTGTGAGTTACATAGAAGTGGCATAGAAATAAATAAGTGCTGTCAGTTCATTTGTGGCACTGTAGAACAGGGTTTAGGGAACCCTCCATCTGTTTGGCAGAGGGTTTTGGGTTTGACTTTAAGATATAACTATTGGATCCTTGAGCAAGGTCTAACTGTATAATGAAAACATGGAAAGGAGAGCAGGCAAACAAAATAAAAAAGGCCACATTTTTAAGGATTTGCATCTCAGCTGTGGTTGCGTAGGATCCTTGATCCTGCCCCAAGACTACCTGTAATGTGCTGCCACTAATGCACCTCTGAGGGTGGAACCCTAGTTTAATTTATGGCTTGCATACAGATAACAAGACAATACAGAGCTGGAAAAACAATCCATGCCACAAATTCCCCTCTAACCTGCTTAAAAGGAAAGGTCAGGCACTGCCTTTTGTTAATGTCAACAACGTCACCCTAGTAACGCTTTTGGTGTTTGTGGCACCCCCATTTAATAAACATTCTACTAAAGTCTAATAAAGCCATTTTAATTTCGCCCTCCCTTTTGTTATGCCTTCCCCCAAACATAATCCTCTTTAACTAATCCTCAACCACCCTCTTTTATTTCCCCCAACAACACGAGAGAGAGTGGGAGACCACTAACAGCCCTAGCACTCTGGCTGCCCCAATTTTCTTTCGGGAGATGGATTCCTTTGCACTTCTCCACACCATTTTAAGAGGTCAGAGTCATTCATGTGGCTGAGAGAGAGAAAAATTAACAACAATAGAAAAGAAACAAACATCAGACTTGAGACAGACTGAGGTGCCCCATCGGGCACTCTCTCAAGGTCCCGTTTTATGCGTCCAGTGAAAATAAAGACGGGATCCCACCACCCTGTATGCGTAATTACTTTTGGTCCCCTAATTGAAAAGCTGATTGCTAATCTCTGCACAACTCCCACCCCTCCCCCTCTCAATCGGTCATAATTAAACTGGCTCACTGACAACCTCTAGATTAAAGTCAAAATGATATGAGTTTCAACCTCATTTGTGGGGAAGGGCAACGTTTTGTCAGCGAGGTTGTTTCTGGCTCCCATGACGCTCGCAGGGCTCATGGGAGGATTGTGGCTTTAATGGCAGCATTAGAGACAATGTGATCCCAAGATACCTCAACCCTCGTTAAGCTATGTAGCCACATCAGGGCTGTTCGATGTCTAATCACTAGTGTGGGAAAAAAATACAAGCCATGTCTCATGGTACTTCCTTTGTACAGTGTACATTACCCAAGGGGAAAGAGGGATTAACTTTACCCTGGCTGATGGACGTTATTCCAAAATTTCAACAAGATGACCTCTGACAATACTATGCCATTCTCTGTGGTACCACGTTTCTCTTCTCTTCTGCTTCAGGATTGCTCAGCATGAGACTTTGGTGTTGACTTATAACTGACTGATCTTCCAGCCTACCATGGAAACGGAGGCTATTTATTTCAGCTGATATGATCATTCACTCAATATTGATGGCTTTCCTCCGGCTGCTTATTCCTGTGACAACTGTAACAATGGCCTTCTCTGTCCTGTGGGATTCAAAGTGCAAAGATGCCGTCTGAAAAATGATGCCAAATCAAACCCCCCTTTTGGCTTTCTGAACAACAACATGAACCAGATGTCCTAAAAACTTTACCATGTATGGTGATATTTCTGCCCTATTTTAATGGGTTAAAAACATGCAATAATAAACACACACCATTATTCTTTAAAATAAATGAAAGCAGTACTAATTTACATAGGTTCCAGTGCTTACTTTTCCATTTGCTGAGGCAATTCTGGATTTAGCACCTTGCCCAAGGGTACAATAGCAGCACCCCAGCAGGGAATTGAACCAGTAGTGGTGAATCCTTACCACTGTCCATATCACAACAGACAAGCTTTGTAGATACCCAGCAAAAGGTTTCTCTTATATTAAAATGTATTTAATAAAGATGCCCTTTAAAACAGCCAATTTTCCAGACTTTGCACTGACTAATGATAAAATTGAAACTACATCCCCTGGCTTTGAATATAGCTGAAGACATTGTAGCCGGCTGAAACCCTAAAGATGCGTTTTAACCGAACGCGATGCGAAATTTCGCTTCACTTTCCTCGTGCGGGTTTGATCGCTTGCCTGAAAAATTAACAAGTGAATTTCGCGTCATGTCACAGCAAGCATTTTTGATTACACCAACCCTGCTAACAAGTTTGCTAGACACAATAGAAGACAGCTAAGTTATCTTGCGTTGCTAGCTAGCTAGTTAATTAGCATATATAAATACCGCACACACGCAGTTTGTCATTTCTTGTGAACTCTCTTTTTTAAGAAGTAATGTTCCTCTAACGTTTCAAAACGGTCAACACAATGATGGGTCCACTTTTTGAAACGTAACGGACAACACCAATCAGCCTGAGAGTTCTGGAAAGGGAGCGAGGCTTCTAGCCTCACTTGAAGGTGATTGGCTTTCGCCAGGCGAAATTTTCGCTCAAGTTGAACATTTTTTAACTCAAGCGAACGCTCATTTCGCCCATTTTGCGTCGCTCGCAGTTTCACCGCGATTAACTCCGCCCATTCGCCTCCTGCCGTTGACTTTTCATGCATTCACGTCGCGCAAAAATTTCGCGTCGCATACGGTTAAAATGCACCTTAACAGTAACTACCATTGCTAAAACAACACATTTAAGGGCGTTCTTTATGGTCATTCATTAGCCATATGGTCATTCATTGCCATTAAGAATGACGCTAATATGAAAGGACTACAAAGTTGCAACAAAAGTAAAGCAAACTCTAATTCATCAGGGACTAGGGCCTCATTTATAAAATATTCTTATGCACAGATTTGATCTTAGAATGTGCATACACTCAAATCCACGCCAAAGTTCAGGTTTATAAAAATGGTCTTTGACGTGGAAAAGTACTTCGCTCCACGTCAGGTTCCAACTTGGCGTACGCACGTTTCCTTGTGGCAATGTTGGAGTACTGCAGGTATTCAGAAATTTAACAGCGCCAACCAGGGTTTCCGCTAGGTTTTTTTTTTTGTGCCGGTCCGGACAAATTTGAAACTTACCGGTTACGTTTCAGTAAGAGTCTATGTTACAAACGCAAATATAACATGTACACCTAGGTTGACAAAAGAATGACAACGACCTCAAATCAGTTTGTCTATTTAATGAACAGTAACGATTAAGCAAAACAGTAACGATTGAGCAAAACCTCAACATTAGCCGCTAAAATGTAGGCTACGTTTTGTATGAGCATTATTACCGGACATTGTGACCGGCAAGTTTTTAATTTATGTAAAAACCGGTAATTACCGGATAACGGAAACCCTGGCGCCAACATGTCGTCTGCTGCCTAATTGTTTCCTCATTATTATTATTAGTAGTAGTAGTAGATGCTGTTGTAGTTGTATTGTCAGATTGAACACATGGTTTGCACAATAAAGTTATCAATAAATTAAAACAATATAAGCTAGGCTACTTGTAGAAAACAAAAACACACATTGGTTTTCCAAAACTACCCCTATTAGCATAATTGACACATCCTTGAAGGACATTTATTTAATATACATATTATGGTTCCACACGTGTAAAACATTTTGGTCAATCTATAGGCTATAAAATGTCCAATAATGCAGTGGTTTACAAGAGGAAGAATGGCAGCATTGGCACTTCTCAAAGATACCGCCAACCGCGCAATAAGAAGGGAATGAGTTTTTACAGATCGGGCAGACGTCTTTGCGCATGATGACGAGTGGCTGATAAGCAGGTACCATTTGCCGAGAGCTACGCTATTAGAGCTTTGTGCCCAGATGGCACGTACTTGGTTTTAGTGGTAACGCCACTGGAGAGGCTCCCAAACAGCGTCCCTGCATGCATCTGCGCCTCCGCCAACAGGACCTCAATTTCAGCCTCACTAAAATTTTTTTTTCTTGCAGCTCGCCATTATCAAGAGGAGGATTTGGGTTTTGATTCGAGCTCCTTTATATGCTAATGAAATTAATTAGGGGGCGTTTACAAAGCGGAGATCTAGAACCATTCAGCTACGCACAATTTCAAGATCATTTGTGATTTATAGATTTCACAGTTTGGGAAAGTGGCGTAAGCACGTTTTTTTTTGTGCGTATGTTCATTTTCTCCGAATCACACGTACGCACATTTCATAAATGATCTTAGATCAAATGTAGGATCGTTTCTACGCAACTTTTTTATAAATGAGGCCCCAGGACTATGCTAACCCTCGGCACTTATGTCCTCATCTGACACTGTTTAATAAAAGAAAGTAATTTGCGGTCACGGAATACGTAAACACGAGCTGCCAATCAAACCATTCCTCAAAGTTTCTGCTTGCTGGGGATCGATACACAGGATGAACTGTCAATCGTTTATCCACCTGTCAGCAATTGTGGTGTGGCCTTGTTTTGAGGTAACACCATTTCGATAATTGAAATACCATCATGCTGTGATGAAATCTGTATTAATTATGATACACTGTCCAGGGGTGTAGCAGCCATGAAGCCATGATACGTATATATTTTTGTTCTGTAGAATCTCCATTAGACCATATTTTGATTGACCAAAGATAGTGTTATCCTCTTCTAACAAAACAAGGTTCTGCTTAACCCATGGGCATGTTTAGCAGATTGGCTCTTCACAAAGAATTATAATGCTGTCCTCTGATGCCAATCATGCCTCTAAGACATGTGCCCCAATCAAAGGAATTAAAATCAATTACAGACCATTTAAATGGCATATGCCACATGATGTTGATTCTATTTCCCCAGCAATTAAATGAAGCAGTGCTCACAATATTAACAGTATAACCAGGAGAAAGATCAATTGCCCCCCTCTGCATCTGATTCCCCAAAGTGATGTATAATGTATATTTTTATTTATTAAGTAGAGTTTATTGCTCAAGACGGCCATGCCTTTTGTGCAGTCATATTTTGTTCACGGCCATCTTAAAAGACAAAAACTAAACTGAGCTGGGCAAGCCAGGATTTTTTCCACTGTGCCAGGAGCATTGTGGGAAATGAGTGGGGTAAGATGTACTCAGGAGGGCGATGTTCGTTCTCTTCTCACATCACATCTGTACAGATACCTTTTCCAGGTAGTTAAAGTGCAAAAGTGTGTGAAGTGACCTCAGGCTAGAAAAGGACTTAATTTTATTAATTGCTATATTCTAACATTGAGACTGTAGCAACGAGGGAAAAAAATGCTTTGTATTGATGGGATACTAATTTTGTAAATATTGATGCTAAATAAATAAATAAATCAACAGCAAGCAGTTTTTTTCAGAGGCAGTACTGTGCATGCATTAAAACATACAGTATACTTTAACAAAACCATATCAGGTAATACTATATGAGTAAGTTTTATTGATTAAAAAACAGGACCCAGATGTTCCATTTTCCCTTTAAAACAGCCAAGGAGCCCAACCTTAACCTTAATAATGAAACTTTTGAATGAGAGTAATTCATTTTTTGCAATCTATCTTAATCTATTCATTACAGAGTATGCATTGATATCATTTAAATAATTGCTGTTTTTTGGATACATGAAACTTGTATTATTCTACTATCCTGTTGTATTTCCTTATTATATTTGAGATTAGGATCATATTATGCACTGGTCTATGACAAAAATGAAAATATTTCAAGAAATGCTTATATTTAATATTCAATCATATTATCCCTATTAAGACACCATTCCCTTTGTTGAAGGCTGAAACTGTGCTAATGTAATACAACTTCTATGACTGAACTGTTTAGAGACGAGCTTAATTCAGAAAAAATGCCCAACATGACTGATAGGGATCAGGGGCAGCTTGTTCCTCTCTGATGATGGGAATTTAGCAGAGGATACTTTGCTGTCAGGGATCTATCCAAGCAAACACCCTTGGGATTCATGTCATTTCAGCAGGCACAGATTCAAAGGTAGGAGAGGGCAGTGTGAAAAATTCTTCAGGTGATACATTTATTCACCTGCAGCGTGCATCAGGGGGTGGATTGTGTTGTGGTGCATGTGGCTGAATTATTGTACAAACAAAAACATAGTCATATATCAATGCCCCAGCTAACACTGCTTACCTTTACAGGGCTAAATAATTATACAAACGTGAAGTTATTGCACATACAAAATTGTAATGCTGTCTGCAGGTTTGTGATCTAGATATATATTTATATGCTGCTGAAAGAATTGAGAGTGTGACATTACTTAAAACACTGTCTTTGTTGCAATTTCAAATTTGTGTAGATTTACTATATATGAAAATCAGTCAAAAATGCATGTTTGCATATTTCATATGCCAATTCAATGCCCAATTCCATTTTCAATTCTCTTCAGTGTGGGTTATTTGCCATATTAAAATAAGTGCAGGACTGCATTCTTCATACTGACATGTATTGAACAATTTTAATATCAGGTCATAAGATGAAATTTATGGAAGCATGAGAAAACATGCCATATCAGCTTCTATGTGCATATACTATAGACCAAATGGGGGCAACAATCTTGTGGAAATTATGTTGCCAAATGCCTTTAAAGCTTGTTGTAGTTGAAGATTCATATTTATAGATATATATATTCTATATTTATATAGATATATACATATTTATAGACATATCTAAATTATAGTATGAATAAGTAAAATAAAACTGTAGAAATGCCTCCTTCACTATTTGACAAAATGTTCGATTAAGTCCACTACTGATGCAGCTTGGCTAACATGTAACCTCTTAAAATGAACACAAGACAATGTTCAAATACAATTGTACAGTCTATGACTATGTATTCTTTATTTATTCATGCGTGCATGACTGGCTGTGTTGCTATGCTGCGTGCAATCCAGAGTGTCTGTGTGCCATAATGCCCTATGTTTTGACATGGTATTGCATGTATACTGAAAGTTTATATGCCACAAAGTTTGCTATTCTCTTCTTCCTCTTGACTGTAATGGCTTCCAAATGTTTCAAGTTCAGTTACCTCACAAAGTGGAGGGCTTTGGAAGAGAAATGTGAATGGTTGTGAGAATATGTTCAGAAATATCTTTCTCAAAAACACTGATCAAATTTTAAGTAACATTTTTTTCTGAGGGACAGCAATTTCTTTCTACAACATGCCAGGTTGTTCAGATTTCATGGAGCCATTCATGACCACACTCACTGATGCTCACTGATGTCCTCAGAGCTGCTGTCACAGTTTGCACAGTTGATTCAGATTCAAGGCAGAGCTAAATGCTTTATTTTTCATACTTTGATTGTCTGGAATGAATCTGTTGTGTCTGAGCCTTTTCCACGCCAGTGAATCCTCATTTCTTATGTGAGTTTCTGTGGTCATAGCTTGATTCACACCACTGGATCAACTTGCCTAAAGCATGTGATTTGCAAAGTCAAAAGGACACAAACATATCCTTGGATGATCTTCTGACCAAACTGTTTGCTTTGATATGTCTGGATTTGGTTAATTGGCTGGTGATTTCCTGAAAATTCTCTGGAAATTCAGTTACAGTACAGACTCTGTATTTTTAAATCTGGTATTAAGTCAAGACAAAAGTCGAGAGATTTTATTGTCAGCCCATCCATATACAAGTATACAGTAGAGTTGAAATAACGTTTCCCTGGGACCCATGGTGCTACATTCAGACGGTGAAGGACAAAGACAACATAAGATGCAAAAGCATGAAATCAATAAATAACAAGACAATGGGTACAATAAATACAACAAGACAATAAATAGACAAAATAACAAGACAATAAATGGACAAAGTGGCAGGCAGAGGTGTGCAAGTAGGCAATTGTAAACAAAAGTGGCTGTGAGCATTTAAATTTTTTGGGGTGTTCAGTCTAGGGGAGTGGATGGGGGCATGTGCATACATTGAATGCTCTGGTATTTGTAGTGCATAAAATGTCAGTACTCCGCCCCCCTAGCTGTGTGTTTGTGTTCTTCCTCTGTCCATGTGCTTTTGTTTTCCTTGTGTTCTAGCCCTGCCCCATTCCCCGCCCGATCCCCGCCTGCCTCGTTACTGCATCGCCGCCACCTGCCTGCTAGCTCACCTGTTCCCCATCGCCTCATCTGCTCTGCCCTTTATAATGCCCTGCCTGTTCCTGTCTCGTTGCTAGTTCGTTATAGTGTGTTTTACCTGTCTCGTTCCCGCGTCTTGTTTTCTGCTTGCTTGTTTTTGAATCTTGCCTGCCACTTTGTCCTGTTTGCCCGAGATCTGCCATCTGGTTTTCGACCCTGCCTGCACCTGTTCCTGACCCTGGTTTTGCCCCCACGGACTGTCTTCCTGGTATCGACCCTGCCTGTTTCTGATTACGATCTTGCCTTTCGTAAATAAACCCCGTTCGGAATCAAAGCTCCGTGGTCTGCGGCTGAGTCCTTGTCCGTACCTGACATAAAAACATTGTACCATTACTTAAAAATCACATGCTTGTGCATTTGAAAATGTGCTCTGTGTGTGTGTGTGTGTGTGTGTGTGTGTAAATCGGGTAATACTGAGAGCTCCTGCTTTTGTGAATCTGAAAGATGACTCTGCAGAGTCATCACGCGGCTGAGCTGAGCTAAATATGGACCTGTTTCTGATGTCATTTCGGGAGGCACAGGCCAGACCAAAATTGGCCCACAGTGTCCCAGAGCGGGACTGCCAAACTGAGCCAGCATGTGCTGCGCAGGCATTCAGCCAGATCAACCATTCGACAACATCAGAGAAGGAATGCACTTGAAAGAGTTCTGGTACTGAATAGGGCTTTTTGCTAACTAAAACAAAACATCAAGTGTTTGAATTGTTTGAGACCTGCTGCCTGTCATTTGTCGGATCTTTTAGAATTAAGGGCTCCTCACGATTCTGCCCACCTGTCATCAGATGAGTCAAAACTGACTCGATAGGCCCACAAATCCTTTAGTGCATTTTTGATATTTGGTTCTTCTTATCCTATCGGCATTTTTCATCTTAAACCAGGAAAAAGAAATGTGTCTGTGTGTTGAGGGTTAGATGATCTACTGAATGACCTATGTTGAATTTGAATTAGTATTTCTAATTCATTTTCATTTATTGCCACCCATAATAACAGCCAAATTTCAGCCAAGACAAATTTCCATTTTATGTACTACTTAATGAACAGTAAGGCTTTGGAATTGATTTTTATTTTTTTTTTCTGAAGGGTGTGTATTTGATGCAATATGGAGTTAAAAGGCAGATAATTGTCCATTACTAAATCACTGACAATTCAGTTAATTGACTGTCGCTGAGCTGATTGATAGATCAATTAACGCCTAATAGCACTCAGGGAGTTGCTAACTTGGTTGGAACAAAGCGAAAAGATGCAGGGGGGCCTCAGACCTGAATCTGGGGATGCCCCTAATCTGATGAAAATGACATTTATGGTGATGGAAAAATGTATGCCATTATTGTTACTGTCTATTAGGTGGGTGATCTCTCTTTCCGGTCCTTTAAATGGTTGTAGCTTTAGGGGTTCCAGTTAGGGCTCCCGTTTTATCATTCAAGTTGATGCAGGCACTGTGATCTGTCAGGGAGCCATCAAAACAAGGTGCAGGGGTTTGCAAATTGGTCCTCATTAATTCAAATTTGTTACACTTTTGAATGTTTAATTACTCAAAGGCAAACTCTTAAAACACTGAAATCGCTGGTGTTATCCAGCACATTGGAAGAAGAAGGAAAAAAAGCATAAGAAGAAGACGATGTGATGAAAGAGCAGCCCTCAAACAAATCCACGGCTCAACTGATCTTGCTTCAGCTGAAATCATTTGCATTTCCTCTCCCAATCCAGTGTGAACGGTAACTTCCTGTAAAGTCATGGTGACACTGGGAGCACTGTGCAGTAGCCTCCTCCTCTCTCTCTGCCTTTGCGAAGGCACAGAAATGGCACAGAAATGCATCAAAGTGTGGGGATGTGGCCACCACACAATGCTTTGGTCTTGTGTCCCATTTCATTTTTAATAATAAATACTGATTTAATAATAAAATATGAAACAAATTAATTAATTTCAACCAAAACAAAATCAAAAATGTCCTCCTTCTGCAAGCATGTCTTATCTAATGGTGCTGGAGGTACCATGATTTTCTGGGTCAAGAGCAAATTAATCCCCGAAGCATTCTAATGTCAGCTCAGTTGTCATTACTCTTGTGTTCTTAAGCAGTGTGTCATTGAAAAGGCCACATCTGAGGTAATGTTTACATCTATAATGGATGGCAGCAGTCACAGAGCACTGGGATGGATGGGTCAGACATTAACCTTCAGTCGCCATCTCTGACTGGGTTGTTATGGCAATTTGAGCATGTCCCTTCAAGAACTGGATTATTAGAGACTTGCTGCTTTTAAATGAGCAGGGCTTTTGACTTTGGGCCACTTCATCGCCACAGCTACTGTGAGACCAGTGTTGGTGCAGACAGGATACTGTTACGTTTCTCACTCTAAAGTCTGCATGCAGGTCAAAAAGATCTGCTGTTGTCTGCTACTTTGGTGACCATTGAAATTGAAATCAATCAGACGCACAGTTCATGAGCAATGTATGAAGTTCCATGCTGAGTGTTCTTGATGAGATTGCTGGCATTTTCCAGATCCTTCATCTGGGCATATTGTCCTGACATGCCAGTGACAATGCAATTATAAACATGTGCCATAACAAATACATTTTGATTGATTTAGATTCCTCGTTTTCAGCATTACCTTATGGACATACAGAATCAATGTTTGTGGATAAGCATCCTTATGGCTAATAGTTTTCAATAAATAAAGTGGAATTACCAATGACCAAATCTTAGGGACTGATCTGTTGTCTGTTCAGTCTCCACCAGATTTTATGTTCTGCATAAATGAAGGTGCACACCCAACAGATTAACAGCAGAAGCAATATTTTCTTTGATGCATAGTGGCTATCACTAGTGATAGACAGGAAGGAATAGGTATGCATCTTATTTAAGATGAGGTATGCCTGGAAACTAAGCCCTGTTCTGTAGTTTTTACCTGCATCCCAGCCAAAGCTGAAATCAGTGCATGTGCTGGGATTACACATTGAAAACAGCAGTACAGGCAAGTGAACTATATGTACAGTAAACAAGCAAGCACCATGCTTCTGGTTTTCTGAATTGTGGCAATGCCTTAGAATAAGGAAATATTTCAAATTTAAGGGTTATAGGAGTCTGGATTGTCACTTTATCAGTTTTACTAGGGGCAAAAATTTGTTACATTTCATTTCAATTTAAGAATGCCCTACATTCCAATGAGAAATATATAGCTATCACACATAAAAAAGACAAAAAAAAACCCAAAAAAAACCCCCATAAAAATCATGTTGAGGGACTATTCAAACCCCTAGTGACATTTTACAACTTTACAGAGCTGGTAGTACTATTAGAGTAATTCATCTTCAGAATAAGCCACACACAACAATCCCACAGTGGGCTATCAACTGCAGTTGTTGATTTTATGTGGCTTATCAATTGCATGTTCACCTACAGCTACTGATTACTCACATTCTGACATGCATTTAACAGGTTCAAATGTGCAACTTCAGTGTCACCTGCACATATCCATCTTGCATCCACTGTTGGCTCTGAATACACTGTGATGTGGATATAGATAGTTATCATGAGAAAGGTGAGCGCTAACACGTCACATGGAATGTCAGGTGTACTGCACTCACTTGAGGATCGAGAGAAAGCTGTTGTCAGTACAACAGTCATGTTGAAGGTGTGTAGAAGGTGGTAGGGGGAGAGAAAAAACATTTCTGTCTTCAGTTTTGATTTCTTGACTTTGTTTAGGCTGTAAGATGTGGTCCTCTGTCAGTGGCTCCACATGTGGCCAGGGAGCTACAGGGAGCTATGTTGTTAAGGGGACACTATATGACAGTGTGTCAAGGGCGGCTGCTGAGCAGTGTCAGTGTGGACAGTTCCACCATTGTTTATTGTTCATCTCATCATGCTGAAGGTTGCAATGATGTTTTCTGTGTCACTGGCGTCTGCTGTTATCCAGCTTCCCTAGCAACCAAGGCTAGGTTATTAGCATGGTTTGACAATGAATTGTGGTGACAATGTTAACATTGCTAGTCTCCGCTGTCTGGAATTATGAACTTATTTATGCTTGTGTTGTCACTGAACTTCAATATAATGCAAATAAACAAGTTTAGAAGTTATTTTTATACCACAATGTGTACATTATAATAATTTACATTTGTCTCCAAGGAATCACTCCTGTAGATGTATTGAAGCACAGTTTAAAAATCCCATTATCCCATTAAAATTCCATGAACAATTCTGCACAATGTGCTACAGCTTTATTTTAAGGATAACCTTTTTTTTTACGGTAAACTTATATATAAAAGAATATGAATTAATTTGTGCTAGTGTATGTTACACTAGAATAAAACAGTAGGCTACTTAAACCATGAATAACTATATATTATCATAAAATAAAAGTAAATAATTAATGAAAGACAAAAACAACACAGCATATTGCCACAGCAAAAGTGGCATCTCAACCATTCTGCTACTGTAGACACATCTGTTTTTAAGTGCAGAGAGCTAAGTGAATAGGTGACGCTCTTAGGCAATGGCTGGCTTCATAACACACGTTCTTCAGTATTTTAATGTCAATTTCGCAGGTCAGGGATTACATGTAATTGTTAAAAAAGGACGCAGCTGGCTGGATTCTTGGTGTTTCACACTAATTGCTTGCTAGGATTAGCATTGCTGATTAGGCAGAGAGGGCAGGCAGACGCAGTACAAGGGGTAGGATTTTCAGCTGACAGACAGGCTCCTCTCCCTGACTTCAAAACAAAGCAAATGATGGATGCCAGAGGCTGTGTCAGGCAACAACACTGACCAAAATGGCAGGCTCGTATTTCAGAAAATAAGCAGATACAATGAATAACAGCTGATACACAATTGCAGAACGAAGTAGCCGTCATTTAAACTCCGTTCAGTGGTAATTACAATTTTTGCTTGCAATGGTACAAGTATACCAAAATTCACAAAAGGATAACCTTATACAGTATCGTTCACATTTTCAAAAAGAACCAGTATTCAAATAACATCCTTGGCGCTTAAATACGATGTTGTTCGTAAGAATGGTTAAAAGATTACTCCGAGTTCGCCTGCACCATCGGGGCAGCAGCCAGGACAGTGTGAGTGTGTGTCTAACCATCAGATACCACGAACGGTGTCCATCTGTCTGACAGCATACCCAGAATCCCAAAGGAGACGTTTTGTGCGTATTTCTTTCAGATGTCCTTGGCCACTCCATAATAAATGATCCGGCAGTTCCAAAGGAGAGCTCATCCGTACTAAAGGATTTATTCACAAAGATAAAAGAAAAGGACTTTAATTCCATGACAGCGAGAGTAAACAGGATGCCAAAACGCCCAAGAAAGGAAGAAGACATTAGAGACGAATTTGAGAAGATTCTCAGCATATGCTTAGAAAAACCATTTAAAATTCTCTGTGCTATATTTAAACCACGATTACATAACATAAACAACATTTAACCAATACGTGCTGATGGATGCAACTTGCAAATATTTGGAAAATCTAGACTTTATTCTTCGCACGTTCTTCCCAACAATCCAGCGAACACTGGCTTGATCCATCTTTAATTAGTTACAGTTAATGTGCTTAGAAAGCCATCATTTAAATAGATCTGGTTATTCCGGGAGTAAACAATTAAAGAAAAAAGCGCAGCCTAATGGGACTTGCGTGTGAGTGAAGCAATATTTGTGTGGCGTGCTTGTGGCGAAGATACGCCTCGTGCGTTTCTTTCTGCATCATTTCAGATGTAATCTTTGTCGCAGTGCACTTTCTCACTGTCAAATTTGCTTATAACCGAGACTTGGATCAATGACACGCAGTCGTAGCATAACTGAATATATTCAACTGGAGGTGCACAGGGAGAGAACACGGTTAATGTCAGCGATATTTAAAGACATTAGCTGGCGCATATTTTCTTTTTTATGATTGAAGCGCTTTTCACGTTTAAATTTTCAGCATCACAACCGACGAGATGCTGTGCAAGAGATACTGTTGTGGGGGCAATTTGCATCAGGAGCTGTCACAACCGCAAATACGGAGGAATGAATGTAACGCTTGTGAATGATTAATAGACTTGATTTATGTACAGGTGTTTGGTGTTTGCTTTAGTCCCACGGAAAGATTAATACCAACAGTCTCTCCCAAAACTCTTTGGAACTTTATAATATTAAGAAAAATATGATGTAACTCGTAATTAATCTCTTCCAAATCATAAGATTTTCGTTCATTTTCCTAACAGACTTAACTGCAAACTGGAGACTAGCTGTTAGTTTTTGTCGTACAGATAGTGGGAAGAGAGCACAACTTCGAATCGCGTTCTGGGGAATGAAAAGGCACCAGGTGCGTTTGGTTCCCTGCGAATCATTTATGCAAATGAATGCAAACACGAGCACAATTTAAATTTGTCGTGGCCAACTGACGCTGCACTGATGAACATATGGACACGTTTGTGCCACGACGTCTGTGCTTACGTGTACAAATTAAGTTATCACCTGAGACTACACTGAAAAAAAGGAGTGACCACCTGTTGGATTTATCTAAGCATCTTTTGTGTAGCCTCACACTCTGAAGTTTTTGTTGTGAGTATAACTTATAAATATATATAAGTATAAATATAAATGTACATTGAAGAGAGCAATGGTGTCATTTACATTTTCAGATGCAGAAATATATTGGCTATTTGCTGCTCTGCTAAAAAAAGACTGGCATCATCCATCAAAAGACAATCTGTTGACCTCTAGTATATACTATTTGTGTTTAGAGAAATACAGTTTTGCATTGTAGAAGTGTTTTTTCTGTTGCTCTTTGTTGCTGCAGATTGACAAGCAAACTCACAGTCTGCATGTCTCCTGGAGTCAGCGCTTTCACTGTGGGCTCAAGTTTTGTGGTGAGAATATGATTTTTTTATTTGCTCTGTTAATGGCATGGCAGGGCTCTGTAGATGGCTGATGATGGCTGATGGCTGAAGTTGACCAGTTGAATAGTCCTGGGCCTTCCCAGCTAGCACACAACGAAACAGCAACGTAATTTATTCGTACTTTTTGGTAGGTTTCCGACTTACCTGCTGGCGACGTAATGGCTACGTCACTTGATGGTAATTTTATTACCCGAACTTTTAAGTCCGATCTTACCAACTCATAACGTTGCGGTTACGTTTCCCAATTGTAACTTGTTAACGATACCCCGTTGGTCACCATCTTACCACCTGGCAACTACAGCCCTATTCAAGTCTGCAGAAATCGTGAACCTCGCAGCACTTCAGAGATATATATACATATATATATATATATATATTAAATGGAGAATGAACATTTTTAAAATGAAAAATGTTTGAAAAAGATGTATAAATTTGTATACGGAAAAATTATAGCCTATTAATGAATAATAGCCTGCATTATTTTAAGAAGTACAATTTACCACTTTGTTAATACATGGTAATTTTCTGAAGTTGTGGTGTAAATGTCTATATACAAACCTCTGGATATTTAGTCAGTTTTCATAAATGAAATAATAAACCAGAGCATGTGAATTCACCACTGGTCCGAACCCTCACAGCACACCTACATGTCAGAGATCTTGATACATGGCAATATAATGACTTGTTGCCATTAAGTACCACAGTACAAACCATGATAGTTCCTATGCGTTTGTTACACCCTAATACTATGAAGTACCATATTAAAACCATGGTGGTAACAAGGGTAAGAGCATAACAACCATATTACCCATTAAGTACCATAGTAAAAACATGGTAGTTTAACATGTAATTGTTACTATCATGGTTTTACTGTGGTGCATTATGGTATTATTGTTCTGAGAATGACAATCATTGAGTATGGTTAATATATAAATATATAAATAAATAATATATAATATATAAATATGAATTAGACAGTAACTAAGCTGGGATCTCCATTATCAATATGTCTTAGACCTCAAATGTATGGCAATAGATCTGGAGGATGTAATAGTGAATTTTCTCATCTGCAGAAACATCTGTAGAGATCTGTAGAGATGTATATGCTCTAAAAAAGCAGTTAGAAAAGCAGTATTTCTGTTCACACCAAACACCAACTACACTAATTGGACTTTAACAAATAATTTACTTCACTGAACTTCGAATATCATTTAGTCTTTCATTCTTTACTAGCAACAAAGTACAAAGGCAATCAGTGGATAATGTGCAACATTACTTACATAAGTGAACATTTTTTGTATTGCAGACCAAAGCTTTCACTGTAGAATCTCACACAATGCAAATATGTGCTCCAGGTATTATGGAAGTGGTATATGCGATCAAAAGGTGAGTGTTCTAAGAGAATTACATTTCAGGAGACACGACATCACAGAATAGACAACCACAGCTCTTCCTTAGTGAACCTAATTGTCATAAGTTGGGAAAGAATGACATCAAAATCTCCCAGCTAAGGCAACTACAACAATTGCAGAAAAGACACCATGCATGTTATGAAGATCTGCTGTCGCCATGATATATGCGAGCCCCCCACTGAAGCAGCACAGCTGGCAGTGGACGCATCTTGGCCTGCGCAGCACTCCGTTAAGGCCCTCAGCCTCTCCAGCCTCCTGGCCATGAACTTGTCCTGCAAGCTTTCCTCATCTTCCAGCAAGAGTGCTCTCCCCTTGCTGCTCAGAGAGAAGACCAGGTAAAAGTATGAGAGATACCAGTGATCATTTGCAGCCAATTCTAAATATGGTGTTCATTCTTTGCATTCTAATTCAAGTTCATTTGCCATAGGTTTACTTTATGCACCAATGACATCTGGTCCCTGTTTCAACAACTTGACTAAAGGAGAGAGTATACGAACAAGTGAGTAATTCTGTTAGCTTGCTCCATTAATACAGTACTCAAATATGAAATACATAGGTAATCACTTTCCTCTTGGAGTGTTCACTTACCCCTGACAGAGGCTGAAAGAAGCTGTGTGGCATTGAGAGTTGCAGCACCATAAGGTAACTCAGTGTACTGGCCAAACATAAAGCAGCAATCACACACAGACATCAACATAGAGGTTCACTCACTATGTTGTGCTACATGAACCTGAATCTCACTTAAGACGACTGCAGGTATATGCACTGATACAAACAGAAGGATTCCTGAGGTCAAAGGTTACTTTGGCTTTATTAGTATAAATTATTTTCAATGTCCAAGACAGTATAGCATTTTGAAATACCTTTGGTGAGGCAGGGAGGAACTGATTGAAATTGACTTGCCTGATGAACACCTGTCCTACAGAAGAGACATGATACATGAGGGCCATTACACACATGGCAATCCTTTAGAAAACATGAATGGACAATCATCCATATACATAGAATGAGGATGGGAAAAGGAGCAAAGCCATAAGAAATACAGTAGACAACAGAAAATCTATGTGATCCTTTGAAAATGTATGCTAGTGATACCTGCATCATACACAGGACAGCACTGAGAATAACTGGGGAGACCAACAGGCTCAACAAGCACAACAACTGGATAGCCTGGAGGTAGTGGTGGAGAGGAGGATGAGGGACAAAATCAGGACCATCCTGGGCAACCCCTCCCATCGCCTCTATGATGAGCTGTGGCAGATGGGGAGCACCTTCAGCCACAGGCTCATCTCCCCCAAGTGCAACTTGGAGTGATTTAGGTGCTATTTTGTGCCGACAGCCATCAGGCTGTGCAACAGCGCCAGAGACCCCCCCAGCCAATGCCTCTTCCATAGTTGCTCCCCCCCATCATGCCACTTTTGCACTACATGTTAATAATTGAAACTGTTTCTGCTCATTTTACTGTTCACTATATTTTTTTTCCACTACATGTACAGTTGTTTGCTTAATTGTTGTTCTTTATTGTTTATTATTACTACATTACACATTATAGCTTATTTATTGTACTGTATTTTTATTGTATTTTTTATTGCATTGTATTTTTATTATATTGTTACCTGTACTTCTTCGCCTGTCTTTTCTGCTGCTGTCAACACCCAAATTTCCCCGCCTAGGGATCAGTAAAGTGCTATCTTATCTTATACATGTGAACATTATACTAGTTATATAAACAGTCCATGAGTGGAATACAAATATTGTACAAGTTTGTAACATATTCCCTGTACTTCTTATAAACACACAGCATGAGATTATACAACACTTATGGCACGAAACTACAGGCCTACAATGTAGTTTGCCCTATGTAAAATACATAGCAATGCAATCATGTAAATAAAATCTTCTGAACAACAACGGTCACATCATAGGCATCTTACAGTTACAATGCAACTTTCTGTAGCATCCTGAAGAGTTACTGTGACTAAATCCACTGCTCCACCCTACTCAGTGCTCTGTTCTCACTTTTCTGATAACGTTAGTTATGGTTATTATACATTAGACCACTCACTATATTTCATGGCTCCACTCATATTGGGAACAGAAGCGTAACTAATGTCTTAACACCACCACTGAACAATTAACACCAACCTTGACAGCGACTTGATTGAGCGAGACTGAGCACACGGGCCATCTCATGGATAGTTTATCTATTCATATTCTATGAATAAACGTTATTCTTCACAGTCGTTGGTGGTTTTCATTGAGACAGAGACAGAGAGATTAGCGGAAGCATTTGACATTTTATTAACAGTTTTATAGTAGTATTCAGTAGTTTAATATAATAGATAGTGTAGTAGTTTTTGATACAGTATTTAACTTTAGTGGTTTAGTATAGGGTTTTGTATTTTTTATAGCGTAGCTTAGCACAGTGTTTAACTTTATTACCGTGTTTAGTGTAGTTAGTATTATTATAGTAGTTTTATAGTAATAATAGTGTTTTATAGTGTAGTGTTACTTTAGGTTTTTGTGTCATAGTGTAAGTTAGTGGAGCGTCAGGAAGTTAGCTAGCTAATTAAGGCCGACCATCAACACAATTTCACCTAAAGTAGATTTAAGGTGAGTACTGGTGTATGCAGTCATACATACTGTTAACGTTAAGTATTTGCGCTTAATGCAGGTATGTAGACTCTAACGTTAGCTATCTCGTTTCTCATAACTATTTTCTAACGTCAGCTTCCCTCATGCCAATAACCAGTTGAATTGTGAACCCTCAGAGCTAACGGCTAAAAATCAAACGCGTTGCGCAAGCGAGTGAACTAGCGAGCTGGCTGTAAATGTTAACTTACTCATCCATATCCTTACGTTACTGACAGTGCAGTTAAGGTACACAACATTATGATTACTTATAAATAAATAAGAATGTTACGTTATCAAACATTATAATTTGATAATGTAATTAATCTGAATCGTTGAGTATGTAAAACAATTCCAGTGATGGATTACCGTTGCCGCGTAGCTAGATAACTCCCTGTTCAGCATTAATATTAAGAGTATGATTGGCCAGCATTGGTATCTTAGCACAGTGTGGTTAACTTCACATCGGTAGTATAACCATAATTGTATAATGTTTAGTGGCTATCTACCTTTTACTGACCAGCTGAATTGCGAACCCTCAGAGCTAACGGCTAAAAATCAAACGCGTTGCGTGAGCGAGTGAGCTGGCTGTAACGTTACCTAACTAACGTTAATTTAGCTACCCACCCATAGCCTACCTATTGACGGTGCACATGACATAAAGATAAATGTCATGGATAAATGGGAAAGTAACTCAACC
Organism: Megalops atlanticus; assembly: GCA_019176425.1. NCBI lineage: Eukaryota > Metazoa > Chordata > Actinopteri > Elopiformes > Megalopidae > Megalops > Megalops atlanticus. The sequence goes on from CM032881.1 coordinate 34,870,073, forward strand.
ATTATAATATGACAATGATTTTATTCATTTGAATCGTCGTGTATGCTAAATAAATAAATAAATAAATAAATTCAGGACTACCGTAGCCACGTAACTCCCTGTTCAGCATTAACGTTAATGCTAAGAATCTGGCTGGCTAGCACTGATAGTTAACTAACATTAGCAGAGATTTTCTTAGCTAGCTAACGTTAGTAGTTCTGACCATAGTGTCATGCCTTCCACCGCCTCGAGCGTCACAAATACAACTTTGGTTAAAACAATAATTTAAGTGTATCAAATGGCCGATTATAGCACGGAAAGTCAGCCAAAGGACATGTCGGGCCATTCTAGCAACAGCTAGCTACAGTAAAAGCACTACTTAGAATTAGCTATCTTAACAGTGTAACATACCTTCAAAGTCCGTTGATTAATATTAGACAAGGTCCTGTCTGGTCCTGTAGAAAAGAAAAAAACAGTAGATACGGTTTCCTGATTGTGGCTAGCTAACGTTAATTTTATGTCTTACATTACCAAGCATTGCTGGATAATAACGCTAATGTTACATTAGCACGCTAATATTAGCCACATATGAGCAACACACGTTCCTCAAGACAAACAGCATACACTTCATAAACCCATTTAGCTGTTAAAAGTCTTTCTTGTTGCCTATTAAAAGTGACTGATGTATGTTGTAGTTTGGAATAATTACGATATTGCGGCTCTTACCCCTTCCGATGTTTTCCAAGTTCCCCTCACGCTAAACTGCTACCCATCCCTCGACCTCGCTGCCACACCTCAAACTGTCATTTGACAAACCAGGCTAGACCGGATATAGGAGAGCAGGGCCCCTACAACGGTCAATTACTGTGACGGCCACTCAGAGGAGATGGGGAGAAGGGTCTGATATAGCTAATCAAATATTGGCCAATCCTGTTACAAAATTAATATGCGCCCTCCCCGTCGCTTTCCAGCTTTCAAAACTAGACTTAACACGCACTATAGATTAGAAAAAGCTTATGCATTCCGCTTACTTTGAAATGACAAAATGAGTTTAATTTAAAATGTAATTTTAATCAAGACATTTACTGCAAATTTAGGTTTTAGAAATGTTCATATATTATCACAAGTAACAAATGGTAGTTGTGTGTCTAAGAATACACTATAATTGGTTACCATAGTAAAACCAAAATTGCACCCCTGCAGTACTTTAGCAACCATTTTAATAAACATGCCTCATGTGTTGAATCTTATTGCAGGATCCACCCACACTTCATTTTTAACTTGCCAGCTGATAAGAGATTTTCCTCTAAAATATGTTGATATTGGCCTCCATTCATTCTATCTGTCTGGAATCAACAAAGCATGTAATTTGACCAGGGGGTGCCCAAACATTTACATACAACTGCACAACCCCAAAACCTCTGAGAACCTCAGCCATGTTTGAATGTGGGAACGGTGTTCTTCTCATAGACTGTTTTTTTCTTGCCACACACTGAAAGTCATTGTTAACTTCTAGACACAATGGCAGCACACTTGGAATATGCTAAAAAACATGTCAACAAACCAAATGAACCATCAGAAAAGTGGGTGGATCCTGCAAAAAGAAAACAAATTTATGAAGACAAAAAGAGGACATTCAAGTTATTAGTAAACATTTACATTACATACAAACTACCTGCAAACTTTTGAAACATTATTTTGATTATTGCACTGTAAATTTTTTAACATCGACTTTTAATCGTTTTTGTTACTTGTGATAATAAAGTTTAAAATGTAAAGTACTATATGTATATGCTTAATATTACCATAGGTTTTCCGGCATGTATTTATGAACACATTGTAACCAGTCTAACACCAGGGTTATGATGGTAAAAGCATCTTAGATAGAGGGTGCGTGGGAAGAAAAGGGTTTCAAAATGGAGACACTTCATCTTATTATTTCTTACTTACCTGCATACATGAAAAGTCCTATGGTTTTAACAGTAAATCCATACACATTCCTCAACAGAATGAGTGAGGAGAAGCGTGAAAGATCAAGGCAATACCTCCGATCCTGGAGATCAGCTAAACGTGTGCTCAAAAAGATAACAGAGAGTAACACAGAGCATCTGATTAATGACAACAGATATCAGAGTGAATCAAGTGACGCTTCCAATCACATGGAAGACACTGAAGGCATGTCACCCCCACAGTCCATTGGAGCATCATTTAATGAGTTGGAGGATGACATGGAGGTAGCCTTGGAGGATGACATGGAGGTAGCCTTTGAGGATGATAGAGAGGTAGCCACTGACCTTGGAGGAAGTAATGATGAGGAATCCGACCAAGACGACAACATGGGAAGTGCATCACTGGCATCAGATCTGGCAAACTGGGCTTCTCACTGTCAGGTGAAGAACAGTGCCGTTGACCAGTTGTTGAGGATTCTTCAGAACCATGGCCACACTGAACTCCCATCCTCCACTCGTACTCTGCTTAAAACACCAAGGCAGGTAAATACAACACAGAAATCTGGAATGGAGCATCTGCACTTCCCACTGCATGAGAAGTTGCTGGACACCCTGAAGAAATACCCTTTTGAACAGCTGTCTGACTGTGACACAATTAATCTGTCCTTCAACATTGATGGATTACCGTTGTTCAAGAGCTCAGGGAAAGCTATGTGGCCTGTCCTGTGTGCTGTCCACCTCAAGCCCATCACTGTTTTCCCAACCACACTGACATGTGGAAACAAGCGGCCAAGCGACCTGCATTTTCTGGATGACATGGTGGCAGACCTCAACGATCTATTATCTAGTGGCCTGCAACACAGAGAGAAAACATTTAAAGTTAATATTCTTTGCATTGTGTGCGATGCTCCAGCAAAAGCCTTGGTCCAAAACACAAAGCTGTGCTCAGGTTATTACGGCTGTGATAAATGCACTCAGAAAGGACAGTGGTTTAACAGAGTTACTTTTCAGGAAACACAAGAACTCACCCTGCGAACAGATGTCGCATTCAGACAGCAAATCCAGGCAGAGCACCATCATGGCATCACTCCCCTGCTCAACTTGCCTATTGACATGGTCAGAGCCTTCCCCATTGACTACATGCATCAGGCATGCTTGGGTGTCATGCGAAAGCTTCTCCTCATCTGGAGCAGGGGAGAGAAAGGTTGTAGAATATCTGTAACACAAATACAAGAGGTGAGCAGCAGGCTTCTTCACCTTCAACCTGACATCCCCTCCATCTTCTCCTGCAAACCGCGAGGCCTTGAAGAGCTAGAAAGGTGGAAAGCCACGGAATTCCGGCAGTTCATGCTGTACACCGGTAAGGTGGTGCTGAAGGGAATCCTGAGGGATGAACCTCCACTTCATGTCATTCAGTGTGGCAATGTGCATTTTAGTGTGCCCTTCAACTCTTAAGCAGTATTCGCAGTATGCTCAAGAACTACTGCAGTACTTTGTTGTGAGAGGACGGGAGCTTTATGGCAATAAGTTTCTCATGTACAATATACACGCAATGCTCCACATCACTGCAGATGCTGTTTTCTTTGATGGGTTGGACAACTGCAGTGCCTTTAAATTTGAAACTTTTTTACACACTATGAAGAGGATGGTGAGGAATGGAAGATACCCCCTTGTGAAGAGGATTGAGGAGAGAAAAGAAGAACCCCTGCAAGAGCAAAGACAGAAAATAACAAGGAGCCAAAAGGACAGAGCATTTGTGCTGGATTGTGAGGAAAGCTGTGATGTCATTGATGAGGCAGAGAAAGATGGGTGCTATCTGTGCCGTGTATATAATCGTCCGCAACCACTGTTTTTGGAGCCTTGTGACTCATCCATCATTGGAGTGTTTCAATATAAGAACACAACCACAACAATGAGATGGATCCCCAGCAAAACAATAAAAAAGAGAGCGATAGGGATTCGAATGGGGGACAAAACAATCTTCATGAAAATCCTGCATGAACTATGAGTATGTATAAATATTTTGAGAGTAGTAATGGGTAATGTTTTAAGTAACTGTTTGACTTATTATTCTTCTTTTCGACAGAATGTACTACATTGTGGAATTCATTGAAGAGAGCTTGGTTGGAATAGTGGCCCAATGTTGGACCTTTGAAGAAAATGGGGTATTGGAAATCTGTCATAGTCTAACCCTTGTTAACAATTTATACCACAGCTTTGTTGAATACTCGATTCTGATTGGTTGACACGCTTTCCAAGGGTATACATTATTTCTCGATAATTGTACAGAAGTAGATCTATCTTCAAGACATGGTTTATTCCTTACATAACTATTTTTTAAAGTTGTACATATAAACTTTAAAATGTATACAATACAATAACTACAATGGTGTTTTATGCATTTCAGCAACAATACAGCTACTGGCCACCATCCAACCAGACCAGAAGGGCTAAGCATCAAGAGATCCCGGATGAGGAGCTGTGGATCAGTAGAAAAATCCAGGTCTTTGCAACAACTGGTAAAGTTGAAATCTACTTTAGCTTTCAAACTTTTTTTTTTAAAATAAATTCTTTAACCCTAACTGTAGCTATTTGATTTTACTTCACTGTTACCATCTGATACTTAGATAATTTCGAGAGAGCACTCAGATGGAGCAAGACAGCTGAATACAAGTCTGCCTTCAAAACGGAGGAGAACCAACCAAAGAAAAGAAACAGTAAAAGACCAAACAAATTTGGAGACAGCAGTGAAGATATGAGATAACTTACCAAAAACATAGTTGGTGTGGTAAACACTCATTTGTGTGCTGCTGAAACAAAACAGAAAAAAAAATTAGAGGGAGATCATGGACAACTTTTACAAAGACTGCTTTGTGATACGCGACCTATTTAGATGAGGGGCCATCATGGACAATGGAGCCACCCAAAAAGAGAAAACATCAAGGTATATCTGTACTTATACTACAATGTATATTCACTAAAATAGACCATTGAAATGTGGCTAAACGCAATGATTTAATAATGTGTATGCTCTTTAGAAGGACCATTTCCACGAGCCAAAGCCACCGTGGACACCCCAAAACAAAAGACAGATACAGGAATAGTGCTAGATTATTCATTCAACTGTCATATTTATTATTTACTAGCCAATATCATAGCCTATCAGTTTAATAGAAGATTGCAGATGTTAAATTTTGCGAGGTGACAAACCTTCAAATTTATATCTGATTCAAGCTAAACTTCCAACCCCTCCCCGGCCAAAGCAAGCAAAAATGACGGCAAAAACCAACTGTAAGTCATTCAAGAATCTTAGTACTTAACAGAAATATTTCACAGTAACTGAATTGAAAATGTACAACACAGAAAATACTGTTGATACTATAATTCTACATTTTCTAAAATTAATTTCCCTTATATGCCCATTGTGAAATCAATTTCTTTTTATAATGAAAGTTGACCTGTATACATTAAAATCTTGTTTGCAGATGAACTACCAGAATCCCCACACTCCGTGACTGTGGCACAAAATTTAGTTGATGGTAAATTTTCCATTTAATTGATTATTGAACATGTCCTAAGGAATTACTGTTCTCTGTGGCCCTAGTGGCAGACCCTGTAATTGCGTGGCATGAGAGTTGATGTGTGGCAGGGGTGGTTGCTTTCTGTTAGCGGATCCACAGTGTTTACATGGTTATATTACTGGCAGTTAATTATTAAAATGACTGCAATAACCTAAAATTATGCAAAAATAGAATTAACTCAGTTAATAAAGTGGAAAACCATGGAGTTGCTGTTTTCTGTGGCCCTAATGGCAGACCATTTAATTGCAGGGACTGAGAGTTTGCAGGAGTGGATGTGTTCTGTTAGTGGATCCAACATCAAAACTATAATTTCGTGGGCCTCCGAGTGGCTGGGAGCCCTGTGGTTGGGTGTTCGAATCCCAGCCACACCATTACTGACTATGGCCGGAGGTCCACATTGGCAAGGCAACAATTGGCCCAGCCTTGCTGGGGATGGTAGGGGTGTAAGCTGGTTAAATTTGTTAGTCTCATCGCTCTCTAGCGGCCACTCCCGCTCGGCCAGGCACCTGCACATGCACTAACCGAGCATACGCTGACTGTGTAATCCTCTGACAACATGGGCAGTGTGTGATTGCAGTGTGGAAAGAAGTGAGGGCTGGTCGTCACGTGAGTCGTAGGAATCACATGCCACAGCATCCTCCTCCCGAGTTGACAGGTGCAGGTCGCTGTCGTGGACTAAACAGTTCGGGGTGGAGAAAAGGGGAAAACATTCCTGATCACAGGCACAAGTGGAGAGGCAGAGTTAACATACCTAAAGTGACACACCTGATCCTCTGTGTATTAAGGATTCATCTGTGTTCTGCTGAACTAAAACAGAAAAACAAACATGTCAAAATAATGTCATGATAACACAGACTTTCATATTAATGCTTTATTGCTATGTGACCGATTTAGGCGAGAGATCCTCATGGCCAGTGGCAACTTGGGAGTCAAGAAAACTGCAAGGTATACTTTTTAATTTACTATAACAAAAGACAGGCCAAATGTGGCTATACGCAGTGTTAATAACGTGTATGCTACTTGGACTATTAACTCGAGTAACCCTTTAAGAAGTGTAAATTTGTGATTCTTCATTACAGACACACTACAAGTTCTCCTTCAAAAAGTGGAGACACTGGAGGCAAACCAGAGGGAGATACTCCTTGTGTTGCGCAGAAGCCAGGGGAGCAAAGGGAGGAGGAGCCAGCATTAGAGTTAGGTGTGGCAAAATCCCAAGCAGAACTCCAAGACCTTGAGGAGCGCCTCAAGGTCACAGAGTTCAGAAAGAGAGTGGTAGGTGCTTGTATAATGCTTAATTCAAGCTGAACTGTCTGTACATTATAACTTACATAATGCAGTATATTAACTGCCAACACAGATGAATCAGTTTAAGACTAACAATTATGTACTGTTAAAATGATGAGTTGCCAATTGACTGTGGTTTCCTTCAAGGCTAACTATGGCCTGGTTATTTTCGCAGATTCACCATCTCAGCCTCACTGGTGGGGCCACTCCCGGGGAGTGCGTCAGGAGAGTGATGCGGGCTGTGGCAACAAATTTTGTATGGAGTCACTACAGCCTCAAGGGGAAGAGGGAAAAGTTGCCTCTCATTGGCAAAACTGTATGCACAATTATTAAACGTTGAGTCTGAGCACTACTTTCCGTGAAAAAATCACATCATATGTTACAGGTCTTACCCAAAGATTTGGTGATTTCACTGAACAATGAGTTAATAAGTTTGTGTTTTCCATCCAATTGCAGAAGCAGTCATGAAATGGAAGGCAGGGCTGGGAGAGAAGGAGGTTGAGATGCTGATAGCGGAGACACTGAAACACGCTCCAGCACAAATGAAAAAACAAGTTCAGGTAATGAGCAGTTGTATTCTCCTGTCTTCTTTAAAATGTCTGATTCAAAGCTAGATAGGTAACATGGGAGGGACTTGTAGGCTATAGCCAAAAAACGAATTTGTTGCCAGTGTATTTTTCAAGATACGATTCACAAAATACAATCCACTTGCACAACTCTCAAAATAAGCCTACGGCAGTGGACTTAAAGCTTGATTTTTAAAAAATGGTGTTATCCAATTACTTGAGTCGGTTTGTGTCCAGGTATTGCTTTTTGGCTAACATTTAATAATAGCAATAACAACAATAACAAATATAGCTGCAAGCAGCGATGAACGGGCCCAAGCACCAAGGGTGTAGCCTCGCGTGGGTTATGACATTATCACATACTTTGTTATTGTTCCTGATGACTGTTTGTGACTAGTAAATGGTTGTAGAGGATACACACTCAAGACACAAATATATTCTTATGCTATACTTTCATTTAGTGAAGGCAATTCATTTAGGTTGTGTAAATTGAATCAATTTACCAGAACAGCACACAAAACAACACAAAGACAGTTTGACCTCAGTATATTAAAGTAAATCTAATGAGGACAAATCATGGTCATTTGCGTATCTCTTAGAGGAATACTAAAATATTTGGTATATAAGCCTTACTTCCGATTGCCAGTTGGTGGGGCTATGACAATGAATCACAATTGGCGTGTGTGTGTGATTGTGCCCCATAATTGAACATACATGTGAAGTTTCAGCCAACTCAAACCATGTACAGCGGAATTATGCCACACTTCCTGTTTGAGCACGGTCACGTGTAAATTGATGGCCTCGCCACGGCAACACCGATTGAGATATCAATTATCCCTTCGCAATTTAGCATCAGGAATGTCTTGGCATCATACTGACTAAATTTGATATGAATCGGATGAATCCTCTAGGAGGAGTATTCGAAAGTTCGGTGACTGTGAAAACGCACAAAATCCAAAGTGACCAACTTCCTGTTAGGCGGAGTTAAGGGGTGTGATTACGAAATTTGTTCATCTTAGGTAGACCAATATGCCTACCAAATTTGGTGCATGTGCGTAACATTGGACGCCCACAGTGAACACACTTGACAAAGGGGGCGCTATCAAGCCCCCATGCCACACCCAGGTCCAAGCTTTTGATAACCCCCGATTCACGCAACTTCTGATGCGTGTGCCGAATTTCAAGAGTTTTCGTGCATGCCAAGCACCTCAAAAAGGCCACCAAAGTCGGAAAATAATAACAAATATAGCTGCAAGCAGCGATGAACGGGCCCAAGCACTGAGTGTGTAGCCTCGCGTGGGTTATGGCATCATCAGATACTTTGTTATTGTTCCCAATGACTGTTTGTGACTAGTAAATGGTTGTAGAGGATACACACTCAAGACACAAACATATTCTTATGTTATACTTTCACTTAGTGAAGGCAGTTCATCTGTGTTGTGTAAATTGAATCAATGTACCAGTGCAGCGCACAAAACAACACAAAGACAGTTTGACCTCAGTATATTAAAGTAAATCTAACGAGGACAAATCATGGTCATTTGCGTATCTCTTTGAGGAATACTAAAATTTAAAGTATATAAGCCTTACTTCCGATTGCCAGTTGGTGGCGCTATGACAATAAATCACAATTGGCATGTGCATCTGATTTTGCCCCATAATTGAACATACATGTGAAGTCTGGGCCAAATCAAATAATGTACGGCACAGTGATGCCACATTTCGTGTTTGAGTGCAGTAACATGTTAATTGATCGCCTCGCCACAGCAACGCCGATCAAGATATCAATAATCCCTTCGTAATTTAGCATCATGAACATCTTGGCGTCATGCTGACCAAATTTAGTATGAATCGGATGAATCCTCTAGGAGGAGCATTGAAAAGTTTGTTATAAATACCTCACTTCCTGCTGTCAGTAGGGGGCGCTATGACAATGGATCACAATTGGCGTGTGTGTGTGATTGTGCCCCATAATTGAACATACATGTGAAGTTTCAGCCAAATCAAACCATGTACAGCGGAATTATGCCACACTTCCTGTTTGAGCGTCACGTGTAAATTGATCACTCGCCGCATGGCAACACCGATTGAGATATCAAAAATCCCTTCGCAATTTAGCATCAGAATGTCTTGGCATCATACTGACTAAAGTTGGTATGAATCGGATGAATCCTCTAGAGGAGTATTCGAAAGTTCGGTGCCTGTGAAAACGCACAAATTCCAAAGTGACCAACTTCCTGTTGGGCGGAGCTAAGGGGTGTGAGTGCGAAATTTGTTCATCTTAGGTAGACCAATATGCCTACCAAGTTTGGTGCATGTGCGTAACATTGGACGCCCACAGTGAACACACTTGACAAAGGGGGCGCTATGGAGCCCCCGTGCCACCCAGGTCCAAGCTTTTGATAATCCCGATGATCTCCAACTTTGATGTGTGTGCCAAATTTCATGAGTTTTCGTTCATGGCAAGCACCTCAAAAAGGCCGCCAAAGTCGGAAAATAATAATAGCCTCGCGTGGGTTGTGGCATCATCAGATACTTTGTTATTGTTCCTGATGACTGTTTGTGACTAGTAAATGGTTGTAGAGGATACACACTCAAGACACAAATATATTCTCATGTTATACTTTCACTTAGTGATGGCAATTCATTTATGTTGTGTAAATTGAATCAATTTACATGGTGCAGAGGCGCAGCACCTTCGGTGCTCGGGCCCTAACTACAACAACAACAAAAGAAAACTGTTTCACATGCAAATGTCATTATGTTCAAAGACTACATACACTAACACAACACCTGTTCATGTAACCTGCAATATTACCATAACGCCTTCTGTGTGGTGTGTAAATATGCATTTCACAAATTTTCTTAATTTCTATGCAGGATGCTGAATTGTATGTAATGTCTCATTTTAAGACATTGTCCTTACTTAACATGCGTGTGCTAAAATCGTTTTAAACACTTTTAAACATTGGAAGTATCAGTTCTTGTGTATCAAGTAGTCTACAAGGACATCGTTTTGGCATGTAAGTCATAATGCTCATATTCTAAACATTTTGTGCAGTTCAACCTTCATAAGCGAGTGCGTAAATTGTAAAGTTAATTGCAATGTGAACAGAACCACTGTGAATTTTTATTTGGTTGGTTGCTTTGGTTTGGTTTGGTTTGGTTTTTATTTGGTACACTGCATGTTCAATGTCATCACCAATTCATTGATCAAAAAGAAAATACAAATACAAAAAAGTTACACATCATAACGCGAGGTCACTCATGATGTGCCTGGGACAGCAGCGACTTGCCTTTAAAATAAAAGTGACGGCCCCACAGCTTAGGCTACATGCAGTAAACAGACTCGTCATACTACTATTACTTACAATTGTCGTGTACTGAATAGAAGCTAATTTGCAGTCCACATCACAATAGCCTGAAGTCATGGCTTTAAATCAGCTAACATAAGCCAGCAAATACAGTGTTACAGCCTCAGCCGTTTCAATGCGCTGTCAGATACTGGAGCATAAAGCACACCGTGGGCTAGCTTAACATGCTAATCGTTCCTTTGAATATATCAGCTTCAATGATCGTCCAGTCTGAATTTGATAGTAACTAAACACCCATACATATTGTGTTCGTTTGAGACAGCGGTGTTTCGTATTGAATTATGTTGTGATTAAATCGACAGTGTTGTTGATCATGACATCAGGCTACACGGTCATAGCAACAGCTAAAAGGATTCGGGTTTATCAACAGAATTATTCTTACGTGAACCAAGCAATCTGCCAAAAGTAGTACCACGAACAGGTGGGCTTTTTAGATTAACTCTGAGATTTTCTCTGTACGCACGCAGGCGTATGCATAGACTTAAATGTATAGTGAAATGCATTTATGAGCCAATTCCACGACTTGAAGCGGAATTTCCCTGCGCCATGTGCAATATTTCACAGTTCACAACCTTCCTCCCAATAACGAAATTAACACAACACCACAATTAACCGAGGTAACTATACAAGATGTTTGCTTCTCATAAAAGTAAGGATGCGAAATGCCTTCCGACATGGGTGAGTTCGCAACACCGCGACTCCGAAGCTGAGCTTGCCTGCGATTCACAAAAATGTTCCAACCGGGACAGTTCGTTCCGCAGTTATCCCTGACTTAAGCACCAAATTAACACAATACCACAATTAAAGGAGTTTGTTTTTTTACTAAACATGCAAAATGTCTCCAAAATCGCTGAATTGGCAACACTGCTAACGTGCTCAAAACACTTTAACAAACATGGCCGCTGTTCGACTATCTGAAGGGCTACATTCATGACGTTGCACCTCAATACAAACCCCCACGCTACAACTCATAATTTGATTGGTTAAGCATCCTGTCATTCATCAGACTGGTGAAACTGGTCAAAAACTGTTTAGAGGTGCCCAAATTCAACCTTTACCCATGGCTACGCTGTTCAACGTATCAAAAATACCTTTGCAGAATAAAAATCAAGACATCTGTGAACACATGTACACCAAATCTGAATTGAATCCGATGAAGCTCTAGGAGCACTAGAGCTGAGATGGCTGAAAAGCCAATCTTTCTGTTGCCAGATGGTGGCGCTATACCAGGGTGTGACTCTGGGCATGTGGATATCATCATAACCATCATAACCAAAAACCTGTGATTTGAGCCGTATCAAGCAATGTATGGAGAACTTATGACAAATTCCCTTTTGTGTGGCGAGACATATAAATTCATTGTTTCGCCATTTCAACACCATGCAAGATATCGAAACTCGCCGGGTAATTTAAAATCTGCAACATCTTGACCTCATATATAGCTAGTCTGACGTGCATCCTATGAACCGCCTAGGAGGAGAAAGTCAAAATGTAATACATGTGAAAACACACAAAATCCAAAATAGCTCACTTCCTGTTGGGTATGGCTAATAAGATGTAATTGCAAATTTGTTTGTCAAAATGAGACCCACAGACCTACAAAATTTGGTGCGTGTAGGTGAAACTACATGCCAGGCACAAGACTCATTGTCACATGGGGGCGCTATGGAGTCCCTGGGCCACACCCGGGCCAAGTCTCTGTCTCTGAGTAGTGGTCACAAACACTGATGTGTGTACAAAATTTCATGAGTTTTCGCCATGGGAACCACCTCAAAATGGCCAAGTGTTGAAGACAAAGAATAATAATAATAATAAATATAGCTGCAAGCAGCGACATGAATGGCCCAAGCACTGAGTGTGTGACCTCAGCGTGGGTTATGG